>OZ021724.1:83578906-84319739 GCA_963978545.1 Linyphia triangularis | reverse complement strand
TTTCGTCATTAGACAAGCCAACATACATTTACAAACACCCATGCCTACACGGGACTCGAACCCGCAACCTCGCTGTCTAGAAGCTAGCACGCTAATCACTATACCGTTTGGTCGGCACTTAATATTAGAATACATGCGTTGTAATGATGGCTGCTTCATCATATCCAATATTACAAGAATTTGCAAAGATCTTCCTAGATCCTAATGCCAGTGTTTCAAGCATCACCGAAGCAGTATCAAGCATTCTTGTTGCTCTCTTTGGTGGTCACAGGGCAACAACTTGAAATGCTTTGCGTTATAAGCAATTTTCAAAATCAACAACTGGGAGCAAGTTAAATCTGTCACCTCCGACCTAAGAAGCTGCTATGCACCATGTCTTTCGCACATACCATCAAGTAAAGACATGGATGGGCCAGTTGAAAAATCCTCTGATCTCTGGGTGGAAGAAGGACAGTAAAGGACTTCTTCCTATTACAACCACCAGGGATTCAGCTCCTCAATCAATTCTGACCTACATTTTCTGCCAGCGCAACATAGGATGCAGTAAGGCCTGTAGAAAAGCCGGTCTCAAATGCTCCATAATATGTAAAAACTGTCATGGACAAACCTGTGACAATATAGCGAACATCATAATTGATGACAACGATGAAGACGACCCAACAGAACTCTTAATTCAAGAAGTAGCGGAGGAGCCAACCTAGCTTTCGTGGCTAAACGAAACTAAATTTAAGAATTTATAAGTTTTCTAAATTGTAAATTTTATTGATATTACTATTATTATATATAGATATATACATTTTTATAATATTTATATTTTTGTTTCATAATACTATTATTTTAATGCCTATATTGTTTTACTTTTTATCAAAGTTATCAGGCTTTGCAGTAAGAAATTGTTTTTAATATTAGATCTTACCAAGTAGCTCTTTTGTTATTAGTCCTATAAAATAACTTTGTATATAAAACATAGCAAATTTAGGGTTCTACAATTTTTATGATATACTTTTATGGATATCATCTAAAAACTGAACAAGAATCTTAAAATGGTATTTTTAAGAAAGAGTTTTGGCTTTGATGCTTTTTATAAAATTTGTTTTTAATAAAATAGTTCTACAAAACAAATTTTGCACATACATTAGTGGTAGAAAATTTAATACTCTACAACCTAAAATATAATTTTTTCCCCCTATGAAATGCAGTGGAAAAAGGATATGATCGGTATACTGAAAAAAATTCAAAATTTCAGAATTCAGAAGGTTTTTGGTGCACCATGGCGAAAATGGTAAATTGATATTACCGTTATTGTATATAGATATATACATTATTTAATATATTTTACTTTTTATTTTACATTATCATTAGTATTATGTAAATATTGTTTTATTTTTTTATTAAAATTGTCAGACTATGCAGTAAGAAGCTATTTTTAAACCCCTACCTATACATAATATATTATAGGTTATCATCTCGCAAACCTTCAAATAAGAGTAGATCCTTAGTTATTAGTCGTAGGTAGTAACTTTTTTGTATGAAACTTATAGCAACATTATAGATCTACAACTTTTGTATAATATATTTTTCCCTACGACTTATTGTTATGAAGATATAATTGAAAAACTCAGCAAAAAACTTAAAAAAGCAGCATTTTTACGAAAAAGTGTTTACTTTGATGCTATGTAACTCTTTACATAATAGCTTTACAAAAGCAAATTGTTCACAAAAGTTGTAGAAAATTTAATATTCTACAACTTTTAAACTTAATGTTTGTTTTTAAAATGCATTGCGAAAGAGTTATAATCTATAAACTGAAAAACGTATTTGTTTGTGGTGCACCACGGAAAATACACAAAGCAGAGTAACTCCTTTGTTGTTAGTCCTAGAAATCAAGTTTATATAGAAAACTTGTAGGAAATTTATTGCTCTACAACTTTTATTCACAAATTTTTTCTCTAAAACGTACCATTATGAAGATATAATCAAAAAACTCGACACAAATCTTAAAAAAATAGCATTTTTACGAAAAAGTTTTGACTTTGATGCGACATAACTATTTACATAATAGGTCTACAAAAAAACTTAGTATACAAAAGTTGTAGATAATTTAATATTCTACAACTTTTGAATATAATGTTTGTTTCTAAGATGCGTTGGCAAAGAGTTATGACGTATAAACTGAAAAATGGCTCAGTTTTTGGTGCACCACGGAGAATGCACAAGGGTTAGGAGGTCGAAAACTTGGTTTATAAACCCCGAGACCAACCTTTATAACATATTAAAAAATCAGAACTACATAACCTTTTGCAAGGCAAAATGTCTCTATTCCCTGGACTAATAAGCTCCGCTAAGATACATCGTCGAGTTCATTACCATTTGGCTCAATTATGAGACTGTCACTTGAGGAACAGCAATAACATATGCGGTACAGATGTAGTATTGAACATTTTTTTTTGGCTGGATTTTATGTGAAATTTTTTTTAAGGATAAATGCTGTTTCAGGCAACGGGTTTTACTTTAAGTTACATTTTAATTTAGTTTCTTATTCTTATTTAATTTTGGCGAAATTTCTTAATGCCAAATAAAAAAAATTGCCCTATGTCCTATACTTCATCTGTTCCAGTATAAAAAAGTATGTAAGTAAAAAGGTATAATAAAAGTATACCGGCTTATGAAACACCGGTTTCGGTATGATACTGGATCTGGTATACCGGTTCGAGTGTTATACTGGATCCGGTATGATACTGGTTCCAGTATAACACTAGAACCGGTATCATACCAGATCCAGTATAACTCTAGAACCGGTATCATACCAGATCCAGTATCATACCGGAACCGGTATCACACCAGATCCAGTATCATACTGGAACCGGATCATACCGGATCCAGTATCATACCGGAACCGGTGTTTCATAAGCCGGTATATTTTTTTTCCCAAAAGGGAAATTCTAAACTATTTTTTTGTTTTACAAAAGCATATGATAGTCTATGTAAAAGAGTTTTAATATTGGCTGGACAAAATTTTAAACCAATGCTATGAATAGTTTCTGAGAAAAAGGTACATAAAAAAAGGCCTTTTTAACATGGACTAGATAGAGCCTTCCGAACCCCCTTAAATCAGAATGAAGTTAACACAATTTTTATTTCCTTGATTTTTACAGCTGATTAAAAAAATTGAATGCCTTATTAATGTTCTTAATGATCCGAAAATATTCTTTCAAAACAAACTGAAAATGCTTTCTTCATGGTTGTTTATTTAATTTAATATAAAAAAAAACTATTTTTATATTGTACATAACATTTATTTTGTCTAGATTGCAGTTTGTAGAGCGAGTTGAGGTAAATTTTGGTATTTTATAATTTGTTTCTCCAAGAGGAAACGCCGACCAAACGGTATAGTGGTTAGCATACTAGCTTCTAGACCGCGAGTCCCGTGCAAGGCATGGGTGTTTGTAATTGTATGTTGGCTTGTCAAATGACGAATGTTTCGGCTCATTATTGCTCTCGTGTTGCTGACGGCGCCAGGTAATCTGAAACCAACCAGCCAACCAAGAGGAAACTCTTTTTCATTTGATTCTCGATCGAAAATTGATATAATTATGTAACGAAGTACAGGTACTACATTTTAAATACCGTACTTTCATTAAATTTAACCATTTCCTCCGAAAAAAGTTTATGTATTTGTTTATTCTTACCAATAATATTTAAATATTAATCTTTTAAAAATACAATTTTTTTTAACCCCACTAATTTTTATTTTTAAAATTTCAAGTTTTTTATGAATATCATTGGTAACTGGACAAACCATTTACAAATTTATTTGAAAAACACAGTAAACATTGTGAAAACGTACGTTAAGCGGAATTATTACACATTTCCCCTTTAGATGTGACTAAAATGTTTTCTAGAAAATATTGAACCTGCAATGTTTTCTAATAAACTGTCAATTGACAATGCCAAAAATCAACTTTAAAACTAAAAATGGCAGTCTGACGTGGAAAAATTCTGGTATTTTAATACAAACTACTCATATCTAATCCCATTTTGCATATCCCGTTAAAGGAATAGAAAAATATACACCCTGGGGATACTTACTTTGCGTATATTGAAAAGGAAATGTTTTAAGAAAATTCCAGTAAAAGTGAGAGAAAAATGCCATCTGGCTACGTATAATCGAAGATGGTAAAAAGTCTTTTAAGACAATTTATGTTGCAGTATATCAAAATGGGAAAGTTTCATGTGTATATACTTGTATAATTAAAAATTATTGTTTTTTATTATATAAATTTATAATCAACAGAAAATAGCGTAATGTATAGAAGGAAATAAAAACTTATTTCAAAAGTAAAGGGAAAATATCGATAATGGATATGAATAAACTGGAATACGTTTCCATAGTTAATACTTAGAAATAGCCGAAGGGAGTTGTCATTAAATGATTAAATTCTGTATTAAAGCTTCAATTTTTACTGGTTAGATTTTATATGTAAATTATTATGGAAAGTTGTTTAAAATGGATGGAAATTATTTTTAGATATTAATTTTACGTATTTTTCCGGAGTTGTAGGGAGTAGTTTTTTGTGTCCAGGGACGCGGATTAATGCATGTAATCTTATTTTTAAAATAAGCCATTATTATTTTATTTAAGGAAACATACAATTCATGAAATTTATAAACTATATTGAATTTTTAAGAATATATTATATTTACTAGGAAACTATAGCATCATATCACTAAAAGACTCGGAATACTCTTTCCAGATAGTAATGTAATTGATATGCAAGACTATGAAGCACTATCGCTGCCCTGAGTACTAATTTTTTATAATAAAGCATTTCTGATCACTGACTTGATACGAAGAATTGAAAAGTTGTCGTTTTTGTTCCATACGCTAGGTGACAGTTCTCCCTCCGAGCCAACAGTAGGGGAATTCTGATCTTTGAATTATGTAAACAATGTTTAATTCCTACCTTTATAATTTATTTTCGTCAATTGAAATAACTTAGTGTTACATTTGGAATTAATTATTCCTTTTTTAATGATAAAATTTTACAATTACTACATTATCGAACGTAAATGTGTCAAAATGTATATTATAAAGGGGTTTGCAATAATAGTTTAATGCAATAATTTCTTTTTAACATGTATCTAATTTTATATTTTGCAGAGCTTTGGTTTTGGAGCTTTTGGGGAAGAGTTTGAAGTAGTGTTTGTTTTAAATAATTCGCAAATTAAAATATAATACTTTATTTCAATAAAGCACATATAATCACATAGTTAAAGAACAAGCACCAGGCTGTAGTTCTTTACAAATTTTAATAAAATGATAAGTGAAACTTTTATAAAAAGTTTAATTTGAAATATTTTTACTCGACATCTCTTTTCAGAGATGTATGATGATATGTTTGCTACTTCAACGTTATTCATGCACACAATTCAATTGTGTGACTTGTGTCCACTTTCGTGGGCATTCATATTTCTTTCGGGCTTTCTTTATCGCTTCCATTCAACGTTACTAGATTTTTTCCAAATATTCTTATTCTCTTCCCAACCTGCAACAAAAGAAAAACACGGGTCGCAAGCTATGCATACAAATATATTTTACTTAGATATTTTTACACAATGACATCAAATTAATATCTAGAAAATATTAAAAAAGTATTAGAACATTTAAATTAAAAAAAATGTATAAATTTGTTTAATATGCAGTTTCTGTAAGATTTGAAACATAGCATAACACGCGTGTGTACAAAGCTTTTCTTATTTAACGCTTATGCTTGATGAAAGGAAATGTTTCCTAACAAGATGTAGGTGCTCTTTTATTTGATTGTTATCAGGAGTCCACAGAAAGGTTCTAAATTTAAGTGGTACTGTTTCTTTTAATGCACAACTAAATTGAATGACACATTGTTGCTATACTTTATTGAGCAAGAACGATTTATAATCGTTTTAGAACAAAACTTAATAATTAAATATTGATAAGAAAATCTGAGGTTGTGCTCCAAAGGAAAATAAAATAATAATAATAAAAACCTAATCCATAAAAACGAATTTTTTACTATAAATTCGTATATACATGGCAAACTTTTATGAGCAACTGTAACTTATTTAAGCAATTTTCAATTTTCATAGTTTCACGTTTCATACGTCACGTTCACTCAGATCCCTTTTTCATAATTTTTGACAACTCCGAAAGAAACATCTGTTTCGTGCCATTGGCAATACTTTTTTAAAGCTTGGCGTCCACTATCGCTGAGCAGAGTAGAGTAGAGCAGAGCGGAGTGGAATAGAGCCAATTACAAGTCTGTCAACGTCCATTGTAGCACGAGCGTCGTGCTACAGTAGACGTTGCCAGCCTTGTAATTGGCTCTAATCCACTCCGCTCTGATCTGCTCTGCTCTGCTTAGCGATAGTGGACGTCAAGCTTAAATCCTTTATATTAGCTTAGTTTTGTATGTTTGTCGATGGCGGTGGAATCTGCGGAGGCTTAATTAACCAACTTGCCATCATCCTATCGGGCTGACACTTGGCAGATAGGTTCGATGTCGATGACAATGCATTCTATCAAATTTTGGGGCTGTAACTGTCACTAAAAGGTCGCTTTTTCGGAATTCTAATAAACCAACTTGCCGTCATCCAATCGCGTTAATAAAGAATTGAACGGAAAGTTGTTGAAACTCTTTCTTGTTGCGAATTTTTTTTAATAAACAAATGAATGAATGAATGAATGAATGAATGAATGAATGAATGAATGAATGAATGAATGAATGAATGAATGAATAAATAAATAAATAAATAAATAAATAAATAAATAAATAAATAAATTACTTTAATCAGAATAAATAAATGATATTTGAATGTAAGAGCATAAATTCACGTTCATTTTTAATAAATAAATTTTGAAACGTAGTTTGCCTCACATTTTGCTGATAGAAATGTTTTTGATATCGGTGCTGTGTTAATGAATATAAAAATTGACAACGCATGTAAAGGATTTTTTAAAAACTCTGTTTGTACGAGTTTTATTATTTTCCACTAATACTCGCTAGACTGCATTGTCATCTACAAGGTATCTTTCTGACAATCTTCAGCTCGATTGGATGATGGCAAGTGGGTTAATTAGCACATTGAAGATTCTGCCCCCCCCCCCCCCACAAACACAATCGAAGTTAACTTATAGGATTTAAAAAATCAAAAACAACAGGGCAAGTTTTCAGTTATTAAATATCGCCAAACTTTTTATGCTTGATTATGGCTTTGTATTTACATCTGACATACGCGAATAGAAACATGTGTAAAAGCGGTCTTTTAATGATTTCAACCAATGTCGCACAGAATATATTGTCTTTGAAAACGAATCAATTTGAAAAATTTCAGATAGATTGGATGACGGAAAGTTGGCCCAGCAAAGATTTTCCAGCCACAAACACTCACAAACAATCAAACAAAATCGAAGTTAACATAAAGGACTTAAAAATGCAACTGAAATATAAAAATATATTTAGCTGATACTGTTTGCTTTTGATACGATGAAGGCATTGACAATAAATATCTGTAAATTAGCCTAATTTGTCTATACATCGATAAAAATTAATCTAATTTTCCTTTTTTTTTAAATCTATAATTTATCTTATCCTCATAGTAATTTAAAGATTTGAATGTCTATTGTAATAGAATGTGTGAGAGATAAAGGGCTCTACGAATATATTAGTAGTATTTTATTTTATTAGTATTTAAAATACACATTTTAGTAGTATTTTATAAATTATATTTTGTACACGAGTTTGCAAATGTTACCTGTCGTGATGTAGCTTAGAATTGGTGGAGTAAAATTCAAGTCATACAAATGAAATGTGGTTCTATTTCTTAAAAAAAAAAAAAAAAAAAAAAAAAAAAAAATATATATATATATATATATATATATATATATATATATATATATATATATATATATATATATATATATATATATATATATATATATATATATATATATATATATATATATATATATATATATATATATAATATATATATATATATATATATATATATATACAGCGTGTCCCCGTTATAACCTGGCCGACCTTTATTTTCGACACCGTTGGACCTAGATGCATAGTCCCAATTAAGGAAATGTTTTAAATCGTTAAAATATTTTAACAGAATAGTTTTTAAGTTAGCAAAGGGATTGATATAAAAATTATGGATTGTAAATTTTTATACGGTCCCCAGTTCCCCCAACTCATATTTTGTAAAATGTTGCCCATGAAGAAACATTTCTAATAAAAAAAAAAAATTGAAATTTTTTCTATCAATAGCCACCTTGTTATTGGAGTTTAAAGTTTTAACGCTATTTGGGGGGCCCGTACATAAATTGAAATGAGAAAGTATAGTCTTATCGGTATAAGAGCGAGCTTCTAGACTAGGTTTGATTACGGCAAACAAGTTGTTGTTCATCGCTTAAATGCTCGAAATGCTTTCCTTCGACTAAAATACCTAAGCGCAAACACGTGATTCAAATTCATCTTCAAAAATTTTCAGCATTACAGGCATAATATACCTAGCAGCGGATAAAGTTCGATTTCGCAAATCTAATAGACTCGTCGGTTTATTTTCATAGACCTTGCTTTTCAAAAATCTCCAAAGAAAGAAATCTAAAGGATTTAGATCTGAAGATATAGGAGGCCATTCTACCGGACCTCCATAGCCAATTATGTTGTTTTGAAGCGTGTTGTGTAGTATTGTTCGGCAGGAAGCTGCTTGTGGGGTGGTGCATATCATCCTGTTGAAACCACATCTTTATAAGGTCTGAAGTTCTGCTAACACAACATGGTCATCCAGAAAGTCAAGATAATGGTCCCTTTAACAAGTTCGCATACTTTTTACCTGTTAATGTATCAGCAAAAAAGAAAGGTCCTACTAACGCTTCCTTCCATATGCCACACCAAACATTAACGGACCATCGCAGTTGACGCTTGTTTGAACGGATTACATGGGGATTTTGCAGGGACCAAAAGTGTGTGTTTTGAATATTTACTACCCCAGTTCTTAAAAACGTGCACTTATCAGAAACTAGAATGTTATTCACAAATAATGAATCCAATTCTAGCTTGTTCATGAGGAAATTGAAGAAATCAAACCGTCTATTTTCATCTCCGGGCAAAAACTCTTGCACCAATCGCGGGCGATAATGATGTGCACCGTGTCGATTTAAAACTCTCCACACATGGGTTTTTGAGTATTTACATGCTTCACTAATGTCCTTGACACAGAATAAGGGAAAGCAACAGCATAGCACAAAATACCACTCTTGAATTTTCGGATCGCGGACGTCTCCCTATGCTACCCGTTTCTCACAAACGCTTTACAACATTTAAAATTTGGAAATTTTTAGAAATTTACCTTTGGAAATTAAGCATTTGGAAATTTAATTGCATATTGTCTTGCAGCCTCTCGCCCATTTCGATTACGTAGTAATATTAGAGAATAATGTTCCAAACGCAATTGCACTTTCCCTGTATTTCATTTTGTGTACATGCCCTTAAAATATGTTAATGCCATGGGTGTAAAGTGGTATAAGTCACTAAATTCCATTTTTCGTATCTCCATGAATATTGGTCGTACAGATTTCGATTCTTTTTTGTTTGAAATGTTTTTTCATGGACAACATTTTTCTAAATATGGGTTGAGGGAACTGGGGACCATATAAAAATTTACAATCCGTAACTTTTATACCAACCCCTTTCCGAACTTAAAAACTATTCAGTAAAAATATTTTAACGATTTAAAACATTTCTTCAATTGGAACTATGTACCTAGGACCAACGGTGTCGAAAATAAAGGTCGGCCAGGTTATACGGGGACACGCTGTATATATATATATATATATATATATATATATATATATATATATATATATATATATATATATATATATATATATATATATATATATATATATATATATATATATACACCTATTGTTTGTTTATGTATCATTTTCTATAATTTTTATGGTGATGGTAATCCTGACATTTATGTGTAGATTTTGGAACCTAAATATTTTATTTTTAAAACGCAGCAACATATAGACTTTTAAATATTTGTTCTATCAATATTTTGAGAATCTAGCTTTATTTTGAATATAAGTTTTGTGTTAAGTATGAATTTTTTTTCATTCTTCTAAAAGAGTAGCTACATAAAAAAATTATTTTATTTAAAAATGTAAGCTGGTATTTAACTTTTTGGTGCATTTATCTTATGACTAGTTCATAATCACTGACTTAAAAAAATTAAGAAAAGGCAAATTTATTTGATTTGTGTATTATTTTAGATTGTAATAGTGCTTTCAGCTAATTTACTTATCTAAGGATAATTATATTTAAAAAAAAAATATATTTCATAAATCTTCCAAGTTTTATAACAATGCAGTTTCCAGCATTCTAAAAACTGGAAAATTGTACCTTAAATTAATTCTTGAAAATTTGAACATTTTGATAATTAAAACATGCGTTTGGGGATCCATACAATGAAACACAAAACCAACCATATTTACGGGTTCCTAATTGATTGATTAGCTTGTCATTACAATTGTCATTAATCATTTAATATACAAAAAAAAAAACCTAACTTAAAGTTAAACCTTTTTGTAATAGTAAAAGGACTTTATACAACTGTTTAAAGTATCTTGCACTATTTTCTTTCTCTATCTAAAAACGGCAAATGTATAAGAATACAAACCGTTACTAATTAAAAAATGTGTATCTTATACTTTATTATATCAGAAAGTTAATTTAAACTGTTGTTTGAGATTTAAAATTTCTTTAAATTAATCAGTGTATTTAATTGCCTTATTCATTTTTATTGATAGTGATTCCATACTCATTGATATGTCATCAAAGTAATTGAATTAATTTTGGACATATGACTTTAATAAAAAAGAAACTAAGACCATTATTTTAAAAGCTTTGTTATTCGCTGAGAAATAAGCATTTTTTGCCCATTATAAACTTAATAAATAAATTAAAAATGCTGGAAGTATTAATTATTTCGGAAATATTAGTTTTAATAAAAAAAGATAAATTATTTTACATTTAAAAATGCATGTTACAAATGTTCCCCTTAAGTTGTTAGGATTTTAAAACTTTGTGTTCAAAGATGCTGTACATGCTTCTTATTTAAAATTGCAATTCAAAACTCTCATTATGTTGCTAACGACTTAATTAAGAACAAACTCCCAATCTAATTAACGGAAAAATATTCTGTCGGCTACAACTAATGAGTGAAGCATTTTTTTGTGTGTGTTTAGAAAAGGATATAAACACTAATAGAATGTGTTTGCTGAATAAAAAGGTTGTCTTTTGGGGTAATTGTTCGAGAAATTTGAGATTATTTCTTAAATTAAAATTAAAACATTTTCTCTATTAGCGTATTTAAAATTGTTATTTGTTGACTTTTATGTTAAGTAAGTTTTTAGTTATATTTAACAAAATTTTTTCCTAACTACATTAAGATATTTTTTTATGTTTTTTCTTTAATATGTTCGTATTTGTTAACTTCCATTTTTTAAAAAAAATTTACATAATACATTAAGATAAAAAAAGGTAAATGAATTTACTTAGTTGTGACTTTTATTAAACGTTTATTTAGAAAATTTCGGTTTGTATCAGTTCATACATACGAAACAATTTGAATTTAATTTTATATTTTGCACTGTTTAGTCGCAAAACCAATTTCTTAAAAATAATTTTTTTTTAGGGTAATTTATAAATTGAAAAATATATCATTCATCTAAAGAATCTAAATATGATTATATTTTATGAATTCCACGAGCATTTCAGTTCCGTAACATCGTAACAATATGTTGACAATTGAAAATGATTTGAATTTGAAGGGGGGGGGGGAGAGTTCAAACGAAATAACTTGCTGGCATTTAAGAGAAATGCCAGCATTATCTACGAATAAAAGAAAATCCGGGAAACCCATTCAACCATATATCAAAATCTCCATCATGTTTACTTTGACAGCAGAGTTTACTAGGCACGGGCACGTTGAAAGCCGAACTTGAATGATTCGACCAGGTGTCTGTCCTTTTCCCGAACCAAATTTTTTTGATAACAGAAGTAGTAGCTTTTGAAAAACATGTTTTACAAATTTTGTAAGAACAGTTTTAACAAGTTTAACACTTTTACTCCGTTCTATTAAAGTACAAATCATACGAATTTTTACATGGGGATATTTTAAATTGCAAAATTCACCTTAATGATTTGTTGAAGAAAGACACCTTTCTTTTTTTTCCTTAGCTAAATATCCCGTTTGCTCACTGTGGCCTAGCTAATAATCCAACTGACAAGGGGACCTTACGGTCTCGGAAATTCAGATCGGGATGAGACTCAGCAGATTGGTAGTATACTTTAAGGGTATCCACACAGTAAAGCAATAAAGCGCACTAGCCAGAAGATTTCGAGAAAACATGCTCTAAAGTGTTGCGTGCAGCTTATATACTAGTAAAGATTTTTGCTCTGCAACTAAAAATAAAGTACTATCTTTAATTGAAATTTCAATTAGCTGTAACAGTCACTTTATAAAGTGGAAAAAAAAAAAAAAAAAAAAAAAAACCCTCACGAGATATTGAACCCGGATCGCCCGTACACCCAGCACGCTGACCACTTATGTTAGCCACCGGGCAGTTGCAGAGCAAATATCTCTACTAGTATATAAGCTGCACGCAACACTTTAGAGCTTGTTTTCTCGGAATCTTCTGACTAGTGCGCTTTATTGCTTTACTGTGTGGATACCCTTAAGGTATACTACCAGTTTGCCGAGTCTCATCCCGATCTGAAATTCCGAGACCGTAAAGTCCCCTTGTGAGTCCAAGCTAGAAATACCTCTTAGCCATAAGTTTATCAATGTAACTTGTAAAAAGTCAAGTACTCACCTTGCGCATCTTTCTCCTTGACGACGTAAACCCTTTCCGTGTGATGATGCATGGGCACGTGAATGACTTTGGTGACCTGAGGAGGACACTGGTTTTTGCCTTTGGACTCCGAGTCAGACAGGGCCTTCGCAATCAGTCCGACTGCAAGCAGTGTCTGTACGGCCTCTTCATCATTGTTCTGTCGTCCTTTGAGTATGCCGCATTCTGTGTGTGGGAAGCCCAGAAGAAGTGCTGTGGACAAGAGGATCAGTGTAGTGAGAGGAATCCTGGAAAAGTGGCAATGATTTAAGGATACTTGTGAAGATGAAGAAAGAATTTTTAAAAATGATGAGTGATACTACTTTAGAAATGGAGATACAGATAGTAGTGTAGAAATGCTTTTTGGTACTGTCCTTAGCAGCAACGGGTCGCAATCGATGGTCGATGGCATTGTCGAACTGAACTTCTAAGGTTATTCATTTAAACATAATTTCTTATAAAAGGCTTGATGGGGGAGATAATTAATCATAGTTGAGATTGCGGAAGGCATAATCGTAGCTTCAGAAATGGATCTCAACCTTCCGAACTATAACTGTAATTTCTGGATAGCTCGTATGAGGTTTGTTTCTGCATTGGAAGCACATGACGTCAACTAAAAAACTGTCATATTGCTTCCATATAATTCTGTGTAATAGATTGCCCTTAGTTATCAACAGACTTTAACTAGCTTGGAATAAAATTGTTTTTATAGATTTCTATGGTAAGTGTTGAAACTTGTTATCAAATCAATAGAAATGCATGTATATCCTGAAATTGCAGGTAGAGATTAGTGCTTAACCCTCCAGTTCCTAATGCGCAATCCATTGTAATCCATATTTTTGGGGAGTAAAATTATAGAATAATGTTAAAGCTAACTCAACAAGTGTTAAGGTTTTTTTTATATTATGGTTTTAAACCATAATTTAGGAGAGAAAGCAACGCATATTTATGTGAAGTATTCGGATAAACTTATCTAGTGCCCTATGCATACTAAAATATGTGTGGTACTGTCGGAGTTACCAGCAACCAAAAAATGTTACATTTATTATTTTACATTACTTACAGTTCAAAAAAAGTTACCATTGGATAGGTTTCAAGAATCAGTTGGTTAAAACACAATTTTCTATATTTTAGTAAAATAGGCACTGTCTGCTCGTACATACTTTAAGAACATATTCATTCCAATAGTGCAACACTTTTTTTAAAAAAAGAAATCGGATTCTTGACCTAAGCATGATGTTTTAACTCTACACATACTCCATTTTTGTAAGAAATGACAAAAAATTTATCAGAAATGATAACAACACTAACAGCAATAATAGTAATTATTATAATGCGACAACGGGTTTAGCCAACATGAGCCAGCTACTAGTAAAATGTTGAAAATGCTGATAATTTATTATACTTCGACTACTTTTTGTAGGATTTTTTTTAGTACTGCTTTTAAAAATGTGCACCTTGACTGGAAAATTTCAGCTGGAACTTGTAATAATAAAAAAAGCAGGTTCACCAGAAAATGACTATTAGAGTACAAGTATAGACTTTTAAGAATAATTTCATGTGATAGGTGTGCAACACTTAACTTCCAAGAAAGACCTTAACAATCATCAATGTTAGAACTGTGGAACATTCCATCAATGGCATGGGCCCTATCGAGTACCTACCTGTTAAGCTTAGAAGTATTAGATACCTATACCAGTTTTTTCTGAAACTTCATTAGCCATGCATTAACCATGAAGAACTGTCCTCCATAGTGATAGTTTATTGTGAAAATGTCTACTCGCTAATTGCTCACATGCAATCGGAACTCGATGCTTTCATGAGAAGTAGTTATCAAAATGAGCTTCATTACCGTTTGTCTAATAAAATTCAATTTCATCAAAAAGTTAAAAATTAATTTAATTTTTTTTTAACTAGTTTATTTAATCACAATATAAGTCAAAGTATAATTTCGAAGTATTCACACATTTCAATGATGTAAATATTGTTAATATGAACACAAAATTAAGCGCATAAAATGTTTCATTTTGTTTTGTGACCTAACTCTTTTTGAATTCTACAACCTGTGATGGGAAGAAGTATACATATATTACACGGATTCTTTTAGGATTCATATTACACAGCTAATAAAAATAACAAGTAATTGGGATTGTTATCTCTGTGTTTTCTTATACTATGTTCCTACTCAAAGCTCATAAGTTATTTTCGCGAATACTTTATTCATGTATAATAAATATATATTGCTAAATATTTAGAGAGGGATTTAAGTATCATATTTAAGTATGAGTTGTTGTTAATATGAGGTAGGTGCTTTTGATCAGGAAATTTCTCTCAATAATGGCACTTCTATCTGTAATAAAAGTTGTTTATAGAGAATTCACTGTTTGTCAAGTGCTTACGTGCTAATACCTCCGTGTTCTTAAGAAGAAACCCTATATAAAAAAAGTGAAATGAATAATATAGTTGGTAGCTCAGAATATCTAGTGAATGAGAAAGTGCGTTTTTTTTTCTCTAACTTCAAACTTTTTTCTGAGTTGCTACTGTAGATTTATATTTCTTGTGAATCATTGTTACATGGATGGCTGAATGAACGTGTTCAATTTATTCTTGAATTTTTTTTATCAATATTCAAAATCAATTAAGGTTTTTCTATCTAGTGCAACATTTTTGGTATCCAGGTGTTAGTGAGATATAAATTGTGTTTAAATCAACAAGGCCACGGGAGGCTTGTTAGGGACACTAAACAGACAGGTTATTGATCTATATTTATCCTTTGTTTTTCATTTTTATCAATGTTGTGTTCTATGAAAATTAATACTGGGGCTTATTTTAGGTGGCTGCAGATCATGGCTTCGTTGGGAAAAAAAACAATAAAAAATTGGCAAAAATGAAAAGTAAAAATAAAAAAAAAAAAAAAAAAAAAATTACAATTTATTTTAACCTGATTACTAGGCCTTATTAAATTCGACATAATTTAAGAGGTTGTTTTTTTTTTCATATAAAAATGTTTTTTAATTATTTAGTACTAGCTGTGTTTACTTCGCTTTGCTGGGGACCCGTTGAAAGACATAGGAGTTTACATTAAAAAAAAAGTGGAACAGATGTAGTAAAGAGCATCTGGCAAATTTTTTTATTTAACGATCAGAAAAATCGCAAAAATCAAAAACACGGTAACTAAAAGAAAACTAAAACATGAATAATAGTAAAATTAAGTTAAAATATAAATATTAAGGGTACCCTTGCTTTAGGCGGTTACCAGTTGGCGACAAGCCTAAATGTATACCCATATAAATTTATCATCAATTTTAAGTATAGAAATTATAAATTATTTGAAAGTTGTTAATTTATGTTATTTAGGCCTACTTTTTGGGTATTCGTTTGGCTGGTACCCGGCAAACGGATTAGTACCAAATTAAGTTAAAATATAGATAATTATAAAACTAAAATATAACTGAAAATAAAAATCGTTGCTAGAAACCGCATTTATCTGTCAAAAAGCACTAAACAAAATCGCACCAGAAATGTTTTATAGTACATCTGAAACAAAAAAGTTCCGGCCTCTTACAACTTTATAATCATGACCAAAATAAAACACCTAGGAAATAAAATCGCAAATGAAATACTACGTTTCTGGTGTAAATTGTAAGATAATCTGGTGTAAATAATAAAAGATGTATGATACAAAAAATGTTTAAAGGAAACGAATAAATATTTATCTGAAAATTTAAAAAAAAAAAAAAATAGCAAATGTCGTAATGGTATGAAAGTTTTCAGTGAATTTCAATAATTTGTTTACATTCAGATTATTAGCATTACGCTAAAACAGCGCGTGTGCGCAGAGCGTCGATTTATAATAAATATAAGGAAAATCATAATAATATTCGAACTGTTTATCGAACTGACGATTGAAATACATAAAAATAATTAGAAAAATAAGGGGTACATATTAAAGTAACTTTTGGTTTTATTCTGATGGAATAAAAAAATATCGTTGCCATTCCAAGATTTTTTTTTTACTGTCATTAAATTTTAATAAAAGCAACTTTTAATCGAATTTGAAAGTTGTCCTCTACAATCTCCACGTACTAAAGCTTTTAGGTACCGAATTTCGTACCTCTAGGTGTAAAACTGAGAATTTGTATAAGGTTTAGGCGTACAGACAACTTAGTTTTATATATTTAGATTAATAAGTACGTTATTGCTGACAGAGTTGGCCAAAAAATGCCATTTGGAATAATTTAGAAAATTATAAATAAAATATCCTGCAAGAAACAAATAAATGTAACAAAGTAATTTTTGTAAAGTTTTAATGTCAACCAAAACATGTGCCTGAGTAGGCAGAAGATTGAATGAGCATTTTCAGAATTAAAAATCATCAAAGATTAGTTTGGCCTTTTTGATCTAAAGAATGGGAGTATCTATTAGAACAAAGAAAATAAAGCAATCAAGAAATTTATCTTGCGTCAACAATCGCGATACCTATTAATTAAAAGATAATTGTTAAATTAGTAAATTCTCAATTAATTAAATCTGAAAATACAGTTATGTGCATATAAATACATGATTGCAAACAAAAATAAATTTAAAGACACGACTCAGGTTTTAAAATAATTAATTTACCCCCTCACAAAGTTTCGTAGTTTTCATTGTACAAAGAAAACTTTCCGGTAGTGCTCATGGAATTAATTAACTTTCTAATATTAAATTTTATTTTTAAATGCTTAGTTCTGCGGGGCGTATTTTATCTGAAATTGTAACATAATTGAATTGTTTGATGTTTCACAATTTATAAGTTAACAAGAAGAAAGAAAGTTTAACATTTAATTTCTTTAATATCGTTCGGTTTTTTCGAAAACATAAAAGTGCCTTACTTTTAATACATAAAAAATATTTAGAATTTTGTATATCCCTTTTCATTAAATTTTTCTTTAAACCTTATACGTGTATCAGATGAAAGCTGATAGTTATAAATGGGTGGCATATTTATAGTAAACGTAAAAGTTATTATACTTTTTATGTATTAAAGAAACAATTCGCAAAAACACAACAAACATTTCCCTAATCCTTTAATCTAAAAAGACCGGTCAAACTTTAAGTATCAACAAAGGAAAATAATTGTTACTTTACACGGAGATAACTTTTATTTAATCGAGATAAATTATATGAGGGAAAATTTAGTTGGAAAAGCCGTACCGATAAATAGAAGATGGACATTGGACTAAAGCAATCGTGTTAATTCAATTTATTTCAAATCGGTGACATGGGAAATCGAAAGTGAGTTTTTCTATATGCTAAGCGTTTAATTAGCCACCCAGTCATAAATTCGGATCTTCCGGGCTCAAGCTTCAATTTCACAAATTCATCTCCAAATTATAGGCATGTTTAAGTCTGACTGGTCCTTATAGATTTTGATCTGAAACTCTATTTATTAATGGAAACATAGTTTTTACAATTTTATAAATCACCGGAATAGAATGGTCTATAATTGAAAATAACTTTACATCAAATTTGTATTTTTTTATAAAATATAACACTAAGTATTAAATATTGTTTTGGTAAATACAAACTATGTTTTCGCAACACCGACAAAATATTCTTATCTCAGTATTTATGCTTGATAATTAGAGTAAAAATCAATATTCTAGAAAAAAGAAAAGCTAGTGTTCAAAAAAAAAAAAAAAAAAAAAAAAAAAAAAAAAAACCATTAAATCCCATAATTTTAAATAAATTGATTCAATGAATGTTCATTTATTTTATAACTTAGAAGCACTCAAAGCTTTTAAAATATTTGTTATCTTTATCCAGCTAAAAAGTTCTTGAACAGATGAAATCTGAAACAATAAATCATTCGGAAAGTAAAAACACGTCGTATCGAATACGATAATATTATAATATTAAATTTACATTTGTGGTTTCTTTTTACAATCCCTGGTTTTGTTTAGAAGCTATAGTTGTGCTATTTTGTAAAGACTGTCCCGTCTACTTTACTTTTATAATAAAAAGGGGAGAAAAACTTTTTCGAAATATATTTGTCATTGAATTTCTACTTTCAATTAACCATATGTATACATACGTTAATGAAAGTATAGCAAGTATAGAAAGTATAGCAATAGTATAGAATCGGTCAAAAAAAATAAAGTGATTTATAAAGTGATCTAGAAAAAATGTATGTGTGCGTGTGTGTATATGTGTGTCTGTGGTCAGCATAACACTCGAAAAAATTAACCAACGATGTTCAAATTTGGTATGCGGGTTGCTGGTGGCCAAGGGACCTACAATTAAGGATTTCGCCAAATTCGCGCATGCACATACGGTAGCTGCTATTGAAAAAAAATCATGTTTTTGAATGATAGTTAAAAAACGGCTATAACGATTTTGATAAAAGTTGCTGTATTAATGCCTCTTAAGGTGCTCTAAACATCCCCACCTTCGAAATTTTTGTAAAAATGCTTTAATGGTGTAAAAAGTTGAAAAATGAATGCCTTCAACACAGAGTTTTCTTTCCTTGAGCATACCTCATCAACGACAGTTTTTTCTTCTTCCCTCAGTTTCACTTATAATAAAGGATAATATAAGGATTTTTGAAAAGTATTTCGCCAAAATTACCATTTTGGCTGAATTTTTTTTTCAAGACCCATTCAAGAATTATAGCAAAAAATATCGCTAAACTGACCATTTCCTCTAAATGAATGATGAAAATATTAAAACGGTAAATGACACAAATTGACATCAGTATTATAGTGTAATTGAAAGTTGTGCGATGTTCTTCCCCCCTAGTTTTTAACCAAATCATATATAACAAACTTCTAAATTTTGAATGTTTATCAAGAAAAAGTTACTAATTTTTAAATAAAATTTTAAAAAAGACCGTTGCAAAATAAATAATCCAAGTATTAGCCTTCTCACTCACACTCCACAAATTAGAGAACATTAAGATCTCGATGTGGATTTGATGGGCATTTTCATGTTGAAAGAAATCAAAAATAATTTCTACTGAGATTTTCAAAAAATCTTAAAATACGATTTTTAGCAGTATAAAAACGTCATAATGGCCACAATTCCTCCGCCTGATGGTTATGAGGTTAGTGCTCTGGCCTCGTATACCAAAGGTGCCGGGTTCTAATCCTGGTTTAGGCATGTTGTTTGTTGTGGTTCGGAATCCACGTCGAGGTGTAGGTCCTGGAATGATTAGCCGTTATTGTGCAAAAAATAGGTCATTGAGCGTACAAACCAACCAATCTTGAAACATTTCAATGACTGGAAGTATTTTTAATTTGTTTTTTTGGAAAAAAACCTGCTATATGTGCAAAATTCTATCTCCCTATTGTTTTTAAAACGGTTTATCTCAGAAATAACTTTTTTATTTATATGAGAATCTATCACTTATACAGATGATGTTGATTTAAAATTAGTCTCGGGGGGGAGGGAAAGGGATGAATCATAGAATAATTAATATATATATATATATATATATATATATATATATATATATATATATATATATATATATATATATATATATATATATATATATATATATATATATATATATATATATATATATATATATATATATATATATATATATATATATATATATATATGGATATGTAATAATGAAGTTCACATTAAAAATATTTAATTCCTAGAAAAAAATATTAAAAAAATCTCTGGTGTTTTATTAAAACATAAAAACTTCATTATAAAACATTTAGTTGATTATTAAAAAACTGTGCCCAAAAATGCCTTTTTAAATAAGGGACCAAATAGGATGCTTTGGTTCTTTCTCTCCCTCCTTTTTTACTTTAAATTACCCATATGTATATTTAGGGTAATGAAAGTATAGTACTAGGTTTAAAAATATATATATATATATATATATATATATATATATATATATATATTGCATTTCTCCACGTTTCGGAACACCCTGATTTAAAAAAAGTGATCCATAAAAAATGTCGGTTTGTGTGTGTGTCTGTGATCAGCATAACTCCCAAACAAGTTGACCTACGATGTTCAAATTTGGTGTGCGCGTAAGTAATTGCTAAAAAACGGCTCTAATGATTTTGTCCAAAATCGCTGTGGTAAAGCCTCTTAAGGTGTTCTAAACAGCCCCACCTACGAAATTCCAATAAAAATGCTTTAATGGCGTAAAAAGTTGAAAAACGAATGCCTTTAACACAGAGCTCTATTTCCTTGAGCATACTTCCTCAACCATCATGTTTTCTTCTCTCCAATCTTTCTTGGAAATGCGTAATAATCCTCAATACCTGATTTTGAGAAAAATTTCGTTCAATCAATCATCTCACGATTTGGTATCTACATTAAACTTAGTTTACTCTTTATGCTTAATTTGTCAAATGATTTCTAAAACCATTTTTGCACACCTTACATGAGTCGTCCATTTCCAAAAGTGCCTAATTGGCAAAATTTGATAAGTTGAAATTTTAATTGCATGTTGTTGGCACAAATGAAATACACTTTTTAAAATAGTTTTACAGTGGAAAAAGTTTATAAATCCTATTTAAAAAAAAAAAAAAAAAGGGATTGAAATTCGAGTACAAATTCAAACCAGGCCTAGTTGCATTCCATTTCCAAACCTGTCTTGTTGCAAACTCAGCTACTGTTACAAAACTACCTACTTGCTAGCATTCAAGATGAAGGCTCTCATGAAGACATTTCCAAAACTTGCTAGTTGCAATAAAAAGAACCCAACCCACGAGTTGTAAGCTTCCACAAATTTGTTTATTCTGAAAAAGTGGGAGACATATTCATAGTGCAGACCTATATTTCTACACCTTTTACTAAGAATTACTGTTGGCTAACCTGCTACTTTTAGGGATTCAGTTAATTTTGTTCAGCTGTGTTGATTGATTTCTATAAGGTTATGTCTCGTGTTATGTTGTCGTTTCTTGTGATCTTGTGAAAGAAAATGAGTTTAAATATTGCAAATGCTGTAGAAGTGAGAGATGAAGGTTTTGTAAAAAGTGTAAGTGGAAATAAAAAGTTTAAATAAACTACTTTTAACATCACATTCAGTCTCATTGTTGTTTTTGATTTCCAAAACTGACCAGTTGCTTTTACAGTGCCAAAACTATCTTATTTCAAAAGGTCCAATTCCAAAACTAGCTAATTGCAAAAGGTCCAATTCCGTAGCTAGCTAATTACAAAAAACTTTTCCAAAACTGCCTAGTTGCATACTAAAACACCTTATTACTCCTTTATATAAAATAATACCCACCTAAGGCCTGGTAAATTGTGTTTCTAATTTATTTACAAATTTTATAAAAACAGTCATAAATTAACTCTTGAGTTTAATAAAATACTGTTTTTTCTCGTTTCCTAAAAATTTGTCCCCTCAGCAACTAGGCACATTTAGAAATGGGCGACTGATATTAAACCAAACAAAATGAATAAAAAAAATTAGCATATATGAAAACTTCTTATGTCTTGAACTAACTATATTATCTTGAAGTAGAAAATTAAGCAGGAGCATAACAAAATTTGAAAAACTAACAAGATTTTATACTATTTTTTAGAAGTCTTATGTTCATAATTAAAGTTTAAAAATAGTTGAAAAATTAAAAACTTTCAAAAGTCCTGCCAATTGTTTGATTTCATTTTGGAAATCGATTTGCCAAATTGTTTCATTGCTTTAGTGTTTTTCAAATGATAAAGAATGTAAATTTCAACATATACATGGGGAGAAACCTAACAAAATATTAAAATAAATAAACTTCACTACTTTAAAAAAAAGTCATGAAATAAATTTTCTTATGCTGAAGAATAAGATTTGAACTGAGCGTTTGATGAGAAATTATTGTGAACTAAAAAAAAAAAAAAAAAAAAAAAAAAAAATATATATATATATGTCTGAAATAGATTTAATGCAATAATAAAAATTATAAATATTTGTAATTTCTTTCAAACTGTTTTGATTTGAAGTTAGTCATAGTTTAAATCTTGTAATGGAAAATTACTATCGTTAAATAGAAATGTAGTACTAGTAATTTTAAAATACTGAAGAATATAAATTTACTTTTGGTTGGTTTTGCAAGCTCAACGACTTATATTTAGGCATAAGGACGGCTAATTAGGCCGGGACCTACAGCTTAATGTGAATTCCGAACCACAATGAACATCTATGCCTAACCCAGATTTACTTTTGGAGACCAAATCGAATAAAATATTAAAAGAAATAAAATATACTACTTTTAAAAAAGTAATGTAATTAATTTTTACTCGCTGAAGAATAGAACTTGAAATATGCTTTTGAAGAGCAATTACATTGAACCAAAACATTATCTGAAAAATATTTAGTGCAGTTTCAAAAACTGCAAACATTCAAGAGTTCAACCAAACTATTTTGACTTGGAGCTGGTCATTGTTAAAATCTTGCAATGGAAATAATTTTCAAATGCTAAAGAATATAAATTTAAATCTACTACTGAAGAGAAAACTTAAGAAAATCTTGAAAAAAATAAAGTATTCCACTTTGAGGATTATTAAAATCCATTACCCCTAGCCTGTTCTGATTGATTGTTCAAAGTTTCTGAATGAAGAAACCCTACCATAGAAAGGAAAAGTTGTACTCACATGATGATGAAGCTCCACGCAGAGAATACTCCTTCAAGGTTTATCGTCAGTCTACTACAATGTGGGCCAATTGTCCGTCTTCACTTTTAGATAGTGTTGGACATCCGCATTTGACACTACTTCCCATCCTTGTTGATGTTCTGCACCAACGAGCTCCAGAATATTCAACCTTCACCGTCTCTACTTAAACATGGGTTCTTTTTCACTACGACAAGAAAAACTTTTCCTGAAAACTGGAGCAATGATCACTTAACTACTCACATTTTCTCTTCCTTCATTCCATTCCAGCGAAGTTCGATTATCTCTGAAGACGACATCAGCCATTTTGGGAAAACGGGTCAGTGGATTTACAATAACATCGCTTTTTAAATTGCATACCTGGTGTTTAGGTTCAAAAGCGAGTTTTCAAGCAGACTGAAATGCGCAACCACCATTTGGGGTTTTCTGTGGGGGAAAGTAAAAGGCCCTTGAACTTCATTTGGAATTCTAAACCTAGAAGAAAATTGCGCCATTTTTTTCTTTCTATTTCTGGTGGATGATGTCAACTGATGAAGTGAAGCGTGGTTCGAATCTCTATTGGCAGATCAATGATTCATGAAAACTTTTATTGAAACATTTGAAATTAAATAAGAATTTGATTAAAGTATAAAAATTACTTAGTTTTTTTTTACTGACTAATTCACTGACCATAGGATGTATTCCATGTTCTATTTTTTTTAAATACATTTCCATATGAATTGGTATTTCTGTTTTTATTTAAATACAAATATAAGAAATGTTAATAAATTTACTTAAAAGAATGTTTTGGTGAACATTTATTTATAAAATCACACGTGAGTTTCAAGATGTATTTTAGGGAATTTCGAGTTCTTTTTTAATTATCAATGATATCCAATAGAATTAAAAACAAATAATATTTCGAAAAAATCAAAACGTTCTGTTGAATAATATGTTCACTAAAAAGTTAGCCATATAAATTTTTTCAAGCAAAATTGCGTTTTAGATTTTAAAATATTTAAATAACTTCAGTTTCTTTCCGATTGAACAATGAATTTTCAAATCTGATAATCAAACAATAAAACTGCACGCATTTTTCTTAACGTCACCAAGCCTAATTCAACTTCGTAACCAATATATCACGATTTGATTCAGAAAAAAAAAAAGAGTTGTTTTGTTTTTTAAAAAATGCTCATCTTTTTAATACATAATTTTATAACTAAGTCTAGTACTGAATATCTAGGAGCCTTTAGTGATTTTATTTAATGTATTAGGTATGTTCATTAGAGAGAATAAGCTCAAATGATTTTCTAAATTGAGTAAACTAGAAATAAGTTGGTTGGTTGTTTTCAGATTATCTGGCGCCGTCAGCAACACGAGGGCACCGAAACATTCGTCATTAGACAAACCAACATACATTTACAAACACCCATGCCAAACACGGAACTCGAACCCGCAACCTCGCGGTCTAGAAGCTAGCACGCTAACCACTATATCGTTTGGTCGGAAAACTAGAAATAAGTATTCCAATGTTGCATCTGTACTAATTAAAAATCCGTTAGGAAAATCATATGAGCAACAAAAAAGAAAAAGAAAAATTATTATAAAGATGCTGAAGGCATTATTAACTTAAATTTTTAATTTTAATAGACTTTATGAAAAGAACCGTGCTTTCAAGGACATTAATAAATATCAGTATTGAGTACAGAGTGAACATGGTTTCCAAAAATTAATTAAAAAAAAAAAAAAAAAAATACAATAGAAAACTTTAGAAACATTGATTTCTATATTCTACTTCGAAAATAAGAGAAATTATCTCATCAATTGTTAAAAATAGTTACAAAGTTCACCAACAGATGATTTTTTTTTATTGAAAACACACGTTGAAAGTACTGCAAACCAACAAATTAATGTTTTCAAAATAAGCGCTATTTCCAGCGACAACATGTTGGAAAAACAACGTTTTGTAGCTTTCGTAATAAGTTCAGACCGATTTTTTTTATTTCATCCAACAGCGCCTTTTGTTTAGGATTAGTTGTAAATGTTTTTGAAGATTGGTGGATAAAAACTTGAAATTCGGATTTGATCTCGAAAAAGTGTGGGCCTTACGAAGCAAGGCAACACCATTTCTACTAGCCAAGTTTGCAAATTTTGAGCAGCCTAGTGACTCTTTTATTGAGAATTTTCCAGAGATAGTTTGCTTTTTGTTAACATTTTGGAATGCTAATTTGATTTGTTTAATTATTTTCTTTATATTCGATTAATTTTATAGAAAAATACATTTATATTTATGAAATAATGTATTATTGTCTTTTTTTACTATCTTTTCTTAGGTGATGCAAACATTTGTTCAAATGAAATGATTAATAGAAATAATAATGCGGCCAAAATCCTTTCAATGACAAAATTATCAATCTCACAATAATGCAAAGTCATACAGCACTAACTACAACTGTAAATTTTGTTGGGAAAAATCAAAAGTTTTGCAAAATTCAAATTTGAAAGGAATATTCTAAAATGAAATAATATATATAAAAAAAATCCTTCCATCATATTCGATTATGTAGGTTTGTTTGTGGCTAGAAAATCTGAGGAGGTTTAATTACCTCACTTGCCATCATCAAATCAGGCTGAAACTTGGCAGATAGAATTGTTGTCTATGACAATGCATTGCATCAAGTTTGGGGACAAAAAAGGTTGTCACTGACATGGAATCAATAGTTTTCTTCGTAGTGATCAAAGACTATTAAAATTCGATAAGTTGCAATTGCACATGAAGTTTGCCAACGTATATAAAGTATTTATATTAAAAACTTTGTTTTTTTTGGGTCAATTTTTTTTACTAAAGAGGATAGATTGCACCAGTTACACGTGTTTATTATTTTTACAACTCTATTACAAACATCACACTGTTTGCTTAAAATTTACTCTCAGTTACTTGACTGCTTGTTTACATGCCAGAGATCATTGCTCTCATTTTCATAGGAAACAAACATTGTTAAACAAAACATGCAAATCGAAAAACAAAGTAAATGTTCTGTTATTCTTAAAAATACAAAAGCTTTTAAAAGCACAAGTCTCAATCGAACTTAGTTTGGTTGATTGGTTTGAACGCTCGACGACCTATTTTTATGCACCTCAAAAAGGAGAAGAAATCTTATCCTCAAAATCTAACAATTCTGAACAAAAAATTTCTAACACAAATAATCTAAACAAAAAATTTCTTATCCTCATAAGGATAAGAAAGAAAAAAAAAGATTTTTTTTAAATTTTAGTGTGTTTTTAGTGTTTTTACATCATTTTAATTTTAGAGAGACACATAAATCTTGAAAGGTTGAATTAAACAGAATTTTCCTGAGTTCGATTGTGCCAGAAGTACCTGGTTCGAATCCAGGGTCAGGCATGGATGTTCGTTGTGATTCGGAGTCCACGTTAAGCAGTAGGTCCCAGCCTGATTAGCCGTCATTGTGCATAAAAATAGGTAGTTGAGCGTACAAACCAACCAACCTAAGCTCGATTGGGACTTGTGCATTTTAAAATTTTATTTCTTTAAACAAGACTTTTCTCTTCCGTTATAAAACTTTTTTTTTTTAAAATAGAGAACTGTTTTTGACCAATTCTGTTTTTTACATCTGTGCATATGTAATGACGTTTCTTCGTTATGTATTACTAGTATAGGCAAATTAGACCCAAATTTGGGTCTAGACGGAAATAATTATTAGAAAGCTGAATTCTTCTGAAATAGGTTTTTTAATCCCTCCTGAACTTCTCCAGAAAAGTCCCAAAAAATCCTCCTTGGGCAACATTCTTAAATTTTGAACTTAAGTCCGCCATCTTGGATTTTTTAAAAAACGCTTTAACTCGGCAATGCACAATCATAAACAGGTTCTGTTGGTGTCAAACGTTTCTTTTTAGCAAGAACTTGTTACTGCAGTAAAAAGTCTAGAATAGAGAGTTGATATAATTTTATTAACTTAAAACAGGCCTAAAACCTGCAAAAACAGCATTTTTTCACTAAAGGTTTGTAAAATTAAAAATGTATTCGATTAAAATCTTTTGTTTACGAAAAAACAGGTTTCACCATTATTTCTATTTTTTTTTTTTTACATAACTGTTATTGATCGTTTACTGGTTCTATCTGAATAAAAATGGAAGAAAACTGCATTTTCTGCAGTGAAGGTGGGATGATAGACAACAACAGTGTCAATGTAACAAGAGGTTTGGGGAATTTAAGGAATATCAGTATAAACAGAAAAGATGGGATTGTGGAAAAAATCGAAGGCGTTAATCATCTAGGAGTGTGTACAGTGCAGAAAAAATTATACCAGACATGGGAGTTACATTTCATCCGCTCTACCTGGAGAAGTAAATGCAACAAAACCCCTTCTTGGAAGTGATCTATATCCCTTCAACTTTAAAACATGCTACCTTTTTGCGGGGAAACAGTTGATAAGGGATCTTACAAGAAGAACCCACATTGTTACCCAGACATTTGCCAAGTGGAAAGTGTCCCAAAAATTTCAAGTATTTTGAGTATGTGTGAAAAGAGGTGTGATAATTGGGGAAAATCAGCTCTAAATCGCATTAACAGCGAATGTGATCTGATAGCGGATGAAGCGCAATATCATAAAAACTGTGATGCATGGTTTTTAATCGTTGGCTCAAGCATGCCAGGCGAACCATCTGAAAGCGTGGTCTGAATATATGTTGGTGAGTTAAAGTTAGATGCTTTCAATAAATTATGCAACTTTCTGGACGCCAACAATGACTGCCAGTAGCTCTTATGGAGATGCTCTCAAATTTTAATACTGAAAGTGCCAAGTTATGCAGTAAAAAGCGTCCGAGGGAGCTTTTAATAGCACGCTACTGCAGTACTGTTCTTATTTCAGCTAGCATGAAGTGTTTTGGGACAGTTGTTTCTTTTAGGCCAGTTGCATCGAAGATTTTGACGAAAAATTGGTATGCTGACCGAAAAAAATAACGCATTTGATGAAAAGAAAAGGATCATAGATGCTGCTATTAGCAACCTTCAAGAAAATATAAGATCTCAAGTTCATGATTGCTCGGCATTTCCAACCTGCGAAGAAATATCAAAAGGGGGAGAAAATTAAGTTGGTGAGATGCTTTTTCATCTGCTTTCTGGTATAATGAAACCAATAAAAGGTTTTCCTTACAATCAGAAGGTGTTGAGTGTTGCGCACTCCAGTATTTCTTCAGTACATCCACGATCATTTGTGTCAGCTGTGCCGGTTGGAATTGGAGTGTTTCTTCACAGGCTTTTCCGATTAAGACATCTAATAAAACTTCTACACAATTTTGGCTGGTCTGTTTCCTACAGTGAGATTTGTAAGTTTGAAACTTCCGTAAGAGTGAACACTTCAAGAGAAGTTCAGGATAATGGATTTGTGCAGTATGTCTTTGATAATGCCTATCACAACATTCGAACTGTGGATGGACATGGGACTTCCCACGTGATGGGAGGAGTACAGTGTGCTAGGCCTTCTTTAGCTGTTCAGACGAATTCACGTATTCCATGACCAAAGAATCTACCAACGGCAACTGCTGTTGGAAAGTTTGGATTCATACCGATCATTACTCACGACCGGCTGAAGAACCATGGAATAAAGCGCCTAGTTTTGGAAGACGTCCTTTCCCTGAAATTGAGGCCCGTGGATGCCGAAATCGGAAACATATACCACTGGATTTTAATGGCGGGTCCCAAGTAAGCTGAAGGACCCATACGGGATGAAGTGGTTTCATGGAGATTGCCGCAGGGGAAAAAATGCTATGAAAAGTCAGCAGTGATACCCTTGCCCTTCGTCAATCTTCAACCTTCTAACCCCCCTTAATTTATATCTGTCTTCGTTTTAAGGCTGAAGAATGTAGGAAGCAACAACAAAAGTGTATTGTAACATTTGATCAGCCGCTTTCCATTGAAGCTATAGATTTAGCCTCTCAAGCTGATGAAACTAATGAGCTATCCAAGGTAATCGTTAGACTAGGTGAATTTCATCTGCTTATGAGTTACATGGGGACCGTGGGAAAAATCATGGGTAACAATGGTATTCAAGAAATGTGGGGCGAGGTATTTTCTAAGAATGCACTTGTCCACAAGGTTAATGGGCATGCTTATTCGAGAGCTTTACGAGCTCATTCGCTTTCTCAGGCAGTTATAGGTCATCTGATTTTGGAGAGTTGAGAGGAAGATAGATTTTTAATCGCTTTTGACGTCGAATCTCTCAAGGAAATTGATAACGAGGTGATAAACTTATCTTCCTCCGAAGAATCGTTTCTATGCAAAGTCCAACCATTACTGAGGATTATATCCTATGCGACGAAGGAGCTAGAAAAAAGAATCCATGCAGCTAAATTATGGCTGGAGTACTTCAAGCTAGATTCTATGACACATGATTTCGTGAAAGCAGAAAGAACAGGTGACTAGTATCTTCATCTCTGCTCTGTCCAACGCAAGTTAGTTTACCTCCAAGCAGCTGGACATATTCATTACGCTAAATCAGCCCACCTCTACCTCTTGAATTTGGCTAAAATCAAGATTACTTTGTGGGATCAAGAGTTTGAATGTTTCGTCAGTCAGCGTTATTTCACAATTCGGCTATCGGATAAGTTTTGGATCGGCGTTTGGACGAGCATGACTATATATATCTAGTGACTATAGATCCAAATGCGATCTATGAAAGTTAGCGGTGGTTTGACACAAGGGCGAAGAATGTCTGATAGTGTAGTAGCGCGTTGGATTTGTTTAATGCCAGGAAGTCTCCACGCAACGGAAGCAGTAGAAGCTTTCACAGGAGTGACAGGAATCCTCTGATCAGCACATTTCTTTGTCAAGATCGTGGCAGACTCGAGATACCAGTGATTTGAAGAAATTTTTTATTTCGTAACTGCGTTTCAACCAGAGATTTTAGTGCAAAGCCTAAACGAGGTTAATGAAAGACCAACAAATTTCAAATATACTGAACACTATCTATGTTTCTTTATACATATTCATTTCTAAATCTTTTAAACGAATTCTATTAAAAAAATAAGTTTCCAAACAACTTTTATGGTAAAATAATGTCTAAAAATTGCTGTTTTTAATATTTTCAAACCGATTTTAAGTTAATAAAGTTATATTAACTCTCTATTTTAGACTTTTTATGGCTGTAACAAGTTTTTCTAGCTAAAAAGAAACGTTTGACACCAACAAAACCTGTTTATGATTGGGCATTGCTGAGTTATAGCGTTTTTTAAAAAAGCCAACATGGCGGACTTAAATTCAAAATTTAAGAATGTTGCCCAAGGAGGATTTTTTGGGACTTTTCTGGAGAAGTCCAGGAAGGCCTAAAGAACCTATTTCAGCAGGAATCAGCTTTCTAATAATTATTTCCGTCTCCAACCCTAATTTGCCTATACTATACAAGCAATCCATCTAGTTTTTTTTTTTTTTTTTTTTTTTTTTTTAAATTTAATTTTTAATTTTTTAGTGTAGTTTTATTTGTTTTCGTCACTCATCAAAAATTAATTACAATGTAATATAACAGAAATTTTTGGTTAAATATTAACGTTCTTTTGTGTAATTAAAAGGTCTTTCCTGTTCAAAATTGCCATTTTATCTCGTGAAATATCTTAAATTATAAAAATCTTATTGAATGTCCATTATTCTCCAGAATCCACATTTCATATATTGGCTGGCAAACTATTGACACCAGAACTTATGTAGCCTTAATATTAAAGTTTTTTAAAAATGTAAATTTTGTACAATATTGAGTTAGCTCTTAGAAATTTATCATTATTATTATTATTATTATAATCATTATCATCATCATCATTATCATCCTTCTTCTTTTTCTTCTTCTTATTACTATTCTTATCATCATTCTTCTTTTTCTTCTTATTATTCTTATCATCATTCTTCTTTTTATTGTTGTTTTATAAAAATTCGCAAATATTTTGTAGGGAGATATTAGTAAGTCTGCAATGTATTTACTCTCAACAACACACACATACATTAGACAATTGTTGATCTATAGACAAAAGGGTACCGAGGAATTATTCTATACAAAATTTCCAGAAAATTCCTTTATGAAAAAATAAACTTCTAAAAGAGGAAGAATCCATTGTAATCCATCGACTATGAACAATGGATGAAAGGTAGACGACTATTAATGTCAGTTAACAATTTCCCCCCACATTTTTCTAGTATTTTTTTGTTCGTAAAATGAGAAAAAAACATAGAGATAAGTATAGTCCTTGTCAACTGCATGGAACGTAAATATTTTTGTCGCTTATATTTTTTTCCTAAGATTGAGTTAAAATTAGTATCGAATATTATTTAGAAGTAGCTTATATACACGAAAAATTTAATTCCCATAGAAGTAAAGTAAAGTTACTCACAAAATTACATTTTTAATGAAAAATCATTAGTTTAATTCATTAGTTAATTTAATTTTATATACCTCATCGAACATCATTCTGAATTTTTTATAGAATATAGAAACATGTTAGCAGATAATAATTCCACTTGTTTGACGTGGCAAAAATGGCCGAAACTATTCAAAAGTCGACTTTGAATGAGTTGAATTAAATCTGATTGCAAAATATGCCATAACTTGCCAAATAATGAGCATTTTTTTTTATGTGGTAACCCACTGCTCTTTATTTTCAATTACTAAGGTTTTTTCCTGTGAAGCCAAAATCTTTCATCTTTCTAAGTTGGCAGTATTACGAAATCAGTGACGGAATATTCATCGCCAACTTGGCTCATTTTTAAAAGATGGAAGCATTTTTCGCTTGAGAATAAATATCGTTTGCACTCATCCACATTGAAAATCAAATAGCTGTGGGTTACCACATAAAAAAGAATGCTTATTATTGAGCAAGATATTACGTATTTGGCAATCGGATTTAGTTCAACTCATTTAAAGTCGATTTTAGAATAGTTTCGGTTGTTTTTCGGCCTGCGGATTCATGTGATCTAATGACATTTCTTTAAATTCTATAAGAAATTCAGAATGATATTCGATGTAATACTTAAACTTGCTGTCATCTCTTGGACTAATTGAGGACTTGGAGCATTAGCTATCTCTATACTTTAGTGTTTTTACTTTCAATTACCCATATGTACATACATAGGGTAATGAAAGTATAGCATTCTATCAACAAAAAAAAAAAACAAAAAAAAAAACAAAAATTTTTTTTTTTTTTTTTTTTTTTTTTTTTAACATTTATTTACGTTTTGGAACATCCCTATTTAAAAAAAGTGATCTAGAAAAAATGTGTGTGTATGTAAGTACGTGCGTATGTATGGTCAGTGGTCAGCATAACTCCCGAACAAATTGATCTACGATGTTCAAATTTGGTATGAGGGTTATTGGCAGCCATGGGACCTACCACTTAGGTTTTCGTCAAAATAGCGCATGCGCATAAGGTATCTGCCATTGAAATAATCATGTTTTTCATTGATTGCAAAAAAAAAAAAAAAAAAAAAAACACGGCTCTAACGATTTTGATAAAAATCGCTGTGGTAATGCCTCTTAAGGTGTTCTAAACGTCCCCACCTCTGAAATTCCCATAAAAATGTTTCAATGGAGTAAAAAGTTGAAAAAGGAATGCCTTCAACACAGAGTTCTCTTTCCTTGAGCATTCCTCATCAACGATTGTTTTTTCTTCTCCTCTCAGTTTCGCTTTTAATAAAGGATAATATAAGAATTCTGGAAAAGTACATCGCCAAAATCATCATTTCGGCAATTTTTTTTAAGACCCATACAAGAATTATCACCAAACTGGCCATTTATTCTAAATGAAGGATGAAAATATACAAACAGTAAATGACACAAATCCACTTCAGTATTATAGTGTAATTGAAAGTTGTGCGATGTTCCACACCCCTAGTTTACAACATAATGTAATCTAAGGAAATGCCATAGTCAAAAATCCTTCACAAATTTTCCAGCAATAATTCCTTTGACTATAACATTTAAATGTTATAATCTTTGAAATATGATGTCGCTTTATATTATTTTGGAGCTCTTGTGTACCAGAGGTTTGGTAAGGATATCTTTTTAGACTTTAGAAAAGACAGTTGCATTTATAAAGGCAATACAGGTGCTTCAGAGAGAATCGAAATTTCCATAAACTATCACAATGTCACTTTTGAAATACCAACTGAAAAGAACTCTTTTTCCTGATGGATAGTATAATGGATTAGATAGATTCAAAAAGAGAGCGGCAAAGTCAAGCCTACTTAGGCCTGATGAGCCCATTATTCCTCCATACTATATGAAGGATAGTATGAAAGTTAAAACTTATAAGGGGCATCTAATTAGATTGCTTACCTTACTAAAGACATGTTAGATTGTGGAAGTCACTATCCATAAAAGACCACTTTTAATATTGCAGTAGATACATTTAACAAGCAAGTGAAATGTGACAACAGTCAATGTCTGAAACGTTCTTGTTATGGTTGATGACTCATAATAAGAAATGCATTAGAGGGGCATCATGTGAGTCTCGGTTCAGAAAAGATGTTTTAACAAGTAACTTTTCTCTGTGAGAAATTTCAAAGGCACTTAACTTAAATTTTTTAATTTGATTTGATTTTTTAATTTGATTGCTTGTTACATTTTTTAAAAAGCTTTTATGCATTACCATTCCTATAAATCTTATTTTCTCGAAAATAAATGAGCCACATAAAAAAAAAAAATCATATGTCCTACTTAGTTATACGAAATCAGGAAAAATTAAAAACAGGTATTTACAGGTGAAAAAACAGAATTGGCCTTACATAACTTTTCTAAATTGCTTTATAGGTAAAATCATCATAAAAATAATTAAAATAGCCGCGATTTCCAGATAATTTTGTTTGTATTTATTTGTTGATGTGTATTATTTTAAAAATGTGTATTCAATTATATTCTATAGTCTAATTTATGTTGTAAATTGTACCTTGATTGAATCTTGTTAAAAACAAGGGCAATGTTCGAATGACCTAATTTTTGTAATGTTAATTATAGCTTTTTATTACTAAAAAGTAGACTTCACGAGGTATTATTTATAAGCAGATAAAAGAAAGGAAAAAAAAAAAAAAAACACCAATAGGAAACAATGTTTAAATATATGCTTTTTATAACTGCTCCAAAGTTAAAATATCAGCATATTAATACAAGGTTTAAAATAAACAATGAAACCTTAATGAGCTTTTTTTAAATGTACCAGTACTTTGAGGAGTAATCGTCCGTTAAATTGCCATGCATTATACATCATGAATGCAATCACAATGTTTTAAGTGGAACAACATTTTAGTTCTCTTGGACATTTTTTTAGTGGAATGAAAATCATTCCGATAAAAACATAGCAGGAATATCTCTTGAACTGTAAAATTAACTCTAAACTGCTTAAACTATAGTTTGACTCATACCAAATTAACTATAAATGAATATAATTCTGAATGTCCTCTTTTTTTTTTCTTTTTTTTTTTTTGACTTTGAGGCAATACGAAACTTTGACCAGTATGTTTCTAGGTATTTTCTTGATTTCTCATTTTCTAGATCATTTGGTTTTGAGGTTCACCCATAACTATTTTTGTTCATAATCTGGACTTGGGTGAAAAAGTTGATGAAGACAAACGTAGAAAAAATAAGCTATTTTGAGATATTTTAAAGGGTTATATGGGCTCAAAAGGTTCAAAAATTCCAAAAGTGGAAAATTCTGATGTCCTACTTCTCGCATAGCCATAACGCTGAAAATTGGTGCATTTGTTTTCAAAGTTGTACATAACACAGTCAAACCCCTTTAACGTAAAATCGCTTAACATGAATTGGCGTTTAATGCGAAGTAAAAACACTTTTCCGTACTTGAAACTTTACTTTAATTTATTTGTTACTAAATTCGTTACTTCGTGACTAAAACAAAGTTATCGCAATTAGTATTTTAAGAGATCGAAAAGGGGATTTAAAAGATAAATAGTTTAAAATTGTAATACCTTATTCTCACTCTCTAGATAGTTCTATAACCATATTTATTCTCAACAAAATTATTATTTTCTTAATATGAAATTAACTCTTTGCACTCGAGAGGTGACTCTCACTCACCACATGATTGGATGCCGCAATTCGAGATGACCACTAGGTTTGATGTGGATATTCGATGCAAGACCAATGACTGTGTCTTGTTTCTTTGAAACAGATCTGTAACTGCGAACCGAACTAAAAATGTCGGGAAACGTCTCGAGTTGCTGGTTCCTCCATGCGAAAAAGGCATTGAGTGCAAAGGGTTAGGGAATCAGAAGACCCATAAACATCATTCCGCTATTTTATTTTATTTCCATATAAATTCACTGAAAATTACCAAATCCCTCTTATACACATGTGATGAAATTGGAAATAAATTAAAAACATTGAGATTAACAACTATTGATTCACTTTCCTGCAATATCAACCCAATTGTTGATTTTTACCTGGGCGAGTCGGATAAAGCACCAAAGCAATTATTGTAAAAAGGAGGTAAGAGTCCTTTTCTGGTTATAATTTATGTAATTTATGCAAAAGAAACTTCTTTAAAATAGGTCATGAAAATAAGAGTGTATTAAACTATATTCCAGGCTTGATGTAATGAGGATCAACTTTATTTAATTTTTTGACTGAATTTCAAAGAAATAAATTATCCCATTAAACAAATGTAAAAAAGAAAGTCAAAAATGATCACGAAAATAAATATGAAAAAACGATCGAATGGGACAAAAATAAATTCTTTAAATAGTAAAATAATCACAGAGAGTCATTATAATCGACTCTATTTAGCTTTGAGTATGCAATTTAGCAGTTGTATCTTTTACGATACAACAAATTGTAAATAAACTAAGGTCAAAAACCTAAAGGAAACATTTATCCTGCGCATGCGCTATTCTTCTTATGCATGCTCCATTTAAAATTTAAATAAAAAATATGTAGCCAAATTTTTTGAATTCTGACCCTCAGATAAACAATTAGTTGTAAAAAGTACTTATGTTAAAAATTCTTGACTTTTTTTCGATCTACAGACAGACCCGAAAAGAGACAGATCCTTTTATTAATATGGATTATTTTATATTGTATTTTTTTAATATCAAAATATATTTTTAATGACTTACACTTGTATTGAAGTATAATAAAATACAAATTAAAAGACTTGATTGAATTTTAGATCGTAATTTCTTTGACAGAGTGAAAGTGAATTTTATAGGACTTATACGATATTTTTATTCTCAAGATACATATATAACACTTCATTCATCAATAGAGTTTAATACACCATTTCGTTCAAATTAGAGGTCTGAAATATGAATCAAAATAAATATCGATAATATATCGTTGCATAGAAAATAAATATCGATAAAATATCGATATATCGATACACGATATTTTTTTTTATTTGATTTTCAATTTTGCCAGAAACAAAGTTTTTTCGGAGCAAATTTCTACTTTTCATAAATTCATGCTAAAATTGTTTGGTAAATAAATTATTTAAATTAATTTAATAAATAAATTAGAAAAATTGTTTTAATAAATAAATTGTAAAAATTGTTTTAATAAATAAATTAGAATTTTTTTTTAATAAATAAATTAGAAAAATGGTTTTAATAAATAAATTAGAATTTTTTTTTAATAAATAAATTAGAAAAATGGTTTTAATAAATAAATTATATCATCAATCAGAATAAATAAAATACATTTGGATGTCAATGCATAAATTCCCACTTATTTTTAAAGAAGAAATTTTGAAAAGTAGTTTAGCGCATATTTTGCTGATAGAGATGTTTTTACTATTTAAAATTAGATGCAAATTCCAAGCACACGTTGGCAACAGAAACGGCACTGTGTTAATGACTACTAATAAATGATCTTATCTTTTCATTACATTATGTTTTCTTTTTAGTTAGGGTACCATTTTAACTGTCTCTCAGCAAAGTCCAAACTTTAGTTTTGAAGGTTTTGATAAGGGAATAAAGAAAATCGAAAAATCACATGGAACTACAAAACGATCATCAAAAACCTAAAAATGTTTGAAAATATCGATATATCGGCGACTTGTATCGATATTTTTCTCAAAATATCGATAAAAATATCGTCGTATCGATATATTGCCGACCTCTAGTTCAAATGCATGAAAATCGAGAAAATGGTCGATACCGAACAGTGTAATAAGCATAGTTCAAGGGCAATTCTCTGTAAGACGTATGAGACATTTTCATTCTTTTTCTCCTAAATGGATTAGAATTGAAAAATTATAATCTGTTTACGAATAGGAAAAAATAACCAAAATATCCCCTGCTTATAGCAGAGAATTGTCCTGAAGACTTTGCATTGTAGTTTAAAAATAAAATAAATCTAATGCACACTCATCAAATCCGTTTTTTTTTTGTATTTAACGAATATTTTTAATTCTTTATTCAATCGAAATAAGCAAACATAATTAGTTTATTTCTGCTCTCGAAATAAAAATTAATTATTTTGTTAAATTTTCTTTTAAAAGACGATTTTAAAGGAATCATGATGTACAATGAGCATCAAATGGGTACTGTTCTCTTGAAACCCGTTTCAATTCCGAATATTCGTAGTTTATTGACTTCACCCTCTTTCAAACTACTTTACCGAATCCCCTTTTCGTGAAAAATTTGGAGCCTTTTAAGATGAAGAATAGCTTCAAAGATTCTAAGAAAATAGTTAGAATGGGATGAAAAAGAGAAACTATAAAATAAAAATTGCCAGAAATACAAATATAACGCATTCATAGAAGACTAATTTATGGAAGTAGTTTGATGAATACTTGCAATAAATATGTACGGCAAAGAAAATTGAATTACTTTACAACTTGCAATCATAAAGAAATTTAGAAAACATACAACTAGAAATATTGATGCATCCAAAATGGCGTATATAGAAATCAATGCAATCCGATTGTAAAGAAAAAACTAGAAATCTGTCCACATTTTTCAAAACGCATACGAAGAAGAAATAATAATCCAAAGGATAAATTGCTCTTAGGTTCAAAGAATATTTCAATCTCTCTCTCTTCCAAGAACATCTTTTTTCAATTATATTATTATTATTATACAGGGTGTTCAGAAAAGACCGCACTTCCTTAGTATCCGTGTATTCTAGTCTAGAACAAAATAAAGTGTATTCCCAATTTATTGTCGGGGACGCTCATGAAAATTTATGGGTCTAAAAATTTTTTAAAGTTGGGACTCTTTTCAGACAGCACAAAGATAAACCAAATTACCGACTCCAAACGTACCAATGAAAGTGAATAAAATGATAGTTGTCCACGTCTTTCCAATGAAAGGGCTTGAAACACCGCCTACAACAAATTGACGATTGATTTGACGCCAAATCGTAATATTGCATGTTTCCGTTTTATTAACAATATTTTTTTTTTTAATTCGTTATTTTTTATTTCATTTGCTTTAAATATCGTTTGCTGTTTTTGTTTGTTTTATTATTTTCAGAATCAGCCAAGCGTGTCTTATAGTGATACTTTAAGAATTTTTGGATTTTTTTTTTCCCATGCTCTTGGATTCCATTTTACGAATGTTCTGAAATGCACCTCATTCCTAATAAATTCGATTAAAAAGGTATTCTAAAAGTGACACCCCATCTTCAAAAATTAATAAATCGAAAACAGCTACTAAAAGGTCATGTGACTTTTGCTTTGATTTCGGCTAATTTCAAACTGGATTTTTTATTAATTAGCATAAAGATAAAAAATAATTGCACGGCTCAAATATTTTCGTTGGATAACACTAGAAAATACAATTTTTTTTTTAATGTTCCTCACTTGTGCAAGTTCCTCATTCAGTACTTTTAGAAACGACTGAAACGGCCCCTGACGGAATTTTCTTTCAGCATTGGTCAGAGATTTTTTTTTTTTTTTGCGTAATAGCTATACGGAGGCAATACTGCATCGGAATGTCTTTAAGTCGATAAGTAATTGATGGTATGATGTCTTCCGGGAGGACTTTCAATGGAAACTATCCTAGTTTTTTCAGTCTGTAGAGTTAGAAAACTGAGATAACTCTCTCATATAGCCAAACAATTAACACAACACTATTTGTTAATATCATTGCAGTGTATACTCATTTTAAGGAAAGACTGAAGAGAGTCGGCGAGGTTCGATTGCGGAACTTTTCCCATGTTGTCCAAACATTCTGCCTTGGAACAACTTATTTAATTGTAATAAGATATGTTTCTACGTGTATTTATAATAGTTGTTTCTTATTTTATTAAAAAAATGCTTCTTATAGTACGAACGAAGATTATTAATTAAACAATAACATTAAAATTCAAAATTACCTGCTATTTGTTGCAACTCAAATTTCCAAATATAAATTACTTCTTACTAGCTGAATACCCGTGCTTCTCTACGAAATTTTAACATGTGCAATATTTTAGCTAGCTGTGAGGCCTCGCGTTGCGGAAATACGTCATTGGTGCATAGGTCTCAGTTTTTGGCTCTTCGCTCGCAGGAAGGTTCATCACTATGCAAAATCGAGCTCACTTTTTTCGCTGAAAATTTCATTGACACATAAGTACAGGCTTACTTTACTCCTTGAAAGGTTCATTACTATGCAAGAATAGGCTCTCCCCTATCTCGCTGAAAGGTTCATTGTTCCGTAAGTATAAGCTCATCACTATGCAAAATCGAGCTCACTTTTTTCGTTGAAAATTTCATTGACACATAAGTACAGGCCTACTTTACTCCTTGAAAGGTTCATTACTATGCAAGAATAGGCTCTCCCCTATCTCGCTGAAAGGTTCATTACTATGCAAGAATAGGCTCTCCCCTATCTCGCTGAAAGGTTCATTATTGCATAAGTATAAGCTCGCTTCACTTACTAAAATCTATAATTGCTACGTAAAGCCTTAATATTAGAAGCCTCTCCCCTGTCGAGACACACAAAAAATCCCCTCATTAATACAATAATACAACACCCTTTTAAGATTATTTTAACACATGTTTCTGGAAAGCAAAATTAGAAGGCCAAATCTACTTATTTTGAAACTTTCAGAGCTCAGGGTCAATTCGAAGTCACTTTTTCTGAAAATATTAGTTAAAAAAATTAATCAAAAATCAAACTATTATTTTAACATTCTTTTTGTAGTCCAATTAGAATACCAAAACTACTTGTGCTGAAAATTTCAGAACTGTAGCCCAAGTAGAAATCATTTTGTAAAATATTTGTTAATTAATTAAAAAAATTAATCAAAAAAGAACTAAATAAAAATTTAAAATTCTGTTTTTCTAAAGGCCAAAACTACTTATGTGTAAAATTTCAGAGCTGTAGCTCTATTGGATATCGTTTTTTTAAAAAATATTTATTAATTAATTACAAAAATTAATTAAAAAATAAATAAATAAAAATTTGAAATTCTGTTTTTCAAAAGGCCAAAACTACTTATGTTGAAAATTTCAGAGCTGTATCCTTATTGGAAATCGTTTTGTAAAATAATTATGAATTAATTACAAAAATTAATTAAAAGAACTAAATAAAAATTTGAAATACTGTTTTTCAATAGTTCAATAAAAAAGCCAAAATTACTTATGTTGAAAATTTCAGAGCTGTAACCCTGCTAGAAGTCGTTTTGTAAAAAAAATTGTTAATTAAGAAAATTAATTAAAAAATGGGTAATTCAAATTTTTACATTGTTTTTCAAAAGTCCAATTAGAAGGCTAAAACTACTTATATTGAAAATTTCAGAGCTATTTCTCTATTTGAAGTCACTTTGTAAAAAAAAAAAAAAAAAATCTAATTAAAATATTAATTAAAAAAATAACTAATTAAAATTTTTATATTCTGTTCGACATACATAAAATTAGAAGGCCAATACTTCTTGTGTCGAAAATTTCAGAGCTCTACTCCAATTTTAAGTAGGTTTCTATAGATCCACAGACAGACACACAGCTTGTTTTATTATTGTAGATGAAAAGTTAGGGTTTCCAAATGTACATATGCTCACATCCAATCTAAGCATTTATCTGTTGTAAATATTTTCAACTCAACTATTAGCCAAAAGGTGATAAAAAAGAAGAAAAAAAAGTTAACTTCATACTTTAATTTTTCTTGCTATCTTGTCTACCACGCCCATTTAAATATTTTTTTCCAATCAAGGATCGATTAAACTTCTGATAACCTCCAAAGAAAAACCGACGAATAAAGAGAGTTTTCAGAAATAGATTGAAAGGATTTAATTGGTTAATATTGATTAAATTTGATTGCTAATATGTCAATAAATATTGATTTGTGGACCCTAGTTCAAATTACAAATATTATTAATTTTTGCTCATTATTATGAAAATATATATGAAGTGCGGTGGTTTTTTAACACCATGTATATTTTTTTGTTTCTAGAGATAAGCTTATCAAAGGCGATGCCCTTGTGGCAGTAAGAGACCAACATGCTTAGAAAAATCTGGAAATTGAAAATTATTTATGTTGCCATTATTATCGCTCATTTCGTCACTCGTCATTAAATAATACTACCCAACTATCACCAAATTCTCAAAAATGGCAACTTACTTACTTTTCTTTCCATAACCATACCTATTATAATTATATCTATAACTAATAAGATAATAAAATAAATGTCTCTCCAGGCGCTGATTTTTAGTTTTAGTGTAAAAGACTGAAAAATAAGCTTATTCAAAGCCTAATTTATAGGTTTATTTGCCATGTACGAGATGAACATTCTAAGGCCAAAGTAGAATTTTACAAATTTGTCACCAAAAATATCCACCAAGATCGCATATTTGAGCGAATTATTTTGGAAATTATTGTCACAATATCGCCAGAACAAATCCCCACTATATTTCCATTGAATAATACATTTATCTTATTAACATCTACCAGCATTATTAAATTCAGAGGTTATACAAAAGCTATGTTCGTCTGCCTGGTTGAGATCAACACTATCAGTTAAAAATACCAACACTCAAGAAGCATGCGATATAAATCAAATGAAAAGTCTCACCGAGGCAAGTTCCCACACTAAAGTTCACATGGAAATTTTGCCAGAAATACCAAAACTGGGTAACTGAAATCAGAATGCAGTTCCGTTCAATGATCTATATATTTTGAAAGACTGGATAAGATTAGAAGGATTATTTAATATTCAACAGGAAGATGCATTAAAATTTCACCTGAAGAGTCTTCTCATAGTAGCTCCTATGGGAAGACATATTTTGTATAAAATAGTGATATCGAAATGAAACTTGGGTATTTTTTACTTTAAATTACCCATATGTATACATAGGGTAATGAAAGTATAACATTCAGCCCGGGGAAAAAAAAAAAATGCACGATTTTTTTCTTCATTTCACCACGTTTTGGAACATCCTGATTTCGAAAAAGTGATCTAGAAAAACGTATGTATGTGTGTCTGTGGTCAGCATAACTCCCGAATAAATCGACCTACTATGTTCAAATTTGCTATGAGGGTTAGTTGTGGCCATGGGACCTACCATTAATGTTTTCGTCAAAATCGCGCATGCGTATAAGGTAGCTATCATTGAAAGAAAATCATGTTTTTCAATGATTGTTAAAAAACGGCTTTAACTATTTTGATAAAAATCGTTGTACTAATGCCTCTTAAGGTATTCTAAACATCCCCACCTCCGAAATTCCCGTAAAAATACTTTAATGGCGTTAAAAGTGGAAAAACGAATTCCTTTAACACAGAGTTCTTTTTGCTTGAACATCAACTTTGAAGCTCAGTTTCTCCTCTTCCCAGTTTCACTTATAACAAAGGATAATATAAGAATTCTGGAAAAGTATATCGCCAAAATCACCATTTTAACATATTAAAAAAAAAAAAAAAATTTTACAAGAATTTTTTTACTCATATTACAAAAAATATCGCCAGTTTGACCATTTTCTCTAAATGAATGATGAAAATATAAAAAAAGGTAAATGACACATATCCGCGTTAGTATCATAGTGTAATTGAAAGTTGTGAGATGTTCTACACCCCTATAGTTCATCAAGTTTTGGCTAAGTTCACTCCACACTTTGCTATTTGAAATTGGTACAAGTTAATTAATTTCTGGTATTTTTTATTCATGTAAGTCATTCATGTTAAAATATTTTCGGGGATGTGATGTTAATTTTCTTAAATATAAAATTCCAATTTAAATGTATTTGAATTTCTAAAAGTGTTATGTGATTCATATTGAAATAGAACCTTAAAATGCCTTTACATAGGGTTTTGCCTAGCAGTAATTTTTGGCTGATTTCACTGGGACTGTTACATGCTTCTACTTTATTTTTATAATAAAATTAGAATAATTTGTTTCGTTATGTTATTGTTTTGTGTTGAGAACTAATTACTACAAAGAGATCTTATACAGAACAATTTGTGTTTACCAAGTAAAGTTACCAATTTTTAGCTGAAACTTTAAAAAAAAAAAAAATATCGTCTTGGGGGGGGGGGGGGGGGAGGAATCCTCACAGGAAGTTACATTATGTCTGTATGAAATAATGAATTCCAGATTCCTACCCATTACAGGAACTTGAGGGATATTCTCTGCACAATTTTCACCTTTCTCAAAACTCATCAGTAGATAAACCTATTTTTTTTAAGTCGCTGGCCGCTTCACTTCAAATGCTTCTCCCACACTGCCCATTAAAATATTTGTTTCTCATGATTAACTACTGTAAATTTATCTTGTCAGAAAATAAACAAAAAAGCACTACAAATTATCTTCTTAATTTAGTTACTTCAAATTAGTTTTCCAAGACTCAATATCGTAAGCTGAAAATTTTCAATGACCTTTTACATTCAAAATATTCTTCGTATTTTGCATAGTAGGCTGTATATTATTGTTTTTCAAGTAAGTCAACGAAAATTATCTTGCCCGTAGTTGTTAAAGTTATCTACTATGTCAATGAAATAGTTCAACTACTGAGAAGGCATCAATGAATGAAAATGTTAAAGTTTTTCAGCGTTGATATTAAACAAAAAAAAATAAAAAGAAATGCTCTGATTATGCTGCAGACGTAAATCTATTTCGAAATCTTGCATAAATAAATACTTTAGAAGTTTCAAAATTCTGTAAATAGTTCCACGGGCCACTTGGAACTTCTGTTCCAATAATTCCAACTGGGTTGGGAACCTCAACCTTTATTCATTTCTGCTTTAGAAATTATCTTTGAGGGATATCATATAATGGCGCCATCTAGTAGAACAAAGTATCATTGTTGTTTTTATTCTAAATGTCACGTTTGCGAATATAGAAATGGAAAAGTTCTGCGTTTTATCATGCAATTCAAATACGAAGAAATAGACTTTAGAAAAATACAAATATTATGTATTATTTATTTGGAAAAAAACGGATTGAAGATAATTTCTTAATTTTCTAGCAAAAGTTATTAAAAAATTATTAAATTAGGAATATTTTCGAATTGTGTAGTTTTAAAATCTTATTAGCAAATTCATTTGATATTTTTTGTACCTTGAGCAACATGATATCAATATTAAAATTTACAAAATATCTTTCAAAAAACAATTTTACACAATTAACTGTGGTTAACATTAAGCCATATCACAAACCTTGATATTGGCGAATTTAACTTGAACAAACTCTGTCTTCAATTAATCACAATAAAAAGTATTTATTGCTGCAATGAAAAATTTTGAAGTCTAAAGTCAATTTACATTTCACAATAGTAAATCTTTTTCTATTTACCTATTCAGCATTCTGCTATCTAATCAAAAATATACTTTCGAGTAATATTCAACATACAGCTGGTAAACCCCAAAGTTCAGTAGTAATGTTCAGACAAATTCATATTAAAAAAAAAAAATGTCTTCAAGCAATGCTAAATAATTTAACTATATAACGCTATATAACTGTGAATAATAAAACCTTATTTCTTTTCTACTTATTTATGTTCTCCATCATATTATTCAAAAGAAATGGTTTATTATTTTTATGCGTAGTTTTATGGAACTAAACTGATATACAGTTATACAGCTTTACAGTTGTGCGGCTTCATTGTGACTCCATTGCCGAACTTATTTGTGTCCGTTCTGCATTTACAGGCATCATAGGTGACTGCTACGTAGTAAAGTAAGAATATAAATCGATGGGGATCGCTTATTGGAATTTCACTTTGTCAACAGCTTTTAAAACTGAGCTCTTACTTAATTGACCAGAACAAACATCTTATTCTATAGTTTAAAACAAGAACTTTCAATATCAAAATGAGATGGTTGAAAATATCAGTTTTTACAGCCAGAAAAACCAGTGTGTGTTATATAGGTCTTATATGCTCTTAGTAAGATAGAAATAATGCAAAATCTTTAGCGTAGATTCTATGAAAACTATGTAATTTTTTAATCTCAAAGTAATTATGTTTTCATCAGTAGTCATTGAACTTTAAGAGATTTCAAACTATACAAAAAACAAAAAAATAAATAAAATAATTTATACTAAATACAATAAGTTTATTTGTGTACTGGAAACAAATTCAAACATAGATTAAGTGATCTTTATCAATACAAAATGTTTGAAAAAGGCTAAAAATGTTTCAAATACTCAACCAGAACATGTTTCTGCTGAGCTGAGGACAAATCGAGTATGCTTGTTTTACAAGAAAAAAATTACATCTTTCTTATATTTTGCGTGCTTTGTAGGATATTATTTCTACTTCTGAAATACATAACTTGGGGGAACTTACACAAAATACTGGAAAAGGAAGTCTTAAGTTACAATAGATTAGAAAACTATTGAAGTGGTTTCAGTTTATAAAATTAGGGGGCTCCGCCCCCTGCTCTCTAACTTTCACCAATCCCTGGGGGTGCTTCGTAGACTAGGAAGATTGCTTCCCAATCATCTTACCAAGCATCGAGTTCGCTGCGCTTGCTGATTGCTTCTACAAATACATAATTGAAATCCATCCGTCAGTAAAATAAATGTGACGTGAACCTGGAAATCAATAGATTATGAAGAATTACTATCCTTAAAATATCAAGAACATGATATTTGCGAACAATAACATTTAAAGGAGCGTTGTGATTGGTCACAAGCATGTAACAAATGTTGCTATTCGATGCAATCTCACTCTTAATTCCGTTTTGGATAAGATCAATTTGTCTGCAATTCTTTGCCGGTTTGTCTTGTCTTGTCTTTCGAGATTTTCTCCTATTTGGGATGTAAATTCAAAGCAATTTTCCTTATAAGATTTCTTGGAAGCCATCTTTTCCAAAATTGCCATCTTTTTCCACGTTGTACAGATTTTTAATGCTATTTCAGTGCATTTACCCTTCTTCGAAATGGAAATCCTTGTAACACAATTAACCAAAGCCCCATGAAGAATTATAACTGGGAGGGAAATGTATTTTTATATTGTAAAGTTTTTTTAGCTTTCATTTACTCGTAAAACTTATTCTCAGTTGCTTAATTGCACAAAGTGAAACAAGTTCTTTATAAAAAGTTTTTTAAATGGAAATTATTTATTTGTATATTTCAAAATCAAAAAGTTTGAAAAGTTAATCTATGAAAAATTAGGTAAAAATAAAAATTAAATTGAAAATGTAAAACGAGATGTTTTATTAGTTTTGAAGTGCAAAAACTCACATTATCAAGTAGTTTAAGAAAAGTCCTACAGATGGCAGCACAAAATATTAATTTAACTAAGTTTCAAATATCTTTGAAGTACATAATTTCTAGTTTAAACTAGTTTTATAATTTTAAAACTGGTTTAGTGGCGACTCGTGCACTACAGCCAGTACAGCCGGGCTGTATCTAAATTTATTAGTTCAAAACTAAAATGATTTATTTTACAATTTTCTAAAGTAAAGATCCATTTCTACGGTAATTGAAAAAAAAAAAAAAAAAAATCCTATAATCAGTAATCTTCTTGCCTGCATAATTCAGGAGAAAAAACCAGCTTCCAATCAAAGTGATATTCCTCCAAACACAGCAGCCGTGTTTCCTGAAACGTGTTTCGGGCAACGGTGTTGCCGATCACGTATTATTTCGAACTTCGGCTGTCCTTGAGAATTCGATGAGCTGATTGGCTCAGCATATGAAAATCTGCGTGGGTGGGGCGAGTGTGTTACCAAAACAACGCCATTTTATGACGACATCATTGATTGATTCGTAAGTTTAAAAAGAAAGGAGGATTGATTTTGTTTTAAAAAAATAAGTAAGTGTTTTCTTTCTCATCTTATTCATTTCATAAAAATTGAAAGGAAACTTTGAAGTGAGTTTGAGTATTAAAGATTATTAAGATTAAAGACTTAGTGTTCATGAATTATTATGAAAAGTGTGTGGTGTGGTGGGGAGGGGGGGGGGGGGGACGGTAACGCATGTTTCTGGCTGCACTAGCATTTTCGATCACGGGCCGCCACTGAATTGGTTCTATATTTTAAAATGTGAAATCCCTTGAAATGTATTGACAAATACTATTCTTAAAACATTACTTTCTTATCTTCAGAACACGCTTTACAGATGAAAACTACGATATCAATTGTATACATGTTAAACCTTACAAGCATACCAAATTTCATAGTTCTGGTTCTACTAGAAGAACCTCAGTAATTTGATGATCAGTGAGTGGGTGGATCTAAAAATATGTCGTTTTCTGCCGTTTTCGAATTTGATTATGTAATATAGTTGAAGACTTGAAACTTAGGGGTCTTACTAAAGTGGCTAACAGCTACCCGTAAAAATCAGCTCTCAGGGTCTCAGGTATACTGTAATGCTCGGATATGATAAGTCAAAATACTGCATAGTTGCTTCCAGTAAAAATGTCTGGCAGTGAATTTGGCGGGAAAATGCCCTGCACCTATATTTTTTTTAATATGTGACTGCGACATTGATATCATGAGCATACAGCATTTGTGTGTGTGTAGAGACATGGATATAATTAGAGGAAAACCAAAATGATGTTAAATTGAACTATTACCGTGTTTATAAAAAAAATTAAAACGGAAAGGAATTAAAAAAAAAAAAAAAAAAAAAAAAAAAAATACAGAAAAATCTGTATTAATAATTCTTGACAGTCAGTCAACAAATCATTTTTCTGAAAAGGAATTGTAAAAAATTATGCATAGCTAGTGCGTAAAAGTGTGTACTACTTTAAGTAATAAAATGATAGATTTAATTTCAATTTTGAACAACCTTTCATTTTTTTTGTTGTTGTTTTTCTGAGATTCGGAAGAATTATTTGAAAATTACTCAAGAGCTTACAGTTAAATTTTCACTGACAAAAAAAAAAAAAAAAAAAAAAAAAAAAAAAACAGTGAATGCCTTTCCATTAGTGTGGTTCAAAAAAACTTTTTTTCTGCAAAAGACCAAGACACCCCCTAATTTTTTTACATTTACCCATAGTATTAGTCTACTAAAATTTTAGCTTCCTATTCCAACAAAAAAGTGACCCTCAATGACCATTCATTTTTACTAGGGATGGAACGGATGTGAGTTGTGCCGGATACCGGATTTCGGATATCCGGGGTACCATGTCTACCGGATACGGATATCCGAAACGGATTTCACCGGATATCCGGCCGGATATTCAGTCTATATACTAAAAACGATAGTTATACGATATGCTATACAAAAAAAATGGTCATGATATGAAGTATCAAGTAAATTATAATTAGTGGTTAGCGCACCACACTCATGCCACAGGTCCATGGTTTGATTCGTGGACTGGGCAAGGTTGACTTAGCTGTTTATACCTGAAAGAAATAAACTGAGGAGGACCATGCATGCTTGGGAACTAAACACTGGGGTTCGGCGTCAGAATGACCATCTGACCGGAACATCTGCTGTGTGACACACAAATGCCACAGTCAAGAAAGCTGAAAAGCCGTCTTTAAATATAAACTTAAAAAGTTTCGAACCCAAAATTCATCAACATTATGTTCTACTATATTTAAAATATATATTTAATATAAACAAACATAATTAGTACTTACATATATTTGTGGTTAAGGCTTTTGCTTTAGGATCATCTAAACTCCACAATATTGGTACAAATAATGTCGATTCCAATGTTGTCTGCGTGCATTTCTTGTTTTGATGAATTGTTTTTTCTTGTTCATCAATATTTGATGCATTTAGTGAGTCTTTTAAGCTTCGGTGAATTTCCTTATGCACACTCATTAAATTGTTCCATAAGGATTTTGTGGAAAAGGATTTTGGGCTTTTGCCACGCAAATTTTTATTTTTTAAACGATTCTGTGGAGCAAGTAACACATAGGGCTTTGCTCTCGTCCTTTCCATTAATTTTAAAATACTTCCAAATGGGTGATTTTAAATGAGCCATCATTAAAAATTAAAAATTGGATTGTAATTGGAGAAAACTATGATTCAAGATATTCTAGAGAGCTAAATATAATTCCACGTTGTGGCGCTGCGTTAAAGACCTAAAAATTACAATACTTCATTTTACGTCAGAAAAAATATACCAGCTTTCAACTTCTACCAATGAAAAATCAGAAATTAGACCATACCATTCACAGCATAAAGGGGTAGGGTATTATCGTCGATAGAACGAAAAAAAAAAGCATTGAGGAGTGCGCATTGGCTATTTATTGCTTTTTACTCACTAGCAAATGTCAGAAAAAAAGGAAGAAGTGATAATAAGTAAAACTCTTAACAAGTAACTTCTGTTATGGTAAAAAAATACTATTTATTTGTATTTCGGTTCGTGTTTTACGGAGAAGCATTCAAATATAACACCTGGAATTAATCAGATCATAAACTTGGAATGAAAAGAACATATTACAAAACAGGTATGAAGGATGTGTATGAAAAAAAATTTGTTTATGCTTATCAACTCGGCGCCAGTAATAAGGCACCTCTTTCTGTGAATTGAATTTAAATGCATATGCGAAAGCATAGTGCTCACGAAGGAACTTTTTCGTTTTCTAACTTGACTGTAATTTATGTCCAAGAAAAAGAAAAGGAAAAAAAAAATAGTGTAGGATGCGGTGTCCCCTTTGTCCGAAAAAGATCATTATTTTTTGCAAAAATTATTTCTTGTCGATAACTGGTGGCCGGATATATAGCCGGATATCCGAATGAAATTATCGGATGTCCGGCATTTCAAATCGGATATCCGACGGGGTTTCGGATATTGAAAAATCAGCCGGATATGCCGGATATCGGATATTTGCCGGATATCCGTTCCATCCCTAATTTTTACACTTTTTTGTAATTTCTCATAATTCTCGAGTTTTATGCTGATAAGAACATATGTCCAAATTTAAAAAAAAAAAGTTTTTATGATTTTTTTAATACATGCAATTTAGTTTGTCAACAGTTCTTTTATATACTGTATCTGGAAACAACAACATTATAATAGCACAATTAATAAAATATACGATTGTAAAGCACTTTGTTTGATAGTTCCAGCAGTCGCAGTTTTGGGATATGATCCTCGAACTCTTCCTCTTCCAAGAATTGCCAAAAATCAAGAAAAAATGCCACAAAAGAATATGCTAAGTCAGCAATGAGTAAATTCAAACTTGACTGTTCCTTCATTGGGATGACAATTTCCTGCTAAAATCTTTTGAATTATGAAATACTGATCGTTTGCCAGTATATGTTTCGGGAGATCGTATCGAAAAACTTCTTAGTGTCCCAAAGTTGAGTGGTGGAAGGACAGCAAAAAATATTTTGAAAACTTATTTCATGCTAGTAAGGCTATGGGAAGTTAAAAACAAAATTCAGACTGTAAGTTTTGATACTACGAGTGTAACTAATACTGGTTGTGTATAAGAGGTATGCATTCATTTGGAGAACAGAAATTGAACTTGAACTATTGTGGCTAGCCTGCAGGCACCATGTGATGGAATTAATATTGGCAAAGTTATTTAAGTTGGAGCTATGGACCCTCATGTTTCACAGAGGTTTCCCTCTTCAACAGAGCTAAATCCATTTGACAAAGAATTGCACAAATAAACTTTCAGGGCTTAGAGCTGAAAAAAAGACGTTAAAAAGTTTAAATTTTTAACTGTAGTCTTTCTTTCATCTGTGGATAAATCTATGATAATTAGAGATGGTTATAAAGAAGTAATCAAGTTTATAGTAATCGTTTTGGGCAATATACCAGTGAAAATCAATTTGAGAGCAGTTTCATCAATTCATCACGCACAGTGGATGGCTAAACTCCGATGTATTTTTAAATCTTTTTGTTTAGAGATCAGCAAGAGATTTTTTGTGTAACTAATAGATAAAAGAAATGCAAATCCAGCGATTCGTACAGTTTGGTGCTCGTTTGGATAGTAAAATATGGATAGAAGCTCCACTTGCTTCTGAAGAGTCTGGAGGTGACCTGAACTTGTGGAAAAACATTAAAAAAGTATAAGATAATTGATTATAAAATTGGAATTGCAGCTAGAAAAGTTTTGAAAAATCTCATATTAATTTTTTGGTTTGGCCTTTAACAACACAGTATTACTAATATAGAATTACAGCAAAAGAAAAAAGTATTGTAGATATGAATAACTCATAAGATTCCAGAAATATAAAAGTATGCGAGCTATTAAAAACGTTGAAAGATATCAGTCTTGGTGATTTTGTGACAAAAAAAACATCTTGATATTTTATCTCATTTGAATATTAGTGACTCTTTTGTATCCATTTCTCCTGAAGAATAAGAGAATAATATCCCTTACACAAGTGAGAACAAAGTTAAAGAACTTAAAGTGGTAAGCGATACTGCTGAAAGAGGTGTACAGCTAATAAAAGAATTTAATAATTTTTTTACACATGATAAGTATGATAAGCACTTTATTTAAAAAAAATTTGAAGAACAATGAAAGACAAGAGACAACCAAACGACCTATGCTTGATTGTCTTTCAGGAAAGGAAATCTATATTTATAAATCTATATCTATATATTTACTAGGAAAGACGTAAATTTTTCTCAGTCTCTACTCCTAAAACTGCTCAAACGATTCTTAAGATCAAGGTATCCTTTGAAGGAAGGTCCTTTAATTTCAATTGATTGTTCTTACTAGGAGATTGAGTATCGTTTGAAAATGTATTTTCCAATCCGAATTACGTATTTTCCGATCGACCATTTTCAGTATACAAAAAAATGTCTCCAAGTGGTACTTTAATGTTCGGTTCAATGATGAAATAAGACGCACTATAACACCCCATTATTTAGTAATATAGTATTTAGGGTTACTAATAACTTATTTTGAATGCTTTTCATGATTTTATACCCCCTAATTTATAGAAGCAATTTTATCAGAATTTCAAATGTTTATTGAATAGTATGGAGGATTGACGAGCGTTAGTGAGCAGGGGGAGAAGCCTAATAGTATTGAATTATTTCATACACTTTTAGTAATTTATGACATTTTCAATTATTGCATAAATAAAAACTTTATGAGAAAATTGCTTTCAATTATACTTATTTGCAAATCAACTACAAATACCCAAAAACACACAAAATACGAAATTTTACTGCTCATTGAGCGCCATCTTTTAATTGGAGTAAGATTATGAAATTTTGCTCGAACATTTGTATGGGTAGATGTAAAAAAATGAGGGGGTGTCTTGATCTCTAGCTAAAAAAAAATATATTTTACCATATATTTTTGAACCACCCTACTTCCATAGAGGACGGTTTAGTTTAATCTTCCAGAACTCTCAGGTTTGTTAACTCATTTAAAAAAAAAGTGTAAATGACGAAATTATTTCAAAAAAGTACATAATAAATCCCATCGGTATGACGTCATATCTTGCCTGCTAAAATAATGAAGTGGCAATAATATATTAATAGTTTATGCATTTAAATTTAAAAGAGGAATGGCAACGACCAGAACATCTTTCATTTGAAATCATTTCCAAAATTTACAACTGTCAAGTAAGATTCTCCAACTGAACAAAATTTATCTTCTCTCAATCTAAATTGTCAAACTTTGCAATCCCCAACAGCATCATGAATTCTCCCTACACCTTGTCCGAACGGAAAGAACGCAGAAAGCTGAGGACCATCCGATATGTCCACAGAGTAAATTTCGATGGCTACATTCGCAATGTCTTGAAGAGCTTGTCTGTAGATGCCAGCATTTCTCAACCTGCAGTGAGTATTGTGGACTCTATTCTGAAGTGCACGTTCGAGGACTTTGGCGACACAATGAAGGAGATGATGCTCAGAAACAAGAAAAGGACATTGAACGAGAAGGATGTACAATGCGCTGTGAAAGTTCTTCTGCCTGGAGAGATGATCAGACATGCTTTAGCAGTAGGAGCGCAAGCTGTTACCATATATCGGGAGGTTGTGACCAGTACACCCAATTAGATTATTTGTGGATTCTAAATTGATCAATAAAAGTGAATGATTTAGAGTGTGAAAAATTGTAATGTGGTATGTAGTTTAAGAACATGGGAACCATTGCATATTGAAGGTACTTGTGTAATACGATAGCACCTAGCACAATATACGAGAATATATTTTTAATCGAAAATTTGAATATTAATTTTAATTTTTAGTTCTTATAAGTATGTTCGAAAATGTTTAGTTTAAGCATTTAGGACTTGCACCGCATAATGAATTTGTCGATTTTGAACGTTACAATGTTCTTAGGTTTTGTTTTGTTTTTTGGAACTACCGACTGTATATTTCTGCCACTTATAAAGTGCTTAACACAGCCAAATACGAGATCGAAATCTTCTAGTATAAATCTCTTTTTCCGACCCCACCACACCAACGAGAGGACATTGAGGCCACGACAGATTGAATGTGCTCTAGCCGCTATTAAGTACACACCGATATTTGGCGGACAAAGGCCCGAACCCACAACCCCTCCGGTTATGAGCTTGATACTCTACCGCAGGGTTATCGGAGCCTTTGTTCTTAGGTATTCGTTAGTTTGAATATATGGCATACAATTGGCAACATAAGTCATTTTCTAACAACTTTTAAACGCTTATTATCTGGTGTCTAACTTTTATCTTCCAATTCCTCATATGTTAACATTAAGTAATGTTAACTATTCCTAGTTGATGTGTAAATATCGCCAAGCCAACATGACGCCTTTTTGTAGATAATCAAGTCCCAACCTTCTTTGTTGTTGTTGCTTATTCTCAGTAGATCTGACATTTGTTAGATCAACTCCAGAAGGTTGTTGTCTGCCAGAAAATCGATGACAAAAAGGGGATCTAATGTTAAGTCCGTCTTGGAAAGTTCGACGCAATTCAGAATGTGATCCGGTGAGGCTGGATGGTCACAGCATTCCCAACCTTCTTTTTACAGCGCATGCGAAACGGCGATTTTATGGTAACCCTAACTGTAATACGTGAACGGAGAAGAGATTTTTTTTTTTTGGCCTTTTGAATTTTGAAATTTGCTTTTCGCTAATGGTGTGTCGCCGAAACGTTTTGGTCTCATCGCCAACTTAAAATCGTGTTAACGCATGCATGTAAACTAGAAATTGGTCATGAGACATTTCAATAAGGTTCTTTTTTGTGAAAATTGCGCATGCACATAAGGTATAGGCCATTGTAAAATTTATATTTTGCAGCATTTGACAAAAAACGACTCGAACGATTTTAATTAAAATCACTGTGATACTGTCTTTTAAAGTGTTCTAAACATCTCCACCTTCGAAAATTCCCGTAGAAAGGCAATAAAGGCGTTAAAACAGAAATACGAATGTCATTAACTCAGAGTTCTCTTTCTCTTTCAAAATCGACCATCAATGACTGTTTCGCCTCAGTTTCAGTTGCAAGAAAAGATAATGTAATATTTATCGGAAAGCATATCACCAATTTATCCATTTTGGCAAAGTTTTTTTTTTTTTAATTTTTTTTTTTTTATATGGAATAATTAAATAATTAATCCAAAAATATATCGTCAAACTAGCCATTTTTTAAACAAATCTTCACCATTTAAAGAATTTCTCCAATCTAAGGTAAATGTAAATGTAATGACCAGTATTAAGTGTAATCAAAGGTGTTCGACTCCTATTTTATATTTAAAAGACATTAATTTCTTAACTTCTTACTTATTTTGCATATTTGTGCAGGAATTTCGAGGGTTTGGATTATGAGAACATTAGAAAAGGCATTACCAGAATTTTTTTTTATCCAATCCAAGTAGTTAGAATAGTTTAATGGTAATCGCTTAAAAACCTTTTTTTTTTTTTTCTATACTCTTTTAAACGTTCGATATGCGCAGTTGGTATTTCTAAATGAACTAGAAAGCTAAGTAAGTGGTGATATTTAAAAAAAAAATTTAAAAAAATCAGGTATTTATTTGCTAGTGAACTTGCTATTGAAAAGCGAAAGTACAGCCAAAGTATACAAAAACTGCTTGACTAAACTCAAAATGATATTATTCTCTATTACTCTATACGTAATATATGATAATCAAAGTATTGTGTTGAGATTCTATCTGAATTTTGATTCATTCAGTCATTTTTCCTCTAGAAATAGTGGTTTTTAAAAGACTAAATGATAACTCGTATTTGATTAAACTGACTCCATTTTTATTTGCATCTCTTGATATTTGCTTTACAACCGTTGCTATTCAGACAAGGGACAATTCCCGCATTTTTTTTAAAACGATTGAAATTAGTTTATAATTATGAAGAATTTCTTTCTGAATCCAAAGTCCCTTAAAAAATTAGTTATTTCAATATTAAGAAAAGAAAATGCCTTAAAACCGAGCCAAAACCAGTCCGGTCAAAACACTCAACAAAATCTGTGACAACAAGAGATCCTCTTGTTTCTATGAATATCGTGAGGTTTCTGCCAAATAGTTGGCGTTGATTTGGTAGACCATTGCTACATCCCGTACAGGTTGGCGCGATTTGCGAGAAACTTGCAAAACTGCATTTCAAGTCAAGATGTTTGGGATCTCTTCACGTCACATTCAATGAATCGTTTTCTCGCCAACGTCTAACAGGCGAACTTTGACTGCAAATTAAAAAAAAAAAAAAAAAAAAAAAAACGCATTGAGCATACATTTTTGTGTTTATGGTCTTTTAAAAACATTATGAATTAAAAAAAAAAAAAAAAAAAAAAAAAAAAAAAAAGTTGCAAAGGTTTATTTTCAATGTAATTTCGTTAACAGTATAAAGTTATTTCTGGTTCGTCATCAAGAGAGCTCGTGATGTATTGTATTAACTAAAAATTTTAATTTCTTTTTCATTTCTACACGTTTTGGAAAGATGTAAGTTCAGTAAAGTAGTCTAGAAAATATATGTTTGTGTCTGTAACGTTGCACGGAAATTCACATAACATATTAGGTTCAACTTTTGTATGTGGGCTAGTAGTGACCATGGGACCTGTCATTAAGGTTTTTGTCAAATTAGCGCATGTGCATAAAATAGCTGCCATTAAAAAATTTGTGTTTTTTTAGCAATTTCCAGAAAATGGCTCAAACGATTTTATTAAAAATCAATGTGGTAATGCTTTTTAAGTTGATTTAAACATCCTCACTTCCTAAATTTGATCATCAATGACTGTTTGGCCTTTGTTTCACTTATAAGAAAGAATTCTGTAATATTTAACAAAAAACATACAGTCAATTTCGATCTTTTGGTGTTTTTCTCCAATGCAATTATCATGAACAAAAATATCGCCAATCTGACAATTTTTTAAAATAAATTAATGAAACTATTAAAACGAAAAAATTAAATTACACCAATTGATGGCGAATTCAAATGCAGTGACCAGTACCGAGTGTAACTGAAAGTTGTAATGTGAACCACACCGTTAGTTAAAGGAAATTTGTCCAATATAATTGGAGCATATTTCTACAAATTCTTCAGCGGTAGGTAGTAGAATAAGAAAGCTTAATTTACAAACACAAATTCTAAAGAAAATTGCTTGAAAGTTGTACAAAAGAAATTAATCTTTTCCTATACTTTTCCGGTATTTTATAAAAAAATATTAATCGTGCAAACTTAAAATTGAAAATTCCGAATTTTAGATACTTGATGACTCCAAAATTACATCGACATTTACAAGAAATTAATAATAGACTGAGAGGCGATTGCAATTTTTGGACCCCATCGAACATCATTCTGAATTTTTTATATAAATTAGAGAAAAGTGAGTAGATTACGAATCCACTGGTCTGCCGTGGCCAAAATGGCCGAAACTGGTCAAAAATCGACTTTCAATAAGTTGAACTAAATCTAATTGCCAATTGCGCCATAACTTGCCAAATAATGAGCATTTTTTTTTTATTTGGTAACCCTCACTCTTTAATTTTCAATTAAGAAGGTAGCAGACAATTCAGATATCTGGCGACAATCTACTTGCATCTATTAAAAGGGAGCCAAGTTGGCAATAAACATGATGATGTAACTAATGTCGCCAATTTGGCTTACTTTTAAAGGATACAAGTTTTAAGAGCAAGAGATCAGAAATCGTTTGCGCTTTTTCCCATTGAAAATAAAATGCAGGAGGTTGCCAGACGAAAAAGTGTGTTCTCTTTTTGGCAAGTTATGGCATATTTGGCTATCGAATTTTAGTTCAACTCATTGCAAGTCGATTTTTGATCAGTTTCGGCCATTTTTGCCACGGCAGACCAGTGGATTCATAATCTACTCACTTTTCTCCAATTTCTATAAAAAATTCAGAATGATGTTCGATGAGGTCCAAAAATTGCAATCGCCTCTCGGACTGTAAGTATTTTAGTACGACATGTGCCTCAGTGCCTGTAAAATATTAGATTTCAACAGTGGTTAGTTTTTCCTGGAAAGGACGGAGCGGTTCTGAGACAAAAGTTCTGAAACAGCTGCTACTCTTTTTAAATCCTTTATATTAACTTCATCTTTCATGATGTATGTATGTCAATGGGAGCGGAATCTACGGAGGCCTAATTAACCTCCTTTGCCTTCATCCAACCGGGCTGAAACTTAGCAGATAGGTTCGATGTCAATGACAATGCATTCAATTAAGTTTTGGGTCTGTTACTGTTACTAAAAGGTCGATTTTATGGAATACTAATAAACTAACTTGCCGTCATCCAATCGCATTAAAATCCGACCATTGTTGAAACTCTTTCCTGTTGCCAATTTTTTTTTTAATAAATAATAAAATTACTTCAATCAGAATAAATAAATTATATTTGGATGACGTTCACGCTTATTTTTAATAAATAAATTTTGAAACATAGTTTGCAGCTGATAGAAATGTTTTTGATTTCGCAGCTGTGTTAATGAATATAAAAATTGACAATGCATAACAATGGATATTTTGAAAACTCTGGTTGTTTTTGGGTTATATTATCATTAATATTAACGTCGATTTTGGGTGCAGGTGGGTGGTTGGCTGTGTATGTTGACGGCGGCTAAATCTGCGGAGGCCTAATTAATCCCTTTACCTTCATCCAATCGGTCTGAAACTTAGCGGATAGATTCGATGTCGATGACAATGCATTCTATCAAATTTTGGCGGCTGTGACTGTCACTATACTAATAAACCAACTTGCCGTCATCCAATCGTGCTGAAATAGCATTTAACCGATCATTGAAAAATTCTTTCCTGTTGCAAAAATTGTTTTAATAAATAAATAATAAAATCGCTTTAATCCAAATAAATAAAAGATATTTGGATCTGAGTACGTAAATTCACATTCATTTTTAATGAATAAATTTTGAAAAGTAATTTGCCGCATATTTTGCTGATAGAGATGTTTTAAATATTTAAAATTAGATGCAAACACCAAGCACACGATGCCAATAGAATCGCCACTATGTTAATGAATATAAAAACTGCCAATGCATATAAAGGATCTATATTAAAAACTTCTTTTTTATGGGAGATATTATAAACCCCTTATTTAAGAAAAAATTATAGAGATACGAAATTTAATCAAATCTATTATAATAATCTTAAACTTTTTTCCCCCAATTGCATTTCATTCATCAAAACTTGATTTAACAAACACACCCGAATTAGAAAGAAATTCCTCCTTTTTTAAATAACCCAAAAACTGTTACAAATGACACTCACATAAACAACTCTTTTGCAATGGTACCGAACGAACCCGGAACCTTAAAAATAAATCCGAATTTCTTTCCATTTCAATAATTAACTTTCTCTCCCTTTATTCATTACATTTCCGAAAATAACAACAAAAACGTCGAAATGAAAGTCATTTTTGAATGTGCAAATTGCTATTGTTAAGCACGCCAAGTACTTTGACCGCAAACCTTGAGCGAGCAACGGGGTTACAAAGAACTTGATGGCATTTAGCACTTACGACTTGGCCAATTCCAGATTCCCTATCGAAACATCTCAGGCGTCAAACTTTGATCTTTTCTGTCTGGTTTCTTTATTTGCTAAGCTGAAGTTCTTACATAGTTTCTTTTTCTGTTCTTATGGGAGATTAGAAGATAATTCTTTCCCTTATACACGTAGTTTAGAAACAAAGTATCTTTAAGAGAACACATTAGCTCATTAAACTTTCCTGAGGGGAGAAAAAATTTGAATATTTATTCATTTGAAAGATTACTGAGATTTGGTTGTGTTTCCTTTCGTGTTCCATTTTTTTTTTTTTTTTTTTTTAATCTGAGGTTCAATTTGGGAGATACTTTGTTTTAATATTTACTGATATATTTTTGTGTAATCTAAAGTAACTGAAATTTAAAGATTTTTGATAATCCTAAGCTAACTTTTAACAAGTAATTTTTGATAATATATTGTTATATTGGCGTTTTCATATCTTTTTATAATAACGCGCAAAAAATTAAACTTTTTTTAATCAGAAACTGTTGCGAAAGTAAAACTTTATCGTAAAGATTCCGGTAAAGTTATTTTATCGCACTAGTGTAATAAAGTACTTCGCCACTTAAATTTTATATAATCTTAATATAGAAATGATATATTTTTGGAAGAGAGTCATTGACTGGAGTTGCCAACTTTAACATATATGTATTAAACTTATTTTTTGCCCCCGATTATAAAAAATATTGTATGCAACACGTGCGAATTTTTTTTTTTTTTGAATTTGGTAAATTAAAGCATTTTACCTAATTGGAAAAAGTATTACTTTTCCAAATAGTTGCATAAATAACTATTTTATAACAACTTGCAAAAATGTAAACTTTTCTTAATCAGAAATCGTGGCACTTTATTACTGTTCCCGCACAAGTGTGAAAACTTACTTTCCCGGAAATATATTGAAATTAATTGTTGGCTCTTTATTATAAAAAATATTGTATGCGACACGTAGGAAAATAGTTTTTCAGACTCGGTAAATTATTTGACGAGTGCTAACGCATTTGAATAATAAGTATTTTACCTCGTTTTAAAAAGCATTACTTTCCCATTTAGTTGCATAAATAATGATTTATTAAAATGATACATTTTTAAAATAATGTAAACTATACATTTCAATATCCAATAATGCATTTAAATTGGCATCAACTTAAGATGTCCTTCATTACTTAACTATGAGACCATTTAGATTACTTTAGGAAGTAGGATTCTAACGAGGACAGCTGAATAAAATATTAATATCATTAAATTAAAAGGATTCGAAATGATTCGTTATAGTTTGTTGTTTGAGAGAAGTTTTTATTTTCACAAATTCACACGCGCATATTATGGGAAAGTTATAAGTTATGTACAAAAGCCTAACTTTAAACAGTTTTTCTATATAAATATTTTGAAAGTACATTTATAGTAGAAAAAAATATAATGTTTATATTTTTCTAAAGATTTTGTTTTAAAAAAGTCACTTTACTGTTTCACCAAAGTACCCTGTTGACACAAATCAGTACAGTGAGGTACTGTTCAATATTTATCTAAAATTTCTTATAATAATAATTTTACATTCAAAATAGAACAGAATCATTAAATACAAAAAATGAATTTAAATAAAAGTATTTTGATTTCTAAGCTTTCAATATTTTCAGTACAAGAAAGCTTCATACGGTTCTAAGGGCACGAAACTGTTGCACTAAAAATTAGCCAGATCCTATGGTACAGTACCCCCCAAAAAAAACAGAACGATGGCTATATCTCCGGTTCTAATTATCGTAGAATCTTACGGTTTGCACCAAAATGTTTTGCTTACGATTTTCTATATAACTGATGCAATTTTTTTTCTTGAGGGACCGTTCACTAAGTAAAAGTAACGCTATCTTCGAAAATTTCAATACGAACCCTTATTTTTTATCATTTCCTTCGATTCAGAATACATCATTTACCCTAAATACCAAATTTCGTTGCATTATGTTGAAAAACACGTCACTTATGAGCGAAAATATTTCGACGATTTTTTGACCGATCTTCAGGGAGAATTTCCATAAAACGAAAGGTATTTTTAAGGTTCTTCACAGCGGGAGAAATCGAACGGTTAATGTGGCGCGTTTCACGAAGATTAAAAAATACAAGTATTAGTCTAAAATTGCATAGATAGTACTTGGATTTATAGTGTCATGTTTAAGATTAATACAAAAATAGCAAGTAAACGCAAAAGTAACATAATTTATTTACAACATTAAAGATGTGCATTCTTCACACGAAATAAATAAAATATCGAATACTATAATTTCAGAAATATAACGAATACTACTGATAATTAGAAAATGAATAAATATTAAATGTAGGCATTAGTAAACAGTATTTAGCAAAGCATGAATATTTTACAGAAATATTTCACTATAAACACAAATGTAACTAGATCGTTGAAATTATTTATAAAATGAAAAAGTCACATGATTCAGTAAAATTTTTAAAGGATAACTTATTGAAATTGCTTAAAAAATTTTGTTTTAAATAAATGGAATTTAAGAAAGAAAATTAAAAAAAAAAAAAAAAATGATAGTTTACAGAAAAGATAATTAATAATTTAAAAAACTAAAAAACACGCTCTAATAGAAAATCAAACTAAAAAGTAGAAAATAATCAATAGATTAAAAAACTAAGAAACACGCTTTAATAGAAAAGTGAACTAAAAAGTAGAAGATAATTTTAAATAAGTTTGAGATAAGAATAGAGTGATTAACAAGAAATATTTATTTTATCGTAAAAAAGCGTGGGGTGCTTTTTAAGATATTTTCATAATGGCTCTACTTTTAACCAATATCTGCCATTAAATATTTACAAAAATTGACATCAAGCACCCCACGCTTTTTTACTATAAAATAAATATTTCTTGTTAATCACTCTATTCTTATTTCAAACTTATTTAAAATTATCTTCTACTTTTTAGTTCACTTTCCTATTAAAGCGTGTTTCTTAGTTTTTAAACTATTGGTTATACGATAATTGAACGTTATGCTATTTTCCACATCTCTAGTTTACCTTGAATTAATCTTTTATAGTTTTCAAAAGTCGTCTACTATACGGTCCCTTAAAGTGAGCGTTTTTTACATTTTCTCTAAAAAATCGAGAACTAATAGTCAAAATGGAAAGAAAAAAATTATGGGGGGTTTTTAGACCATGGCAAATCTAATGAAAGCAAAAAAAATATATGTTTCTATTCAAATTTTTTTTTTAATTGCTTTATTAATTAATAATTAATTATTAAAAAAGAAATTGATTCAAAAGCTGATTGCTATTTATGTTTGGCCATTTACAAACTACCTTTTGAAAAAAAAATTACTGAAATATATTAATTATTTAAGTATTTATGGCCAAAAAACCAACTTTTTATTCAACATTAATTTATCATTTTCTTTTTATCATTTAAATTACAAACCATTCATTAGAAAATTACGAATTTTTGTATTTCGCATTCTTTTATAATGCTGAATCCAAATATGGAATAATATTATGAGGTTGCTATTGAACTTTTTAAAGTTTGGCTCTGTTTTGATATGTAGATGACCCCTCATGATAAAAAAAAACTACATACAATTATTAAAAACCTTTCACGATTTACAACGGTACCTTTTGTTTGTTATTTCAACAATTAGAACAAAAGATATAGCCATCGTTCTGTTTTTTTTTTTTTGGGTACTGTACCAGTCAAAACTCGACAAATACCACCAACTATTGAAAATGCGATATCGAATTCATAATGAGATATAAAGGTTTTGACAATCTATTTTGCTTCCCTAAAATCCCTTTTTAGGCAAGTGCTTCTAAATAAACTTTGTTTAGCCAATAAAAAGCTCGCCAATTGTCTACAGCCAGTGGTGTAGTGTGAAATAAAATGTTGCGGGAACGCTATGTCACGTCGTTACAAACACACCCTTTTTTTTCTGTGTGTGTGGGAGGGGGGAGTTAAAATGACAAATAAGAATAAATAACCTTATTAATACTAATTTAATAATCTCAAAACCGATTATGAGCACCTCAATTTAAAAGAAAAATAAGTGTTCTTAGAAATTTTTTATTGAAATATTTTTTTTAACTATTAAGTTATATGTATTATTAAACAATTCGCTTTGCACAACACCTTTTAACAGATTATTCGACACTTTATACATGGATTATGGGTCATTTTCAAACATATTACTGACACAAATTTTTAAACAGATTTTTTACAACAATTTTAAACAGATTACCTACAAGACGTTTTAAACAGATTATTTACATGATTTTTTTAACGAATTTCATTGAGAAATTTTTTTATAAGAGATTGAGTTTCTATTCATACACATTTGACTTAGAGCTCACCCTAATAGGGTCATCACCTGATCTGTGTTTTTGGAGCCTAGATTTAACATAATTATCTGACTTCCAAAATTTCAGAGATGCCTTAGCATACAATGGGTTAGGATAAATTCCCAGATACTGCAGCTCCTCGAAATTTGTTTTCAAAATGAATGAAAAAGATTGAGATTGTTTCAGATGAGAGAGTTTTGTGGTTTTTCTCCTTCTCGAGATGAAAATGTAGAGAAGTTTTTCTATCTTGATAGCAGTGGCGCAATCAGAAAATTTCTGTGGGCCTAAATTTCTTTTACCTAATTTTGTTCTAGTATTTCTCTGTATAAAAAACAATTTCCGTGCAAAAACTTTCTCATTCCATATTTTCCACATGTCATCAATATTTTTGAAGTTTCCTTATCCCTACATTATGTCAAAATATTAAAATGCTTTTGTCCAATTTTCGAGTTATACAAAACAATCTAACATGGGACAACAATTTTATCTAGATTCCATATTATCCATATTTCCTAGATTACGAATTAATTTGAAATTTTTTCGTTTATTCAAATTTAATTACAGAAGGAGTAATATTTTAGGTTAATGGACAAACACCAATACCAAACTGAGTTTACTATATATTTATGGCGCTTGAAATACAAGGGCATGTATAGCAACGTTAAATCAATTATAACAACGTTTGTAATACCCACTTTACATTTCTTTTAAACGACACTTTATATTGAACTTAAGTAAACAAAAAAATAATGCTTAGTGATTTTTTGATGCTAGAAGATTTACAAATCCGTTAATTATTTCCAACTTCTTGGACTTAATAGCTACTTTAGTGTGATACAGTAGGAAAATTGAGTCTGAATGATTATTACAAAACACCAGAATGTTAGGGATCCTAGGGAGGAGGGGGTGGGTTCTGACGCTAACCCCCTTTCCCCTGGTTACGTGCTTGCTTGATTTATACTTTCTTTCCCTGTCAAAATTTACTTTTTTAATTAAAATGAAATTAAAAACTAGAAGAATATCAATGGAAAAGTTAAAGTCCATCAGTCAATTTACAATTTCTTGATAAAATATTAATTTGTGTATCATCCCAATCATTTGTGGCGGTCTCGTGTACAAAAGACAGATACAACACCCGGGGACTAGCAATTACTTTTGCCTAGTGGTTAGAACGACGCTCTTCTGGTCTGGAAGTCCCGAGTTCATTCTTGGCGCGACATTTCTTGATAAAATATTAATTTTTGTACCCACTACACATCTCTAATTTTAAGAGGGATATCCAAATGTTGGCGCATCAATTGCCAGACGTATAGATTATCTTGGGAAATTCCTGATTTTTTAATCTTATCTAGCACGGTTTGTCATTTCGACAGTGGTGACAATGATCGTCAAAAGTGAGAATGAATCGGAGGAGAAAGCTAACTGCAAAATTTATATGATATTGCCATCAAAATCACTAGAGTTTGAAAAATATCGAATATATTATTTTTCGAATATATTATTTTTCAAAAAATATTTTTCTCTTAAATGTCATCTGATTGTTAATGGAATGACCGTGTGCGGGTTTTGGTGCTTCTTTCAAGTGTTTTGAAAATACTTTAACTTGCCTTCTCGGCTCTGGAGTTGTGGATGGAGAAAGAAAGATAAGTTCTCAAGAAAAAAACTTTTTCGGTTTCTTACTTGACTTTCCATTAAGTGTTACGTAAAGAAAAAATGCAAAAAAGTACAAATTAAAAAAAAAAAAAATTTGGCGAGTTAACTCCGTTCCTCCTTTTAAAAAGGTAAAGGATCGCCGTTCTCACGCGTTCCCGCTCCACTACACCACTTTCTGCAGCAGCGTTAGCCAAAACGCGGCCCGCGACAGATTTTCTTGCGGGCCGTCGGCAGCACAAAATGGGGGGGGGGGGGGAAAGGAAAAAAATCAGATTTCAAGGTATAGACTTTTTTTTTACCTAATTGTAATTTATCCAAGTATATATTAATTAAATAGAACAGAGTTCTCGACTACGTTTCCGAAGACTATAGAAGCTTTCAGAAAGATGGTTTTCATCAAGAATAAATACAGGAATAACTTAACTGAATCTCATTTGGACAATTTATTAAGATTGACTGCAACAGTTACTGCGACAGACATCGACCTTACATCATAAAATAAACTGAACGATTTCAACCTCCAACGTTTCACAATTGACTAAAACAGAGTTATCTAGAAGTACAGTTTAAATACTTTTATTAAAAGTTAAATTGAGTCCCATTGCCACAATGGGAACAGATTATTCACTTCTTTTTTAGACTGTAATTTCCTAATAATAAAAATTATTTTTTTAAACTTTTTTTTATCAAATATAGATATTAATTTTAGTAAAAAAAAAAAAAAAAAAAAATCAATATTTTTTTCAGTTTTCAGAAATGCTATATATTGTTAAAGAGATAATAATTAAAGATACATATATTGGTGTATCCGGCCCGCAAAAAGCTCCAACATAAGTCGTACGACCCGCCTTTAAAAGTTAGTGGCGAACGCTGGTCTACAGGATAAAACGTAGGCACCTAAAGTTCTAACGTCTTCAAAGTGGGTTAAGTCAGTTAAGTTAAATTTGACAATGAGCCATTTCACAAAATTAATATTTAAATAATAATTTTAGAGCCTAACTTTTAAACTAGATTACTATGACTATACTTTAATACTACTACACCTTTATGAAGGGCGCCTATGCCTATTATAAACAGGTTAATGAAAAGTCCCTATTTGCCACACAATTTTAATAATGGGATTTTGATTCTGAGAATTTTTGTTTTCAACGAATGAAACTAGATAGTTGTAAGAATTTTACGATACGTGTATAACTTCTAATGAATTTTTGAGATTCATTTTGTTCCTAATCAATTTTAAGGACAATTCTCCTATTGACTGAATTTAACACTTTCAGGTAAACTATATAGTTACAATAATATTGACGAATTAAAGTATATTAACATTTTAAAACTTCATTAGAAGTAGAAAACGTTAATAAATTTTTAGATTTGTTATGGTTTTTGGTGTGTTCATGTTTATTCTAACTGTACCGCTCGTATGAAACAATGAAATTCAACTATTCAATATATGTCTGTTTCATGCTTTTATTTTGCTTTAATACTTCAATCACTCACTCCAAAATTTAACCCCTATGTCGCTAAAATTTTTAACCCCTATGCATGTACTTTGATCTAATAGTCTCACAGTCTGTAAGTGTTCTCAAACCTAAACTTATTCCCGTGGGGATTATTTAGTACTGACTAGCTGTATCCAAAACTTCAGCTTTCTAAGCATTTTAGATTAGGAGATATATTTCAATGAACAGAAATTAAACACTAAAAATTATACGAAGAGGAATGCAATGTATAGTATACATATACAAATTTTGAGATTGCTGTAGCGTTTATAGGTACTTCATTATTTGGTTAGTTTATCCCTCTTTTAATTATTATATTGTATTTTTATGTGATAACTTTGTATGTAATTTAATGTTCAACCATCCAATTTAACATCCTTTTTTTAAAAAAATTCAATGCGTTTTGGTTTTGGATTAGGGTAGAAAATGTGTTTATTTATGAGGTGCACGCCATATACTTTTTACGAAATTATTACACCTATATATATTCTTCAAATAAACAAATTCATTGTTATGGAATGGATATGAATATTGATCTACCATTCCAATATCATTTATTTTTTAGAAATTTATGTTTAATGACTTTCTAGTTTGTCTATGAACGAAACAAAAAAATATGCATATTTTAGTTGTTATCTTTTGTTATAAAGAATTATAATTGTAGTCGTATATATTGGATTCAAGTTATTTTTATGTTACGGAAAAAAGTAATAAAACAGTTTTAGCCACATATTATGGATTACTTAATAAAATATAAGGAACATTTAATGGAAAATAAGGAATCTTTATAGTTGAACGGAAAATGGAAATGAAATTGTGAGTTAGCTTTAGATATTTTACTATTTGTATCTTAACAAATCTATTGAAATTAAAAAGGTATGCCATTTACTTTTTTGGTTCCAAGTTAACAATCGAAGCATTAGAGGTTAATTAACACTGATTTATAATTAATATTTAACTCAAAATTTAAAAAAGTTTTTATTATAAGTGTTGAAAAATTTGTTTTATTCCATTTAAAATAAGATTCTAAGCATATGTATAGAAAATATATATTTATTCATATTAAATGCAATAAAATTTACAAAATGAGATAAGTGACATAAAAAAAAACATTGGAGCATAAATTGACATGTTGTTCCAGACCTGCTTCAACATGTTGTGAATTTAAAATATGCAAGGTTGACAAATGGTTACAATACAATGATTGATAATTATGAAAGTAGCTAAGTGTGCAACATATTCTAGAAAATTATATCATTCCTTAAAACAAGAATTAAGTCAGTTTAATGGTTCTTAAATTTTTAATTAATTAAATATAATAAAGCTATTTAATATATAATGGTGATACATAAAGTGGCACTGACCACTGTGATAAGTTCTTGAATTGTGCAATGATTGTCGATAGGAAGTTTATAATCCATATTATTTATAGAATATCAAACGTCCTTAATGTTTGGAATAATTTGACTTTGATTTGTACTTGACCATCAAACGTTTTCTTTCCAGATTTTTATATTTTATGTATATTTGTAAATAATTTTCAATTTTTTCGCATTTACTTTACTTTAAATACATAGAGCATCACCCAAATATTTTAGTAGGTTTTTTTTATTACTTGAATCGATTTATAACTATTAATTTATTTATATTGCTGCATAATATTTATTCTGCTTTTAGTACTATTACTTTATAGTTGAAACAGTTTAGTGTTTTTAATAAAATATTTTTACAGGCGTAAAAAAATCTTAGTTATCAATCAATTGGCAATCTTTAGTTGCAAATATTTTTTAACACATTGAGTTTTGAGATTGACGTTATTTTTTAAAACTTATTTACATTTCAATGGATTAAATTTTGGATTTAATAAATATTTTAAACAACTGAGATGAATTGAAATACTCACTGCTGTCGTTAATACTAAAAAAAAAGTACACAATAATTAAAAGAAATCCAGGTACAAATGACTAACCTTTCAGGAAAACAATTGAAGTTGGGACTCACATTTGGTCTTATCTCTTCATATAATATCTCCTCTTCTAAATATTTGTTTTAAAATCATACTCTTTTATAGTTATAAATATAAAAATTCTTCTAAAAAATGTCTAATTAGACTCAAAAGAGAAAATGCACTAAAATTGCACACTTTTTTCTACGCTCTCTGAGACGACCCAACAATGGATTTCAAGGTCAAAACATTCTACTTTTACAACAAAGTTCCCTTCTGATGATCAAATTCAAGTGTTGGTTCAACCAAATTCTATCCGTGATGTCCGTGGTGGACCGGTATGTAGATGGGCACAGGAATTGGGTGCTTGTGATGTCCTCCCTTCTTTTGAAGAACCTTGGCAAGGATGCCTGTGAGCAGAAGCAGCTCCTCCATGTTGTTCCGGTGGCCCTTGTGATGGTGGTGATGCGCTTGTATCACGACCACCAGATCCAGTGCAAACGAGGCGACTATGATAGCTAGTATGAATACAGCTCTTCTTCTGGAATAAGCCATTGTTTTTCTTCTGAAACTGGAAGAGATATTTAGTTATGAACTGAGTCTGATAAGTCAGGAACTGTCTCTTTGAATATAAATAGTTAAGACTTTTAAATACGAAATGGTGCGCTGTTATTATGGCAAAGATTGTGAATTTTTACATGGGGGGTAATAATTACGTTACATCTTTTTATAAATTTCTGCAGCATGTAGCAGATATTAATAAAATCATAAACCAACTATCATCAGCTATTCTTAAAAATTTATACACAAATTATTACTACCATGGGGGAAATATACTTATACATCTATTATTTTTCTCGAACATAAAAATATAAATTACAATTTCTTTTCAAGGACACGTTGGCACGTTTTAAGGGCTGCCTTTATATAATCGATTTATGCGTTTTTTGGGTTTAAATCATTACTCGTAGCTTTTCGATAAAGTTAAGACACCGGCAAAGTATTCAAAGTAACACACTTACGTATGGTGTGTATGGTATTTAAACTAGTATTTGTTTTTTCCCCGTATAATTTCTTCTTAGTCTCAATAGAAGACATACACATTATAGGTAGTTCAAACAGGCTCTGTTACTTTTTGAAATAAGTGTAGATAAATTTTGACAACCAGGTACTTAATTGTAGAAACTAGCAAATTGATAAGGAAAATAGATGATGTACTGTTTTCTTGAACAATTGAGCAGCTTTAAATTTAAAGGATAATCTGGCCTGAACACTCAATTCTTTGGATATTTCTGTTTAATGACCGTTTAGCTGTGAAAAGGAATTTTTATTATTGTCTATTGATGTGTGATAGTTAGTGCCTGTGTCTATAAATAGAAACCAAATGATATTTTTTAAAAATTGTACAAAATTCGGCAGAGGTCTAGGGTAATTAATAAAGTCATTCTTTTTATTGTTGAGAAATTACATGTGAACTGCAGGTTACTTGATGACATTATGTAAATTATTCGATTTATTTTTAAAGCAGAAAATACTTTACTTACTTTAAAATAAAATAAAAAACAAATCGCATTTATGAGTATCAAATGATGCAGTTATACAATGAGGTTTCCATAAATTTCAGAATCACGTTCTTTTTGTATAAACAAGAAAAAATTAACCACATTTTTTGCGTCCAATTAACTAAATAAATTATTTGTGAAATGTAATTGTCATGGTTATAATCAATCCGATATTATTTTCGAAGAAATATTTCTGGGTTTTATATGTTTAAAAATATGGTAATTTTAAAGAGATTAACTATGGCTCATTTTGATCGAGCTCTTCTCAAATATAAAAGTATATATTTTAAATAAAACTTACAAGCAGAATAATAAGAAAATTAGTTGCAAGCTCTTTCCAGTTTTGTGCGATATTTGCACAGAACTCGAAATTTGATTTATTATTAAGTTATATTATAGATAATTATGTATGTTTTAAAACACACACTTTTTTAAATTTTGAAAAATAGAAATGCTGTTTCTGATGCAAGTGCTTTTTAGTTGATTTCTCTAATTTTTGGATTAGCATTCATTCAAATTAATGTGCTAACGAACATTAGTTTATGCAATGTATCAGTCTCCATGGTATCTTCTTCTCATTAATGTAAGAACATCATAGTGTGTATACGATGGGTCTCATATTTAACCAAAACGTACTTTCATTTGTGGGGCGTAAAAATAACACACTGTGTTTTAAAATAAAATAACTTATTTAAAAACTTATTATTTGTTTCAGATTATATTCCAAGAATTTGTTCATGACAAATAACATAGCTGGTTCATAGCAATAACATAGCTAAAAAAACAGGGCATTTTGATTGAAACAATGTTTACTGGTTTGCATCGTTTTGTTTCACATTATTTACTAATTTGCATCTTTTTATTTTACATTATATTGAATAGTTATTATTGGACTGTTATATTCTCCACACAGCAGTGCATCATGTAATACAATAATAATAATAATTTAATAACAATAATATCTAACATTTCAAACACTGATAATTTGTAACATCATGACTGTGTCAGACCCATTCCCTAGAGTGATATAGGAGTTCTAATATTAAATAATTTTCTGATAATCTGCCCATTTTTTAACTTGTTCAGCAAATTTTAAAAACATTATTTATAACTATCATCAAAATAATAATTATTAAGTGTCAAATTTATTAAATACAAGTAATTTTGATTATTGAATATGTAGATAAAGATTTATCTTCTCCAACAAAAGAGATATACATAGTCAGTTAATGAAGGTAGATTAATTTTTTCTGTGATAGCAATTCTAGTTTAAAAAATTTGTTATTTGTTCGTGACTCAAATTTTCCATTACTATACATTACAGATTAACTAAAAAAATAATTCAATAGACTTAAGAACTTTTTTATAGGCAAAAAAATAAAATTTATTAACTTTATGTATAGTAAAATAATTGAATAGTATCAATTTTTAACCATTAATGATTAATGAGTAAATTAAGAAATTGAGGAATTGGAATGATTTAAGTAATTAAATAGAAATAATTAAAGTATGCTATTTATGAACATCTACCGTAATTTTTTTGACTGACAGGGTAACTGTTTGACATCGCGTGGTTTTCGACTTTTGAAATTTTTCACTAACACCATGTTTTAAGAATTGGCACGTTATTACCATTACCGTATACTCTGGTATGTGATGCTACATAATGGCAAACACCTGAAGCTATAGCTGTACTTACATCCAAAGCCAGTCCATTATGTTTTTTACCGTTGGTGTAGAGTTTTTCGTTCGTGTTAAAAATTCCATTCGAATTCGAAAAACTCAAAACATTTCACTACCGGCTGGTAAGTTCAATAATAATACCACTTTGGAACAAGTTTTAAATATATTTGAGTTATTAATTTATATTGAAATGGCTCCTACCTTCCTATCAAACTGTGCCTATACTTCCTAACATATCATGTTATTTTAAATCGTAATATTTTCAAACTATTACTGTAATTTGTAAAATTTTCATGCAAATTTGAAATAAAATATCTTGATAAATAGCCCCTCCTCTTGATATTGTGGCAAATTGATTTTCCTTAGTGTTTCTAAACAAAAGCAGTACTGTTCTAAAGTCACCCCAATTCATGGGGTAAAATTGATACAATGATGAAGGATTTTAATAAGGGTACAATTAGACAGGTGCATATTTTGGAAGAAGTAGCTTAACTATAGTCTAAGCAACCTTGTATAATATATGTTGACAAAAGTTATAAAAAAATTTAAAAAATGTCCCAAAGCTAACGCGGTATACATTAAATTATATTTATCATTTAAAATTAAGCTAATAGTTATTTATATGATTTCCATATAGAATTAATTGGTATATTGATATCCTACTCAATTTTCAATGCATTAGAAGTTATAAATTATCGATTGAAAGAATTGTTGCAAGTTGAACAAGAAATAAAAGAATTGAACACAAGTCAGTTGCAAGAGTGTCAATGAATGAAATTGTTCTGAATTGAGATAAAAAAATCATCAAGGTAAAATTTATGTAAAGTTTAGTTTGAGTTTTCACGACTTGTGTTTTCTTTTGATAAAAGATGCATACTTGGTCTAGGAATTGAATAGGAAATATTTTAATTGAAAATGAAGTTAAATGAGTGAAGTCTACAATAGAAAAAGACCTGCCAAATCCCTTTTTATGACGGTTCTCAGTTTTTGAAATATGTATTGTAAATTATTACTAATTTTCAGTTGGATGAATTGGACTCATTAGTTTTTGAAATGGTAAAAGCTATACTATTTCCCATTGCCTTAACACAGCACAAGTAATAAAAAAAAAATTATTTCTAATTTTTTAAAATAGAACTAAAGGAAATACTTATACTTAATATGAAAAATGTTTAACTTATACATATCGTTGTTCATAGCATTAAAGTTAGTATAATATTATATCGGCTTAGAAACATATATCAACCTCATTTTTGAAAATTTAAGAAAACTCAAAATACTTCCAAAACTACAATTTCATTATAAAAACTAAAGCAATATCATAATTTAACTAATAATCCCGCGAAAGAAAACTGTACTACTTTAAATTATACCACATAAAATTAAAAACAAGTAAATAGATAGTGATATATATGTATTAATATATACCACTGTGTTCATTGATACTAATATATAAAAATAACAATATTAATTAATAATTGAAAATCTTAAAAATGGTTTCAAATTAAATTACTAGAAAAAAATGGAACTTACTTCAATTAAATACTCCAAACAAAAGATGCTTAAAGGAATCCAGAGATGTTGCAGCGAACGAATCGGAGAAAGTATGAAGCAGGTTTTTCTAGGGAAAAAACTTTATATACTCCGACGACTGAGAACCAAGTTTTTCCACTTTTCCTCACTCTTAAAGGAAGAAAAAAAAATGGAAAATCCAGGCCGCGATGGCACCGGCATTGTGGTAGAAAGCATTCTTATCTATCCTTTGAATCCTTCTCTATAAACCTTGATACACAACGGATGTTTTATTCAAAGAAAATTTTTAGTTACATTTGTTTAATTAGTATATGAGTTTACTCACAACAGAATAGGGTACCATGGAGAAGTTTTAATTCAATTGCATGCATTTAATATATATTACTGTGAATTATATTTAAAGTTATTTGTAAAGTAATTAAATATCACTTTCTACTGAATTTCGCTTTACATTTTCGGATTGAGAAGAAAAATATAGTGCCTGTTACAAATTAATGTCATAATCAAGCCTTAATAATGTCATAATTAGAAACAAATTAATGGCATAATCAAGCCATCAATGATTCATATTGCATTTTAAATTTATTTAGTATTTTCATTTTGACTTTTTTGTCCTAATTTATATTACGAAGTGTTAAATCAATATTTTTCAATGATCCTTATATAATTTTTTTTAAAAAAGAAAGAATTCCGAAAAAGAATGGAAAACTTAACAAATGGTTGAAATTTTTAGAGAAATTCACAGCTTCTTAGTACTGGATGAAACTTATAAGTTTTTATATTTTAGGAAGTATTTGTGTTTGTGAAGTAAGGTGAATATAATTTAAATACTAAATTGAATATTGGGACTCTCTATACATCGATAAAATTTTATTATCTTATATTGAATTGTCCATTCGTAATGTGGGCCGCAATTTCCAGTATTAGTCATACGTAACAGGGAAATAAAGTTTAAAATATAGGATATAGTTTTAGAATTTTCATTACCAAGGAACGGAATATATATGAGATATAGAGAAAGAAACTTCTGTTACTTATAAAGTGATTTTTTGATTGACTAGACTGAACTATTAGATATGATGTTTGGTATAAGTATTTGCCGAGAGGCCTATATGCAAGAATTTCAAAAAAAGAGAGAAAACAAGAAAATAAAAGAGCACATACAAAATCATTAAGAGACACAGAAGCTAAAAGGCCACGAAAACAATGATTTCATGAATTTTTAAAAGATGTAGAGGAGTCTAATAATTCCTTTCCTTAGGATAAATTCTTACAACGAGTGTAATACTTTTTGCTTACAGTATTTTAAGAAGGAAAAGAGGAAGAGCTGCTTTAACCAGTGGAGGCAAGAGTGAACTGTAAGAATAATGAAAATTTAATATTTATAAAAGTAATTGGTAAAATAAAAATAAAAAAGTTTGTTGTAATAATTATAGAAAAGTTAGGCTACATTCAATGTCTGTTATATGCAAAAGATAGGATTGAGCAATGCAAAATTTGTTGATAATTACAAGGGTGATTACGAAGCAAACGAAAATGACATTATTTCCAAGTTACCCACTCCTAGAGTGTTTAGAGGCACTTCCAGAAATCAAAATATGTTTTCTTTTCCCGTTTCATTTGAAACGTTTGATGTGTGTTGAATGAAATTATGTTTAATATTAATCCAAGTTTGCTTCAATTTTAAAATTGTATTTTATTTTATACATAAAGTGTTTTGTTATATTTAAAAGTATTTGGTAAGCCTAGAATTGTATTAGCATATCATTAAGTAATCAAACAGTGACTTTCTTTATTCCGAAATTTTCCATTTTATACAAAAAGCAGATTCCAATATCTTTGCTGTCAATTTCATTGTCAGAACAATGTTGAAAAAAAAAAGAAGAAAAAAATATTAAAATTTTATTCTTTAATTTTGTATTCAAGTTTAAAAGATCATGTAATATTTATTTTGACACCTTCACATAACTGCTCCTTGGTTCGAATACCTCTATCCGGCGTTAAAACAAGAATGTTCTATCTAGGAAGAATTTTAGAGGTTTGAACTTCAATTCTTTTATTATTATAACAAATTATTTTAGAAAATCAAAAAAATATAATTATGTAGCTAGATAAGTTCCCTATCAAATAAAACTATAAAGAAGTTTCTGTGAGTAATAGAAAAAAAATTAGAAAAATTGAAATGTAAAAATTTACCTCTGATAGCACAGTCTCTTTTAAGCAAACATATTTTTTTGGTTCTTAATAACGAAGATAGTGCTTTTAAAAAAAAGGTAAAATTGAAGTATTTTGCAATTTTTTGAAGTCCAGATTTAGCTTTTATTAAATTTTGGTACGGGGACTTGTTGCGACGAGTCATTGGCATATCGCACGTGTCTGTGGAAATTTTAGTTGCTCTGGGAGTGTCAAAATCAGACGGAAAGACAGGTGGGCTGAGTCTTTTTATAAGCTTTTCACAATATTAGTGCAGTGCAGTGGTAGAAGTGGTGAAAAAAAAGTGGGGAAGGGGGGCATGCCCAAAAGTTGTAAATGAGTACCTCTCACCCCATCTTCAACGATAAATTTTATAATTCCGTAACTTATAATAAAAATATTAAATAGTAAAGAAATAATTTATACTTCCTAACACTAATATTGAACAAGGGTTCAAAATTTATTGCTATTTTAATGAATATTTAGTGACTTATATTTTTTTACTTGGAAGTAAGAGTGGAGTGATAATTCCATATTATATACAAAGCTGTTTATTTAGATATAAAAAGTGCTTATAAATGTGCATACTTTCATGAAATTAAATTCATAGAGAACTATAAATTGTTTCTTTAAACAATATCTTGTCTTTATATGAAACAAGAATAGAAATTTAACTTAAAAGAAAGTTCCTCCAAAGTTAAAAGTGGACCAAGTGTAATAGTTTTTGTTAGTAAAAATACTTATATCCTCATACCCAAAATAGTATAATACACTTTTATAATAATATGATTTATATATATAGACCATAAATAATTTTAAAGTTTCAAATGTAAAAAAAAACACACTTTTTCTCAGTGTCGCTACATTTAAAGGTGGTTAATGTTACTTTCATTAGTAGTTTTTAGGCGGATTGAGTGTTTTTAAAAGTGGTGGGGTGGATTTCAGTGGTTCTAGTTTCTTGAAAAGTCGGGGGTGGGAGGGGGGGGGGTCACTCCGCGTCTACCCACACTTCTAGCACTGGTGCAGTGTCGAAATGAAGCTTCAATGATCCTCAATTTTATGCATACTTTCTGAACACTCAAGATATGATAATTATCAGCTGAAATTTGATGGAGATTCCTTATATTAACAGCCTGTATTAAAATTGGGTAGCGTTAATAAATTACACCATACTGAATTTTTTTTTAAATTTTATTTCTTTAAGGCAAGATATTTTTGTTTGGTGGGTTGTGAAAATTTAGATTTAGATCCATTATGTGATGCATGTTATCAGTGATGAATTCGAATTAAGTTAATACAGAATATTATTCTAAGATTCCTTTAGACGAAATTATGTGTCTATTAACTGCATTAAAACACAAATATGGAAATTTATCTCATCAATTTAGAGAAGCATCTCTTTTAAGATTTGGGATTCTAGTTATTAAATGAGGCATTCACTGCCATAAAAAGAAAAGTAGATGAGAGGTTATTGGCAATATTAGATTACATTCCAACGAATTTTCATTGTACAAAGGTCTTTAGATTGGTTCAGCTTTCCTTGAGATTTTGTAATCCATGCTATCTCTTAATCTTTAAGGTCGATCTCGTTTTTAATTGACCGTAAAAACAAGCGAATAAAAATTGTCGTTTACTATGGTTTTTGTGGATTCAGTCTGATGATTTCAATCAGATATATTTACTTTTGCTTTAAGCTTTATCCAAAAAATAATCTTTGAAAGTACACATGAATCCGTCTTTTAATAAGCTATTTAGTACATTGACAACAAAAAAGATTCACTTATCCCTGTCAGTAAAATGTATTTTCTTGTTGGTAAGAATAAAATTAATGATTAATTGCTACTTTTATTTTCTAGTTTGCTGTAATAAAACATATTTTACTTTCAGAAGAGTACTATCTTCTTGTGGGTGTTAGCGGAAACAAAATTGGGACAAAAATATTAGAAATTTTCCCAAAAATACTTGGGAAATAAAGAGATTTGAGTTACTGTTTTCGGCAAAGCATGATATGTGTTTGTTACTTTATTATGTTTTATATTTTTTCTCGTTCTCTATATAGGCAAAGTAATCAGGCGCAATAAATTATTTTCAGTATTAATAATTTTCTTAAGGGTTTATTAGTTTATTGAGGCAAAATATTTGAAAATTTCAATGCAAATCTACCCGCTTTAACCATTTAATTTTTTCATATACCAAATTCCAAAATTGCAGTAATTCATGTTAAAGCACAGCGATAACTTTTTTGCAGTTTATATGAGTATTAAGAAATAAATTTGTACGTGAACTAGATTTGAACGTGAATATGACATAATAGTTTTTTAGTTTTTATGCTCCTTGCTTGCTGATATATATCTTCCATAACACGAGGTTTTTACATACTGGCTAATTTTTTTTGCAACCAAAAATCAGAATGAGGAGAAAAATCTCCTGGATGTTTTCTACCATGATAAATCAAAAGGAGAAAAATTACATTTTTCTATTTACGAAAGTTAAATAATTTTTTTTCTAATTAATTAGAAATCACTAAATCATTGTTTAATTTTCAAACATTGGGTTTTAACATAATATCATTTCAAAAAAAAAAAAAAAAAAAAAAAAAAAAAAAAAAAAAATTTGTTAGTTACATTACCATTTATGTCTAAAACACCAACTTTTTTTCAACAATAGTCTGTCATTTCCTTGACATCAAGCAAAATCATTAGCTATTTACTGAAAATTTATGAAACTTGGTATTTCGACGTTTTTCAGATATCAAATATAAATATTGAGTAACATTAGGGGGTTGCAATTGCGCTTTTCAAACTTTTTCTGTGTTTAATATGTATAGGATCCCTTATGACAAAAAAACTATACACATTTATAAATGTGTATAGTGCTTTTTGTCATAAAGAATCATATACATATTAGACGAAATAAAATTCTGAAACGTTCAATAGTAACCCATTAGTATTATTCAATATGATGTTAAGATCCACGAATCCTACTTGACGTTTCTTCTTTTATTTATTTCATAACAAAAGCCAGTCAGCGTTCGTATTCTTGTGCCTGCATTTTTTCTGTATTTCATAGATATTTACTATAGCATTATAATATTCATTTATAGAAATTATATTTAGTATTTTCATTTAATATTCAGCTTCGCCCCAAATTGACCAAAATAATTTTTTTCGTTACCTTATAATAGTCAAAAGTTTTAATTTTCCCAACTTCCATATTTTTTTTAAACATAATTCTGCCTATACGTAGAGCAGATTCGAATTATACGTAACGTCACATATGGGACAACAAATAATCATTACCATTTCTTTTGTAATAAAAATCAAAATTTATATAATATTGTACTTAAATACAGATTATCGATCTCGGTTTAAAAACTAAAATGTATAATAAAATCAATTTATTTTCAAATATTAAAAGAGTGTTTATGTATAGTTAAGTACATGTAATATAATATATTTACCATATTCTACAGTAAGTTTTAGAGTGGGTGGAAAATATTTTTTTTTCTAAAATCGTTTGTTTTCTCTGAAATGATCCTTCAATATAGGAGTATGCATTTGACAGAAGAATTTGATATTGCCTAGTCTAAATTTTGCGAAACAATTTGAGAAATAAAGCCGAGTCTTCATTCAACTCATACGAAACATTAAACAGTGATGATTTTTAATGTTTCAATATATTTGGTATAAAGTTTTTCCACACATATCACTGTGAGTGCTTTTTGCCGGTCTAAGTTTGTTATGTCGACCCACAGTAACTTTCTGGTCACAATGTATTCCAACCCCTTCTTACAGCAGAATTTTATTCGGGGTGGGTTGAATATTTTTCGAGCGCTTCTAAATCGAGTAACCCGTTACTTGTCTAAAACCCAAATTAAAATTGTACTTGACAACCTACTAAACGTTATGACATACAATGCATAACAGTATGTTTTTCGTAATATTTATGATAATTGACCGTAACACCTGTAATAAGAATCTGAATTGATATAAGGAATGTAGATGTTATCTTACGGGATTTTACTATACTAGTTTACTTTAGAACAGATTTAATAATGACCATTATAAATTCGATATTATGGTTTACGAAATAAAATAGTTCGGTCTTCATTTCAATCTAGAAAAGGCTGGTACAGTTAGCAAGAAAAAAAAAAGAAAAAAAAAAAAATTCGAACGACAAATATATCTTGTATTCTAAATGATGAAATAACAAAAGTACCGTAGTAAATCGTGGAAGGTATTTATTAACTGTGTATATATATATATATATATATATATATATATATATATATATATATATATATATATATATATATATATATATATATATATATATATATATATATATATATATATATATATATATATATATATATATATATATATATATATATATATATATATATATATATATATATATATATATATATATATATATTATATATATATATATATTATATATATATATTATATATATATATATATATATATATATATATATATATATATATATATATATATATATATATATATATATATATATATATATATATATATATATATATATATATATATATATATATATATATATATATATTATACATATATATATATTATACATATATATTATACATATATATATATATATTATATATATATATATATTATATATATATAATATATATATATATATATATATATATGTATGTATATATAAACACATAGTACAAATTAAAATGAGGTAAAAGAATTGACAAATTAGTGTTAAAAGAAAAAAATACTTTTTTGGCCATAAATTCTTAAATAATTAATATATTTTCGTAATTTTTGTTTCGAACGATAGTTTGTTAAATGCCAAATATAAATAGCAATCAACTCTCTTTTTTTTTTTAATTTCATTAGATTTATCATAGTCGAAAACACCTCCAGAAATTTTTTTCATTCTATTTTTACTTTTGGTTCTCAATATTTTATCAAAAATCTAAAAAAGCTCACTTTAGGGGACCGTGTAATAGATTACGTCTTGAAGCACGCAAACGTTCAATCCGTCTGCGCTTTCAAGAAATTTGCCCTGAAAATCGGCCAAAAAATTTTAGCTCGTAAGTGGCGTGTTTCTCAACATAATGAACTGAAATTTGATATTTAGGGTAAACGAAATATTCTAAATCAAATGAAAACATTAAAAATAGGGGTTCATATTGAAATTTTTAAAGATATAATTAAATTTGCTTAGTAAACAGTCCATTAAGAAAAAATTTTGCACCAAGCATATAGAAAATCACAAAACAAAACATTTTCGTTCAAACCGTAAGATTCTACGATAATTAGAACCGAAGATATAGCCATCGTTCGGATTTTTTTTTTTTTTTTTTTTTTTTTTTTTTGCGTACTGTACATTCTAAACACAAGTGGAATTGATTTAATATTTATACGAAGATAAAGTTAAATGTAAAATATCTTTAATACTTAATAAACTTAAAATAAAATATCTTTCTATCGTATTAGGCAATGTCGAAGAGAAGGCGTTTTCGTCCCAGTAGCAGCTGTCACTTATTTTTATATGAGACGATGGAAGTTGCACAAAGCTTTCTAATGATTTCTGCTTTTTATTGATAAAAGTTGATAATATATTTAGAGTTTGCATTTAATATCTTTTGCTTCAAGCTTATAATTTTGTTAAAATTTTTACAATATTAATACAGAACCATTTGATACGGCTCATTACAAAAACTCTAGATCAGATATTTCGTGTCATCTTTTATTATGGGGATTAATTTATAAATAATATTACATTTTTATTCACACTGTTTTTGTTTTAAATATATTACCAATATATCCCAATGTCTTTCTGATAGGTTTCTCAAGGGGTAAAGAATGTTATTCACATCTGAACTCATTTTGAAGGTCCATCTTTAATGGACTCAAAATGTTAAGTCCAAAGAAATTCTCAATAATAATATGTACTAAAAATTTTACATAGAAGATTGTTTCTTACAGTGCAGTTTAGAATATAGAAAGCCTTCATTCGAAACTTTCATTCTGACTGCCTAAACAGCAATTTTACGGACTGATGGAGCTGACTACAATGGAAGTCAGAAATAATAACACTTCAGGCGCAAGAAAAATAAAAAATTAGTAAACAGTGTATCACGAATCTAGCGAAGCAAATTGTTATTATTAACATAACTATTCGAAATTCATTCAATAAACTTCTGTTAACTTCACTCAGACAGCATTGTAATCTACTCAAAGAGCGGTTTCTCTTTCAAACTCGGTTTCATTTCAGTTAATGCTTGTTAATCCAGTGTACATTGACCGATAAGTGTATACACGGATGATGACATGTTCAATTCCCTTGGAATTCATTTCCCTATCAGTCTGAGGTTAGACGAATCTACCTCATTGAAGAATTAATTCCTAAATAATGAAACTTGATAGTGACCTGATTCGGAATAAACAGATTAAATTAAGATATCTATGTTTCCTTTAATAGAGTTAAATATTAAATCTTCAATGACAGTTAAATACCCATTCTACATAAAGGTAAACTAATCATATTATTTTATAAGTCCAGTTTTAGAGTTCCAGTTTTAGAGTAAGTGTAAATTTTTATATTCGACCTGAGTTGATGAAATGATACGAATGTAACTATTTAAAAACTTAAACTTAATATTACTAGACGTTTTACATTACATTATATATTACATTACGTTGTTGTTTCAGAATAAAATACAATACTTTTCAAAATAAATTAAATTACATTTTTTCTTTTGTCCTTGTTACTTTCAATTACCCATATGTATACATAGGGTAATGAAAGTATACCATTCATAAAAAAAAAATAAAAAAAAAAAAAAAAAAAAATCTTTTTTTTTACTTTTCTCTACGTTTTGGAGCATCCTGATTTAAAAAAAAATGATCTAGAAAAATGTCTGTCTCTGTGTGTGTGTATGTGTGTCTATGATCAGCGTAACTCCAGAACAAATTGATCGACAATGTGCAAATTCGATGTGCGAGTTGGTGGTAACCATGGGACCTACCAATAAGGTTTTCGTCAAAATTGCGGATGCGCCTAAGGTAGCTACCATTCAAAAAATCACGTTTTTCATTGATGCTAAAAAACGGTTCCAACGATTTTGATAAAAATCGATGTGCTAATGCCTCATAAAATGTTCTAAACATCCCCAGCTCTGAAATTCCCGTAAAAATGCTTTAATGGCGTAAAAAGTTAAAAAATGAATGCCTTCAACACAGAGCTCTCTTTCCTTGAGCATACCTCATTAATGATCGTTTTTTCTCCTCTCCTCAGTTTCACTTATAATAAAGGATAATATAAGAATTATCGAAAAGTATATCACCAAAGTCATCATTTCAGCGAATTTATTCATTTGTTTATGAATGTATGTATATATATGCATGCATGTATGTATGTATGTATGTATGTATTTGTTTGTTTGTTTATTGGTTTATTTAATTATTCAATCATTCATTTTTCCCCCCTTTTTTTTTTTTCTTCTTTGTATAAAAATTATTGCCAAAAATAATGCCAAACTGGCCATTTTTATTCAAATGAGAGAAAATAAGAAAATGATAACACAATGTCAAACTTTACTGCAATGACCAATGTTATATAGGGTAATTGAAAGTTGTGCGATGTTGCACGCCCCTAGTTCTTACTTTCAATTACCCTTATGTTTATATAGAATAATTAAAGTATCGTCTTCAATCCATAATTTTTTTTTTGCATTCCTTCATGTTTTGGAGCACCCTGATTTTAAAAAAGTGGTTCAGAAAAAAAGTCTGTCTGTGTGTACCTGGGCAGCATAACTCCCAAACAAATTGACCTACAATGTTAAAATTTTGTGTGCGGGTTAGTGGTGGCCCTGTGACCAACATTTAAGGATTTCGTCAAAATCGCGCATGTGCATAATGTTGGAATCATGGAAAAATCATGTTTTTCAACAATTGCTACAAAACGGTTCTAACGATTTTGATTGAAATCATTGGGCTAAAATACCACTTAAAGATTTCTAATCACCCCAACTTTCGAAATGCCGGTAGAAATGCGATAAAGGCGTAATAAAGTAGAAAAACGAGAATCCTTAACACAAAGGTCTCTGGCCTTGAGCATCGCCCACCAACGGTTGATTTTCCCTTAACATCGGCAATTTCGCCATCTTGGCGACTTTTTTGTTTTTATCTAGATCCGTAAAAATATGAAAACGGTAAATAACACAATAAATTTCAATGCAAAGACCAATATTATATAGTGTGAAAGTCGTGCGATGTTCCACACTCCTAGTTTTAACCGTTAAGTAGAATACAATTATTGTTGTCGCTGCTTAAAACAATTGAAGAAAAGGCGATTGAACAAAAGAAGCTACGTAACTAATCATATAATAGTTGATATTGATCATTTATAAAATAATGATTTTTTTTTTTTGTATATTTATACGAATATACTATAAAGCCATTAGAAGTATCAAAATGATTAATTAGAGCATTATTTTCATTTTGAACCATCGTTAATTTTGTATAATGTTCACTTTCCGTCACTCTTTAAACTAGAGGAAAAGTGCACAACTTTCAATTACACTTCTATACTGGCCACTACATTTAAATTTGACATCGATTGGTGTACTTTACAGTTTTCTTTTTGATGTTTTCAATAATTAAAAAAAAAATGGTCATTTTGGCAATATTTTTGACGATAATTTTTACATTGACACAAAAAAAAAACTTCGCCTAATTGGTGAAACTGACAATAAATACTTTTCGATAATTCTTACATTATCCTTTCTTGTAAGTGAAACAGTTGTTGATGGACAATGCTCAAGGAAAGAGAACTCTGTATTAAAGACATTCATTTTCAAACTTTTTAAGCCTTTATCGAATTCCTACGGAAATTTCGTAGATGGAGATGTTAAGAATACCGTAAAAGGCCACACAAATACCACAGCAATTTTGATCGAAATCGCTTAAGCAGGTTTTTGGCAATTGCTGAAGAACATAAATTTTCAATGGAAGCTATCTTAAGCGCATGCCCGATATTCACGAAAATCTTAATGACAGGTCGTTCGGGTGCAATGTTGACCGACCACACGCACGCGCACACGCACACACACACACACACACACACACACACACACACACACACACACACACACACACACACACACACACACACACACACACACACACACACACACACACACACACACACACACACACATTTCTTCTAGACAACTTTTTTGATCTCAGCATGTTCTAAAATGTAAATTTAAAAATAAAAATATATAATAATTTTTAAAATAAAATTTAAATTTGAGTCACACTATGGTTTAAACGACAATATGTCTATACTATGACTATGCCCCTAGGACATTATTGTCTGAATAAAAAAAGAAATATTCTATCCTTTCAGAAAATGGTATCAACCACTCTATATATTCCTTTAATACACCAATGTTTCGTAAAGTCTCGAAGAAGTTTAGTCAAATTTGAAAAAATTTATTGTTGCACAATGCAATTTATTCATCTTCAACAAAACTTTACGAAACCCTGTTGTATTTAAAAGGATATATTGAGTGAATGACGAATTTTTGTCTCTGAAAGTTTAGACTCATAGATATGTGGGTTGGTATGCATGCTATTAAATGTTACACATTGATTTCCCTTTTGAGTATAGAAAAACAAGATTTGCTTAAGAAGTTCGGAAAATCAATTTAGGACTTCACCAGGACTGACCATCATCATCGCAGTTGAATATCCATTTCTAAATTTAAACATTTTAATGACATTTCGGTGGCCAACAAACCGTTGAAATCGTCTTCAACAATGCGATGCGAACATTTCCAGGTAGGATCTCATGTTACAGAGGGAAGTTGTCTTCGCCGAGACTAATCATTCTTTAATGCTCGACGAACTTAATGAAACTTGATTATTGCTGTCCCTGTAATGCTTTGTGTGAAGGTTTAGACGACTTGAATGCCATGGCTGAAGACTTTCCTCCTGGAAGCCTATTTATAGATATCAGCGTTGGATCGCTCAAGTTTCTTTGACAGGGTTCAAGGTGGACTGGGTTAATAACAGCGAAGAAGCATAGGATGGATAAATTAATGGTCGTAAAGGTAATAAATGGAATGGCCCCTAACGGCAATCGTATCTGCTCGTAAATTATTATTTGGTGTTTGTGGTGTGAGGGAATTTATATACCTTGGCATTGGGTCTCAAACCACAAATAAAAGTATGAATTTATGGGCCTATAAAACTTCCATAAAAACCATTCCATTTATATTATTGCCCATACCGAACATGAATTTATTCATGCTAAGTTTCGCTACATAAGTTTTATAAGTCAAATAAGATTCGCTATATTGATTTTTAATGATAAGAATCTTGACGATTGGTCTCCATTTTTACCAAAAAAAAAAAAAAAAAAAAAAAAAAAGAGAATTTGAACTATGAAATAATGAAGCGCTAGGATAATCATATAAATGGATAGGAAAATTACTTTGGTGATTGACGCATTTGAATTTTAGACCTATTAGATAGACTTTAAGCTATCCCTTTTTTGAGGTCAATGCACGTTTATGTGTTTGATTACCAATTATTATTATTATTTTTTTTTTATGCAAAAGGTTACTCTTTTCTGATTGCATTATAGGAATTTTGACTTATATTAAAAATATTAAGAGAAAATATAAAATTAAAACATCCATAGTTTATTAACTTTCCACTACAGTGAGTCTGAGGGGGAGTAAAAAACACAGCTGTTATAACTGGTTTTTGCATACCTCATAATGCCATATTTTTTTATTGAAATTTTTGCTTATATGTGTTTGCTTATTAGTGACATAGTGCAACTCTACTTTATTCAGACTATTCCTGATGTATGTTCTGCATCTAATTGACAAATTTTGTATGCGTAATACATTTATACTAAAACATACAAAGCATACAGAATCAGTAATACTTTTGTGTGTTTTTATGTTATATTAAAGTGTCAAAAAACGTAAAACATCCCAAAGTCCCCTTCCAATATAATCACTGCTATGAAATTTAGTACAAGTGTCAATAAGAACAAATATAGTAACATGATGTTTTTAGGATTTCGATTAAATAATTTTAATGGGTCCAAACGTTCCAAAACTAGAACATCTCAATGTTTCACTTCCAGTGTTGTCACAGCTATGAAATTTGATGGAAATATCAACAAGAACGAGAAAAATAAAAGTATGCTTTTTCGATCTTGAGGAAATAATTATGAAGTATCCAAACGTTCCAAATGTAGAACCTGTGTTAGAAGTGTTTGTAAGAGTGGGGTGACTCGTCTTCCCACTTGTCAAGAAAATACCCATGCGCCTTCTCACTTCTAAAACCACTAGTGGTAGAGGTGGTGAAAAAAAGTGGGGGATGCCAAAAATTTGGTGACAAGTACATCCCTCCCTCTTTTCCCATCCAACAATAACTTTTATAAATTTATAACTTATATTAAAACTATTAACTAGCAAAAAAATAATTTACACTTCATAACATTAACATGAAACGAGGGTGCAAAATTTATTGTTATTCTAATGACAATTCGGCAACTTAGTATTTCTACTTGGAAGTAAGAGATAAAGTTAAGTAATAATTCAATGGTAAATACATAACTGTTTATGTAGATTTAAATAATACTTATAAATGTGCATACTTTCATGAAGTTAAATTAATAGAGAATTCTAAAAAGCTAAAAAAAAAAAAAAATAAAAAAAAAAAAAAAAATAGCTTGTCCTTATATGAAACAAGAACATAACTTAAAAGAAAGTTCCTCCAAAGTTAAAAGTTGACCAAGTGTAACTGTATTTGTTAGTAAAAATACTAATATCTTCATCCAAAGTAGTACAATACATTTTTATAATAATATAATATATATAACATAAATAGTATTAAAGTTTTCAAATGTAAAAACAAATAACTTTTTCGCAGTGTCACTACATTTAAAGGTTAATATTATTTTTCATTAATTGTTTTTAGGCGGATTGAATGCTTTTAAAAGTGGGGGAATGGATTTCAATGGTTTTAGAAGTGGGTAGACGTATGAGTATTTTATTGAAAAGTGGGGGGACGTGTCACCCAGCGTCTACCCACACTTCTAGCACTGAAAACCACTGAAATACATCTAATTAAAAAAAAAAATTTAATCCATCTAAAAACTAGGGGGAAAAAATAGTATTTACCTTTCGTTACTTCTGCTTTTTCTGGCTATTTGTTATTTTTTATACTTTCAATTTTGTTTAAAGCAGATTCAGTCAATTTTTTTTGGAAATGCGTGGCGAGTTTCGGCACCTGTTGTCTGGGATTATTGAGGAGTGGATAGAAAAGACTTGCATTGCACTGCCATTTTCTGTTTTGTTCTCTATCATTTACTTTAAAATGTTTTGCGTTTTGTTGATTATTCGTAGCAAACCGCATATTCCTCCAACTTAACTATTAACTCTTACTTCTGATTCTAAGCGACACTTGTTTTTGTAGTCTATCTAGTACAAAACAAGATGACTTTGATATATTTGGCTTTAAACTGTATTAAGAAAAATGGCTCCGATACACTGCAGAACGTTGAGGAAGGAGCCGTGAAAAATTCTCAAGTGCATCAAGTTGAAGAGACCACGTGCTGGAGAGAATCTAGCATGCGGAGGCAACAGTAAGCAAAACGCCACTGCAGTAACGATAATCCAAAGTATTGGACATATGATACGTACCTTCAGAAATGTAAGGAGTATCCATGGCTATCCATGGATAGTCTGGAGAATCCATTCATCCGTTGTTAAAAGCTCGGGACCAGAAAAAAAACTAGGGGTGTGGAACATCGCACAACTTTGAATCCCACTATAATACTGACGTGGACTTGTGTCATTTACCGTTTTTATATTTTCATAATTCATTTAGAAAAAATGGCAGTTTGGAGATGTTTTTTGCGATAATTCTTGTATGGGTCTTTAAAAAAAAAACTTCGCCAAAATTTGGCGATATACTTTTCGTTAATCCTTATATTATCCTTAATTATAAGTGACATTGAGGTTAGAAGAAAAAACGATTGTTGATGAGGTATGCTCAAGGAAAGAAAACTCTATGTTGAAGACATTCGTTTTTCAACTTTATACGCCATTAAAGCATTTTTACGAGAATTTTGTGAGAGTGGGATGATGCGGATGATTTGAGATGGGGATATTTAGAACACCTTAAGAGGCATTACCACAGCAATTTTGTTAAAAATCTTTCTAGTCGTTTTTTAGCAATTATTGAAAAGCATTATTTTTTCAAAGGCAGCTACATTATGAGCATGCGCGGTTTTCACGTAAACCTTAATGGTAGGTCCTTGGGCCATCAGCAACCTGCACACCAAATTTGAACATTATAGGTCAATTTGTTCGGGAGTTATGCTGATCACAGACACGCATACAGACATTTTTCTAGATCACTTTTTTGAAAACAGGATGAACATTTCCTTTAAGAAGGTAAAATATCCCTTCGCAATTTTCTTACTTTCAATTTTTGAATTCACGATACAATACTTTTATATACTCTCAATGATAAAATTGTTGAAACAAATTCATCTTATCACTGTCTTCCGAGTCATGTAATTCAAAATTGTATAATTTTTAAAAAAATTTCTTTGAACATTTAGAAATACTGGGTATGGAATATTAGATAGTACTAAAATTAGTTAAGTTTAGATTTTCTTCTTAAAATAAATAACAAGCATGCAGGGAAATGCAAAATGTAATAACACTGAGAAAAAGTTATTTAAAGTTTTCAAATAAATATATATATATGAAAAAAACTATTTATGTCACAGTGTTATAAAAATGTATTATACTACTTTGTATAAAAATATAGGTATATTTTACTAATAAATACTATTACACATGGTCAACTTTTAACTTTGGAGGAACTTTCTTTTAAGTAAAATTTCTAATCTTGTTCAATATAAAAAGTCAAAGCATTTTTAAAAAATTAGAATTCCTTATTAATTTAATTTTATGAAAGTATGCTTATTTAGAGCAATATTGAAATCTAAATAAACAGTTGTGTATATAATGTTGAATTATTACTTCACTTCATCTCTTCCTTCCAAGTAAAAAACTAAGCAGCAGAATATTCATTAAAATAACAAAATTTGGACCCTTGTTCTTGCTATAAATTACTTCCTTACTACTAGTTAAATTTTTTCTTATGAGATACGAAATTATGAAATTTATCATTGAGGGGGGAAGGAGCACTTGTCACCAACTTTTAGCCGTCCCCACCTTTTTCCTCCATTTCTACCACTATGTAGAACATCCCAATGTCCCACTGTCAGTATAGTCACAAATATTACATTCATTACAAATGCAAACAAGATCAATTATAAGAAAAATAAGATATTCAGGTCTTGATTAAACCTCTTTAAAAAGTCAAAACGGGGTCAAGCGTTTCAAATATGGAATATCCCAATTTCCCATAAAACCAGGAAGATGAAAATTGGTGCAAATGTCATAAAGATGAACATCGACAAAGCTTTAGTTAGAATAACCATCCTTTATAGGGTAAACTGCTCCAAATGTGATATATACTAATGTCCTATTCACTAAAAATGTCACAAAAAATCGATGAAAAATGCATGAATATCTTTTGATTGTTAAAATGCTGACAGTATAATTTCGTAGCGAAGCATGGGTTTTCGGCTGTACCTAAATAAAATAAAGGGTAAACAAAAATACAGATCTGGAAGTAAACAGACTAAAGTCTTGTTGGATATATCGAACTAACATTCCTGAGTATATCGAAGTAATACCATTACATTATAATAGTAATCTAAACGTTTTAGCTAAATAAAATTTGGCTGGCTTATCAGTTGTGCATCATGTTTTAAAGACTAAAGTAAGAAATTGAGTAAAGAGAGATAATTTGGTCATGAGAGAAATTGGGATTACGTTATTAAAAATTATTTTTATCAAAATATCAACTGTAAATGTTAGCTACCATGCTTATCTAATTAGATGTACTATCTAGATAATAAGCGTTATTTTTTTAATTTGAAGAAAACTTCAAGAAAAAAAAAAAAAAAAAATATCCACCGAATGAAGGGACTGTTGATTTATGCTTTGATAATTAGAAATAAGTTTCTGAAGGGTTGATATTACTCTGCTAGGATATATTCTGGAATGGAAAGTACCAAAATAAATTTGTATAAAAAAAATTAATCTCCTAAAAACCAAATAGACGATGTAGAAAAACCCAGCAAGTACAGCAGGCAACCAGAAAAATCTATAAATTGAATGATTACCCCCAAACATCAGCGTATTCATTCTTTGGAGTACTTTACATTTGATGAACTAAACAATGATTATTGGGGAAAACCTCTATAAGTATTCAGGCAGACTAGAGCTTTTATAAAAATAATAAAATTTCAGTTCAATGCTTGTAAGGCATAGGAACTGAAATTATTTCGAGTAAAAAATTCAGAGTGCCAGGTACTGATTGCTTTTAGGTACCCAAAGGAATTAAATCTAGTCTTTTAGTGGCAACCATTATAATTCCTAACATTTACTGGTCGGGCATAATAGTTGGCAATTACGACGTCTAGGTGTTTTTTGGGAAATATCAATTCTTTAAGATCGATGGATGTTTTATAGAGGTCGGTGATACATCGATACGACGATATTTTTATCGATATTTTTTATGTCGATAGTAAAAATATCGATACAATTCACCGATATATCGATATTTTCAAACATTTTTAGTTTTTTGATGATCGTTTTGTAGTACAAGTGTTTTTTTTGATTTTCTTTATTCCCTTTTCAAAAACTTCAAAACTTAAGTTTGGACTTGACTGAGAGACAGTTAAAATAGCACCCTAACCAAAAAGAAAACACAGTGTAATGGAAAAATAAGATCATTTATTAATAGTCATTAACATAGCGCCTTTCTGTTACCAACGTGTGCCTGGAATTTACCTCTAATTTTAAATATTAAAAACATCTCTATCAGAAAATTTGCGGTAAACTACTTTTCAAAAATTTTTCTTTAAAAATAAATGGGAATTTAAGCATTGACATCCAAATGTATTTTTTTTATTCTGATTGATAGTATAATTTATTCATTAAAACAATTTTTATAATTTATTTATTAACACAATTTCGGCATGAATTCATGAAAAGTAGAAATTTGTCCTAAAAACTTCGTTTCTAGAAAATTTGAAAATCAAAATAAAAAAATCATGTATCGATATTTTATAGATATTTTTTTCTATGCAACGATATAGTATCGATATTTATTTTCATCGAGATTTCTGACCTCTAACGTTTTAGCGGGAATAATCATAACGTTGATGTGTAAGCATGGCTTTTTGCGCTAAATTCATAACAAATCGTTGTGTTGAGAGTGAGGATAAATATCACAGTGCAATATTTTAGTTAGAGGGTGTCTGCGATTGTAAACTTTTTAGGAAAAGTTTATCCTATTGGTGTCACCTCGAGTACCTTTTTCTCAGAAAGCATTTGATACAGAAGCTAATTTTTTTTCAGGACATTTAGAAGACACTTGTTATTCTACTGAAGTTAGTTTTTGATTGTGATTCATTTACTTATTTTTTAAAATGAATTTTTGTGAAAGTCACTCAAATTTGTTGAAAACTTATAGTATTAGTTACCTATTTTGTTTTTAAAAAATTATTTAAAATAGAGGTATCTTTTTAAAGGGGATAATTTAAATTTTGATAAATAATAATCTCAAAATCCATTATTAAATTATTTTTTGGGTCCTGACTCACCTTATTAGCGGCGAAGCTCTCGGTGAGATACGAGTGTTATGGCTCTCAATAAAGGCTCTCAGTGGCTTGCTTGTTATGGACACTGGATTTGCTATTGGTTTACGATTAATAAGCACTGACTATCAAGATTTCACTATCATATTTATAATTCATTACCTGATCAAGATGTAATCTTTCAAAATACTAAAGGTGAAAAGGTGAAGATTTGAAGTGACTGCATAATTTCCGCATGCTCTTATATTTAACACAGAAAAAGTATAAAGACTACGGATACATTCCCTTTGTTAAAGAGATCTGGGACTTAAAATTTTTTAAATTCTAAAAAAAAAAAAAAAATTATATATATATATATATATATATATATATATATATATATATATATATATATATATATATATATATATATATATATATATATATATATATATATATATATATATATATATATATATATATATATATATATATATATATATATATATATATATATATATATATATATATATATATATATATATATATATATATATATATATATATATATATATATACACATTATTGTAAAAAATAAAACAAATATTATTGAATAAAATGGCATACAAATTTTGTTTCTATCATTAGTAGAACTTGAAATATTTAAGTTTTTATTACATGACAACTGTAGCTCAGAAATGCTATCTTGAAATTTTGAAACTGTTTTTCTCGGTGATGACTTTTTGTCCCTTTTTAGAGTTCAAATTGATATAACTTAAAAACTACTTGTTATAAATCTATGAAACTTTCCACAATTACTTTTCATATATATTTCTTTAAATTGTCTTCAGGAATTATGTTTTTTATTTAAATTAAAAAAAAAAAAGGTTTTGGAGCTTATCACACTATAGATTTTATATAGTTTTTGCACATAATATTTTTGAAATTTTTTTCTAATTATTTTATTGAAAAATCATAAAGACATTTTTTATATGAATTATAAGAAGTAATTTTATGCACAAATGAAGTGATTTTTTAAAAAAAGTTTTAAAATTTGAGAAATATCAAAATTTTGATGTTTTTTAATTTAAACAAAAGATAAGTTTTAAATATGAAAATTTAAAATAGTTTTTTTAGTTGCAAAGCACCATAGAGCACCATCCTGCATAAAAAATTTCAGAAAAATAATTCTAAAAATGAAGATTTTACAATTTTGAATCCCAGACCCCCTTAACTCAACTTATTGTACAGTACCCCCCAAAAAAAATCAGAACGATGGCTATATCTTCGGTTCTAATTATCGTATAATCTTACGGTTTGCACCAAAATGTTTTGATTTTCTATATATCTGATGCAATTTTGTTTTCTTAAGGGACCGTTTACTAAGTAAAAGTAACGCTATCTTCGAAAATTTCAATACGAACCCCTATTTTTTATCATTTCATTTGATTTAGAATACATCATTTACCCTAAATACGAAATTTCAATGCAATATGTTGAAAAACACGTCACTTATGAGCGAAAATGTTTCGACCATTTTTTTACCGATCCTCAGGGAGAATTTCCATAAAACGAAAGGTATTTTTAAGATTCTACTTCACAGCGAGAGAAATCGAACGGTTAGAGTGGCGCGTTTCACGACGTTAAAAAATACAAATATTAGTCTAAAACTGCAAAGAAACTATTTGGATTTATAGTATCATGTTTGAGATTAATACAAAAATAGCAAGTAAACGCAAAAGTAGCATAATTTATTTAAAATATGTGCATTCCACACATGAAATAAATAAAATATCGAAAACTGTAATTGCAGAAGTATAACGTATACTACTGATAATTAGAAAATTAATAAATATAAAATGTAGGCATTAGTAAACAGTATTCAGCAAAGCGTGATTATTTTACAGAAACATTTCACTGTAAACACAAATGTAACTTGATCGTTGAAATTATTTATAAAATAAAAAAATCACATGATTCAGTAAAATTTTTAAATGATAACTTATTGAAATTGCTTAAAAAATGTTGTTTTAAATAAATGTAATTTAAGAAAGTAATTTAAAAAAAAAAAAAAGAAAAAAAAAATACACTGTTGAAAACCACACAAAACATATGTTCCACGATTCCAAACACGTTAGACAGATTAAAAAAGTATAAATAACAAATAAAACTGCTTTGTTTGTATAAAATAATATTTCTTTTTTTAATTTCAAGAAATTCTGTTCCGATTCACCCCGCTGTTCCTATTCACCCCATTTTACGATAATTGAACGTTGTGCGATTTTCCACACCTCTAGTTTACCTTGAATTAATCTTAGATAGTTTTCCAAAAGTCGTCTACTATACGGTTCCTTAAAGTGAGCGATTTTTACATTTTCGCTAAAAAATCGAGAACTAATAGTCAAAGTGGAAAGAAAAAAAAATTGTGTGGGGGTTTTAGACCATGGTAAATATAATGAAAGCAAAAAAAATATATGTTTCTATACAAATTTTTTTTAATTGTTTTATTAATTAATAATTAATTATTAAAAAAGAAATTGACACAAAAGTTGATTGCTATTTATGTTTGGCAATTTACAAACTATCTTTTGAAAAAAAAATTACTGAAATATATTAATTACTTAAGTATTTATGACCAAAAAACCAACTTTTTTATTTAATTTATCATTTTCTTTTTATCATTTAAATTACAAACCATTCATTAGAAATTACGAATTTTTGTATTTCAACATTTTTTTGGGTGCTGAATCCAAATATGGGATAATATGGTTGCTATTGAACTTTTTAAAGTTTGGTTCTGTTTTAATATGTAGATGATCCCTTATGACAAAAAAAACCTACATGCAATTATTAAAAACCTTCCACGATTTACAAGGATACCTTTTGTTTGTTATTTTAACAATTAGAGCACAAGATATAGCCATCGTTCCGATTTTTTTTTGGGGGGTACTGTACATAGTCACTATAAAGATAAAACTCTATCAATATATAATATTTTTGCTAATGTATTTGGGGAAAAATAGTACTTATATAGAGGTTTGTTGCTCATACATTCTGGAAAGAATATAAATTGAAACGGAAAGTTAACGTAAGGGTAAGCTTTAAATTGGCTTAGCTTCAAAACGTTTTCGGAAGTTTTAAATCCATTCCTGGATGTGCCTTTTCCGCTTTGATTTTTTCCTCCAGGACGTTTTAATTTATGTTATTCCATGGCGTAAACTTAACTTTTTACTTAATCAGCAGAGATTATTTGACCAACTTTCTTTCTTTTTACGTCGCACGTGTGTGAAAATAGCGATAAAATGGCGGAAGAAGGTGACAGATTAGTGTGTAAGTAATGAAGAATCGACTGAGACAGAAAAAAAAAATTTGACCGAAAGGAAAGGATTAAAGCTAGAGTTGTGTAAACACTCATCATAAATAATCAATTATAGTTACCGTAAAATCCTTGTGACTTGCTTTCAAAACTTTATATTTGTATTTTGTTTCTCAGTTACGAATCTGAGTTTCTTAGACAATTTCTCCGGTGTACCAAATTCGAATCAGTGATTGAATTGATATAGAAAATTACTTTATTATTTTTGCATCGTGTTTTCCCTAGTGTGTAGTCCAAAAATAACAAAATATTTATTTATTTATTTATTTATTTATTTATTTATTTATTTATTTATTTATTTATTTATTTATTTATTTATTTATTTATTTATTTATTTATTTATTTATTTATTTATTTATTTATTTATTTATTTATTTATTCTTTTTTTTTTACTGCTTCTTCAGATTGCGGTGAAGACTTTGCGACCACTTAGAATGGCTGAAAAAGTTTTTTTTTTTTTTTTTTTTTAAGTTTATTTAGATAATGTGCATTTTTTTTTATTGAGAACGAGGGTTCCTATTTTTAAGAAATGATTTAAGTTACCAAGTTACCATAAAGTTTAACCAGGGTAATAAGTAAAGGTAGGTAGATTTCCGATATTTTTTTATAAAAAGACTTAAAGAAATTACTTTTCTACATTAAATTAAACTGTAATAATAGTGTACTTATATATAAGTATAAATTAATTTTTTTTTTCGAGTTTCTTAAGATCAATCTTATTCTTACTGAGATACAAATTTGCGTGGGAAAAATATTAAAATTTCACATTCGTTCTTATGTTCTTAAACCTTTTACTCAACATCAACCATTTGAACTCAATATTAACATTCAATTCGCCACACTATTTTTAAGCCATGCCTATAATAACAGACAAATCAAATTCCACATAACTTAAACCGTCCCAAATTAGTATTATTTATTAAAATTATACATTTTCCTAAAATGATACCTATTTGCATACTTAACGAGAATGACGAGAAACGGTATCTTTTCCTCAAAGTATTGTAGTAATAGTTTTGATGAAACACAACCACCAATTACGTGATTTGATTTGAAAGCGCTTTCTAGCTGTAACAGTTTCGAATGCAAGTTGAAAACGAATTGAACTACTTTGTTATTATAACTATTTTAAGTGTAGAAAAGGAAAGTAAACTGGCATTTCAAAAGAGAAAATTGTCCCTATGCTTAACCGATATAAGCACGCAATACCACTAAGATGGGAGAACCACAAACTGGGAGGAGAAACTTAATGCTTTGAAGTGATCTGAAACTGGTTCGAATAAAGATATCGCCCTCCAGATATACGATTGTGAATTAAGGCATATCAAATACAATAATTGAAACTCGAGACGTTCGATAGACAAAGATAAAAAAGATAAGCGAAAGAGAAGTTAATCTTATAGATGTGATTGAAAATAGTTGTTGACCACATGAATATTATATGAGGTTGTGTGTTTACTGATGTAGAAGGTTTGGATCTGGTTCCTTGTACATCTTAACTATAAATCTCACTATCTCTACAAGTCTGGTGACTCCTCATGCAAATTCTCACGATTATGGTAGGACTATTATTCTAGTATAATTCGATGGAAGATATTTTTGTCAAAGAAACACGAATCCATAAGAAATCGAACTGTGTATTTGCAGATTAAGTTAACAATTCCAAGTCCGGTGTGGAGGGAGTTGTTTATGTTTACATTAAACTGCACCAAGTTATGGCCACCATAGTCTGTTCTCTTGTTATTAAAAGAAAATGTCAGCTTATGTTGTTTTTTGGCGAAATTCTCCTTGGTGTAGAATTCGCATTGGACTTGGAATTTTAACATGTAAGAAATTCAAGCTCCGAAATTTTCTTCGAAATGTATTTTCCTAATTCAAAAAGATAAGAGAAAGTAAATGTCGCACGTAACGATCGGAAGCAATGGAGAGGTTAAGGAAAATTAGTTTTATATTCGCTTCAGTAAGCTTTCTCATCGTTTCTCTAGTTAATATTTAAAGTGGTTGAAAAAAAGAAATACGAACAACATAATTAAAGATAATCATTTAATCCATAATGTAATGAAATTAACTAAATTCGTTTGTGAATTTAAATAGCAATTTCTCTTTCGTGTATATCTTTGATGGAGCAGATTGTCCTTATGGTAAATTCTTATAGGTGGAATTTTTTTAACGGGCCACAAGCTGTCGCCAGCAGTTTAAATATAATAAAATCATATTTTGAGAATATATTTTTTCATAATCATCTAAAATGCCATGTTCTCTTTCATAATTTAGTTATATATATATATATATATATATATATATATATATATATATATATATATATATATATATATATATATATATATATATATATATATATATATATATATATATATATATATATATATATATATATATATATTAAAGTGCTGAAACAGTGATATATCATTTGGATGGAAAACTCATTTTTGAGCTACTTTTCCAGGTAGTTTGATGCCATCTAGACATTTTTGAAAATTACATTTTAACATAATTATTCTTTTAAAACATTTTTCAGTTAAAATATGTTTTGTTTGTCCATTTTATGCATATCTCCAAATTTACTGTGAATTGAGTGACACCAATTGCCAAACTCTAAAATGGCCTTAAAATACGCTGTTGACACATAAACCACCTTTTTTATACACTACGCCGTATCAATCCGTTTCGCTGGAAATTGATATTGAAAGGAAAATAGTAAGAAATTCAAGCAAGACCTGTCATAAAACAACGCCTCGTTTTCAAAAAACATTAATTTATTTGTTATGTTTTATGCATTTTTTTCTTATTATCCGTATGATAACTAAGTCTAAACCAAAGAAAAAAACATGCAAGTCATTAGTAACCCTCAATAAGCTATTATTATTCACGTTTTATCATTTGCCAACGCATATGGTCGATGTCTTACGAATTTTTTGTTAGAAAGTTTATAAATAAAATACCAAGATAACCATTTATTGTTAGTTTTATTAAATTTGCAGAGTTTTTATAGAAATTAAAAACATAGAACTTTTTCTCAATATATTTTTTTTTTTTTTTTTAAACTTAACTTTTCTATTAAAAGTTTATTTATATTATTTCTTTCATACATTTCATTTATTGACTCTATAACATCCATACTAAATGAAAAAAAAAATTGTGATAATTTTGATTTTATAAGTAAGTCAGATAGTATCACCTAATTGACATTTTCTTGTAATTGCTATATAAAAAAATTCAAATAAAGCATGTTACTATAAAAATAAAGATCCAAATATAGTGAAATAGTATTTTAGGTTTATCCATGTTACAGATTTTATCATTAGATAAATAATTATCTTAATTTTTGAATTTTAAATTATAAATTCACATTTTGTCCTGTTTAAAAAAAAAATCAACCCTTATGCGTACTCAAGTAAAATAATATTAACGCTAAAAATTTCTTCGTTTATAAAAGTCATAGAATGAAGCTGATCGCTATTACGAATATATTTTCTACACTTCTCTACATATATAGGAAATGCAACGTCTCTCTGCATGCCTAATGTTAGTTTAATTTCAACAGATTGTTTTATATGCACTTTTTACACCCCTCAAAAATACAAAAAATAATAATAATAAGCGAAAAACATTTTTGTCGTATTAAAAAAAATTATGATTTCGTTAAGGTATAGCAGTTTCTTTCCAAACAATACAGATATTAAGACCTAAGTGCAAACAGTTTCTTTTTAAATGATACAGGTTTCAATCTAAATAGGTGAGTGTTTTGTAATTAAAACTTTTAATCTTGTTGTATTACCTCGAAAATAAAAATCATGATTAAGTTTGAATGCAATTGATTCTAGAAGGCTTCTAGTAATTCGAATAAATTCTTCGGAAAGACAATCACGTCTTTTTGGAAATGCAAATGGAAATGCAGCTCAATGAAGCAATAAGTCATCTCCAAAAAAGGAAAATCAATGCAGAAAATCAGATAGATGTCACGACATTGTAAAAAAAATGTTTGATTTGTACCTACAGGTTTTTGCTCCTAATGGATAAACTAAAAATAAAGAAGCTCTTTAGTATTTTTTAGTATATTTTTAGGGTTAAGTTGTTTATTTAAAATTCTCTTTAGAAGATATTCTGTGTTGGATTTAAAGAATTAACATGAAGATGAGTCACAAGTATTCTTTTTATGGTATTCATTTTATATAGTTATTGTTGGTTTGTGGTTTTGCGGCGCAAAGACAACACATTGGCCATGCTGCGCGAAACAAATAATAAAAGAAACTATGATGGAAGATGAATTATAAGCATAAGAATATTATAAGATGATGTGATATAAAAGAATTAAAGAATTTTAAAAATGATGAAGAGGTTTATAGAAGTTTTAAAAATAGATATAATTAAATACACTAGATATGTGAAGCAAAAACTCGATTACTTTTAAAAATGCAAAAAGATTTGGACGGGAATTTCCCCCTTCATTTTATATAGATTATACACTGTCCTACTTTTTGTTTGGAAAAAGTATCTGATTACAACCCAAGAATCTGGTATGGAAACGAAAAGAGACGGACTTGACATCGAAAAGAGAAAGGTAAATTCTAAGCTATGGCAATTGACTTGACGCTATGTCTAAAACTTGTCAACGCAACATTTTGCTTGAATCACAGCAAACAAAAAATTTATTCATTTTCTTCTTTATAGAGTCGAAAATTATTGTCAAACCCCGTTAACCCGTTAACGGAAAAAGTATCTGATTACTAGGGATGGAACGGATATCCGGCAAATATCCGATATCCGGTATATCCGGCTGATTTTTAATATCCGAAACCCCATCGGATATCGGATTTGAAATACCGGGCATACGATAATTTCATTCGGATATCCGGCTATATATCCGGCCACCAGGTATCCACAAGAAATATTTTTTTGCAAAAAATAATGATCTTTTTCGGACAATCCTACACTTTTTTATTTTTTTTTCATTTTTTTTTTCGGACATAAATTGCAGTCGAGTTAGAAAACGAAAAAGTTCCTTTGTGAGAACTATGCTTTCGCATATCCCTAACTTTAGAGATGAGCTAGAAGATGCAAGTGCATTTAGTTTCAATTCACAGAAAGATACGCCGTATTATTGGCGCCGAGTTGATAAGCATAAACCATTCCTCCAATCTTTTTCCATATACATCCTTCATACGTGTTTTGCAATATGTTCTTTTCATTCCAAGTTTATGATCTGATTAATTCCAGATGTTATATTTGAATGCTTCTCCATAAAACACGAACCGAAATACTAATAAATAGTACTTTTTTCCATAACATAAGTTACTTGTTAAGAGTTTTAGTTATTCTCACTTCCTCGTTTTTTTCTGACATTTGCTAGCGAGTAAAAAGCAATAAATAGCCAATGCGCACTCCTCAATGCTTTTTTTTTGTTCTATCGACGATAATACCCTACCCCTTTATGCTGTGAATAGTATGGTCTAATTTCTGATTTTTCATTGGCAGAAGTTGAAAGCTGGTATATTTTTTTTGACGTAAAATGAAGTATTGTAATTTTTAGGTCTTTAACGCAGCGCCACAATGTGGAATTATATTTAGCTCTCTAGAATGTCTTGAATCATAGTTTTCTCCAATTACAATCCAATTTATAATTTTTAATAATGGCTCATTTAAAATATGAAAGTATTTTAAATTATTAAATTAATGGAAAGTATTTTAAAATTAATGGAAATGACGAAAGCAAAGCCCTATGTGCTACTTGCTCCACAGAATCGTTTAAAAAATATATTGTGCGCGTCAAAAGCCCAAAATCCTTTTCTACAAAACCCTTATGGAACCATTTAATGAGTGTGCATAAGGAAATTCACCGAAGCTTAAAAGACTCACTAAATGCATCAAATATTGATGAACAACAAAAAACAATTCATCAAAACAAGAAATGCATGCAGACAACATTGGAATCGACATTATTTGTACCAAAATTGTGGAGTTTAGAGGATCCTAAAGCAAAAGCCTTAACCACAAAAATATGTAAGTACTAATTTTTTTTGTTTATATTAAATATATATTTTAAATATGGTATAACATAATGTTGATGAATTTTGGGTTCGAAATTTTTTAAGTTTATATTTAAAGACGGAATATTCCGATAGATCCAATTTAAGTTTTCTACGAGATTTCTTTAAATCCGTATCCGATGCATTCGGTGCATTACAAAAAAAAAAAAAAAGAAAAAAAAAAAAAAAAAAAAAAAAGTCTTCAATTTCATAAAATATTTAAAATAAATCTTTTGTTATTAACAAATGCATCCGGTATAATTTTGTAATCATTTATCAATTATAAACAATGCATGAAGTAAATTAGTAAATTGAAAGTAGCTATATTTTGCACTTCCACATTGTAAAAAATGTTTTTAATATAATTTTAGGTGAGTTAATGGCTCTTGATGCTGAACCATTCTCCATTGTGAATAGAGAAGGCTTTGGTCAGTTAATAAAATACCTAGCTCCTCGTTATCCGCTTCCAAGTAGAAATTATTTTCGTGATAAAGCCCTGCCAGAACTATATGAAAAACTAAAAGTATCAATATTACAAGATATAAAATCAGCAACAAAGATCTCTTTCACTCATCAACTAAAGTTTAAATATAAAAAATTAACTCAGTGGCGCGACAGCCCGTGTGGACCAAGGCCTGCTGGGCCCAGCTCAGCTTTCTTGACTGTGGCATTTGTGTGTCACATAGCAGATGTTTCGGTCAGATGGTCATTCTGACGCCGAACCCCAGTGTTTAATTCCCAAGCATGCATGGTCCTCCTCAGTTTATTTCTTTCAGGTATAAACAGCTAAGTCAACCTTGCCCAGTCCGCGAATCCTGTGGCATGCAGTGCGGTGCGCTAACCACTAATTATAATTCACTTGATACTTCATATCATGACCATTTTTTTCGTATAGCATATCGTATAACTATCGTTTTTAGTATATAGACCGAATATCCGGCCGGATATCCGGTGAAATCCGTTTCGGATATCCGTATCCGGTAGACATGGTACCCCGGATATCCGAAATCCGGTATCCGGCAAAACTCACATCCGTTCCATCCCTACTGATTACCACCCAAGAATCTGGTATGGCAACGAAAAGAGACGGACTTGACATCGAAAAGAGAACGGTAAATTCTAAGCTATGGCAATTGACTTGACGCTATGTCTAAAACTTGCCAACGAAACATTTGGCTTGAATCACAGTAAACTAAAAATTTATTCATTTTCTTTTTTATAGAGTCGAAAATTATTGTCAAACCCGGTTAACCCGTTAATGGAAAAAGTATCTGATTACAACCCAAGAATCTGGTATGGCAACGAAAAGAGACGGACTTGACATCGAAAAGAGAACGGTAAATTCTAAGCTATGGCAATTGACTTGACCCTATGACTAAAACTTGCCAACGAAACATTTGGCTTGAATCACAGCAAACTAAATTTTTTTTCATTTTCTTCTTTATAGAGTCGAAAATTATTGTCCAATCCCGCTAACGCGAAATTGCTTGGCATAAAATCCCGTTTAACGCAAAATATAAACAGTTATTTGTGCGATAGAACTTAAACTTAACTTTAATTTACTTGTTTAACACGAAATCGCATAACATGATATCCCTGTTAAGATGAAAAAAATTTGCTCTTCAAAGCATTTATTTTTAGATTGTCTTCATTATATGAGACGAAATTCAAAGGTGTTGCGAAAACATTCCTCTGATTGAAACAATATGAAGTAGACAAAGTACCCGAATCATCAAATTTCAAGGAAATTGCTGAGAAATTAGCTGATTTCTGCCCTCTGCGTAAATAGTAAGTTTAGAAACTAAACTTAGTTGCATTTCCATGTTGAATCCTATTAATATGTGTCGTAAGGCAGCAATCGTTATAGTTAGAAACGAAGCAAAAAAAAAAAAAAAAATCAATAAATTGAAATGAAATTGATGATAATTAAAATATATATATTTCGGCCAAGTATATTCCATTGCCAACATCAATCTATCAACGATACTAAAAAATCGAGAAAAGATTTAAGCGGCTTATGTTGTAAATCAATTTGAACCTGTAAGGAAAAGATGCAGTTTGGCAAAATTGTAGACGTGAATTAAAAACAGCAGTATTAAATTCTCGTATAGCTAGTTGTTTAAATCTGCATTAATTAGATGAAAAAGTTTTTAGACGGTGAACACTAAATTCAGTTAAAAGCTACTCCAATAAACCCTAAAATAACTATAGAGTAGTTTTATAAGATTTTGTTAAACCAAAAACTTTATGGATAACAATTGTTGCTTAATTTTCCAACGATGTTATTTGTATCTAGAAAATTACGATTCTCTTTAGTATAGGGTCATTCCAAGTCAAATCAACATGACTCCCAACCCGACCTCTTCAGAATTTATTAAAATTTTGCTCAATTGTTGGGTTTATAGAGAACAGAAAAAATGGCCAACATTAGATTTGAATATTGGTTTTTGAAATACGGAGCTTCAAAAATGGACCAAAATTTCGCATTTCTTGCTTTACAGATTTGCACATAATTTTGCTCCCAATTATCATAGAACATTGCTTTTACTATAAAAAAAGAAAAAAGTTGAATATTTGGGCTTTTTTTATGATGTATTACTTGGACCTATTTTAAAATATTTTAATTTTTAGGTCAAACAGTTTGACCTTTGAACTTCGATATCTAAAAAAAGTGGTATTTTTATTTTTTTTCAAAAAAATACAAGTTCTTCATACATTAATTCTCTACAAAAATTTGTAGGTTTCATTTTGTGATCGCAATGGAATGGCAAGTTATAAATTCAAATGCAAACCCTTATCCTTAACTTCGCACGGTAATCGCCTTTGGGTGCGAAGTAAGGATTCCCATATTCGCGCGATGCCTATTGCAAAAGAATGTACAAGGAACTGAATGTAAATTTTCTAGTTTTTTTTAAAAGTTAACTATTGAAAATTTAATTCTTGGATCTTTTGTTTAATGTGTGGGAGAGTTGCCTATTGTATAGTTGGGATTTCCAAGTTTGTTGATATACGACCAAATAAGTAGCGTTACAGGTGGAAGTGGAACACTTACCTTTTGTGTTTATCATATTCATAAAAATGTGAAATTAATTTTGATGGGATGTCATTCGAATGAATTAATTAAAGAAAGTGAAACTCCATTAGATTCTTGTTAAACCTGAATATCCGTAATTGTTAGAAATTATCATCAAACAATATGTTACCTGCGAGATTTTAACAACTGTCCAAATTTCGAGAAACAAATGAAATGGAGTAAAATACAAGCAGTGAAATAATTTTTACTGTATTACCCTTGAAACTTTGTTGACCCTTCGTAATGACTCATTCATTTATTGTCATATTTCTTTAGGGTTAATAAAAAAATTTAAATCAGATTCTTAGCAATTTTTTAGAGAATTACTTCTTCATTATTTAAGTTGCAGTTCAAGGATATGATCTATTTAAAAAAAAGAAAGAAAAAAAAAGAAGTTAAATGGAATTAGAAGGTGAATATGATGAAATGGTTTAAATTAATAATGGATAAACTAATTTCGACGATATTTCAATGGTAATACGATTAATAAAAAAACGTGTTTCTATTTTTGGGATATTCCTTTTGCTATATAATATAAACAAACAAATTATTCTGATTCTTTGTAACGTTTTTTAAAAAAAATTATCGAAATTTTATTTATGATCATGTTTCTAATTTTATTAAAAAAAAAACGTTTACATACTGAATATGCGATAAGCAGACATTAATCATAATAATTTTTAGACAATAATTTAGGCTAAAATTTTTTCCTCTAATATATATTTATTAGGAGATTGTAAAAGGAGAAGGCATATATGATAAGAGTGGACTATACAGTTTCAATTTAAATGTATAACTTTACATAATGACTATTAAATTCATTAGAAAACTAGACAATTCATTTTTAATTTCCTGTAGATGATTTTTTTTTTATTGATTTTTTCGAATATGATAATTTTCATTTCGTAGCTAAAGTTGAATTTTGGGCGAAATTAAGGATAATGTTGTGACGATTTCTCGAAATAACGACGACGAATTACAAAGGTAGTGCTTTTATTAATTTTTTAAAAGAAGTTGTTTAAATTTAATATTATTGAGACTATCATATTTTTTCATGCCAAAAATCTTGTTCTTCTCTGGTCTTGTTTTCCGGGTAACACTTCGGCTGTTGCCACTCGCTTAGATAAATCTTTACAGACTTCGGCTGTTGCCACTGGCTTAGATAAATCTTTACAGACTCCTCCCCTCCAAGAGAAGACTTTTTATTGAAGAGAAAAGTCTTAGAATTTAAAGTCTTTCAGTCTTAAGAGTTCATACCGCCAGTTAGATTCAGTGCACTAATTTAAATTAGTATTTTACTGCCAAATTATAATATTTAAGTAGAGTATTACAAGTTTAAATAAATAAGCCTACCCATAATACTAAGGTTCTAAGAAGAAGAATAAATAAAAATATGTACAAAGTCAATGTCTTACATCAATGTTTAAGGAACTCTACTCAGGGTATCGGCATTTCGATGGAGACTTCCCTTACGATGGACAACTTCATAATTGAATGGTTGTAATGTGAGGGCCCATCTCAACAGACGCGGATTAGTCCCTGTATTTTTCTCTAACCAGACCAGCGGATTATGATCTGTTTGAATGATGAACTTTAGCTGCCCATCAAGATAACATCGTAATTTCTGAATCGCATAAACAATGGCAGCACATTCCCTCTCGGTGGTACTATATTTTTGTTCTGCTGGAGAAAATTTCCGACTCAAGTACATAATAGGATGTTCTTCACCATCTTGGTTCACCTGAGACAACACCACGCCTAGTCCAAGGTTCGAAGCATCACATTGAATGACAAATGGAATGGTGAAATCGGGGCTAAATAATACTGGCTTTTCCGAAAGTCGATTCTTTAATTCTTCGAAAGCATCTTCACAAGCACTGCTCCAATCCACAGATGATTTAACTTTCTTCCCTTTTAGTAGATCTGTTAATGGTGCCGCAATTACAGAAAAATCGGGAATATATCGGCGATAATAACCAGCAAGACCTAAAAATGATTTAATTTGGGTTTTGTTCAAGGGTCTTGGGAAATCTTTAACGGCTTGTACTTTAAGTTCTCCAGGTGTTCGCTCACCTTGTCCAACTATGTGGCCCAAATACTTGACATGTTCCCGAGCAAACTGACACTTCGAAGGCTTTATGTGGAGATGAAATTTTAATAAAGATGAAAACAGCTCTTCTAAGTGTTTCACATGCTCTTCCCAAGTATTCGAAAAAATTGCAACGTCGTCTAAGTAAGGTACAGCAAATTCGTCGCAGTCTTGCAACAACCCAGCCATCATTCTACTAAAATAATAAGGAGCATTCTTGAGCCCAAATGGTAACCTTAATGGCTTAAAGGTACCAAAGCTGGTCACAAAGGCAGCATATCGCTGGGCCCATTCACTCAATGGTATTTGCCAGTAACCACGGGTTAAATCGAGAACAGTGATATATTTCGCTGATGACACTTTCTCTACAAGTTGTTCTATATTTGGTATAGGGAAATACTGTGTCCTGGTCACTTTGTTCAAACGACGATAGTCAATACAAGGTCTAGGATCTTTTCCAGGAACCTCAACAAGTATTAAAGGAGAAGTAAAATCCGAATCTCCTCGTTCAATTACTTTGAGTTCTAACATTTTATTGACTTCAGCCTTCAAAATTTCTGTTTGTCTTGGAGACATTCGATATGGCTTTGCGATAATTGGCTTTTCTACTTCCAACTCGATATCATGTTCAGCCAGATCTGTACAACCAGGTTTATTTGAAAACAGTTCAGAGTACTTGTTTAAAAGTTCCTCAAGTTGATTCTGTTGTGCACCTGAAAGTTTAGATTTTGATCTTATGTCCTTTAAAAGTTCATTCAACGCTGACCCGTTAGATCTATCAGCCAAGCCAAGATCTGGTATCTCCTCTTCTTCATCTTCCCTTTTGCCTTTTATTTCTTCTAGGCCTAAAAGATTTAAGTGTTCTACTCGTTTAACATAGGGCTTTAGCATATTAATATGGTAAACGTGATCTTTGTTCTTATCGGGAAACCGTATCACATAGTTGGTATCCGATAACCGTCGAACTACTTCCCCAGGTCCAATCCACTGCACCGATAACTTGTTGGGTTTTGAAGAAGCTACAACTAATACGAGATCTCCCGCTTCGAACTGTCGTTCTACCGCTTTCTTATCATACCAAAGTTTTTGTTTTTCCTTGGCGCTTACCATATTCCGTATTGCTAATTCTTGGCAATTTTCCATACGATTTATTAATTTAAACACATAGTTTACAACACAATCCTCTTCTTGGTGCTCTTCTGTTAACTTGTCATAGAGCAATACAAGCGGAGTCTTCAGATTTCTTCCGTGAACTAACTCAGCTGGTGTAAAGCCTGTACTATCATGAGTCACAGTCCTTAACGCGAACAGAGCTTGAGGCAAAATCTTTTCCCATTCGGAACTAGATTCTAGACAGAGGACACGAAGAATTCTTTTCAGAGTTCTGTGCATTCTTTCGACTGGGTTACTTTGCGGATGGTGTACAGAGCTTCTAACAACCTTAATTCCAAATCTTTCTAAAAATCCGCAAGTAAGTGCACTCATAAATGACGTTCCTTGATCAGTCTGTAGTTCTTTTGGGAAGCCCATTCGGCTGAAAATCTGGAGTAGGGCGTCAATTACTGTGGTCGATTTCAGATTTTCCACAGGGACTGCATCGGGATATTTTGAAGACATGCACAATGCAGTAATGAGGTATTGATTCCCTGATGGGGTTTGAGGTAAAGGTCCCACAGCATCAACATTTATTTTTGAAAAGATTTCAGTAATAACTGGAACTATCTTGAGTGGTGCCTTCTTCTTATCTTGTGGGTTTCCTACCCGTTGACATAGATCACATGATTTCACAAAAGTTTCGACCTCTTTGTAACAGTTTGGCCAGTAGAACGTTTTAAATAAAGCATCTTTAGTCTTCGCTATTCCCAGATGAGATGCCGTTCTTTCATGGCAGAATTCCATAATCTGTTTTCGGTACTTCTTCGGCACCACAAGCAAAAGTCGTTCTGTTCCTTTTTTTATCTTTCTTCACGAAAAACAGCTTTTGATTTTTTGTCAGATACCTATGCTTTTCAGGGTCTGTGTCATGTTTTGCTTCTTTGAATAGGGGCTTCAGATCCTCACTTTCCAATTGAGCGTCTAAAAATTCTTCTGGGGTTAATTTCATAAGTTCCAATTCTGCACTTGAAAGATCTGCCACCGGTAAAATATTATCATTACCAATTTCTTTTCCAAATTGTTCATTTTCCCTTGAATCGCTTGCGCTTCTGGTTCCGAATTTGGCATCTCTGATTCTACCATCTTCTTACTGGAAGATCGAGTTTGTATGACATTAATTGTATCCATTCCGAAATTTTTATTCTGGTTAACTTCAGTAAATAATTCCATTGTTCGGTTTCCTAATAGGTACCTTCCTTGATCTAAAGAATCTCTGATGACAGCTGCTATTGTCACAATGTGCCCATAAGCGCAGTCTATCTCAACCTCAGCTAAAGGCAGACAAATGGGGCTTTCTTCTAATGGGGTTTTAATCCATACCGTTTCTGTAGTTAACATTGAGGGTTTTACATACTTTCTGCAGATCAGGTCAATTGATGCTCCGGAATCACGAAGTATCGGCATTTCTATGCCATTTATTTTTCCTTGACTGATATATGGTTCAAGAACATCTTTAAAATTTTCTTTCGGAACCAAGTTAGCAGCTACTGTTTCAACGTTTTTCTTGGGTTTATCACAGTTAGGTCTTAAATGCGAGGTAGATCCGCACTCGTAACATCTTCGTAGTTTATCGCATTGAGCCTTCAAATGAGAAAATGACCCACACTCGTAACAACTAGGCTGCTTCCTCCTCTCAAATCTTTTCTCTCTTTCACCTTCATCACATTTATCTTCCTTCCATGGAGCATTTCTCTTGAAATTAAATTTATCCTTAAGGTATTGTCCTTCCTGAGGTTTGGAATTATTTCTAGGTAGCTTTTCTTTTCTTTTGAAACTGTCTCTGACGCTTTCATAGTCATCCAATTTCTCTGCTAAATACTCTGGATCTTTAATATTAATCCAATTGTCTAAAAAGTGTTCTCTGATTTCTGGAGGCACACGAAATTTTACTTGTTCAGCAATAATCAGATCTTTCAAAAGTTTCAACTTTCATATCTTCAATCCATTCGGTAAAATAACTCCGCAGCTCGTGGTAATAGTTTCTCCAATTTTTATCTGGCGTTTTCTGGTGTCTGTAGAAACACTGCTTCAATTTTTTTATGTTCATTTTATACCTTTTCAGAAGAAGAGTTTTCACATGTTCATAGTCATTTGCGTTTTCAGGCGATTCTCTAGCCAGCATGTTTGAAACTTCTGCAGGAAGTACACCCAACAGATAAGCAGTCCAATCTCTTTTTGGAACTTTGGCCATTTCTGCCTTTCTTTCGAAGTTAATTAAATATAACCCCATTTCATCCCTCTTTTCTTCAAATTTAGGCATTATATGCGTCAATTGAATCCTCGGAACTCCGTTTTCAGATACATGGTTTGTTCGAGGTAGGGATTTGGTTTGGGAAATTTCTAGCTTTTTTAATTCTAACTCATGCTGTCTCATTTCCCGCGCCAAATTATCTTCCCTTTCTCTTTCTATTTCTCTTTCTTCCCTCTCTCTTTCCCTTTCTCTTTCTTCTTTTCTCAGTCTTTCTTCAATCACACGATCAAATATCAACCTAACCTCCTTCTCATTATAATATTCACTTCCTAAAATTATTCGCTTAATCTCAGGTATTTTAGTTTTAGCATCCACCTCTTCGCCCAATTCCTCACATATTTGAAGCAAATCTTGCTTCTTACCTTTCCCTAAATAACTCATTTTCTTTCACAAGGGAAATCAATCAAAATGCCAATCGTTAATTCTCTCTTTTTTTTTTTTTTTTTAAAAAAAGAAAACCAACGCCACTTAAAATTAAAATTCTAAACTTCAAATTTAATTCCAAACTGCAAACGATATTCTTGAATTCACTCAAATACAATATTCCAATAATATGATGAAAACTTTTGTTCAGGCGATTACAGAAGTATACACATAACTTCTCAAAATACTACCACAGAAACCATACTTTTCGAACTAACGTTTCAAATTTTACTTCGTGTTCGACAAAATTAAAAAAAACCTATTTCACTCATATTCTATAAAGTGAAACAAATCAAAGACTAATAAACCCAATTTATCGCCAACAAAAGTTCTATCAATACACAAAAAGAAAATACCAGCAAACTCAAAATATCGCCAAGCTAAAGTTTCATTTATACAACTTCTCAAATAATATTCCTAAATTAATTCCATAACAAATTTAAACAACCAGCATAGCATTCAATAACATTACAGTGATTTCTAGTACAGATATAAAAGAATTCTATATATTGATAAGTAAGTCACAGTAAAACTTAAACTTTAAACAAAATATATTTTTGCAAAAAAGACTTTTTTTTTTTTTTTAATAATTCCTTATAACCTAAAATAATTAAGCACTGAACCAACGGCAAGGAAAGGATACATAACCCAAGATCACTTTTCTTCCGTTACTTCAAAATGGCTGTCTGTCTTGTTAAATTCGAATATTCTTCGGCACTGAATTTCTTCACCAGTTCGGATCCCACCGCTGCCACCAAATTAGACTGTGACGATTTCTCGAAATAACGACGACGAATTACAAAGGTAGTGCTTTTATTAATTTTTTAAAAGAAGTTGTTTAAATTTAATATTATTGAGACTATCATATTTTTTCATGCCAAAAATCTTGTTCTTCTCTGGTCTTGTTTTCCGGGTAACACTTCGGCTGTTGCCACTCGCTTAGATAAATCTTTACAGACTTCGGCTGTTGCCACTCGCTTAGATAAATCTTTACAATGTTTTACATTTAAATTTGTATCTGATCACATATTTTTTTTTCAGATGATACATGTATAGAGATATATTATTTGCATATTTAGAGTATTTGTTAAATATTAAGGTTTGAATATAAGTAGCAATAATATTTCAAAAATATTTTTTTAAGTAAAATTCAAGTTTTTAATCTTTATTTTTTAAAGTAACTTAAAAATTAAAAATCTCCTGTTTCCTATTTTTTTTTCAACCTTTTAAATTTCGATACAAACATTTTTCAGTGCACGAGATAAATATTCTTCTTTTTAATCCATATTGCGTTTTTTAAATATATCATGCGTCCTCTGCATAGACATGACATTCTTGTCAAGCAAACAAATATTTTAACAATATTAGGAGAAAATTAAATAACTTTTTTTTTGTAACGTGACTCATTTTTAGTACTCATTACAATACTTACAACATTTTGTTATTTGATAAATTAGTTGGTCAAATTTTTTCTTTCTTTCCTCTAATACTTTTTTTTTTTTTTTCAAAATTGAACAAATATGAATATGGATTGACAAATATAAATTGAACAAACTTAAATAGTAAATTTACTAACGAGTAAAATCACGATTCCAACAATAACAAAACACGATTTTATTATCCTTATACACTATTAAAATAACAATTATTTTAAAAAGTAATCAATCGTAGATGTATGAGATATATGAATTGTTGAAAAATTACACTCCACTTTCAAGTACCCTTTGTATTTCATATTTTGTTTCATAGATGGCAGCACCACAATACATAAATTTATGTGTACGAACTTGAGATTTTAGACTCCAAAAGAATCACAAAATTATACTGCATAGTGTTATCAACTATTAAGGCATAGCTTTCAAAACTTTCCACTTCTTGAAGTAATTCTTCTGTATTGATATCGTTTCTATATGTGTTTCTATAAATGTTCATTCTTGAAATATTTCATGTCAATCTTACAGATATTATTCACATTCAGAAACTTAAATTTGTCATTAATTTCTTCTAGTGCGTGAAACCAGGCATGTATGAAATTTATATGTAATTTATTTCTTTTGGAACCATCAATTTCCCATTTAGAATTCTCTAGTATTTTCCTGTGTTAGCGAGAGATGCCTGCCTTGATTAATCGAGCATCAAACCTATAAGAGCTAAGTATTTTGGTTTGCCACGCCTTTTGATATATTCAACTCTTGGAGCAAGCCAAACGTCATTCCGTCTCCTCCCTTGTCTCTGGAAATAAACTTGTGTGTCACTCCTACACAATTGTTTACTTATAACGGTCAACATCCAAGGTACTGTTTTATATAGCATCAATAAAGAGGGAATTTAGGTGATGTTTTATGATGAACTAAAATTAAAAAGCTTAAAAAAATTAAAAAACTTCCGGTAGAGGTTTTAGACTTATTTGATGTTAGACTTAAAAATGCGTTTCTTAATATTTTACCACCTCCATATAAAGGGTCATAATTAAAAACTATTAATACTACTTGTTGTTACATCAAATTATGAGGAGGGATTTGCTGGATATTAAAAGGAAGATTTCAAATGGAAGTGACTGAAATTCCGACCTGTTTATAAAAGGAACTGATACTGCCCATACCAATGTATCACGGTGATATCGTCTGAGATAGATGGAAGATTTCAATTGATATTTAAAAAAAATTAAGATGATCATGTTGGATATAAAATGGTAACTTTCAACCAGATTACTGAAATTCCAACCGGAAGTTCACGCGTACGCACTGAAATTTTTTTTTGTGCAATTCAGATATGAATAAAATATAAATGTAACTAAGTGACATCTTGTCAAAAATAGGATATGGCAAGATGATTTTTAAGGGGGGGGGGGGGCATGTTTGTAATTTTCCAAATGTAAAACGGGGTGCTGTCGTTAAATACGGCATAATACAGATGTTCTTGAAGTGCATCATGGATATTATAATGCAATTTCCTAGTATTTTCTAAGGTAGAATTTCTTTTTTTAACTGCTCATTTTCAACTGTTTCTTCTTCTTATTATTATTATATATATCTATAAAACTAAGTTGTATGTACGTCTGAACCTTATACAAATCCACAGTTTTGCACCTAGAGGTACGAAATTTAGTACATAGAAGCTTTTGTACATGGAGATTGTAGAGAACAACTTTTAAATTTGATTTAAAGTTGCTTTCTTTTAAAATTTAAGGACATGAAAAGAAGAAAAAAATCTTGGGATGGCAACGATATTTTTTTATTACATCAGAATGAAACCAAAAATTATTTTAATGCGTTCCCCTCATTTTTCTGATAATTTTTATGTATTACAATCGTCTGTCCGATAAGAATTTCGAATTTTATTGTAATACATATATCCATATATTTACTGTCAGTCAATACCGTAAACATCTTCATACGCATGTGCAGTTTTAAAGCATTATTTTTTATGTATCGTTTGGTTTTTCTACATTTTAAATTTATCCTATTTTTGTTTACATTTGGTGTCGTCATCAAAGATGTATTGTGCACAGCGGGTATTGACATTTTGATTTTATTTAATGAGTATTAGTAAAATTTAAACAAAATAAATTCGTTAAATTTCTTTGTATTTTATTAGCAATTATCTTCTGCATTGCAGTTATTATATATCTAATATCTAAAAGTTCGTTTACCAACATAGTTTACCACTACTATACGTTGGTGCCATTATGGGATGTTTTCAGTAGGATTTGTATCAACTTAATCAATCTATTATATCTTTTTTCCTCGATGTGTCCATTACAAGATCAAATGTAAGAATAATGGCGTCTAATGTGAAACACTTACGTATATCATTAGGTGTGTTGTGTGGCACCGCGTTGACCAATATTGGCTCAATATCCATGCCGCTTGGCGATAATTTTTCTGTTGGCAAACAATTTGGTAGATAATGCTATCATTTCAATGCCTGCTAATTTTTCGCTTTGTACAGATTTTGTTTTATATTAAAACAAAAATTAAATACTTAGTATAATATATTTTCTTTATTATTTTTAAAACGGAGGTTAGAGCTTCACTATAGTTACCTGACATATTTTGCTGAGTATGTTTACCGGTGTTTTGTACGTATTAAAAAAATATACAAAATTTTCAATGGTCAAATTTTTCTGGCTGGATTAATTTAAATTGTATTGTATTATTTTAATTGTATTTAATTTCATTTGATGAGAGTGAGTCAAAATATACATAGAATCTAGCATAGCAACAGATTATTTAGACTCAATTTGACTTCATTACTTGCAGCCTCAATTGTAGATTTGCCGACGATTATTGAAATTCACTGAAAACTTTCAAATCATTTTGAAATTTGCTAATATGCCGCCAAAGAGAAAAACGAATATAAATGCTAAGTATAAAGCATCTGCCTCCAAGAGAGGTAGTGCATCACCACTGTAAAAACAGCATCGATTGGAGAATGATAGAGCGCGCTTACAAAATGAACGAAAACATATATGCATCTGTTGTTGTAACATATGAAGCTGATCACCGACAACAATTAATCCGAAGAAATTCCGAGCCTTTGTAAAAACACAGAACTGATAGATGTCGTTCAATGGGTCCCCAGTAGCGCGGGGCCATATAGCTAGTTAAATAAAAATAGTAATAATTACAATATAATAATAATAATAATAATGGAAACATTTCTTGAATTTATTTTAAAATTAAAAAATTAATTAATCTTTAATTAAAAAATTTAAATTTTTAAATGTTTATTGTTAAGGACGATCAAAGAGACATCCAAGTGAAGCTAGATTACTATTTTTTAAACCTTTATCATACAGAACACTAAAATCATGCTTTTTTTGTTGCTTGGCAATATTTTTATCGATGACGTCATCAATTTTAGAACATAGAGCAAAGAATAGGAGCAGAGGCGGCGTTTCCCATTGACCTTCATTGGAGAAAAACATTGCATGTTTTGAGGCATCATGGGTAACATACATTCAAAAGAAACAGCAAACGCCTTGCGTACTGTGTAAAATTTCGCATTTTAAAAATAGCGTTTTATCCATCTAATATATGAATAGATCTTATAAAAAAATTCACATATTTCCCTTAGAATGTATAAATTATGCTGCATTAAGAAGAAAAGAAGAAAGTTGCGGATAATTTTATTAAATTTGACTTCAAGAAGTTCACCTATTTGGCCATCGACGGAAAACTGTGGGGGTCCTTCCAACACATTCTTCCCGCATCCGTGACAGATTGTAGCCGCATCGTTCGCAATACAATTACCAGTGATTTTATAAATTTGAATAAAGGAAAAAGTTTCGGCACAACAGGTTTATTTATTTCTAACTATTCATTAAAATAACAAATAATCGTAATTTTATGTTTTTATATAATATTTAAGAAATTCAAAAGTGGTAGCATTACAAAATATTCTTTATTAAAAAAAAAAGAAAAAAAAATGGCAACAAAAACATAAAATGCTATCTCGATCTGTCTTTATGATAAAAACAAACGTATCAATTTTTTTTTTTTTTTTAAGATATTTTAAAAGATATTTAGTTTAGTTGTGAAAGAACAAATAACTCATTAGCAAGAAAGTACACTGTTTATTAAAACGAACTTTACCATCTTTAAAATGTTATTTTACAGTCGAACATATTCTTACAAAGTTCACCTTTCAATAATTACAAATAAAAAAAATTGTTTATAACTAGATAATGAAAAATGGAAAAATATTTAATAATGAAAATCTCATTATTTAAGCATCATAATGCTTATTCAAATAATTGGTTTAGAATTTTTTAAAAATATTGATTTAACATTTTTTTAAAATATTGATTTAATATTTTTTTTTTTTTAAATTTTCCTTCCAAGACCAAATTTTTATGTTGAAGCTTAAACACAGTAGAATAGCATGACTTTGAAAAAGTGTAAAGAAAAATGTCATCTCTTATTTTGAATACGACTAAAATTAATGATAATTGATAAAAATTGATAAGAGCAATTTCATAAAACGGAAATCCCATTTAACAATTAACAAATGTTCAAGAAATTAATTTTTTTCGTTCTCTTTCCAAAAATTTAATATATTGTTAATGCATATCATTTAGCACATAATTTTAATGTATGCTATAATAACTATATTGTAGGAATTGGACAGATTTATAACATATAATTACACATTCACAATTACATAGCTGACAAATTTTGTATTGGTAGGTAACATGTAAAAATAACTTTCGGTTTCACTTTTTCGTCTAATGGGAAACTAATCCTTTTACACAACGAATTCTTTATGAACTGTGACTTTTATTTATTGAATGCATATCATCATCATTGACTGGTTTCTTAATATTGAAGCCAAATTAGAGAATCAACTATGTTTCTCCATTTCCGGAGAGAAGAGCTCACATGCTTTCATTCGAAACTTGATCACCTAACATGACTCATCCTTTCTCTCCAGAAAAGACTGACTTCACGAAAACAATTCTTAAAAATTCAGACACCTCAATTGCCTCTTCTAAAGTAGTACTTATTAATTAATTATTAAATGGTAGTCTGTAGGCTAATTGAAATTTAATCGAAAATTCCGTGATACACTTTCCGTGATATTCTTTTCAAGGAAAACGAAACGGGTACCCAAACAAAACTACATACTTCCATTTTGAAGTCATTCAAACACAAATAAATTGTTTTAGAAACTAAAATAAATGCAAAGTATAATTAGACAGTGTTAAAAAAGAACTTACCTATGAAATGAAATTTTTGGAGCAGTTAGGTACTATTTTTGACTGGCGATTTGTACATCCAAATGAGGAGCAAGCAGCCATTGTCTATACAAAATGCGTTTATGTTTTGAATAAATGTGCCCTACAATTCCTCACGCGTTTTAGCCATCATGGATTTGGAGGTTTATGATCAGTCTGCTTTATACTCGAGGGGCATGTGACATCATACGACCGGTAATTCGTTACGCCGCCAACCAAAATCACGCCGAAATCAGATCTTTTCACTGCGATTTCACCGAAATTCGATCATTAAGAGCCATTAATAAATAAAAACTGCGATTTTAACTAAGTAAAAATATATTTCAGAATGTCTAAAATCCATTTAGAACGTCTGTTTAATGATTTACTCAATTGAAACTTGATTATTTACAGTTTTATTGCAATACAGTCACAAATTCCCATTGAATCCTGTGCTTTACAAGCCAGCTTTATACCAACGAAAATGTCTAGGAACCGGTTTTTTTCCCCTCCGGAGTTGCTTTGTTGGTAAACATGGGCATCGCCTATTCTTTGGTCTATGTTTTGGATTATTTTACTTTTTTTCATCTGGCAACTCTACTGCAGAGTGAGACGTCACTATTAGCGCAGTTTGTAAACAAATTCATGTGTTTAATTTTAAGCTTTATTCGTCTTTTTTTTCTATTAATTATGACGATTTGATTGTAGGTGACTGTTAGGAAATATTTTTTTAAAGGCACTTATTTAAACAATGGAAGATGGTTTCGTAAAAGCAGACCGTTCAAATGTACTCAAAATAGACGCATTGATGGTGGGATTCTTTTTTAAGTCCAGCCCAGAATTTTATTTTGCAGATTTTAGAAATGTTGAAATATCTCTGTAAGTATAAATAAATCTCATAGGAATTATAGTTAGCAAAATAGGGGTAAAAGTTCCAAGTCCGGTACGGATTCTGCGCCAAGAATTGCTTACATCAAACCGCGCCAAATTATTGCAACCATAGGCAGTTCACTTGTCTTAAAAAAAATAGCGGGGTTGCCGTATTTTGGTAAAATTACCTTGGCGCAGAATTCTTACTCGAATTGGAATTGGTAGAGATGTTGTATAGGACATTTCTTTGGTGCGATTTTATTTGCCATTTATTTTTCAGATAAAAGTTCTGGCAACGGGTTTTATTTAAAGTTATATTTTAATTTAGTTATTATTTATATTTTAATTTTATTGGAGCTGCTTTGTTTTAATTTGGGAGAATTTTTGAAAAAGCCAAATAAAAAAATTGTCAAATGTCCTGTACTTCATCTGAAGGTTACCATATCTCATCCTCCTCTCAAAACAATGTTAAAGAAACAAAATTACCACTGCTACTCCAACGCAAGTATCTGCGATAGTGGCCACCAATTGACTATCATAACCACATAAATCCTGGTGATTGTGGCAACTATTGAGGCGTAAACCTTCCAAATTGTGGTTGTTATTTCGACGTAACACTCATCGAAAAGGAACTTCACATCGACATAAGTATTGTCGACATCTCCCGTTTTTGATTCTTGGTGTTAGCGGTCCTTACATCACCGTAACTTTTAGCGAAGCTAACTACTACACATCAACGTAAATAATAGCGATAGAGGCTAGAAAACTGCAAGAAAAGTGATCATTACATCAGAGTTTAGAAGAAATCTGAACGTTTTCAGGTTTCTTGGTTGTCAGATTTCCAAATAAGCCCAATAAAATTTTAATGTAGATTTGTATTGATCTTAGGAATGATCGAAATTTCAGTCAAAGAGCTGAATTTCGCATTTCAGCTTAACTGTACCATGCCTGACAGGTGTAATCTTTGCTATAATGCCAGCAACTATTATAACGGCGAAACACCTTACAAAAATGAACATCATGCAACAACGTTATTCCCGGTGATAGCGTTGCCATAATCACAAAAGTAGTGCCAATTTTATTACCATAACACAGTTAATTGCCCATCACATACCAACGTAAATAATTTAGCATGTACAATATAATATAACTATGAAAGAATCAAAATTAAGTTAATATAAAATAAGATTTAAAATTTTATTTATCTGCATTTTCGCATTATTTGGAATTAATACTTATTTTGCCGCAATATCAATCCCCTTAGTGTTAAAAGTTCTTTCTTTGAGTTTAATCCTTGCAATTGAAGTAATCTGGTAAAACGTGGTCGCAAGCAAATGGATCGTTCTACATTGTGAACGAATTCAGAATGACGGCTCGTGAAGCAAACGCTTTGATGAGCTAATTACAGAAGAGAGAATAAACCGCGATATAGATTCCATCCATCTACGATGTGGATTTGCATGAACCAAGGTATTGTGCCAGCGAGAAAGCAAATAGAACTCCTATGTTTTTATACAATCTTTTGTAAAATCGTGCATAGAGAGCATCACGATTCCTTTTTTATGAAATGAAGTATCGCGCATGTGCATTGACTCTAATCAGCCAAATTAAAAATCGGACTAAAAAAAAATTTTTTTTTTTAAAGTCAAATTTGTGCAATGATCTGCAGGTTGCTGAAAAATCTGCGATGTCTGTCACCCGTCTCACATTTTCTGCTACCGGGGCAGCTATTCAATATATTTTAGGAAATTTTTTAAATTGTGATCTTCATGCTTACAAAGCAAATTATCAGCATAACAAACTCTGGGGGAGGGGGGGAGGAATTTAGTGAGTTAGAGATTGCAAAGCAGTCTCCCTTCTAAGCAAAGCAAACTAAAAAAATTGCGTTAGCAATTCACTGGTGTAGCAAGCTTAGAGCTTGGTAAGCATTAACATTATTTTTCTTTAAAAATATGGTCATTGGTATGAAATTTTATCGATGTAAATCACTTACTAGACTAAGTGTATTGTGTATTTTTTGTAAATTTGAGCATTAGAATTTTGCCTGTCATTCATTTTTTTTTTTTTTAATTTCAGATAGGTAGTAATACCAGGAGGGTTCTATGAAGCTGTGCTCATCAATTATTATTAGATTCCCTCTAAAAGTTATAAGGTATATGTTGGCAAAACAAACAAATAAACAAAATCTACTAAGTTATCATTCTGACGTTATTTAATCATGAATGACGAAACAAATCCATGAATGTAATATATGTGGAAACGTATGTTCTAGCAAGGCTTAGGTTACATCTGTGGATGTGCTCCTAATCATTTGCACAAAAGTAAAGCCTCAGAATACCTCCTGAAGCACACTGGAATAAAGCCACATTATTGTGAAATGTGATACAAAATGTTTTCACAAGAGAGTCAGCTCGATGAACACATCCCCACTCACATTCGAAAAAAGCCCCATTCCTGTAAGATATGCACACAAACATTTTCGAAGGAGTGTTACTTCAGAGAACATCTTCTCACTCACACTGGAGAAAAACCCCATTCTTGTGAGTTGTGCAACGAAACATTTGCACTGAAAAATTCCCTCAAAAGACACCTCCTCACTCACAGTGGAGAAAAACTGCATTGTTGCGAGTTGTGCACCAAAACATTTGCACAAAAATATTACCTCAAAAGTCACTACCTCACTCACACTGGAGAAAAGCCACATATCTGTGAGATATGCACAAAAGCATTTTCAAAAAAATATCACCTCAGAGAACATCTCCTCACTCACACTGGAGAAAAACCCCATTCTTGTGAGTTGTGCAACAAAACATTTGCACTGAAATGTTCCCTGAAAAAACACCTCCTCACTCACAGTGGAGGAAAACCACATTCTTGCGAGTTGTGCGCCAAAACGTTTTCCCAAAAATGCTACCTCAAAAGACACTATTTCACTCACACTCGAGAAAAACCCCATTCTTGCGAGTTGTGCTACAAAACGTTTTCACAAAAGAGTCACCTCAATGAACACCTCCACACTCACACTCGAGAACAGCCATATTCCTGTGAGATGTGCAATAAAACATTTTCACAAAAGTGTAACCTCAAAATGCACTTATTTACTCACATTGGAGAAAAACCCTTTTCTTGTGAGTTGTGCTATAAAACGTTTTCACAGAAGAGTCACCTCAGTAAACACCTCCACACTCACACTGGAGAAAAATCACATTCTTGGGAGATGTGCAATAAAACACTGTCATGAAAATGTCACCTCAAAAGACACCTCCTTGCTCATACTGGAGAAAAACCCGATTGTGATATGTGCAACAAAACATTTTCAGAAAAACAAAATCTCACTCACACAGGAGAAAAGCCACATTCTTGTGAAATGTGATACAAAATGTTTTCACAAAAGAGTCATCTCAATGAACATCTCCTCACTCAGACTCGAGAACAGCCACATTCCTGTGACATGACTCGTATGTCTTTAAAAACCCTTGAAAAGTGCATGAAAAGAAAAAAAAACACTTTCATTTTCAAGGTGTTTCAAAACCTAGAATTTTTTAAAAATATGTTTATAGTGCTCAAATTTTATTTTCTAAAAATAAAACCTCTTTAAAAATGTTAGTTTTCAAAAAGAGCAAAATCCTTCAAATTTAGTTAAGCCAATCAACAACAAGAACATACAAGATGGCATCATTCCTCCTACTAGTTCGTTCCCCCCCCCTTTCCCCCTTCGATGCGTGCTGCGAAACATGGTGTAACGTATTTGAAAACAGGTTTATTTCGATCAAATTACATGATCTTTTTCGTTTTTGCGCACTGTTTAAAAATGCAATTTCAATTCAAGCTGGTTAGAAAAGCAGGGATATAATTTTTGGGCATGTTTGTAAGCCTACGTGTTGGATCCGCATTTTGCACGATGTAATTCGTGTGCCAAAAATTCCAGCACATCGTCAATGGAAAAGAAGGTGCTTTTTAAAGCCATGCGAAGAGCACATGGATTTAGTTTCTATAAGAAGTAGTTCGATGAGCATTGTTGCGACTATTTCTAATGATAAAAAATACCCCAAAAGATTGATTGTCCACAACAATCAAGTTGTCATCGATTTCATCTCAAGCAAGCACGGCAGAGGTGCATGTAGCTTAAAACGAAATTTCATATGCTGAAATATTTGATGAAGTTCTAAATACATTGATGAAGTTCTAAAGTAATAAGAGTCGGTCTCTTATCGAATATGCTACAAATCAGAAGATTTAAAAAAAGTAATATGTCCCAAATCTTTAAAAAAAGCATCTTAAAGTCGTATTAATTGATAAAACTATATATTTGTGTTTGGTATAGAGGTGGTAGTTTGTGGATGAGAAGCTCTAGAACCATTCTAATTAGTATGAATGCTATGGAGGGGGCATACATGTTTAAATGTAATTAAAATAAAATGATAAAAAATTCCTAGGTTGTACTCGTCCAAATTGTCAATAGTAGACCTTAATTAACAGTAGTAACCTTAAAAATATCCTATTCTAGCACTTTATATAAAGTTATCCCGCTTTTCCACCCTATTATAGATATGAACGGTAATTCAACAAATCGTCCACCCATCGACAGGAAAGCAAAAGTTTCCATCGTTTGATTTTTGCCTCGCATTGCCATCGGAGATCACAAAATGCACTTCCACTCTTACACTGGAGAAAAGTCACATTCTTGTGAATTTTGCCCCAAAACATTTTTGCAAAAATTTACCTCAAAAGATACTTGTGAGTTGTGCAACAAAGCATTTGCATGGAAGAGTTGTCTCAGAGAACATCTCCTTACTTTCACGGTAGAAAAATCACATTCTTGTGAAATGTGTTACAAAGCATTTTCACAAAAGAGTCTCCTCAATAAACACCTCCACACTCGCACTCGATAACAGCCATATACCTATGAGATGTGTACAAAAACTTTTTCACAAAAGAGTAGCCTCAGAATACACTTCCTCACTCACACTGGTGAAAAGCCACACTCTTGTGAATTGTGCAACAAAACTTTCGCATGGATGACTCGCCTCAGAGAACACCTCCTCATTCGTACTGGAGAAAAACCCCATTCTTGTGATATGTGCAACAAAATATTTTCAGAAAAGCAAAGCCGTCTCTCTCACACTGGAGGAAAACTATGTTCTTGTGAGATGTGTTCTAAATGGTTTTCATAAAAGAGTTGCCTATAGAGAGAAAAATATCCTGATTCATTTGAAAATGTACAATGTATTTTTGCTGTGATTTTATTGTGCTAACCATGTTAATGGCCAAAAGAATAGGAAAAAAAGTTCAATGGATCTTGAATATAAATCTGTATCTCAAAACAAACCCTTGCAACTATTTATATATTGTTTTTTTATTTTGAGTTCAGTTTGAAGTAAACCATGTAATATTTTCTGCATTATTCTGAATCTTACTAGCACATATTTTTTACTTTCTTCTATCTTCCAACTTTTATATATTGACATTAATTTGTATTATTTCAATGTAAAACAACCACCAATTACATAAATTGATTTGATATTGCTTTCTGGCTAAAACGGTTTTGTATATAAATTGAACAAATAATTCAATTAATTTGTTATTATACAGGGTTCCCATGGTCATTAAAAGTACTTAATGAACTCGTTTTCAAGGCCTTAAAAGTCCTTGAAATTGCTTAGAGGTGCTTAAAAGTCCTTGAAAATGCTTCGAGATCCTTAAAGTTAGTGTGCCCAACTGCAAAATTTATAAAAATACAACTCAGACTTACTATCCTCGTTTGACCCCCACTTATTCACACTGTATCATAATTCTCTGACATATTTGTATTATGCATGTGCCAACTTGTAACTTTATAGAATATATTGTATTAAATTTTATATATAGACATGATGTTTGACAACAAAATTTCAAAGGAACTTAAAAACATTATTTAGGTCCTTAAAAGTCATTGAAATGTCATTGATTTTCATACTGTGCTTTGAGTGGGAACCCTGTTATAAGTGTATGACATTAAAATAAACTGTATTTCAATTGATAAAAATGTCCCTACGCCTAACCGATATACACACTCATTACCACTAGATGGGAAAACAACAAATTGGGAGGTGAAAATTATATTGCGTTAGAGTGATCTGAAACTGTTATATGAAAGAATATTGATTTAGAACTCTGAATATATGATTTTAAATTTAGACAATCGAATTACAATTATTGAAACTCACTACGTTTGGTAGATAAAGATAATAAAAGAATATATGAGGTTCAGTAGTTATTGATAAAATTATTTTGGATTAGGTTTCTTAAGTATAAAATTCACTTTACTTACCTCGTCTGACGACTCGTCATTTTCGCCATGATTATCTTAGGTTGATTACTTTATATTGAGAAAGAAGATTTTGAATTGGTTGTTTACACATCCTAACAATAAAACTCCTATGTCCATAAGTCTTGATGTCTCATCATAGAAATTTCCATGGCTATTGTAGGCAGATTACTTTAGTACTTATTGATGAAGAAAGTTTGAAATTGGTTGTGTACACATCTTGACTGATGTCTCATCATAAAAATTCCAGTAATTATCTTTAGATAATTATTTTTGTAACATCTGTTGGGGGCTAGTTTCATCAAAGATACATAGTTAGGTAATTTTAGAAACACTTTTTATGTTTATGGGATATAAAAATGTGCATCAGCGTACCAAATTCAAACTCCGAAATTGCATTAGAAATGTATTCAAAAGGACAAGATAAAATGAATGTTGCCTGCAAGGATTGAAAACAATGAAGCTGTTGGCTCAAGAAAAATGGGGTTTCTAATCTATTCAACAAATATTATCACTATTTCTTTTGTTTACATTTAAAGTGGTTGAATAGAGAAAATAATAACTTTGAGATGAAAGATAGTCATTGCATTTCACATGGAATTAAATTGACTAAATTTGTGTGTGCATATAAACATCAAATTCGGTTTTTTAACCCATTAACCCCCAAAATTAACAAATTTTGAAATTTTTCTTTGAAATCGATATATATGGGTAGAAATGCATAAATTAAGAGTATTTCAAAAGCATTTTGAAATTTTTAACTGTAACCGTATGTTTTCCATCTCATTTGAGGATGCTGGGGTTTTGTATGCATAAAAATGTAATTTTCTAAAAAAATTCATATTTTTACTTAAAATTATGTAGTTTTGATATATAAACATACTAATAAGCAGTATAAAGTTAAGAAGCAAAATTTATTTTTACACTTGTAAAAAAACTTATTTTTTTTTAACATTTTTAAGGTTGATTTTTTGTATGAAAAAGTGGAAAACATTCTATGCATAATAATACATTGCATTTCATACAATATGTTCTTCTCTTTGAAGAGCAGGTATCATATTGGCAACGCCTTTGTTTCTCCCTTTGACCAATTATATGCTGTAATTGGTTGAATTTTATATGAGGAAGCACATTTTGGATCTAGATGTTATACGTCTCTGTACATATCTTTCTAGGGCTGTTTTTGAATCAGCTCTTTTTTTTTTCTTCTTTTTTTTTCTTCTTCTTTTTAAATATTTTAATATACCTTCTAAAATCTTTGACTGACATTAACTTAGAACCATGTAACTTTTTATAAATTACATAGCCATATATAACAGCCATATCTAATAGGTTTAGATTTTATAAACTGTTTCAGTGAATGATGTCCATAATACCTTACGATCATTTCATCAACAGACAAATTTTCCTGAAAAATTCCCCATTTCTGAAAATTCTTGGAAAGCATTTCTAACAAGGGACGTATTTTAAATGATTTATCTCGTCTATTCTTGTGATGTAGTTTATTACCTTAAAAATGTAATACTCTCTTAAGCTATAAGTAGACATTTCTAGTTATAGCATTCTTCACTATTGTTACTTCTAAATCATCTGTTTTTGCCCAGTAGTTCTGTTCACTAGGTAAAGTATTATAACCCGAAAGTATAAAAAACCAAAAAAAGGTTTTTACTTCATCCTTATTCACATTATAATTCAATTTTCACTTCGTAAGCATATCGATTAGTTTTATCTACAATAAAAAATTCTTCAAACAGCTCAATTGGTTTCATATTACTAGTTTCTGTGGTCTATCAGAATTTTTCTTAGATGAATTTGCCTTGGTCCCAAATGTATAAGAAGGGGTTTTGTTCGTCCATACAACTTTTTGTGTTTCCCATTTACATTTAAGGGAACTATTAACTACATTATTTCGGATAGAAAAACAATATCATTATCATCTGGTATTGTAATCTCCAATGTACCTGCAACATCTGGTACAACTGGAGTGTCCAAATTATCATCATCGAATTGTTCTTCATCTGTTAGTTCATCGATATCCGAAGGCATTGCTATAATATCTTCTTCAATTTCATCAGAAAAATATAAGCAGTTGCCTCGTCTAAGATTATAAATATTTTTCTTCTACTCATCTTTCAGTGTTCATTTATAGTTTGGCTGCAAAAAATGTAATACGCGCTTGAAAACAAATCTAAGTGGTGAATAAGAAGTATACACAAACGCCCAGCGTCCTCAAATGATGACGGATAAGATTTCTTGCTTATTACGGATATATTAAGAACAATATATATTGAAAACCATGTTAACAGTATAATATGTACTATCTAGATTATATATATACCAAACTGAAGTAATTTACCTTATATATCCAGTGCGATACTGAAGAATGAAGTTAACACAACGCCATTACAAAAAATACGGGAATTTATAGTGCATTTTCCTCGCCCATTTTTACGTCATTCTAAACAAATCACATATTACACATTGTATAGTGCTCCCATCTATCAGACCAATTTGTAAAAAAAATAATACTTTTTAATTTAATAGTAGGAATATCAGTTTTTTACAGCGTCCTCAAATGAGGACACTGGACGCTAATGGGTTAAGCTAATATCTCTGATAGGGCACATAGATGTGATGAAAAATCCATATAGGTAATATAAACACATTTTACTTCTTGCCACATTTTTTGGATATAAAAGTAAAAAAGATGTTCGCATCCATGTATATTTCTTGCAATTAACTATACTTCTGATGTAAAACAACATTCTGTAAATGCTCTATCTCTTCAAGCTATTGAAGCATATATTAATTTCATAGGTTAAATTGTGCATAGCTGGGAAAACATTTTAATTTGTGCCTATAACCAACTGTTATCACATAGTCTGGTAACGTCAACATTTTGAAATTTTTATACTGATATTGAAAAAAAAATATGTCAGAAATTAAAGAAAAGTTTTTCAATTTTGGACATTAAACAAAACGTTGATAGTAACATTTTACATGAGTTTACAAAAGTATACTACCCTGTAATTTTAGTTTTATAGGTAAATTTGAACCATTTTTTAGTTAAAAATTACTACTATGTACATTGCGATATCAGAATTTTTTCACCCAAAAGTTCTTTCCGAAATAAAACTTTTAATTAAAGTTTTCTGTTAAAATTAATTTATTATGTGCATTAGCTAAAAAATATCTTTATATTTGATAGCATTATTATACTTTTATATTTGATAGCTTTAAATAGTTTATAAAAATTGCAAATATTGACACTAAAATTAACTTCAAATTGCTTAGTTATTTTCAATCAAAATTCTATAAAAATTTTACCTCAATGTACCCCTTAAAAATCCCAATTACAGTTTTTAACAATCAAAATTGTAGATAAACCTGATATGGTGATATATTTTACGCAAAACTTCAAATAAGAAATGAAATAATCTTCATTAACATTGGCTGTGGAACAACATAAGGGAGATATAGGAGTCTGAGGATCTATTGGATAAAAAGCTCTGCTTATATTCACTTTGGCCTGAACTTTCGTCTTAATCCCATTTGGTTAAAAGCTTTTCTTTATGCAATTGCTCGTTTGATTATTTTTTTTTAACAATAATTTACTTTTGATAATGTGTCGAGCTTTGTGATTCATTAAAGATTGAACAGCAACCTCTACTTATAACTTAGCGCCTTGTAAAGAACTATTTTTGGATAGCAGCTATTTTTTGCTCTTTGTATGGCTTTGTAAGATGGAAAAGTGTTTTCTCTCTGATTTCAAATTATGTTATAATGATGTCGGGATAATTTGTTTCAACAACCACTGAAACTTGATCACCAACACGTGTTTCGCTTTCTGAAAACGATTTGTTATATTTTGAAGCTCTGGGGAAGTAAATGTTGCATCTCACGACTTTGGATGTATCTAGTCTTCCACTAGCCCCGAGAGTAATTTGTGCTGCATAGGGCAACACTTCTGGAGTTGCTTCTTTTGTACGTATAAAATCGTTTTTTCGACGTTTTGATCTTTCGCTGCTTTTCAGAAAGTCTGAAGATAGTCGACCAAATCTTCTGTTTAAATACGATGGAAAGTAAATACCCTCATTTAGCGATTCTTTATTTTTAGTTTGAAAAACATTTCGGTTCTGTTGCAGACTTTAAATTTTTTCTTCCAGAGGGTTAAAAAAATTGTATCAAAATATGTTAGACTCGGAATAAATATTCATCCCGACAGTTCGTAATTCTTTGTATATCAAATTACTAGTTTTTTTACTCTAGTTTTAAAGTGCATAGAAGAGAACACGATGGAAATTATATTAAAAAATTTCTTCTTTTAAATTTATGATTTTCTTCTAAAATTTAAACAAAAAACTACTTTAAAAATCTAAAAGATTTTTAGAATTTTATAAAATTTATTTCTTAACTTGATTGTAGGGGTCTATTCCTAGTTAACGTTAAAATATCGCCAAGCCGATTTGGTGCCTTTTTGTAGGCGATACAGTTCTAAATTTGGCAACCCCTTGTTTTTATTTTATTGACGCGCATGCGCAACGGGGATTTTATGGTAACCCTAATTTTGAATGCGTGGAGGATGATTGTGGTAATTTCAAATGTTGCTTTCGATTAACGGTGTTTTTCGTTCCTTTAAAAGTTACGAGTATTTTTTTTCTTGTTGGAATTGAAAGGAATACGCCAGGTTTTGCAATGGTGTATGGATGCCGGTTTAATATCGGAATCCTTTATTTGTCTGAAATGTGGTTTATCTGGGGACCAGTTGACTGACCAACGATTTTCGAACAGCCATTTGTCTCTCGCAGGTGTTTTGTTAATAATTTGTTTATTATGTCAATTTTTATTAATTAAATATTCATTATGTTTTCAGAAATCGTTTATTATTAACGGTCATTTTAATGGCCATCTTGTTTATTTCGAATCACGCATTCTTGTGGATTTGAAATCAACCACCATGATGAATTGGCACTATAAGTAATTAAAAAAAAAAGTGATTTTGAGGGTGAGATTCCACAGACGACTGCCCGAATTAGGTAGGGGTATTTTTTTTAGGTTCAATTGGCCGTAAGGCCAACGAAATAGATTGCAATTTTTCTTTTAAAGCTCGAAGCACGCGCATACCTCAGTTTTTAGCAAGTGATTAAAAATATAAATATTCTGGAAGGGGTTACATATTTGTCATTAATGTAAAAGTTTAATGAAACTTTACCTCTTCTAAATTATTTTAAATTAAATTTTAATTGCTTAAACTAGTTTTCAATGATCGTTTAAAGTTAAATTTAAATTCCTTAACCTTTTTTTTTTTTAATTATCGTTTTCAACTTTATTGCCTTTAAATTTTCTCCGATATCGAATAAACTTACGCAAATCATTTTAATTTCTTCCCGGGAAATACGTTTTTAATATAAAAGTAATTGAAATGAAAAGCAAAAACACTATCTTTCTACAACTTGCATCGCAACCGTAGCGTAACGGTTTTGTCATTGGACTTCAACCTTCCTGTATCACAAATCATGGAGTAGGTTCGATTCTCAATTTTTCATATTGGAATTCCGAACTGGCGACAATTTGTCCTTGTCGACAACTTTTTAAAAGCGCGCCAACCCATAAACGTGAACAAGAAATTTACCCAAACGTAAAATTGTAATATATTTTTCCAGTAGATTAAATTTAAATTATAGTTTAATTACATAATAATGAATTGATTTCAAGTTTACATATTTCAATAACTATTAAATTAAAAATAATTTTATTATATTCATTAAATTTGTTTATAACACGTGTAACTTGTTATTTAGATTATATCCCTAATGCAGTTATTAATACGTGAAGTTATTTGTGTTTTGTTTGGAATGGATTTACAGTAAAATAGGCAAATTTCGGCAAAATGTGCAAACAATTTCTTATACACAATTTAATGCTCTTTTAAACTATGTAAAAAGTTGGATCACTCAAGGTGACCTTATTAAATTGTTTCACTAATATAATATTGTATAAGGTAATAAAAAATGCAGTAAATATTGGAGGTGTTTTTTCTAAAATAAATAAAAAAATTTAAAATCAACCAAAAAATTAAGAAAAAATATGCTATACGTTCCGGCCAAGTTTTACTTCTTTATTAAAAATAAAAGTTAAAGATGCACGTTGAAAAACCAGTCGCCCTGAAGAAAATATGCGCTTTGCTGAAAACGTTTCTGCAAGTTTCAATTTTCACCCCTAAAAACTGCTCCGAATAACTCATAAAGTAGCTAAAAAGGGTGATACTTGTTAAGAAAACCATATGGTTCAATAGGAAAATTAAAAAACATTTTTTTTGGCACTTTTGGACAGCTTTTTCGCCCTTCTTCCACTTAGTGCGCCGGTGTTCTTTATTACATCTTGTTAAACATATATCACTATAATTGTAGCTCTTTATTCTACATTTGTTCAATCTTTTGGGTAAACGTCAACGTAATGTATTAAACAGAATTTCACCCCTACTTTCCTATTTTGACTTTCTGTTTTAAAAATGCAACCAATGAATCCGAACTGGATCATCCTGAAGAAAAGCCCACTAACCCAAAATTGTTGACATTTTTCTCTACTTGTAGCAATTTGAAATTGTATTTCTTTCTTTCTTCAATGAGCTGAAAATTATAGTATGTACAATTTATTAAAGTGAACAAGTAAAACTCTCTACAGTTACGCAAATAAATCCCAAAACAAGAGTAAAGACAAATCTTTGGCAGGCCAGCTGCTGCGAGTTCCGGTTTGGAATTATTATATCTATTGGGCAAACACACTTGCACAAAACTGCGCACTTGCAGGATGCTACATCGAGTAATTTTCAAATTGTCTTCTTTGATACATTTGCACTTTTTGTGCAAAAACATGAACTTTTTGAGCATTTAGAGGGCTTGAGAAGTTGTCTATGTTCCCTACGATATTCCAGCCTTCTTGTTGTTTTCTGTCTTTCAACTTTTGTATTATGCGGCTTTCAGATACTATGTGTGTGAGGGGTATTGATAAGTTTTTCCATTTTTTTTTCTATTCTAGTTTCTACAATGATAGAATTTTTCTAAAAAGGTGGATTTTCGTTATTCTTTTTTTCATCTTATTTCTAACATAAAAATATTTCAAATCATCCTTAGCTATAGGAAGGCTGTTATATGGATAACAGGCAGGCTCTCCCAGTACTTTACGAATGTATGTCTTCTTGTTTCCATACTATAAATCGATTCAAATAAAGCATGAGTAGGATATATAATGTCAAAATCAAAGATGTTTCTTTTCCTTGACTGAAACAAATTGAGAAATGTAACTAAAACTAGGATTTTATTTAAGGGTTTGTTACTTCGATTGTCTACTTTAATTGGGAGCAAGAAATGTTAAAATAACCCTGTGATCTCTCTGTGGTTCTGTCCAAATTTCTGCACAAGTAGAGTTTTTTTCCTAAGTTAAAATTCTTTCATTTATCATATGCAAATTGTGTTTTAAATTTCTCTGCCTTGTTCCTAATCACATCGAAATTGTGGGTTTTTTTTAGGCTACACATATGGATATGGATACATTAAATATAGTTTTAGAATATGTGTTAAGTAATAAGGTTTAAGTATCCTTACTAATAAAATTTTTAAAGAATTTTTAAAAATATAATTCTTGTTTTTTTCTTATTTTTTTGCAAGTTACCTAAAACTTATTTTTTGCTACCTTTTAAATTTTCATATGTGCCCTTTTGTGTTCATAATACAAATATCCTTATTTTTAATTTATATTGAGCTACATACTTTTTTGCAAAATCAACAAAATAAATATTTCATCCAAATTGGAGAAAATTTTATAACTTTTCTGTATCTAAGTGACCTATTTTTATTACTCATTGAAATACTGCCTGTTTCATTTTTTTCTATGATTAGTTGACAAAGAATTTTTTTTTTGTTCCACTGATATAAGTTTTCTTTTAGTTCGAAAACAAAAATATTGATTAACTTGAATATTAAATTTCTTAAGGAATAAATTCAATGATTCAAAGTAATCGGAAAGAAACATTTCACTGTCCTTCTATGTTATTAAAACAAACATTTTTTAATCAGAAATCAATATAGTTTTATAAGGAATGTGGATTAGTAAAATAGTTACGGGGGTCGAAATCGAGAAACGGGAGAATATGGCTCATCCGGACTTTGATTTTGAGACTTAATGCAAACAAGTTTGTTATTCCTAAATTTCTTTCAATAAACTTATTTTCTAAAGGAATTCAGAGTATGCACACTAAATTCTAATAGTAAATTAGTATTATTATTATTATTTTTTTTTTTTTTGGCTCTATTTTAGTCAAAAGGGAGGTGATGGTAAATAAATATTGCTCCATAAAGAAGTTTCTTTACTTTTATTTCTTATTACTATTTTTTTTAAAGATATTAATCGCATTATAACATTATTCAATGAGTAAGACAATATTTCTTTTGTCTTTTGCATTTTTATTACCTCGATTTTGAACACATCTAAACGGGTAACGAATTTTGAAATTAATGGATTTTGTTTAAAATTCTCGAGCCTTTCTTTCTTTTCTTCTAAAAATCTTTAAAAAATCGAAATTGTATAGGAAATTAATAGATTAGTTAAATCTCGCTCTCTTAAATTCGATGACGGTAATCCTTCTGGAGACGTCCCCGAAAAGATCCGTCTCCGGAAGGACGAACTTCCTTTCTACACCGTGTAGCGATTAGGCTTAACTGAATACGAGGACCATGAGGGGTCATAAATAAAGCCACATGTCAATGGTAATAATTAATGTCAGCAGTTTAATAATCAGCATTTTAAAAACATTAAGAGTAGATCGTTTCCGGAATGATGCATAATGCATGTACGCACCAAGTTAAGACTAAATATCAATCGATTTTAATGTAAAAAATTAAATTATGTCCACTTTTCTTAACATGATCACGTGAGAATTACTAGCTTTGCACTAAAATGTGAGAAGTTTAGCTGTTCACTTTGGATGGTTATTTTTCGAAGTTGAAAACGGGGACATCATCGAAATAATGCAAAAGTCGGGGACATAGTAAAAAGACAGAATAAATAAAAAACAAGACTAGTTTTTGTAGAAAAGTTTGTTTCTTACTATTATAGAATATTCATAGTTTGTAATTTGCTAAAATTTAAAAAGGAAATTATAACAATTGTAGCATAAAAGGCAAATGATTACATTTGATATTCGCCGTGGACAGTCACCGACGTTTTCGAAGTTTAAAATTATTTTTTTACAAATTATTTGCACCCACCTCAAGTTTCTTGATTAAAAAATCATTTGGTTTGTATTTATTTTATTTCCCGTATGCATTTTCTTTAATTTAATTTATAAAAACTCATGGGACACATTTTGGCACGTCTTGTGATTTTAACCCCTTACACTCTGCTTTTAAATACCCTTTGTATTTAATTTTATGGCTCCTAGATGGCAGCACCACAAAAATGTATTGCAGATTTTTTGACCCTATGACAAGTACTGCATCTGCACTGCGCTGGATAAAGATATGTGTGAAGGGGAGAAAGGAGGTTACTTTACCACATTTGGTTTTCAAATAGGAGAAATTCCACCTGGCAATGAGATTACCAGTCATGATAGCCGTCGCGGTTACTCGGAAACTATTCACTCTACTCTCTCCTGGCTGTAAGTTTGGCCTGATAAATGTGGTAGTTCCTTCTAAATGCGGTAGTTCAATCGCATTAAGAAGAACATATTGATGAGTATCAGAGTGATTAATTTTTTTTTATTGTTAAATTGAAAGTAGCTGAAAACAGATTATGCATGATGTCTTACCCTTTTTTAAAACTTATGTTAAGAAATATTTTTCTAAAGATGTTTTTAGTGATTTCTGATCCTTAAAATTTAATTTGTAGATTTTACCCTATGTGCAATAATATAGCTATCTACAGACGTTTTTTTAGCTTTCCGTTTTTGGCTACTAACAGCTTGGGTCATGTTTGCTTACGAGTTTCGATGTATAGTTTTCAAAACTGGAAGTTAAGATAATCAATGCCCATAAACGGATTACAGAGTATTAACTGCAATTTAACTTCTTAAATCTGAGTACAACACAAAAATTTTGCAAGGGGAACCAAATTTGCTTTTTTTTAAACACTTGCGAAGACTAGAAAATTTTGTCTCGTTTAGTTAATGTAGTAAGTCTGTAGTTAACTAAATATTTTAATTATATATCAGACATATAAAATTGAAATAATTTAAATCTCAGAAAAAATGTTATGCAAAAATATGTTCTACCAAAATTAAATTTCAATTTTGAGGCATTCATGATTTATAACTTAAGGGGTAGCTCGAATTTCTGTCAGGATAAGATGAAATTCGTTTTTGTATTCTACCTAAATAAATCCATTAGCATTGTGTCAATTAATATTGATAATATTTATAAATATTAACTCAAAAATATTTTTTTTTTCACATAAGTGAAGTTTAAGTAAGTTGGGCAGTGTAAATAACTATCACCAAACTGCCGCTTCTACGTACGTTTTATAACCGTTCTTCAGGCCAAGATACAAAGTATGAACTTGGTAACATTTAACCAAGGGAGCATTTTCGAGTTCAACGACAAACTTTTAGAGTAAAGTTGCCTTTGAATACTCAAGTTCCAGTTCGATATCTTCATTTATAGCCAAGATGTGAACTTCTCCACTGAGTTACCAAGGAGGCACGGTTCGAGTCGAATTTCAAAGCACTTCCAGTTTAATTTTATTTGATAGTGCTATTCTTGCCAAAACCTTAAAATTAACATACGATACATGACTGTAACATTTACAGGTGGTTATCAAAATAATGGAAGCACCTTAGATGTGTAGTGAATATTTTACTAATATGGCGAGGCACCGCTTTTGGTTTGTAATACAGATTGGATTCGCCTGGGAATAGTTTCATACAAGTGCTGAATAGTGTGGCAAGGAATATTGTACTATTCTTCATGGAGATATTGTGAAAGTTCCGGAATAGATGTCGCTGGAGAATATCGATTCCGGATCGAAAGCTCTAAAATATACCGTAACAGTTCGATTATATTGAGGTTGGTGGATTGCCCGAACCAAGGTATATGTTTCATTTGATCCTCGTGTTCATAAAACCATGATTGGACAAGATATGTGTATATATGTATATATATACATATATACATAGGATCAAATGAATATATATAGGTATGAAATGGTATAGGATCAAATGAAACATATACCTTGGTATATATATACACATATCTTGTCCAATCATGGTTTTATGAACACGAGGATAAAATGAAGCATATACCTTGGTTCGCGCAATCCACTAACTTCAATGTAATCGAACTGTTACGGTATATTTTAGAGCTTTCGATCCGGAATCGACATTTTCCAGCGACATCTCTTCCAGAACTTTCACAATATCTCCATGAAGAATAGTATAATATTCCATGAAGAATAGTATATATATATATATATATATATATATATATATATATATATAACCACTATCCCAATTTTTCTTCACAAACAGAGAGTAATTTGTCTAGAATCAAGGTTTGTCTTGATCCCCCAGTCTCATGCCAAAATAAGCAAAGTTAATTTTTCTGCAAAATCTGAAATATTTTTTTACTGTATTCTTATCAAAAATATAGTAAAAACAATCGATGAATTAATACATTCTCTCACCAGCAATTGCAACTAAAAGTAAAAAGCATATCGCGAAGCTCGGAATTTTTTAGGCATGGAGAATGATGATGGACTGGAGAGGGACAAAAAAGACGCGCAGAAACAGTCTGGCGATCCAATTTTTTTTCCTGATTTTAATGTTGTATTAAATCCATTTTACCAGTTTAGAACCAAAACTTAACTAAAATAAGACTTAATTATTTTTTTACTCGAATTTATGTGAGAGCAATTTATTATTTGAAATCATATATACGTTTATTAAGATCATATAAATAATACTATGTTGCTCTTAAATATGTGAAATTCGTACATATTAGATGTTCTGTTCAATTTGGGATCATACTGGGCATGATGGTGTGTTTTTAAAACTATTTTTCTAGTAATTAAACTCAAAACCCTATTTAAAACATGAATTATTTTTAAGATTTTTTTCATGGCATACATGTGTTATTAGACTATCACACAACATAAAGTACTGATTATTTTTTAAATTATAGATAAACAAAGAAGTACATATTAGTTAATTGAACGAAAAATTATTTAAAACATATTTTTAGTCTATAGGGCAAATAAAATTATTCTTAAAGTATTTATGGAAATACATTTAGTGAGCAGTACAAATCGAATGAATTCGTAATGAATTTAGTTTAAAAAAACGTGCATTTGAATGTCCTTTTTACCGAAAGAAAGATTGAATACAGGTAGCATTCTACTTCCTGGATCTTAAAAATTTAATTAGATACTTTCCACAACATCATTATTCTAGTATTTTTTTTTTTTTTTAAACACATCCTCTTTGTTTCTTTGTTTAAACTCCAAATTAAATTAAACTTGAGTGTGATAAATAGAGTTGGTTTAAAGATAATAAACAATGACGTAGGAATGCATTTACATGCATTTCTTCCTAATTTAATTAAACAACTCTATTGTAATTGTTAGAAAAATAACTAATTACGCTTTTCTTTTAGAGTCCATTTGGTGTTTCTTGGAAATTAATTGCGCTAGGCTAGATAGTTGATTTTTACCAAGCTTAGATTTCTTAGTAATGGAGCTTGAATTTTTCACAGTTGACAAATTTACTAATTTTAAATTGTTTCATTTCAAAGATTCATTAGATTTTATCTTATATTTATGAATTATGTATATTTTTGCTTAAGAACAATTTTTCAAATTAGATTGCTATCAGAATTTAATTTCTAGATGACCGATTCTCTCTAAAATACAATGTCAATTTTATGTTGATAAATTTAATTACTTATCGCGTACTTGTAGGTTTTGAGGAATTATTATTTTTCCTTTTTCAACTTTATTGGTCTTTAATTTTTAATTAGGGGTTTAGCTTTGTACTGGTATTTTTCATGAATTTTTGTTTTCTATGTTTACGTCAAGTTTTTCTGGCATTCCCATGCACTTTCTTATTACTAACAAACTTTTTATATTGATTTTGAAGATGGTACTTGATTCAGAAGATCTGTTTAGTAAAAACACTACTTAAGTAAAAATAGAATAAGTTAATCACTGAATGGTTATTTAAAAGAATATTAAATTCGCTGTGCCGTAAAATGTAGTGAAATCAGAGATACCGGTTAGGGTGTATACAGCAGATGCTGTTAATTTTTCACTACTGTGATTGTTTGTGAAATTTGGCTATTACGAAACACAACTTTGTCCCAACTGTTAAGTTTAAAGCTGTTTAAGAATGAATCATACCATAGCCCTATTTACTACATTAACTGTTATTTTTTAATATATATAGTTGTACAGTTATATAAATACACGACCTACTGCAGAATGACCAAAATTTATTTTGGAAGTATTTCTAATTGCACTACTTTACACAGTTAAAAAAACTAAAAGTTTTGTTAAGCAACTATCTCGTTACACATTGTATATTTTTATTTTTATAATGATCGTTTTAGAAGAGGTTGAGTAAAAAAGCTGAAGTACGAAGCCAATTTCTATTCTAATGCTTGACTTGATGTAAAGTTATGCAGTTAAAGTTTAATTAAATCATTACAGTTATGATTTACATTACAGGCAGCCCCTACGTGACCAAGATTCCTTTGAGTTGCAGTTAGTAGAAAAAGTGATGATCTATTCTAGAGTTCTTAGAGAATAATGTCGCAGACATGCGTAGAAAACACGTTTAGTTGGAAGATTTGATTTAACTCTTAACTAGGGGTGTGGAGCATCGCACAACTTTCAATTATACTATATTGCTGATGTAGAGTTGTGTTTATAATTTTTATATTTTCATCAGTCGCTTTGAAAAAATTGCCAGTTTGGCGATATTTTTTGTGATAATTCTTATAGAATCTAAAAGGAAGTGTTAAAGGAATTCGTTTTTCAACTTTTTACGCTATTAAATAATATTTACTGGAATTTCGGAGGTGGAGATGTTTTTTTTTAACACATTAAGAAGCATTACCACAGCGATTTTGAAAAAAAAATCGTTAGAGCCGATTTTTAGCAATTACTGAAAAACATGATTTTTTCAATGGCAGCTACCTTACGCGCTTTTGTCGATTTTGACGAAAACCTTAACGGTAGGTCCCATGGCTACGACCAACTCGCCCACCAAATTTGAATATCGTAGGTCAATTTGTTCAGGAGTTATGTTGACCACATATACACACAGACAGACATTTTTTCTAGATAACTTTTTTGAAATCAGCATGTTCCAAAACGTGGAGAATTGCAAAAAAAAAATCAAAAATTTTTTTGGACCGAAATGCCATACTTTCATTACTCTATGTATACATATGGATAATTGAAAGTAAAAAGGTGCGAATTTAGGAAAAATTAGCATTTTTTTACATTACACTTATTTAAACAAAACTGCGAAGTTATAATGCAGAAATATCAATAGGAAAGTAACAGTAATGTTTTTTTTTTTTTTTTAAACATGATATTTTTTCTAACAAGAATTCCTCACTGAAAAGGCTAAATAATGCCCCGTTATTTAATATACAGATTGATCAAATAAATTTGCTTAAGCTAGTTCATAAAAATTCACCCGAATTCAATACCAAATAATCTTTCTGCTCCTCAAAGTAATTCAAGTATTCCATTCAAATACATTAAACTCTTCTTCCTCGGCTTGTCAACGATGTAACGGATTCAATTTTACGCCAAGTCGCTTCAACGGACAATCCCATTTCGGAGCATCAACCCGGACGTGGAACATGATTAAAGACGACATGCAAAGGATCCCAGCCCGCTTAATTAAGATTATCATACCCCTTCGCACAAACCGTGCGTCAAGAAAAGCCGTTGGGAAATTATCTTGCCAGCGATATCGCTCATAAATGTTGATTCAGAAGCGTCTGGAACGGAAAACAACGTTTAGAAAAGTTTTCCAGACCAGTTAAGAAAAGTCGTTAAGAAGACGAGGGGGCGACGGTTTCTGGGACGGACGAAAGTTTGGTAATTCCGAATAAAAAAGGGGAGAGCGTCTTGCCTGTCTGGGAATGGCGCCTTGAAGGCTTTGTTGACAAATGTTTTAAGAGGGTAGTTTAACTCTTGAGTAAATTTGAGATGGATGAGAAATTTGTGGTTTCATTAGGTGCGAGATATTTTGAGATTTTATTCAATGTTAATCAGGTTACATGATAAATGAGTTTCTTGAATTAAAATTCGAACGGTAGGCCAGAAATTCTATTTTATATAAAATTTATATGTTTTGTGTTCGCTTAATTAAGTAGGAGAAAATTATAAGAATATGCAAGTAATTATGTTTATCAACATAAATAAGACTTTCAAATAACAACTATGTTAACATAAATAAGACTATATAAATAACAACTATGTTAACATAAATAAGACTATATAAATAACAACTGTGTTAACATAACTAAGATTATATAAACAACTATATTAACCAACGTAAATAAGACTGTATAAACACCTGTTAATGGACCATTTTGTTTCAGACAGCTGTTCACTTATGTCTTTAAATATGATATAAAGAATATCAAACAGCTTTTTCTACTGAAACCACCAACCGGCTGCTAATGGATCTTATGGTATTTGTAATTAGTTTTTGAAACTGAGCTGAGTACCATGCATTGGTATTTTAAACAATAAATATTTTAAAGAAATAATTCTTATTGTGAATAATTGCTTTCAATATCAAACTTCTATTTGATTCGTTTAGAATCAATGTCCCAATCATCATTTTCAAGTCTTTATATCTGGCTTTGCATTTTTAGTTATATATGGAAAAAAAAAAAAAAAAGAAAGAAAATGCGCTCTAAACTTCTCAGTAGCAACAAAATAAGATTTCCAACAGAATGGGAGGATTCATTTTGAAGAATGAGTTTGATTCCAAAAACTATTAAAAGTTACTAATACCTCTATCTCATTCTAATGTTAACTAGTTTCATCTCAATGTTAGTAAAATTTTTTACAATATATATAATTAATTTATCATATTAAATATTTCTGAAAAATATGCATGTATTTTTAAAACTTTTTCAAGTAATTTTGAAAACATTTAAAGTAGGCAATAAAATTAAGAAATATTAAAATCATACCTGTATTACTAAGGTAAGTTACAAATGATAAAAACGAAGAAACCTTTCTTCAATTTTTGAATAGTTTATATTAACTTCGATTTTGTGTGTAGGTTTGTCGATGGGGGCGGCATCTACTGAGGCTTAATTAACCCCCCTTGCCGTCATCCAATTGGGCTGAAACTTGGCAGATAGGCATGCATTCAATTATTCTGTTAATGTCACTAAAAAGTCGCTTTTACGGAATAGTAATAAACCAACTTGCCGTCATCCAATCGCGTTAAAATAGCATTGAACCGATCACTGTTGAAAGTCTTTCCTGTTATCAATTTTTTTAAATAAATAAATAAATAAATAAATAAATAAATAAATGTAAGCAAAAGGATTTTTTAAAAACTCGGTTTTTATGGAATATATTATTTACAAGTATCTGCAGAATGCATATTCTAAGATAATGCAGGAGAATTCCGATTATCCGATAGTGTACCAAGACTAACTTAGATAACCGAAAAACTCGGTGAAAGTGCAAATTGTGAACAAAACAAACAATGTCGGGTTTAATGCATTTTTCAGCAAATACAAATGGTATAGAGATACAGCACGTGCAATTCATGGTGTTATGATACTTAAACAGTTCTTTTACTTTAAAAAATTCTTAATTGTTTATTGTTTTATGTTACTTTGGCATGTTTCTGTAGCAATGTTTCCCCATTTTTTAAGGATAACAGAATTGCTGATATCGTTTCTTCTTGTTGCCCTGCGTATTCAATAAAATTTTCGAAAACTTTTTGTCCTGTATGGGAAATTTTCGTTTGTTGATGTTCAAGGTTTTTATCGTCATCGCTAGCTCCATCTACCTCCTTGACGATATTGACGTTTATCAGTAATCTCTTTCTGTTCGTCAGAGTTTATGTCGTTACGTTCATCCTCTTCGTTAATTGGCTCAGACAATGGTAGTTTCATGAATAAATTCAAATGCTCATGGCCACCTTCATTAAACTGTCTGTGGTGTACTGCATCCTGTGTATAGATAATTTTTTCTCCACGACTGTATTATGATATACAAATACAATTTTAAGACCAACAGCAGATTCAAGGCAGGTCTCTTGATCTCATCAGCAGCTGTCTTTAAAAGCACTACTCGAACATGGCCATCTATTTCCCGGAATCACTGAACCACATGTCCAAGTAGCCAGTTGAGTGGAGGAAGATTTGATCCATGAATGGCCACCAAATCCCCCATTTGTAGATTTTGACGTTCGAGGCTTTAAGAATTGGGTCTTTACTGAAGTTGATTCAGGTAATCCCGAGACTATCAGTCCCAGAATTCAGCTCGCATTTTTTGAATAAGTTTCCATCGGTCATTTAAGTTGATGGTGCAGATTGAACTTTCAGGAATATCTATCAAAGGGGTGCCGATTATAAAGTGACCTGGAGTAAGAGCAGTTAATTCAGAGGGATAAGGGGACATAGGCACTAATGGGCGAGAGTTTAAACACTCTTCAATCGGACACAGAAAGATGGATAGTTTCTCGAAGTTGAGAATAGCAGATTTACTGGCCTTCACCAATAAATTCTTCGCGCTTTTCATCGCTGATTCCCAGATACCACCGAAGTTTGGCGAATAAGGCGGGATGAAGTGTCAATTTATCTCACAAAATGAGGAAAATTTTTACATTTCCTCCAATTTCAATTTGGAGAATTGTGTCTTAAACTCATTAAAAAGTATCACGAAGTTCTTGCCGTTATCTGAGAAGTGATGGTATGCTTTTGCGGCTGACGAAACGTCTCAAACACGCATGAAGAGCTTGAGTTGATAGATTGGATACAGCCTCTAAGTGCACAGCCTTAGTGCACATGCGGACGATAACACATATGTATGACTTCATTCTTGTTTTACTTCCGGAAAGATTGTCCACAAAAGTCAATTCCTATTTTTTGAAAGCAGCGTGAGGGATTGATTCTTTCGGAGGACAAGTTGGCCATAATCTGCTGACAAATTGCAGCACTCAACCTTTTGCAAAGAAGACACTGATGTATTACTCGCTTCACCTTGTATAGGCCATTAGTGAACCAGAACTTTTGTCATATAAGAGATAACTTTAACTGAGGGCCAGCATGAAAATGTTTCTGATGATAATACTCAATGATAAAATCCGTCACTCTGTTTTCTATGGGAAGCAATATCGGATATTTTTTATCATTCCACCAACTCTTAGAATGTGTGATTCGTCAAGGAAAACATTAAGGATCAACAGCTTGCTTGATTTAGGCAATGGAGATTTCTGTTGAAGCAGTTTAATTTCTTTAGAAAATTCTCTTGCCTGCAACAGCCTAACGATGAGCAGTAGTGAAGACTTGATTTAATTCGCAGTCAGATGTTCAGTGCATCGTTCAGTAGGATTTCTGCAGTTGTGTATGAATCTTTCATAATAGGCGACGACATTTATTAATTTGGTATATGATGAAAACTTGAGTAGAAATTCAAGGAGCTCCTTTTGCACGCCGGTATGTACAAGCACCTCTTCATCTTTATCAGATAACGAACCTTGACTGAAAGGAGGGTATGAGGAATCAATCCAAATCTTGGATGGGCTATACTACCAAAGTTCATGATGGAGTAGCTTTACAGGCAGCATTCCTCTTGAAGCACAATCTGCCGGTTTACACTTTCCTGAAAAGTGATACCACTGAGCTTTTGGAACTAAAGACTTGATTTTGTGCACACGATTGGATACAAATTGGTTGCTTTTCAGTGGTTGGGAAGGAATTCAACATGAGGTAATTTGGGAGTCTGACCAGAGGTGAACATCTTAAAGTTTGATTGATAGGGAATCCAACACTGGTCAAGGTGAGCTGGGACAGCAATAATGCAGCTGAAAGCTCGAGTCTTTGCAATGTAACTACAGCTAATGGAGCTAGCTTCGTCTTCGCAGCTAATGGATGAGATGTATGACCACCAGGATCCTACCTTACCAGGTAGAGGACTGCATCATATGCCTTCAGCAAATCATAAGAGAATCCATGTAAATGGAACTTAGTTGTTTCCTCTTCATCCATGTTTACGAATCTAGGAATCCTAATGGATTTTAAATAACCAATCTGATGTAAGAAGTCTTTCCATACACGCTTAATTTCTGGAGTTATTTCGTCTTCCCAAGACAACTTATTATTCCATAGTTCTTGGATCAAGATTTTAAGAAAGACTTGTAGGAATGATAGGGACAGCCGACCTAGGGGGTCGAATGTTATTGCAATGAAACACAGCAAATTTCGTTTTGTTTGAACTTAAGATGTTCTTGCTAGGTGGGGCTGTAGCGTATCTTTAGAAGAATTCCACGTTAAACCCAATAGCTTAACGACTTGATCCTCTTTAACCTTCTCGTTTGAATGATTGAGTCTTCTATCATCTGGCAAAGCTTCAATTGCTTTTGGACAGTTTAAGGCTCATTTTCTATGAATCTGTCACCTTCCATGATTCGAGTGATTTCATAGACGATTTTTGAGGCCTTTTCTTGTGAATAAGCTCCACTCAGGAGTTCATCCATATAAAAATTTTCCTTGAATATCTTTGAAACATTTGGATTTTCTTTCAACGTGTCTTCAGCTAGTTTGTGAAAAGTTTTTATAGCCAAGTAAGATGCGCAGGCTATAACGTAGGTTACGGTGCACAAATGATACGTCGATATTTGGTTGTTCTCATCAAACCTCCAAACTATTCTCTGGTAATATCTGTGGGCATCTGTAACCAGGATTTGACGGTACATCTTCTCTACGTCAGATAAAATGGCAATTCGATATGATTGGAAGTTCATGAGTATCTTGAATATCTCTGGGAGTAGCTTAGGACCGACCTCAAGAAAGTCATTTAGTGAATTGCCACTTGAATCCTTACTGGATGCCTCGAATACAACACGAAACTTTGTTGTAAGGCTATCTTCTCGTAGAGCGCTATGATGGGGTAAGTATGCCAGATTGGATAAATCTTCTTGATCTTCTGGAACGATTTCCATATGGTTTAGAGTTAGGTATTCTCTCATAAACTCACAGTACTTTGTTTTGAACTCTGGGTTTTTCTTGAAATATTGGAAGCGCTTCAAAGCTTGAGATTTAGAGTCTCCAAGTATCGGAATAGATTTCAATGTTCCACCAAGTTCACAATGTACCATCCACAGGAGTCTCGCATCCCAGTATTTTTGAAAATTGTCATTTACAGGATCAATGACTGAGGATTCTGGAAGTGCTTCCATCTGCAATAATTTTTGTAATGAAGAATAGAGTTCAAGGTTGATTATAGAATAATAGTTAACGATTTCTTCACTTACTGGAGTTGAATAGATGGGACCAGAAAGCAACCAGCTTAGTTTAGAATTCATGGCTCAAGGCGTTCCTCTGGGCCCGATGATTTTTTTCACTTTTCACCCCAAATAATCTCAATGAACAAGTCTACTCCAAACAGCCCGTCATTTGGGGATGCCATAAAAAAGTTCGGATCAACAAATTTAAGTTCTTCTAAATGCGGCCATCTGGTTATTTGAATATTAAAATTTGGAAGATTCATGGTTATAGTTTTGACGATTAATGCATTCATTTCAAATGAATCATCGCCGTTGTGTGAAAGTAAAGTAAATTTAGTCTCTTTCAAGGATGTTTCTGCTACAGAGTTCGTTATACCCTTTATAATGTGGTGGATACTTCTGGATTTTAAATTAAGTCATTTTGCCAATTCTGAAGATATTATGGATGTTTGCGCGTCTCCCATCAATTAAGACAGGACATGTGATTAATTTTTGATTTGCAGATATGATTTTTATCAATGCAGTGCTCGGTAGCGTTGTTACACTCTGAATATTATTTGCAAGGCATGGAATTTCGATTTCATATACCCGATTTAAATTAGTTTGTACATTTTGATTGAGTTTTGGACATTGGAGTTTTGGATTTGGAATTCCATTCAAACAACGAAGAGTGCTTGCCACATCATATCCATTACTTGACTTCGTTTTGCCCATATTTGTCCATCCTAATTTGGTTTCCATAGAAAATAGGTCTTCCTCCAATTTCTTGATATTTCCAGTTAACAATTTACCCATTACATTCGTTCCTACTAACATTTTTACTTCTATTTAATATCATATTCTGCATCAGAAAGACGTACATTTCCTAACTAAAGTGAAGATAATGTTCTTTGGAAAATCTTGGTACAAATTACAGATTCTTCCTCGATCTAGCATCGTAATTTTTATTTCAAATTTCTCATCACAACTAGGAAGTGTAACATTATACACACTATGTTTCTGCAATTTAGTTTTAGTACCAACAAATAGGCTATGTGAAAGAGTCTCTTGGCACGTTTTTTCAAAATCTAATTTAGCTACATCATCTTCTGCTATATACAATTGCTGGGATCCTAAATCTAAAAGCAGTCTTGTTAACTTATATGAGTTATTTTTACATTTAACCTTCACCATAAGTGTCTGTAATAAAGTTACATTTATTTATTGCGAAGTCAATGCTTCGGTTTTTTTAACTTTACTTTCAACTTTAGTCTCGAAATCCTCTAGTTTAGGACCTTTAGTGTATTTTTTTTGTATTATTTAATACTGGGCACATTACCACATAGTGCGAATAATTGCATAATAAACATTTAATTCCGGATTTACAATTTTTAGACGAATGACATTTCTGTAAGCAGTTGAAACAGGCGCCTTTACGTTTAAGAATATTAATCTTCTTTTCCCTATCAAAATTTTTAATCTTGTTACAATCTTGAGAATTAGGATTCTTCCTTTCACACAAGATACAGCACTTGTTTAGCCTTTTTTCTTCGCCAGAGTATATGCAGGCTGCGGTACTTAGTTTTCCTCTTTCCAAATTATTAAAACTTTTACCAACCGCTTCATTGCCGAAACTGAAACGTGTGATATTCAAACGTTCTTCCTCTTCAACTTCCAACTTCAAAAAAACTGGGAAGATTTGTAAAATTATTTGCTTTTGCTGCTAATTCTCTTTTTTTTGTATGTCTGACTCGCTCCTAAACTTGCAAAATTTCATCGGGAAGTGCCGATTCGACCAAAGGGTAAAGCATGGCGGCATATTTATCACTGGTTTTCCCTAATGTTTTAAACGCTCGCAGATGCTTTTCAATTTTATCATACAACGCTCTTAGAGTAATATATTGATTATCAGTTCTAGATAATACAAAATTCAAAAGCTCTCTTACATAAAGTTCAATAAATAATTCAACTCTATAGCAAAACGAGCTTTAAGTTGTTTTATAGCTTTGGCGTAATTCTCCCCACATGGAGCAAAACTATCAATTAGTTCTTTGGCAGAAGATCCAGGAACAGTAGATTGATATAAGTATTGAAACTTACCATCATCGTCTATATTGCTATCTTCATTTATTTTTCTAAACTGACCCCAAAAAAGACAGCAAATTTCTTATCCTTCCATCGAATTGGTTAAGCTCTTTTTTTGGTAATATAAAATGACGTTTCATAGAAAAGGAATTACTAGAAACACTTACTTGATCAATATCGTTCGGAGATAACATGAATTTAGTTAATATATCCTCACAATTATTTTTAATGGAAATCCCGTTATTTCTATATGTTTCTGCAGAGTCAATTTCTCTTCCAAACGCTTCTTCGCAAAAATCACTTTCACTTAAATATATTTCTTTAATTTCTTCATCTATTTTGAACATGCGACTAGTTTTATCTTCAAGAGTGTCCAATATTTTCCGTACTTCAATGTTTTGTTTGTCTTCTTTTTCAAGTATACTTTTTGCTTCATTCACTGCTTTGGTAAAAGATCTTCTCAACTGATTCTTTCCCTGTTTAGTTTATCCATGTTTAAACAATAATTAAATACCACACGGACGCCATAAATTGTCGAGTTAAAACCAAGTAGATCAGGTTCAAAACTTTGCATGTATGTATGATAGAGGTCGGAAATATCGATCAAAATAAATATCAATACTATATCGTTGCATAGGAAAAAATATCGATAAAATATCGATTTATCGATACATGATTTTTTTTTAAAATTTGATTTTCAATTTTGCTAGAAACAAATCTTTTCGAGACAAATTTCTGCTGTTCAAGATTGCTTTTTTGTAAGGTGACTACTTTTTCAATTGAAATGGAACTATTACAAAAAAAAAAAAAGAAGTTATATTTTCGCTTAATTGGTGCAGTGATTTTAAGAAAAATTTAGATAATTTTCAATAGCTTTTAAGTGTATGGCAAAATATTGAATATTGGGGACATTTTAACTGTCTCGCAGCCAAGTTCAAACTTTAGTTTTGAAGTTTTTGAAAAGGAAACAAAGAAAATCGAAAAAACACATGGAACTACCAAACGATCATCAAAAAACTAAAAATGTTTGAAAATATCGATATATCTGTGACCTTTATCGATATTTTTTATATCTATATTTTTTTAGAAATATCGATAAAAAATATTGTCGTATCGATATATCGCCGACCTTTAATGTATGAACAGATATTATATTTTTTAGAACTATAGCACCGTCTCCATGGCAATTCTCTTCTTACACTTCGTAACCGTATCCACTCACTTACCATTCCGCAACATCGTTAGCAGCATATTAGTTATTGTTGATATTGTAGTCGTTTACTTTAATTTAATAAAATAAATGCAGGTATTTAGGTAAAAAAATTAAGTTGTTCCAAGGCTGTGTTTTGTACCCCCCGCTCCCCCCCCCCCCCAAAAAAAAAGAAATGCCAGATTATTCATCTCAATCACCTTCGGATTTCAAAGTTTTTTTAAAAGAGCAAAGTGTTGATTTTTTCACGGGAAGTTTTGTAAAATAAATAAATAAATAAATAATAATAGAAAAAACAACAACAATTTAACAATTAAATACTAGAATATATGCAATAGACTTTTATTATCTGTAAAATAGATCTGTAATAGAATTTTGAATATCCGTAGTAAACCATTGGATATCTGAAATAGACTTTGGGATATATGTGGTGAACTTTTGAATACCTGTAATAGCTTTATGAATATCTGTATGAGACTTTTAAATAGACTTGTATTTAAAACTTCATTTGAAGCATCAGTTGAATTAAATTATGACCGCCTGCATTAATTTACCGTCTCACATAATCCTCTACTTTCTTCTAATTCCTGTACAGTTTACAGTTGAACAGATTGTTTTTAAATCGATGCTAACAGCTCTATTTTTAGATTTCACTCCGAATGTCTGAAATCTTCTATACATTCGGTTTATTCTTGTGTTCTTTAGACTAAATCTATAGTAAATGTAAATCGAGAAATGGGCATTGAATTTTCAAAGCACATTGAAATAAGCTTCTAAAATCATTCACTCTGTGTCACCAGTAACAGAAAACAAACTTAATTTTATTCGCATCTCTAGGCCCTAGAGTTGAAGTTTCTTTTTCTGGATACCTAAACATAACTTTTATATTTTACATATATATATATATACTGTGTTGTTATCTTCATACCCCATCACGATAAAAGTTAATAATCAAAGTAAAAACTTCAAGCCATCATTTGCCAAACTTAACTTCAAAAATGTAGAAAATACATATGCGATTAGATTTAGAAAATAAACTTCAGTTTTAAATTTATTTAAAAAGACGTAGGAGAGTGTATTTTAAGAAATATATTTTATATTGGTAAATGTAACAGCTTGATTTATCGTATACTTGGTTCACACAATTAAAGAAGTTGAGAATTTTTGGGAGAATTTTTATTTACTTTCTTGTGTCAAGCCTCTCAAAGAGATGGATGATGTGCCGAGTCGCAAGTTTATGATTGTCATCTTAATTAGATTCTTCTGGACGGAAGTTGATGAAAGACTTCTTGAATATTTTACTCAACTTTAGTAGAAAGAAACTAAATGAACATTTATTAAAGTTAAACTCAATTATAAAGTCACTTTTAAATTCTTAAAATAACATAATTCCATTATAATTTTCCCTGTTTTTTAATCAATTTTTAAATATTTTATATAAAACTCTTTATTAATATAATTTCAATTTCAAACAAAAACGTGTATTGTATAGGGTGTTCGAAAAATTCCTAAGTAGTTGAAAAATTCATATAAATTGAAGTAATTGATCTATTTCGATGTTGTTGAAGAAAACTCTATTACCTAGATGACGGATTTCTTATTTGTAAATAAAAAAAAGTTTGAATTTTTGTTGATAGAGAGCGCTACAGTCAAGGTATAGCACATAAATCAATGGGAAACTACGTTTATTTACATTCAAGCAAATCTATATTCAAAAGAGGTTAAGTTTTTAAAACTGTAAAATAATAATAAATATAATTAAGAAAGTGTTTCTTTATAATTAACAATAAAGGTTGTTTATATTTATATGACCTGCAGCAAATAACATTTTCAAAATTTAAATTCATGCATGATACATTATAGTATATTTTAAAAGATATATATTTTTAAATTACTTTTTTTATTTAACATATTTTGAAATAACATAAAGTATTTGACCTAAATGTTAGTTTTAGATACTAGTTGCTAAAAGTTGGGTTAGGTGGCATTAAATACACATTGTGAATAGCTTATATAATGTTAAGATTTTACTGATCATTATTCCTCAATATATATTTATCTGTCAGCTAACTTTTATTACAAAGCTTTTTTTTTTGTTGTCAAATTGCATTTTTTTTTTCAAGAGTATGTAAGCAATTCTAGTAGTGAACTCTGATCGAAATCTAAGCTCAAATGTTCGACTCTTGAACAATAATATGTACAAAAAGAATATCGCCTTAGGTTATAAAATCGGATGAAATCCTATAGAAGCAAAATTTCTAAAATCACATTTCACTATCTTGTTAGATATCTATAAAAGTACTCTATTTTACGAGATTCTAGTAATACGAAAAACTATATATTTTCACGAAATTGCAAAGCCATAAACTTGAATGTATCTTTGGCTGTTAGGTACTTGATATTATTTTTTATATTTTCATATCGCTTTTTTATTTAGTATCGCATGAAGTTGCATCCATAATGTAAAAAAAAAAAAAAAAAAAAAAAAAAACCCCTTCAATAATGGTATGATTACCATTAAAACTTGATAAAATATTATATATATTTTCAATAATATTGGAAAAATCATTGAAATGAATAAAATTGTTAGTTATATTTGAAAAATAATTATTGACATCTGGAAACATGAAATTGAATAGGATAAGATTTATCGATTTATGTGCTTGCAAAAATTTTTCGAAATACATTGTGCCGTGTTGGCAATGCCGTTGATTATATTTTGATTACATAGATCTGCGATGAAAAATTTGGGTTAAAAATAATGAATTGAATTAATGTATTAGTTAGTTATTAGTGAATTAGTAAGTAGTGCATTTTTATTTTTTTGGTTGATAATTACTAGAAAAATAATTAAAAAATTTCACTTACAGTTTAGATCGATCACAAATCAAATATCTAATATGTATGAATTTTATGTAACTAGCAGCATTGTAATATTATTTATATGATCATATTTAACATATTTATAGATTTAAATATAAATTAATACATTTTATACAATAAATAATATACCAGTACTTATTTAGGATTTTCCTCTAAACTCGTAAATTGTCCATTAAATACAACTCTGAAGTCACAAAAAACAAGTTAAAATAAAATAATTAGTCTGTTGGTGTATATATCTTCGCTTTTACCATTCTCCATCATTACCATTTCACAATTCTGCAATTCTTCTTACTACTATCAATGTCTATTTCATACTTAACATTCCGAGCTTTGTGAAGTGATTTTTAGTTTAGCTTGAGTTGCTGGTTTGAGAGTTACGCAGTTTGGAAGGGATTTGAAAGGAATATCTGAGTTGCTTGGTCAGCAGAGTGGGAACACAAAAGTCATGTGTTTTCTTTGGGAATGGTTCAGCTGTAATAAAAAGACAACTCATTAATTCACAGAGAAATAAAGAAATTGCAACTTGGTGTCAAAATACAAGTTTGATCACTCCACAAGAAGTTTAACTTCCATCGCTTCAAATAAAATGAAGAATCTTTCAAATATCTTTTTGAGAAGTTCTTGAGTTTATACGTAGTAAAGCTGAAGAAAGTGTTATTTGTAGAACCTTATATCAGAAAGTTGTTGATGAAATTGTTGAGCTCATAATAGACACAAATGGGGGGAATAGCCTGTAAATCTTTCAATTACCGGTAAACAGCTTTTTTATAGACTTAAAGTATTCAAATTATAACACTATTCCAGAACAAATTTTAAATTCAAGAAAAAAAGCTGTAAAGAGGAAGAACCAGAAAAAGAGAAAACGATACCTAGATAGCACAGTGGTATTGAAAATGGGTATTTTGGGACAATTGGCCAGTTCATGCCGAAACTCGAGCATCGTTCCAAATACACGATTAAAAAAAATAATAAACATGTCAAAACATCGCAATATTTATTTTTTACCCTTCCCTCCATTTTTAACAATACATTTCAACTTTAAAACTCTGCCTCAAAATTTCAAAACTTTCAGTAGATTTTTCTCAGCACTGGGCGAGATTGGTCAACATCTGTAGCAACGGCTAGTCTAAAATGGTTTCACATCGGTATTGAACATTGCAGAGTCAATATTGGCCAGTGTATTTGTGCAATTGGGATAGTATAAGGATTTGTAAACTTATCACAAGCCCTTACCATTTATATTATGATAGAGCTAAGGTATAAATATAAAATATTTTTTATGAGGTGGTAAAATAAAAGCAAAAATGTTCAAGCATTTTAATTTCAATTATTTCTCTCAAAATATCAGCTTGTTTTTAAAAAATCCTTGCGTGATAGAAAAAAAAAAAAAAAAAAAAAAAAAAAGAAAGAAAACAACAACCTGATTTTATGAATAGGGCATTGAAAATACAATAAAAGTCATTTATCAAAGGGAAAACAATTTTAAAATGTATTTTTTGAAAAATTTCGTTATCTACATGTAATTTTATCTTTTCTGGACCATTAGACGGATTTTAAATAAATATTAAAAAATTTTAATTACCGATTTGAATATTCGAATTATTTTTTAATAATCAAGACTTAAGTGGAAAAAATAGCTTTAACACGCAATATTTAATAAAATATTCTTCTCCCTCCATATTTTATATTTGACAAAAGTGAGATGTTTAGAGAAAGCATTTTGTTTCTAATTGTTGTTAAAACTTGCTCACAAAATTTCAAATAAGCAGCTTCCTAAAACATGCTTATTTTTTAAATAGTATAATTATCTTAAATCTGCCCTAAAAATGTATGAGTTACACATGAAATTATTTGGCAAGATCATTTGTTGTTCAAAAAAAAAAAAAAAAAAAAAAAAAAAAAGTTAAAAAGAAAATTAAAGCTTAGGTTTCACACCTTAGTAAGAAATTTCTTTTAACCATTGATATGCCAATTCATACATGTTGCAATTCCATTGAAGAAATGCAAAAGCACCTGTTAGAAAAATCCTGAGACACCTGGCAACATCGGGTACTTAAGCTAGTTAATAAGAAGATAGTTTTAATAAAATTATTTCTATTTAATAAACTGTTATCAGATAATTACTAAAAAAAATAATTTTTTGGTTATCAACAAACATTATAATATAATGATTAAATATTACACATGTGTTAGTTTGTCACAATACAAAAACTGTAATAAAAATCAATCTAAATTGAATCTTCTTTTTTCCTAACAAAGTTATTCAATACATGTGTTGGTTGGTTGGTTGTATTCAGATTATCTGGCGCCGTCAGCAACACGAGGGCTATAATGCGCCGAAACATTTCGTCATTAGACAAGCCAACATACATTTACAAACACCCATGCCAACACGGGACTCGAACCCGCAACCTCGCGGTCTAGAAGCCAGCACGCTAACCACTATACCGTTTGGTCGGCCAAAGTTATTCAAAAATTATTCTTGGACGTTGAAATGGCTTTAAAATTTTCTTTACTATAATTTGTTCGTTAAAACATAGTTTGCACATTATATTCCAGAATAGTAATATAGTCTTATTTTTATTGGATTTTGTTTCCTGGTCAAAGAAATTATTTTTTGAGGCATAAGAACATCAAAAGTTTGCCAACTTAGTTAAACTAATAAAAAGATTTAAAACCACTTTAAGAATCGATGAAAATATTAAAGAATCTGAAAGCCATCTCATGAAATATTAAAACAAGAGCTCATACAACAGTAAGATTTGATTTAGTTAGCTTTCCTTACAAGAAGAAACGTGAAATGTGGTTTATAGTTAAGATGAAAAAAGCTGCCGAAATCGAATCCCAAAGGAAAACTTTTTTACGATAGCAGCAGTTGCATATGGTAAACCGAACGCAAAGACTTCAAAGAAAGAAGAAAAACATGAAAAACTCTCTATATTTTGACTTTCTTTTGCATTCACTTTTTCATAACTTGGAGATCCAAGCATATTGAGAATATTTGTTTTAGTTTTATTTATATTTATTCTTTAATGTTTTGCTATTGCAATTTTGTAAAACTTTTAACTGTATATAACCCTATCATTATATAGTAAAGATCGATGAAATTTATTACTTATCGATTTGTTTTATGTGATAGATTTAAAAAGAGCATACTATCTGAGGAAACATTGGCAACGCTTTGAATAAAATGTTTATTTATAAATCAAACTTGTGAAAAAAAAATATAACTTGCAATTACTTTAAAACTAAATTACTAAATTGAAGTAATCTCTATGCGCTTAAAATAATTTTTTATAAAAAATATCCTTTAATGTTTTACTGATTTTTCATATTACCATGTGTGCCAGGCTAAATATTAAATACTTGATTATCTCGCAATTCACTCAACTGATTAAAAAGTTCAATTTGTAAGTTAGAATCATCAAAGAAATATCAAAGTGGGCTTTTCGAAATTTTTAAAAAATTAGGAGACTTTATAAAAGAATTAGTGCGTGTTTATAATTGTAACAAGTCTGTAAAATGTATAAAAGAGTTTCAAAAAATTAAATATCCTAAATAATCGCATGTTCAATTATTTTTTAAAAATGAGTGGTGTAATACACATCTTGTAAGCTCATTAAGTATTTGATTAATTTGAGGCATACTAATTTAGTTTCCTTCAAAATGTTTGTATTTTTCTTGTAAATCTATTTCATTGCAAAACAGTTAAGCTTCGACACATTCAACGAAGTTAAATGTTTTAAATGAGTTGCTAAACCTATTGTAAAAGATTTTACTTATATCACATTATTAGCTAAAGAACTTGAACTTTTTTGGAAATTGTTCCGGAAATCTGGGTTAATAAAAGCTCTATGCGTGCAAAGTTGATGGGGCTTATAACTTTACACAGTTGAACTGGAAAGTTACAAAAAATGCTGTATAACATCTATGATACAAAAATTTAAAGCACTAATTCTGAAAACTGATATTCATTGTATAGTTTACAAGTTATTTTATACTAGGTATTTGGCAAAACCAATTCTTATAAATATGCAAAGACTGATTCTACCTATTAGTTTATTTACCATTTAAATGATAGATACCTAATTAAGGGGATTCAGTTCCCCTTATATATGTCATCTATTACGTATAACGTAACATCTACAGACATCTATAATGTCTAGTTTTTATGTATCTTTTCTTGAAAAATTCGCAACAAATACTTTTGAAATTTTATATATAGGTTAAATCGATACTTATAAAAGATACCGAGGTTAAAGTTTAGTAAATAATGTCATCAGAACTTTTTTGTTAAATTTACAAATATTTGGTAATGAGATAATTATGAAAATAACAGGAACCTATTAACTTATATTATAACCAGTTTAATCTATTGTTTATATACTACAGTTTCATAAAAAGCTAGCGGTGTGGAACATCGCAGAACTTTCTCTTACACTATAATACTGATGTTAATTTGTGTCTTTTACCGTTTTTATATTTTCATCATTCGTTTAGAAAAACTTGGCCAGTTTGGCAAGATTTTTTACCATAATTCTTGACTAAAATAAAATTAGGAGGAAAAAAAAAAGAAGAAGAAAAAAAAAAAAAAAAATCAACATTCAATAAAAAATCCTAAAATGGATTTTATTTTACTTTGAGTGTACTGCGTCCCCTTAAGTTATGGTTTAAACGAAAAGAACGTAAAACAATTTTGTTGTTTCTAATGTTTCATTAACTTCAAATTAAACCTTTTAATAGGGGTATTGTAGGGTAGCTTAAAAAATATATCATCGAGAAAATAACGGTTTACTTCAAAGACCAGAATCAAAGAAGAATGAAATCCTGATGATTGTTTGTTTTGTATCGACTGAATGACAAATAAAAGCAATGTTTTTAAATTTTTTTTTAATTCACTGTAAATAAAATTTGCAACACAGAAAAAGGCATACTATTGCTTGCAGTTCAAAACTGCCCCCTTATATTAACCACAAAAAATATTTCAGAAAGAAAATAACGGCTTACTACAAAGACCAGAATCAAAGAAGGAAATCCTTGTGATAGTTTGTCTCGTATCGACAGAATGGTAAATAAGAGCAATGCTTAAAAATTTCTTTTACCCTGCGTAAAAAAAAATTAAACACAGAAAGAGACACAGTATTGCTTGAAGTTCAAAACTGCTTCTATTAACCAAAAAAAAATTATATATATATATATATATATATATATATATATATTTCAGAAAGAAAATAACGACTTACCACAAAGACCAGAATCAAAGAAGAACGAAATCCTGGTGACTGTTTGTATCGTATCGACTGAATGACAAATAAAAGCAATGTTTAAAAATTTTCTTTTACTCAGAGTGAAAAAAAAAAAAAAAAAAAAAAAAACCCCGCATAATATTGCTTGAAGTTCAAAACTGCTTCTATTCACCAGGATTTGTGAAATGGACTAAATAAAAATATTAACTACACTTTTAAAAATTTTGTTCCACCTTGAACCAAAAATTGGTTCCCAATTGGCTGCAAACCAACATTTGGGTCTTAGTTTCACGATTTAATGGTTTCTACTGTCCGAGGTAGGACCATTAAATCGTGAAACTAAGCACCAAATGTTAGTTGCAGCTAAGTGGAAACTAATTTTTGGTGCAAGGTGGGACAATTTTTTTAAAAGTGTAGTTAATATTTTTATTTAGTGTTGTATAACTACTCCTTATTATAGTATATTTCATTAATTAATAATAATTATTATTTATTAATTTTTGCTATTGCAAAAATATTATTTTTTGTAATTATTGTAATATTTTGTTTAATTTTAGTTTAAGAAACATTCTTTTAGTCTGATTTAAAGTTTTTTTTAAATTTGATTTCTCAAGTAACAATCTGCTTAATTGAGTATAACTGTCTTTTAGACTAACCATAAATTAACTATATTGCGTTATTTTGCTTCATAAATTCATTTTGTAAATTTAGATTGTTATTAAGAATACGAATTATCATTTAGATTAAAAGAAAAAAAAATTCACCCTAATCTGTCTTTAAAAGTATTCTCAATACTTTGTACACAAATTAAACATAAAGTTAAAATTAAAGAAAAAATATATTTGATTCATACATTTCCAAATCCTTCAATTCATAACAAAAATGAAAAAAAAAAAAAAAAAAAAAAAAAAAACCTACTATCCTTTTAAGTTCTCAGTTTAAGGTTCAGTTACTTTGATATCGCAATCTTGAAATAAAAAAAGATTTAGTTTTGTTAAACTTATTTCATGAAGTTTTTTTTCATGAAACTCGAATAATGTTTAAGAAATATACATTCACAGATTACATAATTTTTTAAACTTTTCTTTACTCTTTGATGGTAATTTCTTTGAAGTAAAGATGTAACTTGCTTTGCTTTGAGTTCTTTATGAGTTTGAGTTCTTTATCAAGATTTTTTTTGATAAATGGACTTCATTTATTTTTTAGATTTGCAGTAAAATTCTAAATAAGTTTCCATTACAATCCAAATTCAAAATAATAGAATAAGAAAACATTCTAAACAAAACTTGGCAATGTGTCTTGCAAAATGAACATATCTAAATTAAAAGAGTGAATTATGTTGTTCAGGAATTGGCAATACAATTTTCAGCAGCTATACATATATATATTATTTTAACAATTTAAGGATCGTTGACACATTTAAAATTATGCTGATTTTTTTATACGGATAAAAAAATTAGAATAATCAATTAATTCAATAGAATTTTGAAAATCATACAAAATATTTGCTTACCTGTTAACCGATAGGTTGCGATCAGTACAAAGCTTGGCGCTCTGAAAATCTTACGTTAGTATTTTGCTGAAAATTGGTCGCCAATGTGATATTTCTGAAACAACGAAAACGTGTACTTTATCATTGTTTAAAGCTGGAAAGAAACAACAATTTATTTTTATCAAATGTTTCAAAATGTACGTGTTACAAGATTTTAAAGGAATATAGAAAAACCGGCCAACTAAATAGTAACCGAAGTAAATGTGGTTGAAATCTTGTAATAACTGTCATAGATGAAAGTAAATTAAAACGAATCGCCCAAAAACTACTTTTTTTTTATATTGTTGCACAAATTGTCTGTATATAGTGTAAATAGTGACGTATTAATTTAAAATTCTATTGTAATTTATTTTATCTTATTTTATTTATTAACAGCGATTATACAGTTTAGAAAAAGGTGGCAACACCTAAAGCAATCGAGAAATTTCGAGATGTTTCTTTTTCGATGAATTGGCTGGAAATTTCGGGAATGTTCTCACGCGCCTGCTATATAAAGACCGGAGATCGGGAAAGTTTTCAGATTGGCTTCGGACTTCGATGAAAACTGATCGCTTTGTTTATTGGAAAGAGCTTGTATAATCGCTGTATTCGAAGTTGTTTTTGTTGAAGCTTGTGGTAAAGCTTGAGAGTGCTTACACTGTTGCCTTTGAATAAATTTTGTGAGTTTTCTGAAGAGATAATAAATATTTTTATACCGTAAAACTGTGCCATCATTGCCTCAGTGGAAAAATTCGTAACAATATATCAATAAATGTTGAAAAGAATCTGGAGTTGTCTTGTTTAAGTCATTTAGACTTAGGTGATTGCATAAATTTGAGTTTCAATCACGGGTCCCCAAAGTAAATTCAAAAATGAAGATAAAGCAAATATATGCACGACTCTCGTCTTACAAAGAGAAGCTCATCAGGGGCAACAAAACTGGAAAAGTGTTTTATTCAGAGAGGAATCTTTATTTCAAATATCTGTTGACGACGGAAGTGTTCGGGTTTGGCGTTTAAAACGTTATGCCTTTGATAAATCTTGTTTAAGACTCTAGATGAGCTTCTCTTTGCTTCAGAAGAGTCGTGCGCATCTCTGCTTCATGTTCATCTTTGGTTTTACTTTACTTTGGGGACTCGCGATTTAAACACCAATTCATGCAATCGCCTAAGTATAGTTAACTTTGACACGACAACTCCAGATTCTTTCGGACACTTCTTGTTGTAAAAAACAGTTTTAAAGCGATTATTTTGAACGATTCGTTTTAATTTGCGTTCAGCTCTGGCAGTTGTGCTTTCTGCAACATTTACTTCGGTTAATTTTTAGTTGACTGTTTCTTCTATATTCGAAACCGTAGATGGTGAAACATTCATTTGATCTTAGATAAATTAATTTTTCTTCCCAACTTTAAACAATGATAAAAATACACGATTTCGTTGTCCCAGAAATATCACGTCGAGGACCCATTTTAAGAAAATGACTAACGTAAAATTTTCCGAGAGCCAAGCTTTATACTTGTCGCAACCTATTGGTTAACAGGTATGCAAATATTTTATCTAATTTTCAATTCCATATTAAATGAATTGATTATTCTAATTTTTTGATCCCTATAAAAATCAACATAATTTTTAAATGTGTTAACGACCCTTAAATTGTTAAAATAATATCTGTATATTTGTTGAAAATTGTTTTACCAATTCCTGAATAATATGCGTCACTCTTTTAATTTACATATACTCCTTTTTCATGACGTATTGCCAAGTTTTGTTTAGAAAGCTTTGTTATTCTATTATTTTAAAGTTGGGTTGTACTCTAATATATATTTCTGTTGAAACCAATAATTATTTTAATATAATATGTTTTTGTAATGCAATTTCGAAATATGCATTCTAAGATAATACAGGTCTGCAGAAGACTCTTAATGAAAAATATATAATTTTATATAATTAATATTTATATTATATTCAGTGTTGATGTTTAAAAATAAATTCCTTTTCGTATCTCTTTTTTAATGAACTTAAATCCCAACAGGTGCAAAAGCCTACTATTTTCTATAATTCAATACTTCCATTCTTAGATTTCTTTTTGGCGCATAAATAAAAAGTTTGAACTCAATTAGTTTATACTAATTATTGAAAGATGCTGTGATGCCTGAAATATCGCTACAATAAACAAGTTCCTCTTGAGAGAAAAACATAACCATTTTTCTCTGTCTTGAAACCAGGAAAATTACGTACCAGGACACATTCCTTTCTTTCAAACTGGAACCTAATACATGCGCTAATCCCTTAGGGAGATCTACATCTCTGATTAAATTCCAATTGATTGCAAAGTTAATCGTAACCTGATTATTATCACTACTTCCCCATGGATGTACTGTGCATGCAAAATTTACTTTCATGTGAAGCTTACAATATTTCAAGGTATCTGGACGTAATGAAATGGTATACCAGGTTCATGAGAGACAGGGTGTAAAGCAGGCGGGATGTATGAAGAAGATATATTTTTGTTCTTTAAAATCCACTGACGGTCATGGGAATGGTTTAAATTCTACAGCTGTTTTCCCTGCAATAACTTTTAAATTATATTTCTAATTCAGATACATAATTTTTTTTTTATTATTTTCTATTTATTTTGTTTTAGATGGGTTATAAACTATAATCTTAATAAAAACATTTAAAAATATTTTATTTAAAATTTTATTTGTACATTTAAAAATGTTGTGTATTGCTGGAAAAACTGGGGATCAAAGGACGTATATATACGTGCATGATGGGTTAAATTGAAATTTCGCAAGTTGCATGAACATAAAATAGTAGTCATCATCTGCTTTTTGACACAAACAGAATAAATTTTGTGTTGGGGTCAAGGCCTATCTCAATCTCTCAATATCATGCCCAATAATTACTGTTCTTGAAAAATAAGTTTTTTTTTTGTATAGTTATCATAAATAAAGCAGAAATCATTGCTTAACACAATCTCTGCAAGTCATCTCATTCAACCGGAATTTAAACTAAAAGTAACAAGCACTTCTCAAAACTATTAATTTTTAATCCATGTATAGCATTGAACTAAGAAGGACATTTATGGGAATAATAAACATGGTAAGATAGTAAAAAAGGAATGATGGTGTGTGGGCAGTAAGGATTGACATAAAGAAACAGGGTTTTGATCCGTATTTAATCAGTTATCTCTTGGTTTCACTGTTGTGTTGACACAAAAGTTTACCGTTCAGCGAGAAATCCTCAAGAAGTATTAGTTATTTTTTTTTCTGAATGATATTTATATAAAGCAAATAATTATTTAAATATCTGTAAAAATGTTTAATACGACCATATAAATAATATTGCGTTGTTCTTAAATATAAGAAATTCGTGCATATTTTCTTCGATTTGCGATTCAACTGACCATGATGGAATTTTTAAAATTATTTTTTCAGTGATTAAAATTCAAGAGACTATACACAACACTAATTAACTTAACATCAACCTGTGTAATTTTTTAAAATTTATGCTATTTACATACACTTTTACTATCGAATATCTGTGCATGAAGTGTAATGTTCAAAATGAGCATATTTGTTACATTTCCCTACCGTTAAAGAGTAATTAATGTTTGTCGTAGACTTTCATCTTTATTTTTGAAACACGGCTTTTTTTTTAATAAACAATTTCGGAAAACATATATATTCTACGTATCTAAGAAAGCTTACATTACTTAAAATGAAATTATTGTAAATTTGTTTTTATGCTTTCTATAAGTAAATGAAATAATAATATGCTTTACTATATTAGAAACTATGCAACAAATATCAGGCTTAGATGTATATTTCATAAAAGATAAAAACCATTTTGGCTAAAATAATTTGTATGAAAGTTGTTATTATTGTTTTATGAAAAGTGTTTGTTAATAATCAACTTTTGTTAATCTTTCAATGTCACAAACAATCAACGATCCTTTGTTGTTTTAGTGCAATCATCACATTCATTCAAACTTGTGATTACCGTTGGAAAATCATGCTCAGATCGTAAAAGTCTATTTCAAGAAAAAATGGATTTAAAATTATTTGTTTTTCTTTTTAAGGTTTTCAATAATATATTATTGGATGAAGAAAAAAGGAATGTTCTTGTAACGGACAAACACTGATAGTTGGATAATTATTGATTTTGCATTTGCGAAAGGATAAATTTTTTGTTATTTTCCTAACACTGCTTCTCTATTCGAAAATTAATTTATAGAATAACTTAAAATCATAAGAAAAATACGCTTCAATTGTATTAAAAGAGATTAAGATAAGAATTCAATTCAACTTTAAAAATTAAGATGTAAAACACACACACACACACACACACACACACACACACACACACACACACACACACACACACACACACACACACACACACACACACACACACACACACACACACACACACACACACACACACACACACACACACACACACACACACACACACACACACACACACACACACACACACACACACACACACACACACACACACACGCAGTTGTGATTGTACGTTTTATACTTTTTGAGATAGATTAAGTTTATCAGTCAACACTAAAGTAATCCTATAATCAAATTATTGGACATAATCCTGAATCAAAAAATCATTCCATACTTTCTTGTATTTGAAAACGTCAAATTAACTAAACAACTTCAATTTCAATTACCTCTCAGAATAAATCGTGAATATTGGTGAGTAAATTATTATTTACTCACTAATGTTTAGAATCTGTAAATTACGACAAACAGATCAATGATCAAAAGGATGGATATCGACTTGAAGAAATACTTTGAGTAAAAGCGGGAACAAGTTTTGAATTCGTCTTCATTTTACGACTAATTAGAGAGAATCCGAATCAATAATTGGTCACGGAATATCCTTCATCTTTGAAAACACTCTCAAGAAAGATTTGTTGCAGATATTCATGGCATACTAGTGACACTTAATGGAGTTGGTAGTTCCATGATATAAGAGCGGTTATATATTTAAAAGGGAAGGTAGGATAACTAGGTGTCCATTTAGGATACAAAGTATAATATCAGTGATTTTCAATTCCCGCGCAGATTTCATGAAAGGATTCAGGGACTGAGAAGCAAAGGGGTCCAAGCTATTTTTCTTAACTTTTTGAGAAAATGCACTTTAAAGTTTGTTATTTATATTAGATTTGTATGAAGATATTTTATTATTCAAATACTAACCTCGGGAATGAAGATATCACTAGTATTCATAGAATTTATTATAAATGAGAAACTTTAAACTGTATTTTCTCAAAAGTTAAGAAAATCTCTTAGACCCCTTTGCTTCTTAGTCCTTCAATTTTGAGTGGTGATTATGAGGGTAATATTATTTTTAAGGTTTATCGAACTTCAGGTGTTTAAGTCGACGTCGTGAAAGGAATCGAATGTCAGTTTCCATAATTGCGAATATTTATAATCGGAAGTTTGTAATTTCGAAAATCGTTAAATCAATATCTGATAATTGGGATTGTCTTTCAAGAGGTCTTCCAAGTGGAATTTGTCCTTTTGAAACAGTGTGAATACATGCACTGTAGACACATAGTGTGAACAATGTTGTATATAATAAAATGATACGTAGTAAACTCGAACAGAATGGTACTGAAAATTTGTTTCTCTTCATTATTTTGCAACTACACCATTGGTAATTAGGCAATTAGTTTTAGGAATCAACCGATGCAATTTTTTGTTGTTGTCTATTGTTATTTGAAAAAGTTGGCAGAATTGAACTCTTTACAAATATTCTGGCAGATAGAATTATTAGGAGAGAAACTGCCCCCCTGAATCATTCTATTAAAACATAGCAATTATTGAAATCCCTCTCTTGGAAAGGTCAAAAGAAAGATTATCCACACTGGCATAGCTACATTATATACATCGACTAAATTAAGTAACTTAGTTTTAGCTTTGTTTAAGAGATAAATAAGTTCGGTACTTAGGAATACGGTCAACAATGAAATTTTACCAAATAATTAGAAGGTACAAAATTCCGAATGACATCTAAAATACGCAACAAATGAATTACCTCCTGAAGTGAGGCACGACTTTAATAGGTGTTGTGTTGGTTCGAAGTGTTTTCTGATTTCACCATTTAGCTGAACACTGAACAGTACCAATTTGGTGACACTTTTTATAAGGAGGATATGGTAGATGAGAAACTACGTAAGTAACATAATACGTATAATTAATTCAATTCCGGTTTAGCTAAAAATTTGATAGCAAATCAAATTAGTGCCTATGTTTCAATGTGAAACGAAGTAATTAAAAATGTACAGCTGTATCATGAACATTTGGAACTAAAATAGAAGGTTTCAAAGGTAATGAATATGTGATGATACAATTTTCTAATTACGCAGTAAAGGTGTATTCTGTTACTTTACCAAAAGCCTTTTCATCCTTTAAAAAATACAGAATGTGTGATAGAAACTGAGTTTCAATGATTTGACAATTTCTTGCATATGATATCCGTTTACTAACAGATACGAAACTGACGGGAATAGTTATCTTGCAGTAGAGGTTTTATCCAAATGCTGCAAAATTTCCCAATCCAAGTAAGGGAAAATACTAAATACTAAAAAAATAAAACAATTTAAAGTAAATGATTCATTACTAACATCGAAAAATTGCTGGTCATGTGTGAGCATTGTAATAAACGCAAACTCTATAAAAAATTGCCATTTATATTTTCGATAAACCTTGCCATAATCGATGTATGTTCAATAACGCAGAAATGAAAATGTTTGAAACTAAACAATTAATAATTTTTACTAATTAATTAATAATTTTTACTAATTAATTAATAATTTTTGCACCTTAGGAACATTACAGCACAAATGCAGTTAAAAAAATATAGGATAAAAAAAATATAGCAGGATAAAAAAATTTTTTTGGGTAAAAAAAAATAACTCGTGTTTTTTAAGTATTAATTTCAGGATTTTTTTTAATAAACTTAAATGGCTTGTTTGAAAGCCAAACTAAGAAATTTATAAGAAATTAATTAACTCTAAGATGAACTCAAAAAGAGTTATAAATGGGATTCATTTAGGAAAATAAAAATGAAGTTTTATGATGGATACTTTTTACTTTTTTAAGCAATAGGATAATTAATAAGATTTGAGTGACACACAAAGAATGAAAAATGCCTATGAAAATTTTAATTTTAACATATCAGGATATATTCTTTTATAATTATTTTAAACATTTAATATTATAACAGTGTAATCATTTGCCGTACTGTCCTACTTTTATATTAAGTTGAATAAGAAGTTTTTGAACTCACTTTTTTTTTTTTTATAAAAGATGTTTTGTAGAAAAACGTTTAAAGTCATTAATATTTTAGGACTATTTATAATTTCTTTAGCGTTTATGTTTTACAAATGATATTTTTTAAACTTTAATTATTTGGGAGTAGTTTGTTTGTGTTGTAAAATAGTTAAATCAAAATAACTCGCCAAGCTACATTTTGACCCGGCCTAGAGTTTGTAAATTTTGTGAAAAATAATATTTCTTTAGACTTATGAGCATACACTGTTGTATTAAAATATATGCTATAAATTTTTACTAATTATTTTGATTGAGGGACTTATCTATTCAACTTTGATCAGAATATATCACAATGTAGTATTTTTCTCATTTCGTAAGTTATTTTTGCTAAAATAATTCAGAATTTACCACGTGGCGGTGGCTGTAATTGTAGTTCCTCGCACACCTAACGAATTATTTTAGCTGGGGATGCTTGTAAATGATGAAAATTGGCATATTTTAACTTATCCCTTAAATAAATGCATTATGTAAATTAAATTTCGATTAATTAGAAACAAAATAAACCTTTTTACTTATTTGATCATATTAATTTTTATAAATTAACATTATCAATTATATAAGACAATAACACTTATAGAATATTTGTAATTTTTATTTCCTATTTAATTTGTATTCATGATATTCTATATTTTATCACATAGATTACATTTAAGCATTGAGGTATTATAACTATACGTAGTTGAATAAAATAGTGGTTGTTAAATTTTAAATTTTTATAGATAGCTTTATCTGGGGATTTCATAGATTATATTAATTTTCTATATTATTAATTATAGAAAAGAGGTAATGTTAGGTTTGTATATCTGGCTGGTAATGTTATTTACTATACATGGCTGATGTCGTCTAGTATTGGGGTGCTCGAACTCTTGAGTAATAAATTAGCTCTTGTGAAAATATAAACATGGTGAAATTTCAAAGACATCCTTATAATTGGATTACATTTTCAGTTTCCAATATTATTATATTTTGTTTAAAATTTATGAGTTTCAATTGGAAAACGATATTGTATAATAATATAATTTTAAGTAGGTTATCAATACTGGAGCGAAACATGCGAAGGTTTCGTGTTAGTTATATGTATCTCTTGCATGCATGATTGAGTATATATGATGACATATAGTTTGTTAAGAGATGTAGGGTTTCATATACTAAAACTGTATTAAATTCGTACATAATGCGACTCTTCTAACCAGTCATAAATAATTTAAGTTCTGTGGAAGGAAGTTTAACTTACCAATTGTAATTCCAATTTGAACGACATACTTTAAGCCTCGTATTAAAAAATATTTTGGTTACATGAACGATTTCAATAATATTTTTTAACTCGGATCCTATAGTAACTGTATTTATACAAAGCAATTTAATTGTAAATTTCAAAATAATTGTTTTCATGTTTAATGGAAAGTCTTTCATAAGAAATCACGTAATGCGCAGTGACATTTAATCATGATGTGTTTTCTGAACATTATTGTGCATTTTGTTGAATAATTTTCAAAAATTTGGGTAGGAAAAGAATTGACTTTAATGAATGCAGAAAAGTTAACTTCTTTGGTTGAACTCTAGGGAAATTTTGACTTTGATTACGCGATTTCTACTACGGTAATTAAGTTTACTTTTTATGTGTGATACTTTGAACTTCGGTCGAGTCTTGAATTTAAATATGATTTTTTTTTAAATACTGGTTCTTTTACTTTGGTTGAGTGACATATTATTTACAAGAAACTTTAAATATAATGTATGCTATGAAGTTTTAAAGCTAAGTTGGCTTTATTTTGCTACTTCAGATTATGAGAACACTTTTCAACTGTTTGAATTTACTCTGCTACAACATTTATTTTAAATTGAGAAACTTTTGTTTGAGACTTAACACAGATGTTAAAATTTTTAATTGAATGAATTTGGACCAACTGATTTTTATTCACTGGTTTCAATGGCACTATATCTTTAAAATTGAATATGCCAGCATCGGATGATTTACTATGGACTGTAACTAGCATTATCGGCATTAAACTAAAAAAGAAACCTGCAAAGAAGTCAGTAAAATATTCTTCATATGTTTGCATTGCTGCTTTGCCACTCTGTTGTTTTGTTTCATTAACTTTGTTAATTAAAATCAGCATAGATGAACTAGAAAACGTGAAAACAGTTGTGCCTTATGTTTTGGAGGCTCCTCTTTTATTCTACCTTTGGTATTCTTTGCATAAGAGAAGAAAATACTTCATCAGCATTAAGAATAAATTAGATGTTATAACGATATCAAATGGATACCCTTATCTACAAGAAACATTTCCTAATAATTTATTGCTTATTTTTATACTTGCAATTCCAGTTTTGTTTTCGTTTTTTTTTGTATGTTTTCATTTGCTAAAATTTGAATTATTTTACAATTTTTTTGTGTTCTATTCTGGCAATAATGATGTTATATATACAACTCTCCTTTTATTGTTCGTGTTTTGTTTTTATACATTTTTTACTTCGTTTCCATTCTTTATCGTTTTACTAATCTGCCACTTTATAAAACGTTGCGTCGTTATACTTAATAAGTACAATGAAAGTTTCAAAACGCTTCAACTGAATACAAACGAAGTTCAGGTTATTCGGATATTAAGGGAATATTTTTTTATTCGAGAATTGGTTCAAGAACTCGACTATATTCTTTCGTCTCCTCTCATGGCAATTTTTATTAGTAGCTTACTCAGTATGTGTTCATGTTTAAACACTCTTCTATCATCGAAAAATACGTCAATAGAACTCACTATGGATATTTTGGTATTTTCCATAACCGAATCAGCTAAATTATTACTCGTTACCTATTTTGCATCAAAAATTCCTGAATACTTCAAGGACATAAAAGTTCAAGGAGAAAAGTTACTGGACAGTTATTTTTCAAAGCTATCAAGAAACGAAGAGATTTTCTTCCTGCTTCAAAGAATCGAACGAAGAGATATAGTTCACTTGACTGTCGGAAATATATTTGATATTAATGAAGGTTTTATATTAACGACATTTGGTACCCTTATTACATACGGTTTGCTTTTTATTAATCTTCAATAGGACACTAATTATTTTAATTATGCCCCTTTTAAGAATTTGTCCTGGAAAGTTGAATGTTTATGCATTTGAATTTTATTGAACATATGTTGATAAATATTGTATTCTCTAAAATATCATATGAACCTCAGAACCAAACGAACTTAAGACAAAATTATTCGTATTTGCTGGAGATCGAAAAAATGAATCCTACTTGCAATGGCTTCCATACAACATAACTCTTTCTGAATGGTTTAGAAACTTTTTTGATTGAGTAACGATGAGGTGATTTGACAGAAAGTAAACTATAAGTCATAGTTTACAATGAAATATAAATCACCCAAATTTGGAGCACAGCACGCCAAATTTGGAGATACAGGCATGCATCTCAAATTTTCTAGATACAGGCATGTATCTCAAATTTTCTTTACAGATAATTTTTATGCCTTGGCCAATACTGATATGCAATGTATTTAGAAGTATTCGAAATTGTTTGGTTTGAGTTTTAAGGCACTACGATCTACAGGATCAAGCTGCCTTCGGTGTTTTAGTGTAACACATATTTCACATAGCACACACATTTGAAGATGAATGGATAATGAATTTAACTGGTTCATGGCCCTATTTTTCTGAATGAATTCATTTATACTGGTTTACATCATTTACTTCAAAAGAAAGAATAAAAGGACATATTTTTTTTAGCAAAACTAACCTTTTATTAAAAATTAAATGTCAAATTCTTTGTGGCATAATATTACTGATATCGTCCCCTTACGTTAAACCACAAATCGCAGAGAGAAAGCTGATTAAAGTCTGAACCAGACGACGCATCAAGTTTGTTCAGGGAAATGGCTTGCCCTTAACAAACAGTACATGTCTTTAAAGTTGTATCAGGTCAATTTTAGACTAAGTTCTTTTTAATTAATTTTTCTGACTATACGATTTTCACGCACTTGTTTTGAAGATATTAGTGAAATCAAGAAATTGTGCTAACTGGGGATGAGATGGATCTTAACTTGCTACTTATTCAAACATGCTGGCCGAATGAGCCTGCACCACTTATCACCTGGCCACTTGTGGTAACAAAAGGACCAACAGCAGACAAGCAAAATAATTTCAATCTTGAAATATATCGTATGCAAGTTGCATATTAAGAAAAAAAAAAAAAAAAAAAAAAAAGAAAGAAAAAAGACTTTAATGTGCTGGCTTGAAATATTCGACCTATCTACAGAAAATGCATGCCATCCTTTGACACCTCACAACTTCAAAATTACGGTGAGTTATGTCGTCTTTTCCACTCTGAATGTTTATCAAGTTAATGTTAATAGATATATCATTTAATGTTGAAGTATCAGGTTAATGCAATGATTTAGTGCATCGTTAGCCACTACGCAGCCCGCGGGCGGGATTTGGCCCTCGACAGATTTTAATGCGGCCCGCCGGACCACAGAAGATATAAAAAAAAATCAAATTTCAGTGTATGGACTTTTTTTTTTTACATAATTGTAATCTATCCGAAATTTATGTATTTGTGCTAACTATGTAGAACAGAGTTCTGCACTACGTTCCCGAAGAAACTATATGAAGAAGTTTTTAGAGAGGTGGTTTTCATCAAGAATAAATACAGGAATAACTTAATTGAATCTTTCATTTGGACAATTTATTAAAATTGAATGCAACAAATACTCCGACTCTATCATAAAATAAACAGCACGATTTTGTCCGCCATCGTCTTTAAATTGATATGGACTAAAACGGAGTAATTTGGAAGTACAATTTAAATAATTTTATTAAAAGTTAAGTCAAGTCTCATTGTCACGTTGAAACAATAGATTCACTTCTTTTTTTGACTTTGATTTAGTAATACTGAAGAGTATTATTTTTTTAATTATGTGAAGGAGAAAAAAAAATATCAATTGTAATTTCATTGAGATATTTCTTTTCCAGTCTCCAGAAAATGCTATATATTGTTAAATTGATAATAATTACAGATACATATTTTAGTGTATCCGGCCCGCGAAAAGCTCCAACTTAAGTTTTACAGCCCGCCTCTAAAAATTAGTGGCGAACACTGATTTAATGTGTATTGTGAAGTTGGTAAGGAGGTTTAATTGGAGAAGTCATTTTACAACAGTAATTAACGTTCGTACAGTGACTAATTCAAGTAAATTTAAACAAAACTTTTGCACAGTTCGATTTAGTCAGATTATTGCTCACAAATTCTTTTCGAAAATATAGTCATTATTAGTATGATAATGATGTGATGATAGTATTACCATTATTATTATTTACGAGCCGCGTGCTTCCGCGCTTCTGAGGACCCGTTGAAGGATATATAAGTTTACATTTAAGAAAAAGTGGAGCAGATGTGATAAAGGACATTTGGCAATCAGAAAAATCGACAAAATCAAAAACATGGTAACTAAAAAAATTAAAATATAAATAATAATAATATTAACTTAAATTATAAATAATAATAAAATTATCCATATATATATATATATATATATATATATATATATATATATATATATATATATATATATATATATATATATATATATATATATATATATATATATATATATATATATATATATATATATATATATATATATATATATATATATATAAGTACATTATTATATTTTCTCATCCATTGAGTTCTAAAATAACATACAATATTATCACATATTTATGATCCCAGTCCTTACAGTAGTTTTTTTAACTGGTTCAGAAAAAGGCAGGCGATAGTTAATTCAGTTACTGTTACAAAATTCTGTATTTTCTAGACATAAAATATTTCACCACTAAAACCATTGCTACCATTGCTTACCAACCGTGCTACCATTAAATTTTGATTGGTTATAATTTGAAATTAATTGTTTTACTACTTCAATTAAAACTCCTTTGACATGCATTTTTTAATTGAGACATTTCTAAAGGAATGTATTTTTATAAAAAAAATACTAATATGTAAGTTCATCTAAATAAATATAATGATTGGTTGGTTAAAGTTTAACTGTGCAAGGGCAACACGAGGACCATACTGCGCCAACTAATCGTCAATCAATTTTAAAATGAATTTAAAAAGTTTCAGTCGTTGTTTAAAAAGTCAAAAATACGAAAAAATTAAATATAAGGTGTGGAATCCTTCTGTTAGAGAAATAAAAATAAGATCTTACTTCTTTTTATTAAAATTAATTTACATGTACAAAATGCCTAAGCTAGAAATTTATGAGAAATTAATTAATTGCGTGAAACTCAAGAGAAGTTTTCAATTAGATTCAGCTAAGAATAGAAAAAGAAAGTTTTACGAAAAAGACATTAATTAATAATTTTTGAGTGGACAACAAGGAAGGAAACTCAGGAATTCAGGAAATATTATTTTGCTATAAATTAAAAAAAATATATAAGATTGTTCTACGGATTCTATTAACATCGTTGTTAGAAGTTTGACTCTTTCAGTTGCCACTTCTGACGTATGCTTGTGACTTACCAAGACAAAACATTTAAAACTAATTCGAATTTGATCAATTAATTAGCCATTTACCATGTACTTTTTTCCCTCCGCGTATTGCAATTGTTTGCGAAAGCATTATTTTAAGTGGAGTTTCTTTGGTTGGCAACAATTGTGACATCCTGTGACCAAACACAACTCTCTTTCAAAAACATTTGGATTCTTCACGTTCCATTTAACCATTCACATTGCGCATTTCACTTACCCATGTTCATACCAGTTGTCTGTGAAGTCACCATGCATAATATTAGTTATTTTAGCTTAGTTGTTAAAGTAATGTTTTCCAAACGAAGCAAAATACTTATTTGACGAGTGCGTGCTTTAAATTTATCGCCCTAGTGATAAAGTATTACTTTCGTGATTAAAAAACATTTAATGTTTTGCTCGTTGGTATAAAAATCCTTATATTTAAATCGGTTTCCATCGTAGTAATTATTCGTATATGAAAAATTTATAAACGTTGTTTAACAATAAAATCTCTATCATGGTATAGTTAAATCTGTGTGGGAGTACAAAAATCAATAGTTTGATATTTAGTTATTACTGTATTTTTGTTTCAATTTCGAACTTAGAAATGTATTCTATAATTTCCTTTACATTTTGGATTTTAATTATCTCAATAAGAGATATGCAGTTTAAGTCTTTTCCAGATAATTAATAGTATTTTGTGCAAAATGGATAATTATTCTGACTCAAAATAAAAATTTCTGTAAATTAGCTTTGTGAATTGGGAAAAAGAGTAATTTTTTCTATTTTAATTAAGATAATTTGCTTAATAAATCAATTCGTTTTACTAATTCATACATACATTCCTAATTTTGATGCTTTAGGATTATAATTATCACAATAAGAGATATGCAGTTTAGGTCTTTTCAAGATAATTAAACGTATTTTGTGCAAAATGGATAATTATTCTTGCCCGAAGTAGAAGTTTCTGTAAACTAGCTTTGTGAATTGTAAAAAAGAGAGTAATAGGATTTTTGATATTCAAAATGCATATCAAACAATTTTTCTATTTCAATTAAGATAATTTGGTCAATAAATTAAATCGTTTTACTAATTCATTCATATATCATGCACGTTTAAGTAATTCCTACATACATTCCTAATTTTGATGCTCTTGGATTATAATTATCTCAATAAGGGACATGCTGTTTAGGTCTTTCGAAGATAATTAATCATGTTTTTTTTTCAAAATGGGTAATTATTCTGGCCTGAAAAACTAATTTCTCTTAATTAGCTTTATGAATTGGAAATGTGATTAATAGGATTTTTACTAATCTAAATACATATTAAACAATTTTTTTATTTTAATTAGGAACATTTGGGTTTATAAATCAAGTGGTTTTTATTAATTTGTACCTACATCATATAAATTTACTAAAATAATTTAAATTTTTAAAGTTCATTATTATGTAAATTAAACGATCCTAATTGAAAAACAAGGAATGAATAATTTAAAATATATTCGTTTTTCTAATTCATTCGTACATCATGCACGTTTTACTAATTCATACATACATTCTTAATTTTGATGCTTTTGGATTATAATTATCTCAATAAGAGATATGTAGTTTATATCTTTGTAAAAGATAATTAATAGTATTTTGTGCGAAATGGATAATTATTCTTGCCCGAAATATAAATTTCTGTAAATTAGCTTTGTGAATTGGAAAAATGGGAGTTCCCTATTATTTAGATAACATTTGAAAGCTCACAGATTCTCGACAGCATTTCACCTTCGACTTCTTTTAAATACGTCTAATTCATATAATTAAAATTCTTTCTAATGTTTAGATGACTTTGAATTAGGTCATATTCAGTTCAATACACAACATAATACGTGATGTTTAAATTTAATACATTTTAAACAATAAACTTTTTTACATAAACACGAATTCGTAAGAATAGTGTCAGACAATAAATACGTTCCTTTCAATTTCAATAATTTTCGTGAATAATGCAAGAAGTAGTTGTTCTTCCGAAACTAATATCAAATAACTGTCAAACTATTTCTTTGGAAGGAAGTTTGGTTGAAGTTCGATTACTTTTCGATATATGATGACAGGGACGAGAGAAAAAATAGTTTTGTCGTTCAACATCTTGATATGGCAAGTCAATTTCCTTTGCTTTGTTCTTCTATATTATCGGCCGCGATTTGTCACTTGCCATATGTGTATGTGTTTCATGTTTTTCTGCTAATAAAATGCGATTTCTAAACCCAAAACTTATTCTAAGATTTTATACTTTGTCTGAAGATAAGGAATTTTTCTAAATTGACTGTAACTATCTCATTGAAAATGTGAAAATCGAAAAGGTAAAATTTATATTTGGCAATAAATGGTTGGAGTATGTATGTGAATAAAATCTAATCCGAGCTTACTAGGTACTTGTAATCACTTGAAATGGAAAATTAATCTAAAATTTCAAATGCAATTTAAAAGAGAAATATTTAAAAAGGTAAAATCAATTTTTCATTCTTTTTTTGAATTTAAGGACATATGTAGGAATTAAATAAAAACAAATATGAGAATATTACTAATTTATTACATTGATTTAAAATAAAATACACTTTAAAAAGAGGAAAATTTAAAAGGTAAAATCAATATTCTAAAAGTCATATTTAGCAGTCAAGGTTAGAGGTAGTATGTGAATGAAAACTTCACTGACCACACTGACAAATTTTTGTATTAATTTGAAATAAAATACATTTCAAATGATGGATATTTAAAAGGTAAAATAAATTTTTAATTCATATTCAGAAACCAGATGGTGAAATACGCATGTGAATAATTACTAAACCAAGCGTATTACGTATACCTTCTACTAATTTCAAATAATATATGCAATTTAAAAGATAAAAATCGATTACAAAATTATATTTATTAAACAAAGGTAGGAGTACATATGTGAATAAGTAATAAACTGAGCATACTGAGAATTTATTGTATTACTTTCTTTCAGCAAGTAAAAGTATTTGAAGAAAAATATTTTTAGTATAATAGGTAACTGGATTGTAACATTCATACTGTTTAACATAGTTCCCTCCCCCCCCCCCCGAGTGAATTGTTATCAAACAATAACTTGCAGAGTGGATGAAACACTATCCATCAAATCATAACTCTTCCTGTTCATTTCCCAAAACCATTTCAAGTCGTAAAAATCTATCGTTATTAGAAATGACTTCCAGGAGCGTTGTTAAGACCAATTATTTATTGTACTCCACTACCCATGAATAAAATTGAGTACCATAAACACGTTATTTCGTACTTTGGATACCTCCAATAAACCTACAACTTCAATGAAAAAGAAATTACTGGAATTGCGCTTTGCTTTTTGCAATAATAGCTTTGAGAAGTAAGTTCCATTAAAAGGGTATATTTATAGCTTTGTCACTGAGATATACGAATGATTATTTAGTAGGGATATAAACGGAATAAAATTTCTATTTTTTTATGATAATTTCCTTATTGCATTAAGGGAAGTAGGTAATTTTGTGCATTTTCGATAACATGATGGTATAATTAAATACCTTTAATATAATGAATAAATTTTGTAAACAATAAATAATTTTAATTGCACATTTTGCTTTTATTTTTATATCCTAATATGAAAAAATAGTGTGCAAAGTATCAAAATATAATAGTGTATATAAATGTATGGAAAGGGAATGTGGTAGAATGGCTTTCCATGACCTTTTTTTTTACGAGGATAAAATTCAGACACTTATGTTTGGAATTTCAGGTTAAATTTTGAAACTTATTGACAACACTTAACTCCTCCTTGTATTTCACACTCTATATGTAGTCTTATTCACATGTATTCTGTATTACAACTTAACGTACTAAATAAAAAAAAAAAAATAAAGGGGACTTTTTTACTGTCCCCTTAAAAAGAGAGAGAAAGAGAGAGAGAGAGAGAGAGGGGAAGAGGGCCGAATTCAATACTCATTACCTTTAAAATAAATATACACTGTGAGTACAAATGACAGATCCGATTTAAAAAAAAATCATATTTTCAAAACTACTGCACATATTATAATAAGTGATACATGAATGTAAAGATAAATATACCGAGTTTTTTTTTCAATTACAAATCTTTGATGTGTGACCCTCTTGTTACACTGCATGTTTCCAATCTGTAATCCAATTCGTTCCATACGTTTTGTAGCATCACTCTATCAATGGTTCGTAATGCTGCACAAATGCCTAATTTAAGTTCTGGCAGTGTTTTCGGCATAGGTTGTACATAAACAATGTCCTTGACGTAAGAAGCCCCAAACCACATGGTGTTAGGTCTGGAATCTTGGTGGCCGTGCGATTAAGGGTACATCTCTGTCACCCACACGTCCCATTCATTGGTTTGGAAGGTCCTCGTTCAAGTAACTACGTACCTGCAAAGACCAATGAGGTGATGCTCCATCCTGCTGAAACACAAAATCTGCTGCTGATCAAACGGTATAGTGGTTAGCGTGCTAGCTTCTAGACCGCGAGGTTAAGGGTTCGAGTCCCGTGTAAGGCAAGGGTGTTTGTAAATGTATGTTGGCTTGTCAAATGACGAATGTTTCGGTGCATTATAGCCCTCGTGTTGCTGACGGAGCCAGATAATCTGATAACAACCAACCAAAATCTGCTTAAAGAACGCATTTGTGCAGCATTACGAATCATTGATAGAGTGATGGTACAAAATGTATATGGAACGAACTGGATTAGAGATTGGATGTATGCCGTGTAAAATGAGGGTCATACATCAAACATTTGTAACTGAAAAAAAAAAAAAAAAAAAAAAAAAAAAACTTGTTATATTTCTCTTTACATTCATGTATCATTTATCGTAATATGTGCAGTAGTTTCGAAAATATGATTTTTTAAAATCGGGTCCATCATTTGTACCCCATTTGTACTCACCCTGTATATCCGTCATAGTGGAATATGCACTATTTGTAGTTTCTATGATTACAAATACTGCTAAGGTTTTAAAGTAATTTTGAATTCGTAGTACAATAACCCGGATAATTTAAATGTCCACTTTAGATATATTTATAAGCCTCCTGGTTTACTACATATATCCCACTGTTCCCAACAAAACGTTATCCGCTATTTATTAGGCTCTTCCAGTAAAAAATATGAAAAGTTAGTTAATATTATCTCGTATGTTCCAAACAACTAATTGTAGTAACCAAAGGTACTGCAATTTTTTTTTACTTTTTTAATATGATATTTTTGTGATAAAAAATATAAATGGATTTGCAAAAAACGATAAACATTTTTCTTCATGCAATATCTATAAATCTTCTCAATTGTAGAATTATATTGATATGAATAAATTTTGCTATTATATATTAAATTGGCAATGCTCTTCAAATTATCATTAATAATGATGTAGATAGCACAATATTTTAAGAGGAAAGTACTTTGAATCGTGTTCAGTTGCACTTCCAATTATCTGGTAAACATTAGGGATCTTTCTGTCCTCCATTGTTACTAAACCACTCTTACTCTGATGAGACCCTCTCAGGTGATTACTGCAAATGGACAACATGATTCCCGATCCCGATCACTATTGCATAGGAGACACCTAAAGTTTTGTGGCAAGTGTAAATGTGTAGTTTGTAGTAACGCGCTATCAGAATATTTGTAACATTTGGATTAATGTTAAATAAGAGAAATGTTTGATATTTAATTATTTACTTTTAACTAAATGCTGCATTTTTTTTTGGGGGGGGGGGGATTGGAATTGTTAGCTTGCTTGAAAAAGTTTAATAATGGAAAGAATTGGAAAAGTAAGCTATGTATGTCACACAAAATGCGACAAAAAATTCAAAATGTGTTGAGAATTGTGTTTCTGCACTGTCAGTTGATATTTGCAAAAATACTATTTTTACAATAAACTATTTCTAGAAAGCTTCTTTTTGTCTAATAACATCGATTTCAATATTCATCTAAAATGGGTATTGATGCATATGGAATATTAATATGAATATGTATACCTATTTTAATCTGCTTGAAGGGTGTTTGAAAGAATTTATAATTTACACTGTTTGGGTCTCAACATTGTTAAAACTTAGTTATAAACAAATACAAATAAATATTCAACAAGTTCTTTCTATTCTAACTAACAAGCAATAGTTTAAAAGACATTAAATTGGATATTGTCATACTAAGAACATATACACTTGTTAAAATAAAACAAATTCTAAATAGAAAACAATAACTGAAATAATGATGATTAAAAAAATGGTTAATTTAAAATAAGTGAAAATGGTACCTAGAAATAAAATACATAGGTATGTCCATACACATTTGACTAGTTTCTTATGATATATTTTTACATCGGGTTATTAAATTAATCTTCTTATTATTTTAAATTCATACATTATTTTTCAAACTTTGGTTTAAGTAGAAACGAGCGTATACAAAAGAAAAGGGTTTGAAAACATTGCTATTTTATAGCAGGGATTTTAAAAATTTTAAAGTGTGGTTAATTTTTTTTTGTATTTCTACTAGGTTTGGAACATCTTGACTTCCAAAAAGTGGCGGAGAAAAATATGTTTGTATGTACAGTGATCTCTCACTTATACGCGGGTGCCTCAGACAGCGAGAAAAACGCGCATAAGTGAAAAACCACAAAATAGAGCTTAAAAGTGAAACATCAATGCAGACTACATAGTAATATTGTTAATTAATATTATGTTCTATACAGTATGACTGAAAAATGTAAATAAGATTACGTAGTTTCAAAATGCAAATATAATAAAAGTTACGTGTCTTGCTTCCGTTAATTATTTTTGAGAACTCATAGAAATGGAAATGCTTACATACCTAAATTTGTTTTATTCTCATTATTTTCTTACAAAATAGTTTACAATCGATGATTGTTTTTGTTTTCTTGAATTTTCAAGAAGAGTTTTTTAAAGTTCATCAAGACGTGAAAAAGTTTGTTCACTTCCGGAGTTGAACTGGAAATAGTCGCGCAGAGTTTGTAAGGCCTCTAATGATGCTGTGTGAGTTGGGGGAACTATTGCCACATCTTCTTCATCATCGTCATCATCCTCTGCATTATCGTCCCCACGATTTATTTCAGCCGCAATATGGCCAATTTCACGCAATTCCGCAGTAATTAAATTTTCGTCAGCATCAACAAAATCGTTGAAAGTAGCAGCGAGTCCACAAGACACAGTGTGCCAATCCTCTTCGTTGATGTCATTCTCACCTTCATTTTCTGGCTCCTCGCATTCATTTTCTTCTGGAAATGAAAATCCTGCTTTCTTAAAGCAATTTTTGATGCACTTGTCGGTGACGTCTCTCCATGACGAGCACAACATGTGAATTGCATCAAGAACGGAAATTTGCTTCAATTCGTCTATCGTGAAACGTTTTGTTTCTATCACAACCAATAGTCGACGAATTAAAGTTTTTCTGTAATTAACTTTCACACAACAAATGATACTCAGATCTAAAGGTTGAATTTTGCTTGTGCAATTGGCAGAAAAAAATATAACTTTCATGTTGGTGAATGTCGGAAGATCTTGTGGATGAGCAGGGCATTGATCCATAAATAGCAGAACTTTAATTTTTTCTTTTTCCATTTTCCTATCAAATTTATGAAGAAAATCTAAGAAAATGCGCGATGAAATCCACGCAGTTTTGTTGTTCGTTTAGAAACAAGGAAGCTTCTTAACGTTCTTAAAACAGCGAGGTTTCTTTGATCTGCCAATGACCAATGGTGGGAATTTTTCCGAACCATCGGCGTTGCAACACAGCAAGGCTGTAAGTCTTCCTTTACTTATTTTCCCACCATGGCATGGTTCTCCCTTGAATGTTAAGGTTCTATCAGGCATCAGTTTATAAAAAAGTCCAGTTTCGTCACAATTGTAGATGTTTTTTGGTTCGTATCCGTTTACTAAAGCAACCAAGTCTTCTTTCCATTGTTCTACAGTTCCTTCATTGACACTCGCACTTTCTCTAGAAAGGACACGAGTTGCCAAGCCATGCCTATTTTTAAATTTTTCAATCCATCCGTGTGATGCAGAAAAGTTTTCCATTTTAAAACTCTTTGATAACTATACAGCCTTTTCTCTTAGAAGTTCAACGTTAACAGGAATGTTCGAGGCACGAGTTTCTTTAAACCATAGCAGCAAAACTTTCTCAAATTCTTCGAATTTTCCGCTTTGAATTCTACTTCTTTTCTTTGATTGAATTCCGCATTCTCTATTCTATGAGCAACTATAATCACCTCCCGATTTTTTAAAATCCCTCTTAAAGTCGATTCTGGGATATTAAAATGCTCCGCTAAAGTTTTTTTCGTGGTGCAAGAATTTTCTTCAAATTTTTTTATAACATCCAATTTAAACGAAATCGACAATTTCGTTCTTTTAGCCATTTTAAAACTCAATCGTCTACAGTATCCGAAATTGCAAGAATGAATTTGTTAGCGATCAATGCACGTGGTACGGTACCGCACCAACACTTCTATTATCTGCTGACGCTTTTACTGATGTCAGTCACAAGATTCCCTCTTCCCTCCACTCATACCCAAATCCCTAGGTAGAAGACCTGGAATCAGAACGATAGGGAAAGGCGAAGGACTGCATTCCTTGAAGCAGAACAAAAAGGGAAAATTCTTGCCATAAGCAACACCTGTTTTTGAGCTTTTAGAACCCAAATTTCTAAACTGAAACTTTTTTTTGTGCCGCGCATAAGTGAGAGGCGCTTTTTCCGTGCAGCGCATAAATGAACATGAATTATCATTGTTTTCCTATATCACTGGCCGGGACCGCAGGAAAAACGCGTATAAGTGAAAAACGCGCATAAAAGAGAGTGCGTATAAGTGAGAGATCACTGTATATGCGTGTGCCTGTGTGTCCGTGGTCACTACAACTCCCGAATGAATTGACCTATAATGTTCGAAATTGGTGCATGGGTTAGTGGTAGCCATTGGATTTGTCATAAAATTTTTCGTCAATATTGCGAATGTGCCCTTTGAAAAAATCAGGTTTTTCAGCAATTGCTAAAAATACACTCTAAATCAAATCAAAATCGCTGTGATAATATCTCTTGAGGTGTTTTAAATATTCCCACCAACGAAATTCTCGTAAAAATGCTATAAAGGTGTAAAATGTCGTAAAACGAATGTCTTTAACACAGAGTTCTCTCCTCTTGAGCATTACTCATTAACATCCGTTTTTCATCTCTCTTCTGTTTCACTTACAAGAAAGGATAAAGTAAGATTTATCGAAAAGTAAATCTGCGAAAATCGCCATTTTAGCGTCTTATTTTTTTGGCCTATGTAAGAATTGTCTCCAAAAATATCGCCAAACTGGAAATTTTTTCAAATGAATGAAAATGTGAAAATGGTAATAATACATTTCCACGGCAAATTTAAATACAGTGACCAGTATCATAGTGTAATTGAAAGTTCTACGATGTTCCACACCCCTATTTTTTATGGTATAGTAAATAATATTTTTATAATGCATAAAGCACGAAATATAACTCAACTGCAGATGCTAAAATATCATGCATGGTCTTTCTATTTTATGGTTGTAAATTATTATTCCATTAAAAAAAAAAAAAAAAAATCAGTGAAGGAGATATTATGCCCCCTTCACTCACGCACGCACACACACACACACACACACACACACACACACACACACACACACACACACACACACACACACACACACACACACACACACACACACACACACACACACACACACACACACACACACACACACACACACACACACACACACACACACACACACACACACACACACACACACACACACACACACACACACACACACACACACACACACACACACACACACACACACACACACACACACACACACACACACACACTCACACACACACACACACACACACACACACACACACACACACACACACACACACACACACACACACACACACACACACACACACACACACACACACACACACACACACACACACACACACACACACACACACACACACACACACACACACACACACACACACACACACACACACACACACACACACACACACACACACACACACACACACACACACACACACACACACACACACACACACACACACACACACACACACACACACACACACACACACACACACACACACACACACACACACACACTTAATTAATGTTTGATGAAAATAATTCTATTCATACATAATGAATTTATAATGTTACAAAAGTTTAAATCAAAACTATCCGAACTTCCAGGCTGATTCTGAAAGTTCTGATTCAGTTCTTGATTCAGTGATTCTGATTTAGTTCTTAAGGTGAATTTAACAACTAACTTGTTCCTATGAAAGAAACATGTCCTTATTACGGGCGTAACTTTTTTAAAACAAATTTTCCTCCTAAACTAGGTTAAACTTTAACTTGTAGTTTCATGTTTACTTTTATTGATGTTGATGGTGAATGCAATCGGATAAGTTAAAAAGGAACTAAATTACAGCGTGGATCGTCCTTTGAGTAATGTGAGACACTTATATCGAAAAGCAATTTATCACTTTAACTGGACACTATAGATTAAGCAGCGAGTTACTGATCGGAGATACTTTTTGTGGATGATCATGGTACAGTGAAAGATTCTCTGAGTTTAAAATATAAGTTAAAACTAAAATATATTGAATTTAGATCCTCTCAGATTTGATAAATTGAATTTATTGAAATCGCTGACATTTGTTATCTGTCTTTATAATTTGATTCAGCAAAAATTTAGTATAATAATTCGCTATTTTGTTATCTATTTGAATATATTTCCATTTATTATATAAAACGCTTAAATTGTACTTCACAGTTTTAATCTTGTAATAGTTCTTAATATAGAGTATTTTGTGAATCTTTTTACGAGCACATAACAATAGTTACCCATAATGACGTCATATATGATATTAGATATTAAATTGTGAAGTATTTGCTTTAGTTGTACCAATATTAGCTTTTTTTTAAACAGTAAAAATATTGGGTAGGCCATTTTCAGTGATATATCCTCCAGATAAAAATATTAATGTTTCTTAGTCACTTGATTTATTGATAATTTTTTCAGTAAGGACACATGAAATCAGGACTAACGGATCATTTTTAATTTTCGTAACACCAATGGAAGTGTTGAACTTAACCTTTAGGTAAATTTTAATATTTAAATATATAATTTCTATCAGTATGACACATTACCAGCATTGCATTCCCCTTAAAAAAAAAAAAAAAAGTTAGAGTATGATGGATGTGTTTAAGTTTTTATTCAATGAAATTCTGATAAAAAATTATTCGTAAGGGAAATGCTTTAAAACATGTCAAGTATAAATTATGAATGAAAAAATCCATTTAATAAGATCATCTGGGGATAATTTGACTACTTTTCAACTTCATATTATCTGGAAATAAATTTCTGGCTATTTTGGAAATATAAACTACTTATTCATATTTTTCTTATTGTGTTTCGTTATAGTATCTAAAATACTACTGTCTGAAAATACTTTTTAAATATCAATGGATTTTTACCACCTAAAAAGAGATAAAAATTACTAAACCGAATCTTTATTTAAATATATATTTTTTTTAACTTGTTGACTCACTGTCACAGTGATTTAATTTTCTAAAAAGTGTTTAATATTTATTAAAATTCTGTATAAGTACTTATTTAAATAAATATTTTTCAAGGATAATACTTTTTTGTTAAACAGTTTTTGTTTCAAATTAAAAAAAAATAGTTTATAATTAAACAAAATGAAAAATTATTTAGGTTTTTCTGTTTTCAGCTGAATTAATTAAATGTGTGAAAAATAAGATGAATGATTCTCTATTAGATTAAATTAAATTTATTATATTACGGGATTTGACTTAAAAAAAAAAAAAAAAAAAAAAAAAAAAAAAAAAATATATATATATATATATATATATATATATATATATATATATATATATATATATATATATATATATATATATATATATATTTTTTTTTTTTTTTTTTTTGATAAAATGTCAACAAGTATTTTTCTCTAAAAATCTCAAAAAGGCATATTTTATTTATTCATTTAAAAAAAAAAAAGAAAAAAATACGACACCAATTTGCTGCTTGTTTTCCAAATTTTCAAATAGGAAACAAATGAGTTCCTGTAGTATTACTAATGCTGGAATAAGTTGCAGGGAAAAAGTGGTGCAATGTTTGTTTTATGTAGATCAAATATTAAGTCATCTTGGAATTTCAGGGTTCGACTCATGCAAAAGAGTGAAATAATTTTCATGAGGTTGCCAAATCATTTAATTTAAATATTAAATATTCCAGTGAAAGATTTCTTATAAAAAAAAAATAATATAAAGTTATCACTTTATTTATGGATATCGTTCTAAAGATAGCAGATAGTGGTTAGGGATTTCAAGCTTTTTAAGACATGAAATGCGATAATTTTTATAAAGGTTGGTAGTTGCGAAGTTCAATTTTGCATCATAAATTTGAAACTAAACTTTGCAGCATAGGCATGAAAATCTTGATGTTTAGACAATTATAACAAATTGTTTCAAAATGATAACAAGCAATCGATCCATATGTATCTCATAAAGGTTTCGCTTCATTAATTTGGAATTATCGTAACAAATGGAGAAAAGATTAATAACTGTAATTTGTGTAATATTGTCATTCATGCCTCAAATAGATGTTTATGACGTATATCCTCCTCCAGAACAATTACACCTCTGCCAATGCTTCAAAGAATGTCCAAAATAGTACTATGGTATGTACTGCTTTGGGATGACGAATTTTCGTGAACTACTTTCCTTGTTTTTGAAGACAGAGAACATTTCTTTCACATACACGTGCTTCTATGACGTGAGTCTTCTATACGTACCACTTCATTCCTCAGAAAACAGTACGTAATGCTCGGACTCGAAAACACTACGTAATGCTCATACTCGAAAACAGTACGTATGCACCTTATTTGATGAACCACCCCAGTCAGACGTTATTGCAAGTCTTGATATATTAAGGGTGAAAGTTTTAGAAGGCGTTACGTGGAACCTGTTCTCAAAAATGCACCATCTGATTGAACTTTCGTTTGATTGTGTTTTTATTGGTAACATTGGAGATGTTAGTGTAAATCTCTTACCGAAAATCATTGAAAAGTTAAGATTTAGAGATACAGGTACATTATCGCTCGGAAACAATGTCTTCGCATCGCTGGTGAACTTGGATTTTTTTTTTTTTTGTGATGGATCGTGGTGGAATCCGAGGGATAAAGAGAAGTATGTTTCCTTCGCCATCCAAAATTTGGTTTCTATCACTTCAGTGAGTATTTTATGAGTGTTCCTCTATTCTTGAAAACAATTTTTTTCTTCTTCTATCAAGTTTAACTTTTATGAGTTTTATTTTGAAGCCCATGCCCTAAGGGGAATCCTACAATAGAGAAGTTGCGTATTTTTTAAAAATGGTAAAAAGCAAAAAAATTTAATAAAGAAAGCAAAGCTGATTCCGAATATGTCAGTTATATTGCGGTTAAAAATGTATTTAATTAAATATTGAAAAAAAAAAAAAAAAAAAAATCGTAAAAACAGTGGAATCGTGACGTAACTGCAAAACGTTTCATCATTAGCTGATTAGATTTGACGTCATAATTCGATGTAATTTTTTTTCCTTCATTTTGTTTACCTACGACAACCTACGAATTTCATAGGAGCTGATATTCGTGGTGTAAAATCTGAAAGGTATGTACCTATTTTACAAACAGTTTTTCATTTGTCTTTAACTTGATTAAATATGACTTATTTTTATTGTAAGTTTTTATTTTCAATTTTCATTCCATACAGTTAAACTGCAGCAAAACATTGCAGTCGCCAATTTTTTAACAATATTTTCGGAGCTCAAAATTTTACATACTTTACGAACTATTCGAAACGAAAGCCATATTTACCAAGAAACTGTATATTCGATTAAAATTAGCGTTCAAGAATCATCATTTTATTCTTGTACAAGTCATTCTTATACAAATTAATTTGATTCTTATACAATAACCAAATGACTTTTTCCTTTTTCATAAATGTTTTGGTGCTATTTCGAAAACTTTTAAGTCCGTTTTTCCACATCTCTCCACTCCTAAGAAAGTTATAAAAACACTAGTTTTCCATAGTACAGTTGAATCCAGTATTATTTTTAAAATCAAATTTTTAAATAGTAAAAGCTACCTATTGTTTACTAATAAGTGCAATGTCTGTAACTTGGCGTGCTATGTAAACAACTGCCATGGAAATCCAATGAAAAAAAAAAGAAGTTTGCCTTTATTTTCAATATAGCATTTTTTTTTTTTTTTTTTTTTTTAGTTCAGATTAATTTATATTTCGCTAGAAATTTTACTTTCTTATTTTCAAGAACACTTGTCACCTCTTTAAACAACTTGTACACCTGTTATTCCCAAAGTTGGCGACATTTATTACTAAAGAAAATAATGGATCTTTTTAACATATTCTTCCAAATTGTCAAAGCAGAATAGAAACCAAATAGAATTTAATTTTGTTTATACATTTAATTTAATTGTGTTTGTATATTTCTGTTCAATTAAAACGAAGATCTAATTTTCTTTGACATACTTTAAAAAAAATAAGTAATTTTAGCTTTGTAAGAACAGTCGGGGGGCGATGTTCACATGCAGTCTGTTAGGACGAACTCTTATCAACTTGAAAGGCTTAAAAAGCTTCTATTTTTTATTATTTTTTCTCATATTTATTTCATGCCCTGCTATATACCTGTAGACGTATTTTTATTTTGCATTCGTCTTTAACAAATTACATATATTCAAGCTCACAAGCATAAGCAATGCTTTAGTTTCTTGTGAAGTAAATATAGCTTCTGCCATTACATAGTTAATACAATATTTATATTTTATTCGGGATGATTTTAAATAACAAGTGGATTTTAAGAATTGTAGAATCAAATATTACAGACAATCGATTTTTTACATGTTTCCACAATGCAAAAACTAAAAAAAGAGCCAGAAAATACTTCTATTACTGTGAATTTATCAAAAAATATTAAGTCGAACGAACACCATTGAGGTATTTTTTTCTTTAGCTCTATGAATTTATATTTTCATAAAAATAAAACGATTCAATACTTTTTTTAAGTATTAGGTTTCATTCAGAATTAATATTAAAAAAAAAAAAAAAAAAAAAAAAAAAAACAGTTATTAATATTCAAATTGAATTCCAGACTTAAGAACTACCTTGTTTTACACATTTTTAAATTGTAGGAACACTTTTGGGAACCACTGTATATCATAGAATTTCAAAATAATTAGGTCATTATATAAAAACAAGAGTAATAGGTGTGCTATTATCACATCAAAATGATCTTCACAAACGTGTCGAGAACTTTTTGAAGAAACATTGTCTCGTTTTCATGACTTTACACTATTTCTTGCGGATATCTGCGTGTTTAGCAACACTGATAAATAATTTAGCAGCTTTGGAAATTGAAGAATTCTTACAAATCGGGATGAGGCAATGTACTCTGGATTTGAGGACATAATTTCAAATCAATTAAAAGAATACAAGATTTAAAAAAAAAAAAAAAAAAAAAAAAAAAATACGCTATAGCAATGCGAATAAATTCATGATACTCTCTAAGACCACGCGAAGCCAAAGTCGGATTATGACTTAGGGGGACGTCACAGCTAAGTTAGTCTCGTTTTTGCCGCGCTTTTAAAAGTGGGAAATTGAAATGAGTATAACTCCAGAAATATTGAACGAATTTCAAAACTTTTTCTAGTTTTGGTTGTCTTTCGTCACTCTTAATAATAATAATAAAAAAAATTAAAAAAAATAAAAAATTCTTAACTTGTCCATTATTTAGAATTTATTATTATTTTACCATAAAATTATATTCTACAGCTGTGAATGAGAGAGATAAATTTTTGCAATAACCTAATAACCTATACTAAATTTAAATACATGAAAATAATCTTTGAGTTAATTAAAATTAATTTACTTCAAATTATTGCATTCATTCATATTGGAATCGGTAGATCGGTTATAAGTTAGAGGGGTGCCTGAGTTGGAGAAATTGTTAAATTAAATTTTTTTATCATTAAGAGTACATTTTATATGAAAAGACTGTACTTTATATTGATTGAAATCCCGATTTTAGTCTGCAGGACTTAATGAAAAATAATATCGAAATAATTTTTTTTTTTAACAAATGATACTTTCTATTAAATTCTTTTTTTTAAGATTCTGATTACCATAAAATTCTAATGCATTTGTCACACTTAATGTCAATGTATAATAAATAAATAGTATCTCTGTGAGTATTTAGAATCCATTGCATGCGAATAATTTTTATTCACTCTGCTGATACACATATTAAACTGACGAAAGAAATTGAAGAAACGTCAGATAAAAATGTCAGTTAGTGCAGGATTGCTTTATTATTATTCAACACAGTTCCCATTTACATTTCAAAAAAGGAATTTTCAACTAGTTAATTTTTTATGTATTTAAGGTGGAACAAAATAGAATCACTTCCGAATGATTTTTTGGAGGATATGCCTGAAATTTCGAAAGTAAAGTTGATTGGAAACCTGATTCCTACGATTTCGGAGTCAGTGTTTAATCGAAGGTATAGGCTCCACATTTACGCAGAAGGTAAACTCTTTTATTTATTTATTTATTTATATAATTATTTATTTATTTAAGTGATACTCATTAGTTTCATCGCACTGAATTTACATGAATGATATATTTCAAATACTGCAAGCCATTTTTTAAAAAGAGACATTAACACTATGATTCTTTATATAAAGATCCTCTCAATTTTAAGTTCCATGGAAATCCAAAGCCGACTCTCATATCCAAAAATGAATTGATTAGGAAAGGAAATCCTTTTTACACATTGTTGGACATTTCAGAGTCTAAACTCAATTTTTGAATAAACTAATTTAAAGTGCATGCTCAGCCTGTTCAAGCGCACTATATTTTAAAAGAGTTTTGTTGCCAAGTTTTAAGCTCTTCCTTGCCAAGTTAAGGAAGTATTAAGTATTGTTGTGACTTTAAATCTAAAAGCGGAAACTCATACAATACATTAAAAATTTCACTTCAAATTAATTCTCTAATATACTAACGTTATTTAAGACACAGTAGTGTTCCTTGTTTCAGTTTTCTTAAGGTAAAAATGTCTTTTTATTATTTATATTGAATCTTACTATACATATTGTTGCGTGGATGGGTTCGAAAGAATTGAAGCCAAAGCAGATCAAAACTTGCAGAAATTTATTCCGATATAATTCTTCGCAGATTCTCTTACAACTCCAGAACTTCTCGTTCTAGTAGACTCAATACAGCTCTTTTCACAACAATAGAGCACAAAACAGCAGTTAAAAACTTGACAACACAACTGCTAAAATCGCTTCAAAAGACAATGCAATACAGTTCACTTTCGGAACTCTCTGAATGCTCGCTGAGAGACAGCTAACTCCACTCAGTCAGTAATTCCAGTCAGTCAGTAACTCAACTAACTGAGTGACTCATGGCAGGGCTTATATAGAAATCAATACTTCGTGAATCTTCTAGAGATAGAAATTTGGAGGACTTTCCAGATGGTAGTCGAAAAGTCCTATACATGTACATGGGTACCGAAAATGTCGCCAAGTTTGGCGACAAAAATTAGTTGCCAAAACCATCGCCAACTTGGCTCTATCTCGCCAATTTGGTGAGATTGCCATTACCATAATGTTAAATGCCCTGCTCCTTGTAAAATTCGCTTCCTTGCGTTATCTCTGTAAAAACAAAGTTGCCAATGATTCACGAGATAACATTGCCAACAATATTAAAATGCCTTTGTAGATTGAATTTAAAATCGATGATGTTGGATAATCTTCATTATTTTGCTAATATATAAAAAATCAAGAATATTTTCTGGCTGTTTACGTTGGTTCCGAAAGTGAAAACTTCTAGGATATCAACTCCACTTGCACAGGCATCATTTCAAACAGTTGATTGGTTGGTTGCTTTTATATTATCTGGCACCGTCAGCAACACGAGGGCTATAATGCGCCGAAACATTCGTCATTAGACAAGCCACATACATTTACAAACACCCATGCCTAACACGGGACTCGAACACTCAACTTCGCGGTCTAGAAGTTTTTCCTATCTCAATACAACAGTAGTAATTTGAAGCGTCAAATTTGTGATGAATGAACACAGTAACCCCAGATGGGAATGTAAATTTAACGGGGTACTACCAGATGGGTAGTCTAAATTTAAGTACATAAATTTTTTTTTCAGACTTGATACTTAATTATTTAAAATCATCCTGAATATAAAACATATTAAACGAAATGTGTGTTAAAAATTACAATATAAATTCAATAAAAACAATTTTTTATACTAAAGAAGCAAATAATAAGAATACTAAATATTAAAGTACATATAGGACATGAAAAGTAATTTATTATCACTCAAACAATGGACTATATCATGGTAACGTTTTGTTTACAAAGTTGAAAATCCTTTTCTTTTAAAGTAACAAACGATCTCTCTTTCAAAGACTCGGGAGATACACAGTATCCATCTAAATACCGATGACCTTGCAAAGGAGCAATCCAACTTATACTGCAGTTACAAACAATGGGATTACCTAAAGAAACACGTTTTAGCTTTATTTCATAATAAATGTAAATACAAGGTTGTCGTCTGACTATTCATACTAATTCTTATGAAAATTATTCAATTTTTCAAAAGATGTTACAAAATTGTGTCAATCCATCTTATTAATAGTAAATTAAATACTTAACAGAAATCAATCGTTAAAACGACAAGGTCAGTAATAATTGTGTATAAATATTATTCAATTTAATAATCATAAGTATCTGAATTGAAAAAAAAAGACTTAAAAAAGAGCTCAAGATTTTAATTGTATAATTTATTTAAATTTTGAAAACTGTAATTGGAAGAATGCTTCAATGATTTTTTAATTTATTAATGACAAATAAAGAACATTGCTGATTTAAAGAAGTTTATGTAATCTAACTTAAAGAAAGCTAGCAAACTAAAGTATTTTATGAATTTAATTCATAGTAAATTTGCTTAAGTATTTTTCCTTTAATGATTCCAGAAAAAATTTATGTAATGATAAAAATAAAGCAATTAAGCTTAAAATTAAAATTAATGTTATGACATAAATATCATTTTATTAAAGAGATATGTTAATGCTTACTGCTACTATGTATTTAAATTAAAACGTAATTTTTTTATTGATTTAAATTAATTATTATTACTACTAAAAATTATTAATTCTATTTGAAAGACTCCTCAAGGGAAGAGATTTTAATGTTAAAGGCGTTTGTTTCTCAAATTTTTGTACCATTAACGAATTTTTAAAGGAATTTTAGACCTAGGGATTTTTAGAACGCTTTAAAAGGCATTACCATAGATATAAATCAAACTTGTTTCTTTTTGGCAATTGCTGAAAAACATACATTTTTCACAGGCGCTCTTTTGATGAAAATCTTAGTGATAGACCACATAGTTACCACTGATTTTTATACAAAAGTTGAACATTGTAGATCAATCTGTTCAGGATTTAAAATGATCATATGCACAAATGCATCTTTTTTCGACCATTCTTTTTTAGACTAAGGACATTACAAAACGCGTAGAAACTCAAAAAATAGATTTATGGATTAACATTTTTTTTTATCCAATGCAATACATTCATTAATCTATATTAATATATGAATAATTGAAAGTAAAATTTGGATAGAACACGAGGTCCAGACGTCTATCATCAGGGATGATTGTTGGTTGTTTTCAGATCATCTGGCGCAGTCAGCATCACGAGGGCTATAATGCGCCGAAACATTCGTCATTAGACAAGCCACATACATTTACAAACACCCATGCCTAACACGGGACTCGAACACTCAACTTCGCGGTCTAGAAGTTTTTCCTATCTCAATACAACAGTAGTAATTTGAAGCGTCAAATTTGTGATGAATGAACACAGTAACCCCAGATGGGAATGTAAATTTAACGGGGTACTACCAGATGGGTAGTCTAAATTTAAGTACATAAATTTTTTTTTCAGACTTGATACTTAATTATTTAAAATCATCCTGAATATAAAACATATTAAACGAAATGTGTGTTAAAAATTACAATATAAATTCAATAAAAACAATTTTTTATACTAAAGAAGCAAATAATAAGAATACTAAATATTAAAGTACATATAGGACATGAAAAGTAATTTATTATCACTCAAACAATGGACTATATCATGGTAACGTTTTGTTTACAAAGTTGAAAATCCTTTTCTTTTAAAGTAACAAACGATCTCTCTTTCAAAGACTCGGGAGATACACAGTATCCATCTAAATACCGATGACCTTGCAAAGGAGCAATCCAACTTATACTGCAGTTACAAACAATGGGATTACCTAAAGAAACACGTTTTAGCTTTATTTCATAATAAATGTAAATACAAGGTTGTCGTCTGACTATTCATACTAATTCTTATGAAAATTATTCAATTTTTCAAAAGATGTTACAAAATTGTGTCAATCCATCTTATTAATAGTAAATTAAATACTTAACAGAAATCAATCGTTAAAACGACAAGGTCAGTAATAATTGTGTATAAATATTATTCAATTTAATAATCATAAGTATCTGAATTGAAAAAAAAAAGACTTAAAAAAGAGCTCAAGATTTTAATTGTATAATTTATTTAAATTTTGAAAACTGTAATTGGAAGAATGCTTCAATGATTTTTTAATTTATTAATGACAAATAAAGAACATTGCTGATTTAAAGAAGTTTATGTAATCTAACTTAAAGAAAGCTAGCAAACTAAAGTATTTTATGAATTTAATTCATAGTAAATTTGCTTAAGTATTTTTCCTTTAATGATTCCAGAAAAAATTTATGTAATGATAAAAATAAAGCAATTAAGCTTAAAATTAAAATTAATGTTATGACATAAATATCATTTTATTAAAGAGATATGTTAATGCTTACTGCTACTATGTATTTAAATTAAAACGTAATTTTTTTATTGATTTAAATTAATTATTATTACTACTAAAAATTATTAATTCTATTTGAAAGACTCCTCAAGGGAAGAGATTTTAATGTTAAAGGCGTTTGTTTCTCAAATTTTTGTACCATTAACGAATTTTTAAAGGAATTTTAGACCTAGGGATTTTTAGAACGCTTTAAAAGGCATTACCATAGATATAAATCAAACTTGTTTCTTTTTGGCAATTGCTGAAAAACATACATTTTTCACAGGCGCTCTTTTGATGAAAATCTTAGTGATAGACCACATAGTTACCACTGATTTTTATACAAAAGTTGAACATTGTAGATCAATCTGTTCAGGATTTAAAATGATCATATGCACAAATGCATCTTTTTTCGACCATTCTTTTTTAGACTAAGGACATTACAAAACGCGTAGAAACTCAAAAAATAGATTTATGGATTAACATTTTTTTTTATCCAATGCAATACATTCATTAATCTATATTAATATATGAATAATTGAAAGTAAAATTTGGATAGAACACGAGGTCCAGACGTCTATCATCAGGGATGATTGTTGGTTGTTTTCAGATCATCTGGCGCAGTCAGCATCACGAGGGCTATAATGCGCCGAAACATTCGTCATTTGACAAGCCATCATACATTTACAAACATCCATGCCTTACACGGGGCGCAACCTCGCGGTCTAGAAGCTAGCACGCTAACCATTATACCGTTTGGTCGTCCTATCATCAGGCATCAGGGAGATCGACGGAACCAGAAGCCCAAGGAAAGTCTGAAAAGACTACTAGGATTTGAGCTTTAAGCTCTATTTAATAGAGGGATTCAAAGATTACGATTAAAATAACTGCTGATGTTTTTTTCAAAAACGCATCCGTTAATTTCTGGCTAAGTCAAATCACCGATAATATAACAGTCGGTACTCTTGTTCCAAGAAAATTATAAAAAAAAACCCTTCTTAGATCAACTGTATATGTTTCTTAAATGTAAGCTGTTTTAAGTGCTGAAAGTAGTTTGGTAGAAATTTTCGTTCACAAAAGTTACTCTCCTTTCAGTATGATATATTATTTTAAGGTGTTTCTACATTGAAAATGACCGAAAGAGTCGTATATAGCATGAAGAATTTGATATCATTATAAACAATGATTTAGATACTGTATTTCTAATTAAATGTATTATTTGAGAGTAAGAGGTCCTGACCTGCTTCTCATCAGGAAGTTCAGCAGACCAGAATCTCATTGGAGGTGTTTTTGAAGAATATTTGATAAAGTACCAGGGAATATTCCCTAAAATGTATCCATTCAATTCAGAATAATTGCACAATTGCATTATTAAACTTCTTAAAATTTCAATTGAAATGTGCTCGACATTAGATACTGAGACGCATTCAGAAAATAAAATTACCACATATCCAATAAATGTTGTGTAATATCGTAGCTTCACGTTCGGTATTTTTATTTCATGACACCAAAATATATCATCTTCTACTGCAAGGATAAAAGGTGATAAGGTGGATCGAGCCGAAACTTGGCATATAGACTCGCTGTCGATGACAATGCATTCTATCAAGTTTTGGTGGAAAATATAGGTAGACAATGGCGCGGAATGTATGTTTTCTTGGTATTGGTCGAATACTATAAGAACTTCCCCTACGATCAAAATAGTTTAAGGTGCAATTGCACATTATAGTTGGTAATGCATATAAAGGATTTATAGTAAAAAATATGTTTTTATGGGAATTTTTATCTTCGACTACATTGTGTTTATTCTCCAATTTTAAAATGAAACAGAAACCACATAAGAAAACGAACAATAAGTATCAATAATAATGCAAAAAACAGTCATAAGTTTCTATGCATTTTCAGAATACAATAATAAATAATAGCAAATGAGTAAGTAAAAATGCATTTTATTCATATATCATAAATAATTGAAAATTTTCACTGCAGTTCTAGTTTGTTTTATTTCTTCTAAAGTCAGAATCGTCCACAGTGGTACATTTGTGATAATAGTTGCTTTTGTAACATCTGATCATTTTTAAATTAAAAGAAAAAGTCTGCTTGTAGGAAATTACTAGTTTTCATTGTGAATATTTTTGAAGCACAGATTTTCTTTAGAAAAGAAAATTTTTAATACTTGACTGAATACTTTTGGATCATAAAAACTTTCTGTTAACTCTATTTTAAGCTGCATATTTAGCCTCAAGTAAAGGTATTTTTAGTAATACAGATATTGTGCGAAGGTAAATGTAAGAAAATTTTCATTGGAAGAATGATTTACTGATATTATATATGAAAAATATACACTTCCTGGAAAGTTGTAAGAAATCACATAATTAATAAATGAAAGTTTGAACAAGCAAATAAGAAGCAAAACATTTTATGAAATATGAAAAATAAACAGAAATTTGAGTCGTTCTGCAAATTTAAAAGTAATTGGTAGTACGTTATTATATATTTTGTTTATTTTCTGTGAGAGTGAATATCGGTTCACAAAATTGAAAAGTGATCTTAACACAATAATATTTTCCCTTTGTGCTTGATAATGATAAACCTTTTTCTATAATATACATTTATTAACAGAATTCTTCGTGCATGCCAATGATGATATTACATTTTTATGAAGAGTAAAAGCATAATAGCTAATATTAGAATTATACATGATACATAGTTACAGATATACAATAGATACATACATAGTCTAAGGAGTAATAATATCCTACATGTGAATACAACTTTTTCAATTTTATTTCATTTCTATCATTGAATTCAATAGAAAAATGGCTGCAGATTTATTTTAAAAACGCAGTGCTATTAAATTAACATACAAAAACTTTACAAATTTTTGATCTGTCACTTCAAGGAAACTGAGTTTTCTATCATTTTATCTGAGAGCTGCACAATCTATAAACTTTTCTTCAAATTCACTATAACTGGAATGAAATCCATTTATCTTCATTTTCACAAGTAATCATGAATTCAAATGCGAAAACCTCAATTTTATAAAACTAGTAACATAAATTATATATAAGATCTCAAAAAAACCCACTACTATATTTAACGTTATTTCCTTATTAATGGTATGAATCGAATTAGTCACATCATCCACGCTGTCATTTCTGATAAATTACACTGGACAACACAATTTCAAAAAACGTCCTGCTTTCGAAATAAAAATAATCATTTTATAATTAATAAAATGTGTTGAACACGATTATTATGACAAAAAAAAAAGAAGAAAAAAAAAAAAAAAAAAAAAAAAAAAAGAAGAAGAAGAAAAACCTGAATTGCCAAAGGTTTTTTTTTGGTAATATGAACACATTATTGAGAAATAATGCGTTTATGAAAATATTATAATACTTGTTCAGAATACCTTAATCTTCATCAGAGTATCTTTGACGAGTGTCTAAAAATAATAAACCAGTATTGCTGTAAGTACCTGTATCTGGCATCCTGGTACCATTACATCCCCCTGGCAATGTCCTGCTGAAAACGTTCAACACCTCCCCGAAGTATTTTTGAAAACTTAATACATAGGATATAGGAGGAATAATGATTTTTCTCTTCTTCCAATGGTGTGTTCTTAGACTTCATGAATTGTTTTGTCCATTTTCTTCATGTAGAGTGAATCGATTGATTTTAAGAAGCTGCGAACTGTATCGGAATTAAACTATGAAGGTTTATGAAATATATGAATTTATTTTAAAGATAATTAGGCTTAAGCCTGTAAATTGTTGGAATTAAATGAATCATTAATGAAAATTATTTATGTAGAAAGTATCATTACATTCTAAATCAGGTATAAATCATAACTGCATTGCCTTAGTGTTTTTGGGTCAATTAATTATGGACAAGTCATATCTGATAAATAAATAAAACAGTTAATTTTCCACTTAAATTTCTAAATAGAATATATAATTTGCAAAGCTACTATTTTGTAGAATGGAAAAAAAATCATATTTAACTTATTTAATATACTTTTACTCAAAATAATGTTAATCGATAGAATCCTTATACTTATACTCTAAATAAAGATAATTAATAGAAATAGTATTTAAAGTCGATTAATAAAATATTAAAAAATAAATTAAATAAGGACAAAATTTAGGTATAAGGATGGTAATGGCCTTGATGATAATAATATTTTATTTCGTTTTAGGAATCACAAAATAAAGAATAAGCTTTTTGTAAATTAATTACAAATTTTAAGCATACAAATTTAAACAAAAATAATATATAACATAATACGCCTAAACAGAATTTATTATAATTAAATAATATTAAGGATGGTAATGGCTGCACTAAAAATATGTGCACTAACAATCAACTTCAGCACTTCTAACTACGATTTATAAAGTTATTTCCAAGTAGTATTACTATTCTAATTCGAGTTAAGGCCTATTATTTGAATCAGAAATGTGATTTAGTTATCAAGAAAGTAAGTAAAAATATTGCATGGTAACGACACAAAATGCTAGTGACAAACTAAAAAAAAAATCACATTATTAATTTCAAAATACTTTTTAAAGGAAAGGACTTATATTTTTGTTATTGAAATTAATGATGTTTAATAAAAATAATATTTTTAAATATACATTAAATTTAATGCAGTATCAATGCAAACTTGAAAGACAAAATTTGTGAAAAAGGACAGTGGATGGTAATGACAATTCAATATTAATCCTGAGTTTTTCTGGAAAATAAATGAGAAAAAAAAAAAAAAAAAAAAAAAAACACACACACACACACAATTAAAATGCATTTCATTTCTCGATTGACAGTTACTAAGTCAGATACAAAATTAATTCTTCAAAATTCATTATTATGACTTAAGTAGACATTCGACAACAAAGTGGACGTTTCAGTAGAATTCCCCAGATCTCTCCTTTCAAGCACGTTAAAATCATTCGCGATTAAGTCTTTTCACTTAGGAATTAATTTCATTGTTGACCAATGTTGCTGAAGAATTTCCAATTATTACATTGCAGTTTGGAAGAATTTTAATTTCATGATAGTCACTATGGATAATGTCGGTTTTATCATTGAAAATAAAACGCATTTTAAGCATTAGACTCAATGCTTTAAGGTACCAAAAAATGTGCATTAAGTTCTAAATATATACATATTTTTCTAACGAAAGCACATTATTTGAAATAGGAAGCAACTAACGATAATATTACCTGATAATGAAAGATCACCCAGATGTTTATAGACCGTTTGAAATACGGTCTGTGAAATAGTGGTAAGTAGATTTTTGCTCAGATCAATGCTGCGTAGATGCGGCATATGTAAAAAAATATCTGGAGGCAATACTTCAATCTGGTTACCGCTAAAGTGGAAACATTATTTAATATACGTTTAATCATCAAAAATTGTAAAGATAGTTTGTAGTTAAAAGGCATTGTAAATTTATATATTAATAAATATTTAAAGAAATACACTTTTAAATATTTGAACTCATAACAGTTATGTGTAAGTGTACATGTAATTTTAAGTATTTAAATATTTAAGGTGTGTATATATTCATTCAACATATTTACATAATGCATTGCTTTGTTCGGTTATTTTTTCGTTTAAAGTTCTTTTTAACCCATTTTGAAACAGTTATTGTTCAAATCTATGGTGCAGTTTTTAATTAAACTGTAGTCTATATAATTTGGATTAGTATAATTTAAGAATTGACAAGTTTTTCAAATGTTTCTTTTGGCACATATATTTGCCCTTAGTTTAAAAATTTAAACAAATTCATATTTTTAACCGGATTATTTTTATTAAAAATAATAAAATCACTTTTTCATCCAGAAAAGTATCTAAAAAATCTATAAAAATTTTTCTGGTTACTCTTAAAAGATTGCATATTACATTTAATTACTTTTGCAATAAATTCCATATTTCATATTTTTCATGTCTTACTTTGAAAATGGGGTGAAATATGCTGTGTTATGACAAAAGTTCTTTTATAAAGATAACTCAAAGCTACTGATCAATAATTAAAAATATAACTCACTCAAAAAACAGGACTTCAATATTACTCGGCTGTGGAAAATAACTCCTCTTCAGTTCCTTAATATGACAATTCCGTATTCGGATATCCATTAGTTCCGTAAAATCTACAAACACTTCATCCTCAATAAAACTAGTTTCTGTCTTCCAGAAATGCAACCGCTCCAGAGTTTTGCTCACATACAACCGGAAGGGAAAATCCAGTAGTTTAATATCTACCTTATAAGCCAGGAGGAACCTGAGCCGTCCAAAGCCCCAAAACTGCCTCCAGGAAAGTCCATGATCGAATCGATCGCTGTAGAAATGCACCGCCTCAACGTTGTTCGATACAGAAGGTCCATGCTGAATAACGTTAAGAAAAGCAAATGTGAAATTTGATTCTACCAAGTCCACAGAGCGTATTTGCTTTCTTATGAAGAATGAAGTAGAGATGGGCACTTTGGATTCAAATATTTGGAGTTTCTTGAATCGTATGTTACCAGTTCTTCTGGATACGCCTTCAAGAATTTTACCGTTGGTGAGGTTCCAGCATTGCAGTGTCAGACCATCTTCTTCGGTACATTTGCATGGGCGGGTCGTAATTGTGGGAGGACATTGATGTGCTAATGTACTTGTTAAAATAGCACCAATTATTGTCCCAATTGTTAAACTTGTCATAATTTTCGCGATGCATATATACGCTTAATAATTAATTATTTGCGATGTGTTGTGGGATTTGCAATATATCAAGATGTTATCCATATTGGGAGTGATGTGAAAGTGCACTAAGAAAAATTTTCTTACGATTTTAAGTGTGTTTACTTTGTAGTATGTTGTTATATGACAGGAAAGACGTTATCTTCATTGTATTTAAGATGGTGTGAAATGATAGTTTCTTCAGACTGTGCGTCAGCAAGTTTGAAATAAAACATCAGATAAGAAAAGAGAAGAAAATAGTGTTGCATGAAACAGGAGTTACGTTGAAGATTAGAGTTACATATTCTATTTAATTTTAGAATTTAAATAAATGTTTAACGTTGTTGGAAGCAGCATATAACCTTAAAAAAATATTTGTTTAAATTTGTTAAATATTTATATATATATATAAAAAAAAGAAAAAAAAAATAGAAAATTTAACTTTAAATTAAATTATTATACTTTATACATTTAGAAAATAAATATTTGTTTCACTAAAATGTACTACTTTAGCTATATTTGTTTCTTAAAAATACAATTTCATATTATTAAAACGTTTTATTTATTATTTAATATAATTACATCATACAAATATTTGGAATTCAAAGAAGTACATCAAAGTTTATTTTTCATAAATTACATAAAAGTAATATCTATTACAGAATATCAATATGAGTTAGTTTTTTTCTTTGTTTTAATATTAAGGATAATAATTTCTATATTTAAAGCTTTGAGATGCAATCGATTTTATCGTAATCCTAAGTTATTGTTATCTTTCAATGCCATGCACTTGAAACATAAGTAAAATGATAATTATCGTGCACTTATTTTCGTTTCGCTTCACATGTTTCGAGTACACGAGTACAAGAGTACACGACTTTTTATAGAGATCAGTTTGAAGCACTGAAATTTGCTAAAATAAAATTATGGAGTTGGGATCTGATATTTAAGAATTTATGTATATTATTTTGAATCAGAGTCAAAATATAGCAAGATTTTTTGTGTGCAATTTTTAATTCATAAGTTTGTAAAAAAAAACTGATTTATTTTTAAAATATGATTTATATAAAATATACAAAACTTTTTCCATTCCTGTTTTATATATTTTTTAATACTATAGCCGACATATTTGTGCAATGGATTAATAAAAACAAGTAAAATCACTCTCATTCAGAGATCTAATTAATCTGTTTTTTAGTATTGTAGGAGTAGCGCAGTTGCCTTCTACATATGGCCGCTTGCTTCTTTATATTATCCATCGAATATTTAAGTCGCAGTTGATTGGATTATCTGAAAATAAAGTACATCATTCCCATGATTAAAGATATATTTCGATTACGCTGTACCAATAATGAATTAGTGTAACAGCATGCCAGCAAAGTTGAGAAAGTTATTGGCCAATGTCGGAAGAGTGGTTCTGGGAAGATTAAATAGTTCATGCTAAAACTCGAGCATCGTTAAAAAATACACGATTTTTCAAAAAAATGATCAATGTAAAAACCATCATAAAACATATTTTTGCTCCTCCGTCCTTTCTTATGAAAATATTTTTCAAATTTAAAACTTATTTGTATAAAAATTTCATAACTTACAGCATATTTCACCCAGCACTAGGCCAAGATCCCACCAGCCCAGCATTGTCCAAGATTCGTAGCAATGGCTGGTCTACAACAGCCAATATCGGGATTGGCCAGCGTATTTGTGATACTGGGAATTAAGATAATTTATGCATTTTTAAAATTATCATTTATAATTTAATATAATATTTTTACATATTTTTTTGCTTGTTGTTTAAACACATTTCTATAGGCCAAATATGTATGCGGTGCTCAGATACATTCTAAATTCACTGGTAGAAAAAAAAAAAAAAAATATTAATGTACAAATCAATATTTAGGGTTAGATTAATTTCTAATAATTTAATAACTATCAGTTAAAATAATGGGTTTTAATCATAGTAAAATTTATCAATTAAATTAATGGGTTTTTTTCTCAACACATAGAAACTCATTAAAAAACCAAGCAATGTTTCAAATATAGAAATATATTTCTTAATGATATGTAATTAATTTGGTTAAAATTTTAATGCTATAACCCGTAAAACCCGTATTTAACCCGTAAAAGCCATGATTTATATACAAAATAAATTTGTAAATGTGTGAATTAAAATAAATAGATCCTGATATAAGATATTTAAATCCCCAGGGAGGGGGTAGAAAGAGCACATAGTATCGCATAAGAATGAGAAATATTTTCTGAAGCAGAGTATTAATATTTGAGAAAAAAGTATACAAATATGACATACCTGATAGGGTGAGCATGCGCAGTTGATCGTACACCCTTTCAAAAATGTTTTCAGAAATTTGTAATAGTCTATTTCTGCTGAAGCCAATGCTTTTGAGATGAGGCATACCCACGAAAATGTCATTGGGAAGTGTTTCTATTAAATTTCCACTGTAATAAAATACAGTTAGCAAATGAGGTGCTATATTTTATAATTGTATTAACAAATTGTATCGTCGTGTTGATTTTTCACTTGGTAATATATTAGCACGTAAATATACAAGAAAATTTGCCATCAAACTGAATACATATTAATTTTCAACTTAGGAATTTAACATGTCTCATATTTGATTTTGATTGATAGGTTACCTTTAAAGAATATTTTTTATAGTAATGTGAGAGATTTTTGCTACAACGCAACGAGAAAGAATATTTTTAATATCCATACTCTAACATAATGTAACAGGATCTTTCTATTCTTTCTATCTGATCCGAGATAGAGACACACTTTTTTTTTGCCTCTAAAGCATAATAAAGTACATTGTCTTTGACAATGATTCTATTTGTCAATGTCAGCTAGACTGGATGATGGCAAGTTGATTAATTAGTTCTCCGAAGTGTCAATGGTGGTTTGCGTAAGAGTGACCTTTTATTAACTGTCCCCAAAGCGTGATAGAATGCCTTTTCACTGATAACGAGTCTGTTAAATTTAAGCTCGATTGGATGATGGCAAATAGATGAATTATTTCCAAGAAACTTAAGTATTAACGGGTGTAAATATGCTATTTAGTTACAGCCTCCAAAACGAACTAGAATGCATTGTCATCAATAACGGGACTAACTGCCAAGTTTCAGATCGATTGGATGATGACACAAAAACGCAATCAATTAAAGTTAATGTAAAGCTTTAAAATATTTTTTATTGTATGTTTAAAGAATGAAAAAGGTTCGAAGTATTGTTCTTTTAAAATTATATTTTACCACGTTTTTTTCAAAAATTAAAAGTAAAGAATTTATTATAAAATTCCCAATACAGAATTATGTTTATATTCTTTTAATAATTCAGACATATTAAGTAATTGATTTTATAAAAACACTGAGATTTAATTTTTTTTTTTACCTAATTACACTCAAATAACTTACATTGAAAATATTAAAGGAAAAAAAAAGACATATAATACAATTAAAAACAATGTCTTAGTATAAAAAATCAATATTTAATCTTTTCTAATTGCAAATTATAATATATTTCAATTATTACTATTTATATCGTAATTTTATGAGGCGTAAATGTTACTGTTTTTGTACTTTGACAAAAATGTATTATATTTAACAATGTTGTATTGTGCTCACATAGTTCTATAAATTTGTTAATAATAGTCATCAAAATTTTTAATAAATATAGTTAGAATTCAAATATTTTTATAACACAAGGAAAAGAAAGCTTCAAACCAAAAACATACTACAAACATTTTTGATTAAAGATGTTTCAAATTAATGAAAATAATTTAAAACTAATGAAATTCTGTCGTTTCTTTGTAAAGCTCTTAGCACAAAATAAGTGTATTTTCTATTATTTGTCATTTACGAAAATATTGAGTAAAAAGTACAAAATATTAATACTTCACAATTACCATTTAGTTTACATCAAAGCACCACATTAAGACTTATAAGTTAGCGCATGAATACATCAAAAACAATTAAAATATCTCACTTAAAATGGAAGGTTTCTATCATGGCTGGACGAGGAAAGAATACTCTTTTTAACGTTTTAATGTTAGATTCTTCAATCTGAACACCTTCCAATTTTCGAAATTCTGAAAGAACGCCGTCTTCAAAACGCATTATATTCGTCTTCCACAAGACGAGATAAGTCAAATCCTTGTTAACATTCTTTGAAAAGGTCGCATCCAAATTTTGAATTTCAACTTTATTCACAAACAAAATCCTTAGGCTCTTCAGATTTAGAAATTGATGCCACGGGAAACCTTCTTCAAAATTTACGGATTGCAGACTTAAAGTTTGCAAAATGTTGGAAGGATCCAGATGAACGTCAAACAAAGTAGTTAAGTTACAGTTTGTTAAAGCAACTCTTCGCATATTTTTCTGCATGCCAGACGTTACTGGAATATGGGGAATTTCAGAATGCGATATTTCGAAGCTTTGGAAATGAATTTTCGCAGTTCGTCGGAACACTTCATTTAACACATTTAAACTTGAAATATCTTTGCACTTAAGGATTAGGTCACCTTCTTTTTGACAAGAACAAGGATGCAGTAGTGTATCTGAAGGACACTTATTATATGCTAGGGTTTGTATCAGGAGAGATGTTACTATACTTAAGAAACCTGGATTCGCCATGATTGCAAAGTATTAAATAAAAATGATTTTTAAGGTAACTCTTTAAAAATTCGCAATTGTTTTCAGTTGTGTAGATACGGAGTTTTAAAATCACTGAAGTGTTTACTGGTATGTGATAAGCAATAACAAGCGAGCGTCGTCGTATTAAATTCATCGCTGGAATTTTATGTGCATGCATATGTTGAAATTTAGTATTTCTTATCTGAATTCGATAAGATTAAATGTAAATGATCTTTCAGCATAAAGGTGAAGCGGATGCTTTTTTATTATTCAGGAAAGGCTCCGATGTATTACTTTGGAACGTAAATGACGACCCCCAATGCTCTCAAATATCGAAAGTAGGGTGGATCTAAATTAATATTACTTTATAAGAATGTTCCGCTTCTCTAATGCTTTGGTTTCAGACTGATAAGGCTATCGAATTCATCTAATTCAGTCTATTTAAAACACGATGGAATTATTTGCATGAAAGAAAAAGTACTGATAAAAGAACTTGCTTGTCATTTGCTTAATATTATATTGTACGTCAAAAAAATAGGGGTCATTTATTTTAATGCAGTCAAACCCCATTAACACGAAATCAATTAACATGAAACCCCGTTTGACGCGAAGTAAAAGCAGTTCTCTGTATGATGAAGCTTAAACTTAATGTTAATTTATTAGTTTAACCCGAAAACAAAATTTGCTCTTTAAACCACTTTTTTTAGATGAAAATAAAATTTGCTCTTTAACTTTTTTTTCCAGATGAAACTTTCCAACGTTTCCTAATGCTGAAGGACAATGCCTCATGAGATTTAAATAATATAGAAGAGGTAGAAACATTTAAAAAAAAAAAAAAAAAAAAAAAAAAAAAAAAAATGGCTTTGAAGCAAAATCATTAAAAAACTTTTTTAAATAATAAATGGCTGGTAAATTGTATTGTATTGCAATGTAAATGTTCTAAGAAACAGTATTATTAAATACACTAGTACTCTAAATCTACATTAATAAGATGAAACTGAATTTGTATCAAGCAATTATATCTAAATTTGGTTTAGATAATAAGCAAATATTGAGTTAAATTCAAAAATACAAATTATATCCCATAATACTTATAATGACCTAGAATTTTGTCAAGCTTTTACATTTGTTATTCATAAATGTAGCACTCTCCTATTGAGTTACAGGAACTTCAGATTCAAAAGTTTAACATTCGCCATCGTTCAATTTATATTTTACATGCCTACATACATTCTGAGGGTGCATATCAGAATTAAAGACTAGAAAGAAAGAAAGAAAAAAAAAAAAAAAAAAAAAAAAACTCTAAAGATATTTATTTAATCTTAATTTTTATAAATACTTATTTTCTACTTAAGATATACAGATTAGATATAATTGGCATATATTTGGTAAATAATAATAAGACTCATAAAAACTAAGTTTTTAATTAAATCCTTTATATGAATTTCCAATTTTTATAATCATTAACACAGCGCCAATTTTGTAAACAGCGCGTTCTTGGTGTTTGCATCTAATTTTAAATATCAAAAACATTTCTATCAGCAAAATGTGTTGTAAACGAAGTTTCAAAATTTATTTATTAAAAATGAATGTGGATTTATGCACTCATATCCAAATATCTTTTATTTCTTCCGATTAAAACAATGTTATTATTTAAAAAAAAAAATTCCACCAGGATAGAGTTTCTTCAATGGTCAGTTTGTGAGTGCATAAATCCACGTTCATTTTTAATAAATAAGTTACCATTTTAGCACGATTGGTTTATTAGTATTCCATAAAAGCTACCTTTAAGTGACAGATACAGCCCCTAAATGTGATAGAATGCATTTTCTTCGGCATCGAATATATCTGCCAAGTTTCAGCTCGATTGTATAACGACAAGGAGGTTAATTAGGCCTCCGCAGATTCCCCCCCCCCCCTTCCCATCGACAAACATATTTACAAAATCGAATTTAATATAAAGGATAAAATAATCAGTATAAAATATGTATAGCATATTAGTAGAAATTTTTTGTTTGATACATTTATTTATACTGTGTTCGGGAACAGAGTCAAAGGCATTTTGCTTAAGGATCTGGTTTTATGAGAGTACTTTCTTAACAAACCATTAAATTAATTAGAGAAACAAAGCCAACATTAATTACCTCTGCTTGAAACTCTTTGTCAATGTTTTCCCTCCAAAAGTTAACTTTAAAGCTGCCTTTACAATTAGAACTACTCACAATTAATTACTTTTTCATTTAGAAAAAAAAAGAAGATACATTGTCGTATTTGCGGATTTTTACATAATCTGTTATATTCCTAAATATCCATTTGTCAAAATGTGGCTAGTTACTGTTTTTTATTTCAGAAAAACTTTCACTAAATAGCATTTTAATTAGATTATTAATAAGTTAATTATCCGAGTTTATAATGACTCGTAATTATGATAAAGATGGTCGCCTTGAAATATTGTCGAGATAGTCCGTTTATTTGCTTAAGAAAATGCGTTTGTAGAAAATCTTATTGTTAAATACCATTAATGTCTGTAGATGTCTGTATTCTCACTGTATATTTTTTACAAAATAATGTTTTAAAAAATTTTAATGTCATTTACATGGTTATATAAATAGCAAACCCATACAAAATGTTCAATAGTTTAAAAAGGAATTTTATTTAATTTTTTTATTGATTTTGTTAAAAGTATATAGTATAATATAGAGTATATTTAGCACAGTCATTTTGCGCTACTAAATTGAAATAAACTTGTTTTTTAGATTGAAAACCAAGTTATTATAATAGAAACGCCACCACCTCTCTCGCCCTAGGAAAAAAAAAAAAAAAAAAAAAAAAAAATGCAAAGGGGTAATTAAATTTTAGTAGTATTATCTGGTCTATTAGGTTTCTTGTAAGTTTTTAATTGGTTGTTTATTAGTCTTTAACTGAATTTATGATGTTTTTGACAGTAATACTTACTTGAGGAAAAAAAAAATGAATGTCTACTATTATTTTATTTGTCTAAACTCGACAATAGTTTATCCCGGGAGAAAACATAAATAAGGTCCTTCTCTTGTTTTATGTCAAATGATTATTTAAAACACTGCCATTTTCATCTCAAGCGAGTGAAGGCTATGGAAGTGGAATAAATAAGCTATCGTAAAGGACTGATGTTCATGATTTTAGTGTGTATCTGCACGCTTCGCGGCTTTTGTTTTATCCGTAAGAGTAGTTTGGGAGATGATGTCACACCAGATGATATATGACTTGGAATATCTTGATGAGACAGAGAGTGGCAATGCTTTATAAAATGTATATTTCAACTGACTGAAGATTGCTACACTGTATATTAGATAGTAGATATTAGAATATTCTAGAAGATTTTTCAGCTTGCAGAAATCACCGAACAGTGATAATATGTGAAATTTAAATAAAATATTGGACTTAAATTGTCAATATTTATAAGGAAAAAATTTTAATATAACTTTAAAAATAACTATTTATAAGTCCAATGCATTTTATGTCAAAGCGACTATAGGAGGGAATATTTTTCTGATTAAGAAAAGTGATTAATAAAATGGCTTTATTTTCAGTAAAAGAACACCTAATATGACAACCTTTTTAATTAACATTAATTCATTTCAACAGAATTATATTTTGACATGTCTCTTTCATTATTCATAACTAACTTTTCTTGAAAATAATGAGAATTAGTATGCATTTGGTCCGATGCTACAAATATCTCGAGAAAATCATATGCTCTACCTGTTAGAGGATGTTTTATTCATTGAAAAATTCCAAAAGAATATTTAATCTAATACAACTTTCTTCATTTTTTTCCCTTCAAATTACTTTATTCAGTAATAACATCCAATATAACCCCACACTTAATCTTTTATTGTATCTCAGGGCACTTAGGCAAATTTAATAAAAAAAAAAAAAAAAAAAAAAAAAAATTAATGCAGATTCATTTGTTACAGTTCAAAGTTAAATTTGTAAAAAAATATTTCTTTTTCTTTTGAAAAACTTATGTGTTTTAATATTTTACCAGATGTTTCACATAATTAGAAAAATCTGTTAAAAAAACTAGTGACATTTACATTTAAAAATTATTATGTTAGATGTACACAAAATTACACAATTGTAGGGATTAGTTTTCGTATTAGTTGCAAATTTTAATGGTATTGGTTTCCCGGAAGTTTTACTAATAATTCTAAGATCCGGTTTAAAAATTTCATTCAAAGCATTCCTATGTGTTCAAAAATTGTTGTTCATTATATATTTACCAGGTATTTCAGACATTTTAGGAAATTGAATTCATTAAATTTTTATTTGCTTATACAATTTTATATTTCAAACAATTTTTTTATATTCACATTGTTAAATTTTATGTCAAAATAACTATTTTGTAATTTTCAATATTTCCCCAATATTTAAGGATATAAATCTAATTATTTGCTCCAAGAATTGAAAATTCTTAACACTATGTAAAAAGAAAATGCAAAAAGAAAAAATCTCGAAAAATCTCCGGATATGTCATAAATAATGTATATACACTTTTAGAAAACACTGAGAAAATTATTTGATTTTACTTAAAAATCTTTATAAACTTTTAAAGGCATACACAAAATTGATGAGATACAAAATAAAATTACGATTAACGAGTTCAATGTAAAACGGTTAAACTTGTTCCAAATAATACGGTTTATGCTACTAATGATTTATAGAAACAGCCAAATTTTCGAAGATTTTCTCAAATGAATATTTCTCCAATGAACATTTCTTTACTGGAATTTCATTTAAAAACATTAACGTATTATTTGTACCAAATCCACTTTAAAAATCTCACTTTTCAAATGTAAGCACAGCAGTGCCATCTGTAGCTTGAACCAATAACCATTTATCAGTCACGAGGTGATTTATTATTTATATTGGCAGTCGGATTTCAATTTTTTATTATTGCTCTATCTCGCTATTTTTTTCTGTCTTCTTATAACTGATTAACTTTTTATTGACATTTATTTTGCTTTAATTAATAAAGTTGGCTTCTTTACGTTATCTATTCTTTCGGAAGGGAAGGTTAAGAATGTATTTTCAGTTCACTGTTCCTCTAAATTATATTTATTCTTTCGCTAACAACCTCATTTGAATTATATCAGTGTGTTCAGCAGGTCATTATTACATTTAAGTTTGGTAGTTTCGATTGTTTTAATTGAGTTTTAATAAGATTTTTGATGATAGGGTTGCAATAGCTGCTGGCTCTCGAATCCTGTTGACATGACAAGTTAATTGCTTTTTCTGTTGAAAGATTTTACGAACAATTTTCTAAAAGAATTGTTTTCAATGTGAACTCATAGTTCTTCATGTGTAATTGACTATTGTATTACTCGGGTTGTAACTTGCAGTTAAATGCAGTTCCATATATTTAATAAAAATAAGGTACAGGTGTAGTATAGGACATTTCTTTGGCACGATTTTATTTTGCATTTTTTTTTCTGGAAAAATGCGGTTCCCGGTAAAGTGTTCTTTTTTTATATTTTATTATTGTCATTTATATTTCAGTAATCTTATAATTATTCATATTTTAATTTTAGTTACCATTTTAATTTTATTTTAGTTTCTTTGTTATTAATTTTGATGATTTTTCTGATGGCCAAATAAAAAAATTGCAAAATGTCCTATACTACATCAGATATATTCACATTAAATCGAAGTACATTTGTTAATAGGTAAATTGTCAGAGAATGTGTACGAATGACTATTAGAAACGATCGCTCGAAAAACTATTCTGCCATGGAAAACCACTTCGAGCTCGTTTTGTTTACTTATTCTTTTAATTTTAATTTCATTATCAACTCCTTCAATAAATAACTAATATATTTTTCATAAGAAAGCTGGTAGTTATTTAAAACTCCCAAATTATTGCTTTGGAAAAAAAAAAAAAAAAAAAAAAAAAAAAAAACACAGTTGCTACAGTAATCCCAGAGAACTTTCTCAAAACATTTATTACTGCCCAAATCACTTCCCAAAATAAATTATTCTTGTTGGAGAATATTAATGTAGCTTTAAATCCAACCATCGTTACTATCGAATTACTAAATCACGGTTGAAGCTGATTTACTATTTTATGCAGCTTAAAGTCCACTCGAAAATTGTGATCAGAGATTTAATTCTGGTCACATTTTAATGAGTTCCTCTTTGCAAAGTCTCCATTTGTTGCTCAGTTAGGAACCTAACCGGGAGTCGTCATTCTTGTTGTAAAGCTTCCGGTGAAAAGATAAGTGCTTCAGTCAAGGGGACAATCCTTCGATTATCAATCTCTAAGTTTATCGCCTGTTCCATTATCGGTGCACTTCGTCACCGGATGTGCTTAATGGATCAGGAGAGAGAATGGAACTAATCCTTTGGTCGGGAAGTATTCCGTCGAGTGATCATTTTGGCAATCCCAGTGAAGTGTTTTTTGAAACGAGGGGTATTGTCTTGTTTGAGTCTCGATGCGAGCGTTGATTTTAATTCCTAGAATGAATAGGTATTTATATTTGATGTGAAGCATTTAATTGAAAAGTAGAAGGAATTCTTGAAAAATGGATAATTCATGAACAGTTAAGGGTATGATGATGAAGTCCTGATAGAAATTATCAGTGACTGACCAGTAATATTGAAGTAGACTGTAGGCTCTTTTTAGTTAATCGCCGTAATGTTAAATTTGTTTCGCGGTTTTGTGAAAATCACATCGTCATACTCTCAGTTATTTGCGGATTATGAGTTTTAAAATGTTATGTTTATTTTGAATCATCTGCTTATTCTATAATTCTGCATAATTGGATTGTAGATGTACTATATTGATTCTCACTCAACCTTTTGTGGACCAACAAAATACCCCAGGTAGCACATCGGTATTGGCCAATGTTGGAACAGTGGTTCTGGGAAGATTGGCCACTTCAGACCGAAACTCGAGCATCGTTCCAAAATACAGGATTTTCTTAATGCCAAAAACATAGCATAAAACATTTTATCCACCCGTGCTTTCTTATAAAAATATATTTCAATTTTACAACTGTGCACAAACATTAAAAAATTTCTAGTATATTTTATCCAGAATTTAGCGAGATTGGTCAAGATCCTACCAACGGCCAGTCTACAACTGTCCATAACGGCCAGAGTCGAGCGATATTGGGCAGCGTATTTGTGTTACTGGGGACAGCTAAAAATGAAAACTTTCTCCAAACAAGCATTGAAATTTCGCAATAAGAAACTTTTACATCCATTCGCTAGAGGTGCAATATATTTAATTATTTTACTGAAATACTTTGATTTCACAAGTCTAATTTTACATTACCAAACTAAGTGATATAAAAATATTAAAATCTAATCTTGTATACTGCATTAGTAATTATTCATTAATTGAGCATAAGTAAATAATTTATTAATTATAATTTAATTGAGTTTTCAGTGCTGATTTTAGTTTTATTATACTGTAATCTCTATAAGCACACTTTAAATACTACTTAAGATAGCTACAAAAGTGAACATTATTGAGAGCTATTCAAGTTCCTTTAAATTCAACTGAATTTTGTTGATACAAAAAGTTTACTTACTAAGCCTAAAGTATTGTTCAATACATTAAAAAAAAATCCTTTACTCACGGCTTCTCATACAAATAAATTTCCCGAATAACTTTATTTAACTTTATCAAGTGAACATTATTGAGAGCTATCCAATAATTTCCCTTAAATTTGATTGAATTTTATTTATACAAAAAGCTTACTTACTAAGCTTAAAGCATTGTTCAATATATTAAAAAAAATATTTTACTCACGGCTTCTCATACAAATAAATTTCCCAAATAACTTTATTTAACTTTATAAAGTGAACATTATTGAGAGCTATCCAATAAGTTCCCTTAAGTTCGACTGAATTTTGTTTATACAAAAAGCTTACTTACTAAGCCCAAAGTATTGTTCAATACATTAAAAAAAAATCCTTTACTCACCGCCTCTCAAACAAATAAATTTCCCAAATAACTTTATTTAACTTTATCAAGTGAACATTATTGAGAGCTATATAATAATTTCCCTTAAATTCGATTGAATTTTATTTATACAAAAAGCTTACTTACTAAGCCTAAAGTATTGTTCAATATATTAAAAAAGAAAAATCCTTTACTCACGGCTTCTCATACAAATAAATTTCCCAAATAACTTTATTTAACTTTATAAAGTTAAGATTATTGAGAGCTATCCAAGTTTCCTTAAATTCGACAGAATTTTGCTTCGACAAAAACTTACTTACTAATCCTAAAGTATAGTTCAATACATAAAAAAAAAAAAATCCTTTACTCACGGCTTCTCAAACAAATAAATTTCCTAAATAACTTTACTTAAATACTTCTCTAGTGAGAACTGAGGTCAGTCCAAGTTCACACAGGTCCTTTCAACCAGGATTGCTTTTAAAAAAATATTATCAATCGTCTTAAGAACAGTCCCTAGCACCCAAAGTCCACTGAAAACAACATTTAAACGAAGTAAAAATATCTCCATTTAAATATTAAGGATCCTAAATATTTCATTCCTTCCACTACATGGAGGCAATTTCATTTTCAATCCCCAATCGGCAAATGCGAAACAACTTTCAGCTTTCAGAAATAAACTTGGCAGTGACGTTGTTTTCTTGTATTTGTGCGGTTACTGCTGATTGAGCAAACATACATGCTTTTCGACAAATAGGAAATGATTTAAAATTCAAATGGATGCATGGACTACAGTTCCCGAGTTTGTTTTGGGGTATTACTGAGATTACGAGTTTTCGGCAAAGTTTGTTGATGGAAGACCGAATACGTGATGAATCGGACAAGGGGAAAGTTATACAAATTTTCCGGTATTGGTTTCACCTAGGAAATATATTTTAAACTATTGACTTTAAGTTTTAGAATTACGAATGGAACGCCAAATAAGTTAGTTATTTGTCTCTGAGAAGTTTGCGGCGTATTTCTGTAACTTGAAGGAAAACAAGCTAAAGTCAATTTATTCTGTTTTGGGAAACATACTAAGTGGACATCATTAACTAAAAATAAACACTAAATATTTTCTAAATTTTAAATTGGAAACTAATAAATGCGTGTATTGAAAAGTGAGTTTGTTCTGATATTTAGAACTTTAAATCAACTTCCAGGCATGGTAGTAATTCAACAAATGTTCAACGTCTTTAGGTAATTATTTTACTTGTAATTTAACGTAATGATGTAGCAATTTTTCATTTTTAATTAAAAATTAATGTTGAATAGTTTGGTACTAATTAAATGTATTTTGAGTGTAAATTCATGTTATTTTGAGAACAGATCCTAAGAGCCAAAATGTTAAGATAATTTATTTAAATTTTTTTTTCTGTTTACAGAAAGATTACAAATAAAAATAGTTAAATAGATAGTTATACCCTTTGTAAAAAATAATTTTTTTAGTATCGATGGAAAATTTGTTTGGAAATCAAAGTTCATTTGCATATTTTTTTCAAAAATGGTTATAAATTATTTAGTAAAATATGTAAGTGTTAATACAATTGCTCTATTTGCATCCTGGTTTTGAACTTTGTTATTGTCACATGTCATGATGCAGTATGACCCTAATGTAGCCCTTACTTGAGAAAACTTCGAAATAGTCAACCATATATTTGAGCTTTAAACATTTCCTGTTAAATTTTTTTATCCTACAAATCCTATATTGATCCCATAACTGATACATGAAGCATATCTGTAGTATTTATAACATAAAGATAACGAAAAGCAAATTGGCTTTCCTCTGTAAAATGTGCTTGCATTTATTTGACAAATCGCACATGGCTAAAAGTTGTAGAATACTTAGTATTCCATTAACGAGAAATAGTTAACTAAACAGATCCCCTTAGCCCGTCGAAACGATCGGTACGAACGAAAGCTTGATCCACTGCGCGTACCTGAGTCTATCCACATGAAATCCCCGACGCTGGTCCTAGCCGAACCGGACTTCCGAGGAGGCGGGCTTTTTGTCGCCAACAAAAAGTTCTCCAACGATGGATGTGATAATAAGGGAGTGCTCAATACTGCCCTAATAAGTTAAAAAGCCCTAAATAAAAACAAATTTAAAAGCATATTTGACACTTTCTTGTTAGTCTTTAAAAATAATCTTTTTTCATTGAATAGCTCAAGTTCTTAGGTCATACAAATTTATAAAACAATAAAAAATAAGTAATTTCAAAGGACGAAGGCAAAAGCGTTAAAATCTGCATTTGATTTTTTTTTTTTGAATTAAGGCTTTTTAACTTATCATGGCAGAAAGGTAATTTTATTTTTTAATGTTGACTTCAAGCGGACAGACAGAACATTTCTTCTAGTTCATTTTGATTCAAAACAGAATCCAATCCTTTCACCCTTAGCTTTTTTTGTGTCGAGCGATTTCAAGGAAACATGTTTTTATGTATCACTTTCTGAAAGATAACACAATAATTTTTTTCAAAAGAATAAAAAATGAGTAATCATTCAATCCCTTTAAAAAATAGCGGGATACAAATACGGTTTTTTTTATTATTATTATTTTTTTTTTATCTAACGTATATTTATCCATTATGTTTGTTATCTGAGTTTACAATAGATTGGCGCGTTTATTTCTCTGAAAAGTTTAGTCAAGGAGGCTTTATAGATATTGAGCGCTTTAGAAAGTAAGTCACACTCCAATTTTTAAAGGTTACTTTTTTGAAGAAAGTATTAAAGTTTTGGAAATATGCCAAACTGTCTAACGAAATAAATGTTTGATTTTTTTCCCCACCTTCATGCATTATGATAAATTATATTCTGGATACTTCTTTCACAATATCTTGATAAATAATCTGCTTTTTCAATTCAAAAACTTCTATGAGTAACGGAAATAAATGTTCCATTGGGTTGGAAGAAAGAATCAGCAATTACGATAGATTTAGCCAAAGTTCAATTTGTAAAAGTCAGCGATATTAGAAATAGATATGAATTATTTTTTGCTACTTTTCTTCTTTCAAATGAAAGTCTTAGGTTGTAATATTCCCATGTGTTGTATAAAAAAGAATTAAAAATTAATATACGTGTAGCAGGACTAACAACAGGAAATTGCATTTGCTTTGTACATGTTTAGAGATTTTCTGAGAGTGATTGAATGTAAGTTATAAACAACTTGCTTTCCTCCTAAATTGAAAAATGTTCTGTTAACATTAAATTATGTTTTAAGTTTATTTTTAAAAATGAAAGTTGGGTAACTCATCAGATGTATTTCAGGATGCTATATTTATAATATTTTTAGTGTTTCAAATGTATATCAAATAATTAATAAATCCTCTAATACATTTAATGAATAAAAATTATTTTTATTTTTTTCGATTTGACCGCCTTAACTGAAGGAATTGTAATGTTTTTATGTATGAAACTATTCACTGAAAACTGAAATCATCACACATAAATTTTTTTTTGAAAGAATAAAAGTAATGGATTGATTTTAATTTTAAATGTCCAAAGTATCATAACAATTTATAAAAAAAATGTCCTATAATTTAATTTAGCTTTTTGATATTTAAATTTTGCCAATTTCATTACCCCTTAATTATATAAAATAGAGTAACATGCGTTTTATAAAACAACGAATTAATTACAACATTAAAAACTGTACTTAATTTAGTCATTATAAGCAACAGAATTATGAAAATCCAACAATATTGTAATCAAAGTAGAAGAAGCTTTGAAATGAAACTCAGAGTTTAGGCCCGTGCACTTATTCTATGCGTTAAGACAAATCATGTTTTTTTTAAAAGCAAATATTCTTTTAATTAAAATTTTTATGAAACTTCATACTTTTTTAGCTATCCGACTACTTTCAGAGAAAACTTTTGAAAAATTATGTAAATATAGTTTTTTTCCCCATGCTATTAGTCTCTACCTCATACACAAGAAGGAAAATAAATGAATTTTTTTAAAAATTAATATTTTCTTCTTAAAATTGAATAAATTTTAGATAATTTTTAGTTAAATTTAACGTTTACGATTAACACTGGCAACAAAATTATTATGGATAGAATGCATTTTCCTTGAAATAAGCTACATATAAGTTAACTTACTTGGAAATGAATTCAAGCTAAGAGATATCTTTAGAAGTTACTGAGTTATGGTTATTTAAAATATATATTACAAAAAATTAACAAATATTTTTTACATAAATGCGGTTACAAATTAATAACTATTGCAGCTGCACTTAGATCAAAAGTCATTTTAAGATGAGCATTACAAAGTACTTCCACAGAAAATTTCACAGAAATATCTTTATTAGTTTTTATTATGTTAATGGTGTTAACGAAATGGTGAAAATTCCATTTTGCAGAAAGTGAGTTTAAAGTACAAAGTTGCATTGGAAAACTGTTGCTATGATTGTATTAAATTTATCATAACTTTGTTCATAATTGCCTTAGAAGAAAAGTAAAGCTATTTTTAGAAACAAGCTTTCACAAAATCATACACAAAATAATTGTGAAATTTTATGAAAATTCGACTTTTATGGTAGTTGGCAACTATCTTAACAAGAAAATCGCATATTGATATGAAATTTCTTATAAAAGTATGAAATCAAATTTAAATGTGAATTTTAACAAATGTATATGTCTTGTGAGTCAGCAAAAAATATGTATTTTTGCAAAAAAATATTTATTTCATTTTAAATTTTTATAAAGCTTAGTATTTTCTTTTAAAATTTTATCACAGAATTCCATACAACTTCTTAAAATATATAAACTTAAATTATTTATTAAGTTAAGTAAAGTACATATGCCCCGTGCATAATCAAAAAGTAAAACTTAAAGTACTAATGTTATTTCAAATGCAGTTGTTGTAAAACTCCAGATTTACGTTAAAAAAAGTTTTAAACTATTATCTAATTTCAGTAAAAATGGAAAACTAAATAAAAGTTGAATAGATTTGATTAAATACTTACCAGACATCACTATAAAATGTCAAAGGTGAGATATTTATGAGAAGTTATTGCTTCTTCTGGGCTTATAAATGTATTAGTGTTGCAGTGGAAAATAGAAAAGTTTTTGTTCTGTTACTGCTATGCTAACATATTTTCTCCAGGTTTTACCATCAATGAAATTTCCAAACCGTTCGTTAGTTTAAAAACATTCTTTATTGTTTTGTATTTATTCGGCATGTATTAAGGGGAGCATTCTAAAGAAACATTGTTAAATTCAATGAATTGGCTTTCAAGTATATCAACCTAAGAAATAGTAACCCAAAGCATAGTCGAACTATTGTTTAATAGTTCGGCTATGCTTTGGGTTACTATTTCTTAAGTGGATTTATAGGGTGGTCGTAAAATAACTTTGCCGATATATAGATGTCTAGCTTCCGTTCAGTTCATCAGATTGAGATGAGATTTCATGTATAGTTATTCAGAGGTATGAGTTCATGATTCTGGTAATGACAACAAAATAGCTCTCACGGTTACGGATATATACAGAAACTCGAAATTTTCGAATGGCAACAGATACTTTTTTCTTTCGCCAAATGTTCAGTGCATGCGAAAAACAAAAGAGCGTTGAAACGGTACGTGTATTAAAAAAAACCGGATGCTTTATGCACGCACAAAAAACAGCTCCGAGAACTACAAACAAGAACACGATTGGCCCCATGGTGGAAATTTGCATATGACAGAGATCAAAGTTCACACGAGTTCCATCACAGACAATTTTATCGGTTTTCTAAGCTGAATATCTGGCGAGCGGCCTCCGTGTACCCCGATTGTGTTTCCGTTGGCCGTTCTCAGAGCTGTTTTTAATTTTTTTTTTATTTATTTTGCGTGCATAATGCCCCTGTTTTTTGTGATATTCGTACCATTCCAACTCTCTTTAGGGTTTTCGCATGCGCTGAACATTTTGCGATAGGAAAAAGTAGGTTTTGTCATTCGAAAATTTTAATTTCCTGTAACTATAACCGTAATCGTGAGAGCCATTTTGTTGCCATTCACAGAATCTTGAGCTCATTCCTCTGAATAACTATACTTTAAATCTCATCTTGATCTGTTGAAAGGAATGGCCACTTTAACTTCATATATCGATACATTTTCTTTATGACCACCTAGTACTAAAGTAATGTGCTGCCATTTGAAACCATGCCATTCATTGCCAATCAATGCCATTCATTGCCATGACAAACAAAGTTCTGACGAGCCTTGAGAAATTGTATGTTCATGCAATAGGCAAAGGCAAATAGAAATCTCATAAGTGGTTGGCCAGATATGGGATTAGTTCAAATGCTCCGTCATTAATTTGTTGAAATGAGCAATTGGTTGGTTGTTTCGGTTTTAATAGCGCTAAGGCATCAATTGGGCCTACTGTGCCAGATAAAATGAGCAATAAAACCATCTGCTAAAAAACTGAAAAGTCGTCGACTTCAATGAAGAAAACATTTCTTTTCTTCAAGCTAGCAATTATTTTCCAGCCGACTCACACTGGGGTATTTCCCTCTAAAAGCTGGCCAAAAGTCGATTTTCCAAAATTCCACCAAGACACTTGAATTTTTGCACATCTATACTTCATTAAGTGTAGAACCTTACTCGGTATACATTTTTTTAATCTGAGATCCCAAATGTCATAGAGATTAATAGAAAGTTAATGTTTGCACGAAGTGTGCATTTCTTTTTTCTATTACCAATCCAAGCACAATATTTTAACAAGCAAAATTTTAAACTTTTTGTTTCAGTTTTAATTTCAACACGATATATGTGTCTTCTTAAAGTCTATATTTAAAGAATTTACCACTTAAAATTTAAATTTATCAAAATTCAATGAGCAAATTAAATTTTGTTCAGTCACAAAATTCAACTAATTTTTTTTGCAATATTTCATTTTCACGAGTGTTTTTGTTATACGATTGAGTTTTATTGAGTAGTGGTTTTTATACCATTTTAAATACCACATATTCTAGTTCCTTATACCTTAAAAACATTTTGCGGATTTTTGCGGATGCGGATATTATAAGTGTTCAAGTAGATGATGTCATTTTGATGTACTTGCAGAAACTTCATTTTTGTTTTCTATTTATCATTATTTATGATAATTTACAATGAAAATTATGTATGGTATTTGAATAACACCATATAAAATCGTAAAATAACTAATTTGAAGAAAAAGTTTAAATATAATGAGTATTTTTGATAATTTTTTGGTTTACCACTGAAAAGCATGTCAAGAAGTTAAGATAGTAATACAATTAAGCTTATAGTGCGAATCAAAGGGTACTTTTAAAGTAAGTTCACTTATAAAGAATATGAATTCTTAAAAAAATAACTAAGGAAAGAAAATTGGTAAAAAATGATTTTTACCTTTCTCCTCTGAGAACACCGTTGCAGATGCTTTGGCTGAATAAATATGCAGGAACCATTAGATAGCACGAATTCACTTATAGTTACATATTTGCAGGAAGTTATAGAAACAATTAGTTTTAATGAGAGAAATTCATTAGAATTAATAACGAAATGTGGTTGTGAAAGATCCCAACAAACGAAATACAAACACTTCAAAATTCTTAAGGGTCAGACGTCAATATTTTTCAAAGTTCTCTGGTGCCTTTACGATTTCTTTGAGTACAACTGAGAAAAAAGCCCCTTGTATAAGCCCCACAACTCATCGCCTTGGTATTTTTCGAACAGTCAGATTACAATTCCCTAAGGGTACATACATATAACAAAACGCGAGGTAGATTACATCCAAACAAAAATCAGTTCACTCAAAAACGCAAAAGATGATGGAGGTATAGAAGTTAAACAAACATTATCTTTTACTATGGTTGGTTCCATATTGTTAATAACACAAAATCAAACATAAAGTTTTATATGTGGTGCAACATCTAAAAACTTAAACGATTTAACAAAAACACAGGAGATTGATAAAAAGGCCCTTCAATTCAGATTATCTACTTTGCATGCGCGTATTCGTTTGTTTGAGAGCATACCCCATTTAACGTGCAAACTGGCCTTAAAAGTAGTGTGGTTAAAAGTAACAACATCGAACACTAGAAGATAAAAATAGAGTTAAGAAGAAAAAACAGAAATCCAAGAAGAGTTCAGAAGCAAGCTTGGTTTCATTATTGAAGTAGCAAATCCCACATTTGGAAACAGTAATGAATGCGATACAAGTAGAAGGTTTTCCAACGATATGGTCTGGCTGCTGAAACCATAGTATATAATGTCAATTTGATTTACTGATTGAAGACAATTTTTGAAATATTATCTAGTAGTTATAGAACTAATACACAGAGATTTTTATAACATCACTATGGATACAGCCAAACTTTATGTACAGCCATACCCTCGGTGTCCTATGACTCTACTAGCGCATAAAACGCTGTTATATCGTTAGTTCTAAAAAATGCTTCATTGCTGATTTGGTGGTTATAATAAGAAATTGAGGAGATAAGGAATATATATTTAAGGTATATTTCTTAAATTAGTTTTAAAAAAATTCGAGAAAATAATGGAATACAGATGTGCGGAATAGACTGCTATTGAATTCTTATATGCTCACAATACATATGCGATGTAAAAAGAGTAAAGCCTTTCATAAGAATACACTGGCCCTGTTTTTTCTCGAGTATTTTATACCAAAACCAAATAAAGCTAGATTAGAATCTGAATAAAATCTTCGAATAAGTCACCAGATGAAGAGCAAGACAAGCTATTTGGTGTGAAACTAACAGCATTAAAATACCAAATAATTATGGGATTATTAATTAATTCAATGCATATTTTGAAAATGCAATGATAATTTTTTTTAACATGGAACATATCTAACGATAAATCATAAATGAATGATAGGTCAAGTACAGAATGGTTTAGCAGAAAATAACCCATTAATATTATCCAATGATAATGATATTAATGTAATAAAAAAATAAAAAACGTATATTTATAATAAAATATTTTTTTTTTCATCTAAAGAAGAAATTTTTTTCTATTTTGTTCAATAAATTAAAGTATAATTGCATTTAAACACTATTTTAACGCGAAAATAATTTTGGCCAACTTTTCGATGCAAATACCCCAGTGTGCGACTGTATAAACTTCCTAAAAAGAAAAGCTGATAGTGTGCATAATTCTCAGATTCTATGAAGAGGATCTATTTGCTTTAAAATGCGCAATGATACAACAAGCCTAATTCCTGTTTAAAGTGAATGTTTAAAATATCCTTAATGTTAAACTAAAATTTTGAACTAAGGAACAAAAAAAAAAAAAAATTGCCTTAGAAATTTCTTTCTTTTAATTTTTTTTTTAAATGTTATGTGTTTAAGTTAACGGTAGAGAATTAACGTACATTAAAAAGACGATACTATATTTATTAAAAAAGGTAAAACTAGGTAAACGTAACTAGGTATTTTTTTTTCTAAAAAAAAAAAAAAAAAAAAAAAAAAATGGAATAATTTAGCAAGTGGTACTAAGTCGAAGAATAATACATATAATAGTAGGAGGGAAAATAATACATATAATTTTGGCAAATTTATTACACTGTTAAAAAAATTGTGACCCATTTGAATACCAACTAGTATAATGAACGTATAATTTGTCTACCAAAATTTGTCACCATTGTAATTGTATGCACTCAAAGTTATAGTATGTTCTAAGCGTTAGTTTTAGATTGTCCTGTGCATCAGCACACGCTATTGCTTATTAAATCCCTATCTGTTTGTGAACATTTTAGTAGATATAGTATCAAAAACAGCTGCCCAAATGTTCTTATGCATTCCATAATTCTGATACTTATAAATTTAGAGAAAATTTGAACTTCTGTCTTGAGGGTAGTTTTCTTTTGTGTCCCATGCGTCAGTTATTTATATTTGTGTATTTGACCTATTTAAAGTATTACTTTTCCATTTAACTTTACCATCAACACAAATTATTGAACATAAAATCAGAAATAGTAATTTCGTCATTACTTTGGTATTCTTATCAGTTTACGATTAGAAAAAGGTTGCGAAAAACGTTCTGTGCAGTTTCTTCCTAAGCTAATTTGATTCAAATCATCTTTGGTTTGTAACATACATAACGACTTAAATATTTTATAGAAATATGGAAACTCTTTGCAATCACTATAATACAAAACTGTAGCTTACAAATAAGTTTGTATTAAAAGTTTGAAAACAATGAATGAATCTGAAGTAAACAGTCTATATATAAAAAGAGTGAAAGTCATTATGCATTTAAATTAAATTTCAATGATTTAATCTAATTGTTTATTAATTCTGGGTTAGTCACGTGGTTGACAAATGTCTCCCGCAAAATCAATTTCTCAATAGATGGCAGCCATGATCAAACATCTTACAGTTTTTTCAAGTTATTTTAAAAATATTTAATTTTTACTTTATTCTGTTCAACAATGTTGTGTTTTTAATTAAAATACCCACTTACATTGACAATTAGTCACGAATTTAATGGTATGCATGAAAGTTTGAATTTTGGGGATATTTGTCCCCCACGCGACTAACCGCGAGACAAAAGGTCTCACACCTAACCAAAGGTTAATTTATTTTTCATTAAGTTAACCGTAATCAAATAATATTTTTTTTATAATGAGTATTCCTGAATCCCTCATTTCATATGCTTACCAGATGGCTACGTAATTAGCGCTCTGAGTTTGAGCCCTGGCTAGGAGATGGTGTTCGACGCGGTTTAAAATACAAGTTAAGCTATAGTACTGCCGTGAGATTCCTGTATAGAAGAGAGTATTAAACAATTTTGCATCATGTAGTAAGAATAACTCCCAATAAACTCAAATCCATTTATCAGAAAACGCATTTATTCAGTTGATATAAAGATATATATATATATAGTCCTTTAAATCTGAACATTGGTTAACATTGAAATCCAAATTTAACAGTACATTCAATACAAACTCAAAAGCATTTGGCTGGCTGAGTAATCTATGTAAATCAAGAATGTCACTTACTGTTAACCATTGTGATGGCAAGAGGACAACGGTCGGGGAATCATAAGAAAAATTATTCCTCTAGAATTCTCGACAAAGGTATTAGAAAGAAGCAGACCTCTTTTTACTGCTAGAACAGAACGGGATGTTTGCTAAAAACAAGTTCCAAACCTTCCTTGTTACATTCCAGTCCAACCCCCAAGTCAGAGTATTGAAACAGCCCCACATGACATTCGTCTATCGGACCGTATGACGTAACAGAATTTATGCTAAGTGGCTATTTTCTCCATGTGAAAAATAGTTCCATTTAACTATAAATCCTGCCACAAAACTTTACCATGGAGAAGGAGAAAAAGGGGATGTATAATTATTTCCTAATTGAAAATCCCTCAATAAAAATTACAAGAATGTCTGAGAAACATGATAAGTATTCGATTTGATTCGCTGTCATTGTGAACAAAAATAGGTCGTTGAGTGAATCAATGTCCCATCTAATATATATTCTCATTTATTTTAACCCTTTGCACTCCAGTGGCGCCTCTCAGGTGCCACACGATTGGATGCCAAACCACGAGAGGACCATTAGGTGTGATGCGGAAATTCGATGCAAGGCCAATGACTGTGTTTAGTTTCTATGAAGCAAATCCATAAACACCAGCCGAACCTAAAATGTCTCGAGTTGCCGATTCCTCCGCGAGAAAAAGGCCTGGAGTGCAAAGGGTTAATACATCAATAGCATCAATTCTACGATTAAAAATATTTTCTGTATACAATGAGAGAATTGAAATTTTTTAGAAGGAAAAAAAAAAAAAAAAAATGTACGAAAAGTTGTAATAAATAAGAAAATTGGATAAATGAGCAATTAATGTTACAACAAACATTTTATTAATAACATGCAATACAGAAATCTTAAATCAGTAAATTAGTGGTACAATCCAAACTGGTAAATAAATATGTTTTGACTTAAAACTATTCAGATGAAGCTTTTCAAATGGGGAGGGGGGGAGGGGGTTTGTTTTTCGAAAAACGGTATCAAAGCACATAATACAAAGCCCGTAATTAGTGAACGAGTTAATTAGTTGTGTTTGAATTATAAATTGTTTTTGGTGACTTTTGAAGTGGATGAATTTTGTGCTTGTATGTTAATTGAAAATTACATGCTTCTGACCATTATGATTAATTTAATAGTGATTTGTCTCAATTAAAAAGTTTAAGTGAGAAATTAGTCTACAGGTCCAAAGGCATTTCAAATCGTGTATTTTGTAAACACATTTTAAATAGTTCACATTAAGATGAAATTAGGATCCAATTATCGAAATCAAATTCATTAAAGGTGTTATTTAGGTAATTAAACAACGGCATGTCAGCGCATTATTGTAACAAACAAACTTAAATATGTCAAACGTAATTAATTGAAAGATAAAAGCTACAGTGAATCAAAATCATATCAATAAACCAACGTAGTTTTATTGCGTATATTGGATATGGATAAAGGAAACTTTTTACTGTGAGAGAATCATTTTTCAAGAAATTGCTTTTATAATGGAAAATGGTGGATTTTAGTATTTTTTATAGATTTTTTTTATATAATTCTTTCTCTGATCGCTTTGTTGGAATTCAATTTAAGAGGCGAGAAAGGTGGGGGAAAATAATGGAAAAGTCAAGTGTTTGATGATGGATTTTTACTTAAACATAAAAAAACATCCCCATATTCTTTTCATACATATTTGAAATTTCATATTATTTGCAGAAATATTATAAGTTCGTTTATTATCATTGTTTATAAATATTTTGCATGTTCAATATTATCGAGATATTTCAATAAAAACATATGTTTGTAATAAGTTACCTAAAGTTATTCGCTCAGTTAAGGTTCTTAGATAAAGAAACAAGGATACATAGAAAAAATATTAAAGTGTTTATTTTATTTCGTTTTCTAAAAAATGGGGACAATAAAGTAAATATTATAAATCATATGAATATAATATGATGAAAATGATAGTAATATTCATATATAAAAGCCCAACACTGATTAAATCCCTCTCTTAGTCACATTTAACTCATTCTCCCCTTCTCAAATAGTCCAAACTCTGACAAATAATACAAATATTAACACTGATAATTTTTTAAAAAGTGAACTAATCCAAACTCAATTAACCAGCTATAAGTGTCGTCGAATACTCAAAATGTGGAATATCATAATGCCTGACTTGTTAATGAGCCAGGATTTTGAAAATCGTTTAATATCGAAGTAGCTACCTTACACTACATTTACTGTTTTTAATTTACATACACATCTAAAATTCTATAATGGCCATTACATGCTCAGGATATTACATAACTTTTACATGGTTGTAAAGAGCACGCGACAATGTTTATAGTCGCAACTCAATGTTATTCTCTTTCAATGCGTTACCAAGGGAAAAATAGTTATTTTCTTTAAGTTGCTTGATTGGTTAGTACACTCAACGACCAATATTTATCTCCAATGACGACTAATCAAGTTGGGCCTTACAGCTTAATGTGAGTTCCGAACCACAACGAACATCTATGCCTAACCCAGGATTCGAACCTGGCTCCTTTGGCGTGCGAGGCCAGAGCTCTAACCTCACATCCATCAGGTTGGCTACTTTCTTTAGGTAATATTATATTTATTTTCAAAACTCTTCTATGCAATAATGTCTTGAAAAACTTATACAAAGTCTCAGTTCAATGGCGGAACCAGCGAGGGGGTGGAGTGGCCGACTGGGTTAAATCCTCCGTCGTTCTGGGTTAAATAGGAAAAAAAAAATAAGGACGACGAAGAATGCTTTATGTGTTGTTTAGTCTGACTATAATAAATAAAAGTCTAAAAACTGAACTGATAATTTCTCCCTGGCATTCCCAGTCCTTTCCACTGAACCTGATCCTCTCAGTCTTTGATCCCGATTCAGAGTTGCTTTTGGTGTGGAACCTCGACTTCAGGAATCACAGTCACTTCCCAGTTGTTCTATCAAAGCTGTAAGACACATTATCATCATGGATTCTCCTCCTTCATGCATCTTCGACTCGGTATTGTTCTCGCCTCCTCGAATACCCGAGTCGTCAATGACTTCTGACCAGTGGAAGCGCTTAATAGACTCTAACGGACACTCTGAGCTGACTGACGCCTGCAATAACCGCTTCCTAACCAGGGTGCAATGATGGTTTCCTCGGCAGCATCCCAATTGAAGATATTCCATTCATGGTAGGTGGACCTCTGATCCTTGACATGTCTCCTTAAACTGTTCCAGACTGTTCTGAGATTGACTCTGTCGTCATGACTGACGGTACTTTTATTTCGACTGTATACAGAATATCGAACAACTCCACGGTAAAAGCCTCACTAAATGCCATGCACAGGTCTTTGTTCAATCAGGGCTGTGAGCGTTTTACCAGTTACTCTAAAGATCATTTCGTCATAACTCCTCGTGTTGCTATCGAGGTGACCTTGATCTCAGACTATATGAATTCTAATCCTAACCATGCTTTTTCTTCTCTGCCCAAGGGGCTAAACAACAAAACCTTCAAAGTAGTTGCCAGATGCATGCCTCTTGACACTACCTAGAAGGAAATAATGGACTGGATTTTAACTTCCAAACCAGATGCTATCTCTCTTACAATCACTCAGATGAAAAATAGATTCGGGATAAAGTTCCTCCTTTTCATTCTTGAGTTTCGTATTTCCATACCTAAAACTTATGTTCTTTCTTGGAAAGCTTTGCTATTCCTGCAAGTTAAATTGGAAAACCTAAACGGTAGAAAGGCTTCTGCCCCTAAGCAGTGTTTCAAGTGCCAACGCTAGGGTTCGCACACTTCAGCCAATTGCTCATTCGATGAAAGATGTAGTCACTGTTCACTGCAGCACCCAAGCCGGGACTGCCCCGAACAAAACTAACACCAAAAAGTGTGTTAATTGCAAAGGCAATCACACTTCTTCATCCTTTTCCTGTCCAGGTCGGAAAGATCATATCAACAGCCGGTCTAGCGGTTCCGGGGTCAAGAGGGTGGCCACCACCGCAAAACCAAAATTCATCTCCAGGCTTGTTATCCCAAGAACATCAAAGCCTACATATGCTAGTGTGGCTTCCCGAGCTGCATCGCGTTCAAGTGCTGGACCCAAGAAAAGGACCAGTAAGTCGACAATGATGGAACAAAGTATTCCTGACTCTTCTTTACCTCTCATCAGCTCGGTCTTGGAAACCAGTGAAAAAGTTTTTATTTCTATGTCTACCCAGACCGTGATTGAACACGAAGACATGACTTGTCTCACCAATGCCTTTGACATTTTTAAAGCTCTTTTCAAATGTCTCAAATCAAAATTAGGAACACGAGAAAATGTCATCGCACATTCTGTGATCTTTCTATTCCTCGAGCCAATGCTCAAACACTTTATGGATTATGATTTTGATTAACAAAGAAGTTTTTTGTTTTCTTTTCTATAAGTACTACAATCTGTAGGACTAAAGGTTATTTCTTTCGCGCCCTTGTACAATTCTTCGTTGCTTGTTTTTCTTTAACCAAAGTTGGTTTTGTCCCTTGCTCTTTCAAATCCTACAAGATATAGGATTCTTACTGGCTGGCACAGTGTAAGCCACGCCTCCACCCTGCCTTTGCTTGTCATGTTTATATTCTACTTATTTGGGTCTTTTTTTTCGAATATGGTCAACCAACCCTTATTTTAATTAGTTATTAGTGGTCTTAATTTTTTTTCATTGGTTTAAACAGTCATGTCTGTGATCCTTACTTTATTTAAACTCTTAGACAGCGGTAAAAGCTGCTACGCTGCTCCTCTCGCCTAAATCCTCATTTTCGCCTGGAATCCAAAAGTAACACAGATATTTAATTTTTAATAAGCTCATGAGCATGTGCAAGATTGCAATTAAAAAGGGAACCTATGCACTATACTGTTTTTATCGCTCAAGTTTTAATGCACGCTACTTTGTATGAAGTCAAATAAGATTTGACGAATCCGTACTGGACATCTTTAATACAAATATTCTCATCCCAAAAAATGGAGATGAAAATGCCGAAGACGGAGCAAGATAATAACTTAGTAAAAGATAGTTTTAGTTGTTGAGTATGTATTTTTTTATTAGCTTAGCCTTTCTTTCATAATTAACACTAATTTATCCTGAACCATATAGTCAAGGATAACTTTAATTTATAGTCGTAAATTCTCACGTACCCAATCATAGCGCCGCCTTTATGTTATTGAGACATTGAGACATTTTCACTCTCTATAACATATTCTATATAATGAAGTTAACTTTATCCCATGATATAGTAGTATAATTTAAAAACAACAAAATTTACCTAAACTATCCAACATCTCTCTCCTCCTCCGTAATTAAACCTCTGGATCCACTCTTGTCTAAGTTTTTTTGCCCATCCATCCATATGAAATCAACGTTTTACCAGAGAGAACTACAAATACAACACACACAATACGTCAAAAGGAATGATCTTGACATGACGTGTTTCCATATCAAAATTCAAATGACGCCGACGAATGAAAGCACCATAAATGGCAATTAGAAATCAATTTGCAATTCCTTAAATATTTATAAGTGCTAGAGAATTATTTCATATATCAGTTTGATGGCCCCATTAAGATAAGTAAGATTACTTAAAACCTACCAGAGTGCTTCCACAGACTCTTATTGGAACTTGCACATTCAGTGACAAGTTTTCACGCCAAGATTTCACTTGTATAGTCCAAGTCTCAATCGCCTGCCATTGTATATTACTTTGATCAAGTTCAAATATAGTTGTTCAACCCTTTACCACTCAACTTCGTGTACTTCCATGCTTTGTATCTGTACACGATTTACCTTAAAACAAACGTTTGTAGAAGTTGTTAGTAACAATGACTGTGTTGGACTCTTTGTAAGTAGTACGTTACACGCTCACATACTCGAGGTGTTTCTTGTTTGGAATTAACGTTAGGTTTGTACACTCAAAACACTTTTTTTTTGCTCAATAAGGTCTAATCTCAATAAGGTCTAAGGGCTCTTTAGCTTAACGTGGATTCCGAACCACAACGAACATCCATGCCTAACCTAGGATTCAAACCTGGCACCTTCGGTATGCCAGACCAGAGCGATAACCCCACAGCCACCAGGTGGGCCGTCTGGAATTAAAAACCACAGCATTAAGTTTTAAACAAATATTCAGCGTTTTATTCCGAAAATAAATATTCCAATGTCCGCAAGTAGTACAGGAATTAAACTAGTAAATAATAAGAACGCTTATTAAAAATTATAATAATTGACCGCATTTATCATATATATTCTACTTCTTATAATACTAATCAAGCTTTCTTTTAATAACTGGTTTGCTATAAATGGAAATGAAATAATATTAATGGTTCATGAATGATTAATTTCCTATATATGAATAGATACAAAATTAATTTGTTAAATACAGATTATATTTTTTGTAATCTAAAGAATAAAGAATCATCTTTAAGTGGATTTCCGAATTAATTTTTCCGAATAAAGTTTCGCAAAGAAATTTCATTTTGTGAATTGCATTACCAATTAATTAGTTGGAAAAATTAGAATTTATTTCAGGAAATAACTTCTTTTGATTAGAATAAGGTTCTGAAGTTGATCGAAAAGTTGTAAATTAAATTTTTCACATTCAATTAATCTCCTACACAACTCACAGCTAATTTGCCTATTTAATTAGAAATAAACAGTCGGAAGTCGAAGATAATTTATAATTCTTTTCTTTTAAACATTTTACTTTTGCAGTATTAGAACAACAGCATCTAACTTTAATAATTGTGACATCTGCAAACTTTAATTTAATAACATATATTTATTCATAAGCGTTATTATTTTACTGCTTTAAATACTGAAACAATAAATATATATTAAAATAAAAACCCGTTTTTTTCCCTTTCTACTTTTGCATTTTCTTTCCTAGTCCCAGAAAAAAAAATGAATTATGAAGAAATTTTTTTAATCTTTTCAATCTTAACCTACACAACTACACAAAGCTTTCACGACGTTTTTTTTTTTTTTTTTTTTTTTTTTTTTTTTTTTTTTTTTTTTTGTGTGTGTCACAAAATCTGAAATTTGTTGATTTTTAAGTCTATATTAACACATATAATAAAAAAAAAATTACTAATCATTTATTTGTTTGATAGATACAAGCTGTAAAAAAAAATAGGACAATGAAACAATACCCTGCTAAATATTTAACCGAAATAATCATTGCAGATGATCATGTTTTGAGTTCAGGTAGATATTCAATCCTTCAAGGCTCGAATTATACAATAACTAGAACCTTGATTCGATTTTGTCATTGTCTACTCCCAGATGTGTAGATGAAATATAACGAATTATAGTTAACAATAAACAAGATGAAAATAGTAGAAAGCTACTTTAAACATCACCGAAATTACTGGAATTTGGCTCTTTTTTTATTTTTTCTTTCTTTTTTTCTAATTCAGCTTTCTTTTAGTTGTGACCAAAACTGTAACCAAATTATTTTTGGGTCATGGTGTACAAACGGCATAATACTTTAAATTATTCAATAAAATAGACATTTTACTTTTTTAGAAGAAACCAAACATATTTTATATAACATGCTAATTTTTTTTTTTTAATTAAACTAGTTTTATTAGATAATAGTAAACAGTTATTTTATACTTAAATATTTTGTCCATGATTTTCATTTGTCTATGACTTATTATTATACACATGCCAGGTTAAAAAAAATAAATTATGTTTGAAAAATGAAAAATGCACATTATATAAGTTCATTATTACATTCAGAATAATTTGGTAATTCAATAATACCAGATTTACACATACAGTATATCATGACTCCTCATCTGATGTTTACTTATTTTAAGATACTTTTTCATATTCTAATCGATCTCTTTTTGATTTAATGATTAAAGTCTAGACCTAGGCATGAATAAATATGTCTAGGTCAGTACATTTTTTATGAAATATTTTGGACCTTTAGAGGGTATACATCTCAAACTGGTGATGAGCGGATCAGAGCTCAATAGCAACCTATTTAGCATTTTTTCTTGAATAATTTAAGTAATACAACCACAAATGTTCATTCATTGCCTCTACGGATGCTTTTGATAACTACCCAATCGGTAATAAGGCATTTATTACAACTGTAGGACAGAGTAACATAATTTTATGCAATGTTGAAATCATAAGATGCCAAGGGTATAGTTGTATATAGAGTTAGGCTTTATCTGTGGTTTAGTTGAAACATTTATTTGCAACAATTCCACTAGATAATATCTCTAAAATTATCTTCAATCGGTGAATGAAATAAATATTAATTCCCGTGATTTCGGTAGCCAAATCCGAATTTTTTTCATTTTTTAAATGCACTTCTACAGATGTCAAACTTTCCAAGATTCCAAATCCATGTTTCCGCACATCAACGATGAGACCAAGATTATTTCTGAACTATTCTAGAATTTCTGTTTTTTTATTCATTATTTTTATGTTTTAGGTATCGAAGTCACCACTTTTAGATGGACTGTTTATATGCTAAATGGAGCATGCTCTCAAACAAAAGAATACGCTCATATAAAAGAGATAATAAAAATTGAAGTGCACTTCCATCTATCTACTATGACCTTTTCAAATCGTCAAAGTTTTTAGATGTTGAACCCCGTATGTAGTACTTTATGGTTGATTTTGTGTTAACAGCATTACACCATTTGCCACCAACAATGATAAATGCCAATGTTAATGTTTTTTTTTTTTTTTTCAAACTTCTATACCTGCATCTTTTTTAACTTTTTGTGTTTATGAGTGAATTGGTTTTTGTTTAGATGTAATCTATATCATATTTTGCTATATATGTAGTCTCCATAATAAAATTTAATTTAATTAGTCGACAATAGCGAGGGAGAAGGTGTTTGGTTTTACCTAATTACATATACTCACTGCAAAGTAAACGTAAAGGCACCTGAGAACTTTGAACAAGATTGGAAGTTGACACTTTAGAATTTTGAAATGTTTTTTTTTTTTTTGGGGGGGGGGGGGATTCATCAAAACAACCTTTCGTTACTGATTATAATGATCTTTACTCTTTAGTAGTTAACGTTTCTATTACTTCTTGAAAAAATGTAAGTAGTGGTGCAGTTGTGTGATATAACAGAACTTGTATATTTATTTTGGCCAAGACATATGTACATTGCATGACTCAGGGTAAGGGAAAATTTGACATTGGCCATCAATCTTTTTTTTATTATTTTGTTTAAGGAATCCTACTTTTACTTTCAATTACCCATACGTTTACATAGGGTAATGAAAGTATGGCATTCGATCAAAAAAAAATTATTTTTTGTGTGTGCATTTCTTCACGTTTTGGAATACCCTGATTTCACAAAAGTGGTCTAGAAAAATGTCTGTCTGTGTCTCTGTATCTCTGTGTGTCTGTGGTCAGCATAGCTTAAGGATAAATTGACCTACGATGTTCAAATTTTGTGTGTGGCAAAAATTAGTGTGGTGGCCTTGAGACCTACCATTAAAAGTTTTGTCAAAATAGCGTATGAGCATAAGGTTGAAATCGTGAAGAATCATGAAAAATCATGTTTTTCAGCGATTGATAAAAAACGGCTCTGACGATTTTGGTTAAAATTATTTCTAAATGATTATTTCTAAATGTATGACTCTTCACGACTTTTTGTAGGCATATAAATATTTTTATTCACTACTACTTTATATTTTCATTATAGTTCTACATACTTAAGCAATAACATAAGGGTTATGCATTTTACAACTCGGAACTACCGTTTCATCTATCGAATACACTGTTAAAAATTTGGATCCGCCTTGCAGCAAAAATTGGTTCCCATTTAGCTGCAACCAACATTTGGTGCTTAGTTTCACGATTTAATGGTTCTACTTCGAATCGTAAGCACAATTAAAAAGTGAAACCTAGCGCTAAATGGTGGTTGCTGTTAAATGGGAACCAATTTTTGGTGCAAGGTTGAAAAGAATTTTTAACTGTGTATGAAACACAAACAAATATCTACTTCAACGATGCTTGTGAACGTAATAATAATAACAGTGAATTTCAATGGTATGGAAACTTAAAACCTTATTTCTTACTATTATAGAAATAACTATGGACACATAAATATATTACTCCAAATATATATAAAAATAAATTTTCTAATTCCAAAATGATAAACTTTCAAATAGCTAAAAATTAGCTTATGTCTTTTTTAGATGAGAGTGACAAAGTTACATATTCTGAGGGTTGTACTTCGTAAGATAATATCCCCACAGCTATTTTTAAAAAAGTATATTTTTTAGAAAAACAATGCAATATTCAATTGTATTTTATTTGAACTGATAATTTTAGATTAGATGATTTTTTAAAAATCGTTATAAATTTAATCAAGAGAAAATGTATCATTCTTTATTTTATATTGCCTAACAAATACCTAAATATAAAATAGAGATAACCAAAAATCACCAAGCATGCCTAAAAAAGAACAGGGTTGAAGAATATTTTATAGTGAATATCCCACACTTGGAATACAACATTTCAGTTTATGTGTTACACTGTTTTATAGAATTCATTACTTTTACTATACGAGCTATATTTTTATTTAATTATTTAAACTTTTTATAGTACAAGCACTTTCTTTATCATTTATAATAGTTTCACAATTTGCATCCATATAACGAGTTGTTTTGAAACTAGTTACACGGTTCTAAAAAAACAATACTAGGTTTTAGATGACCCTCGATGTTTCAGTTCAATTTTTCATTATTTTAAAGAATAAATACTGAGTAATTAATTTGTCATTTGCAAGTTTAAAATTTTCCTTCTATCTCAATCGATTAATTGGCAACGGCCTCTTGGAATACCACTTTCATGCTGCCGACAGAGGAAGAGGGAATTTCAAAACGTGTTCAAAATCAAATAATACGGGTTGTTCTTTAAAATATACATATCACTAATGAAAAGGAATATAAACATCCAGTCCAGTATTATTCTCAGTTTTATTTTGAAAATCTAATCCCACTAACTTATTTACACAACAGAAGGAGATGAAAATTGATTTGCATACATTCTTCAACATCTTATTTCATAAAAGAGGAATGCATCCAAAAGACTTAGTAAGAGCTAAAAAAAAGTGCCATTACGTGAACATCTACTTTTAAAAAATTCTACAAGAAAAGAAGAAAACAGGAGTGTGTTTCACGCAGCTGAGGAGGGATATTGCTTTCTCAGTCAATTTCGGATTCTGTAAATCTCCTTGCTTGGCAAAAAATATCCGTAACCTAATATCCTACTCAAGCAATGATGCTAAACTTCTTTTATTCCAACAAAGGAAATGTCTAGAATGGTAGAAGTTTGCATCACTATGAAATGAACTGGAATTTAGATGCGTGGGCTTGTCGGAAATGTTTCATTTGACGTACATTAAAAAACTTTTTCTTAGATAATTTGCTCGAATATATTTGCGCCCATTCGTTGAAGTGATATTATTTTAAATGTAATAAAATTATATTAGTGTCTTCTTAATTATAAAATTCCAAACGTACTTTTTCACTTTTTTAATCAAATTTTCAGAACGTAAGAAGTAATTTGGAACTGATTTTTGTGTGTTTATACCGTGTCGCAAACAGAATTGGTAACGCTTTTGCAGTAAGTCACAACATTTTTTACTTTCAATTACCCATATGTAATACATAGGTTAATAAAAGTATAGGATTCGGTAAATTAATTAAATATTTTTTTTTTTTTTTGCATTTTTCCTCGTTTTGGAACATCCTGATCTCAAAAATGTGATCTGGAAAAAATGTCTGTCTGTGTGTACGTGGTCAGCATAATTCCCGAACAAATTGACCTACGATGTTCAAATTTGGTGTGCAGGTTGATGGTGGCCCAATGACCTACCATTAATGTTTTCGTCAAAATAGCGCATGCCCAAAAGGTAACTGTTATTGTAAAAATCATTTTTTTCAGTAATTGCTAAAAAAAGGCTCTAACAAAATCGCTGAGGTAATGCCTCTTAAGGTGTTCTAAACATCCCTTCCACCGAAATTCCGGTAAAAATGCTTTAATCGCGTAAAAAGTTGAAAAACAAATGCCTTTAACACAGAGTTCTCTTTCCTTGAGCATACCTCATCAACGATAGTTTTTTTTAATCATTGCTCAGTTTCATTTTTAAGAAAATATAGCATAAGAATTATCTATAAGTGTATAGCCAAAATTCCCTTATTCCCTTTTTGACAAAGATTTTTTTTTTTTTTTTAAAGTTTTTAAAGATTTATAAAAGAATTATCACAAAAAATATAGCCAAAATGGCAATTTTTACTAAATGAATGTTGGAAATATATAAATGAAAATGGCACAAATCCACATTAAAAATATAGTGTAATTGAAAGTTTTGCTATGTTCCACACCCATAGTTTTAACTTGAAGTCATTTGGAGTGTTTTAAAATAACACTATGGTTTTAGTACATTCTTTTGAAATACATCACATCTTATTCATTCACCAGAAAAGATTAAAAAAATAAAATATTATTGAATACATATCATTGAATATATTAAAAACACAAATAAGCTCGTATAGTTGTCATCAGAAATATTTTATTTGCATCTACGCAAAATACGAAGAGCATAAAGAAGTTATATTATGAAAAATGCTCAGACCATTAATAACTAATCGAAACATCATTAAAATATATTTTTATTTATTTAAGGATACAGTTTTTAAATGTAAATGTTTTTGACTTAGTGACAAAAAACTTAATTTTTTTTTATAATTTATATTTAATCTGAGATTCTATAAAATTTTAAGGAATTTATTTGCATATATTCCTCTAATATTCCAGTGGTTTAACTATTGTGTATTTATTTAATAAACAAATAATTATTTTATTAAATACACAACCTTCATTTTGTAGTAAAAAGTTACTTAAATAAGTTACAGGTAAGCAAAAAACTAATGAGTTGCGATATAACAAACCATTTAGTATAGTATTTAGTATAGTTTTTTTAAATTATTTTAGCTTTTAATTTTTAAGAAATATAGTTTTTTTTATATCGTTTCTTAATGTTTTTTAATTAATTTTGAAATTTCATTCAAATATGGAAATATATTTAATTCTTGCTTTTAAGTAGTTATAAATAAACCCAAAGGGATATTTTTGTTTTATTTTTATCTCATTGTTTAATTTATATTTTTGAATCAGTGATGTCCTTTCAATCCCTTATATTAACTTCGATTTTTTTGTATGTGTGTTTGTTTACAAATCTAACTCTTGCCTCCAATTAAATTGACACTTGGCAGATAAACTATTTGCATACGACATGAATTCTCTTAAGTTTTGGGAGAAAATAAGAGTTAGTCCATGATAAGTTTTCTTCGTAGGGATGAAACACTATGAAAGCTAGATCTGAGCCAAATCCCTTAAAAAAGTTGCAGTTGTATATACCTTTGAGAAGATTGGAATTCAAACAATGCATAAAAAAAGACAATCTTACGTGTGGTTGATTTTAGTTTCAAATGCTGACATTTTACACTGTAACTCTAACTTTTGTACTTAGTTGTCTTGAGTTTCATATTTTGTTATTTATAAGGCACAATGCCATCTATGTGCAACATTATTTATTTTTTAACTATTTTTTATCTCTTAAAAAAGCATTTCGTCATGAGAAGCATTTTAGTGCAAATCGCACACTCATGTACCGATAACTTGTATTTTTATTAAAATTTTCAAATGTGTCAATGACTTTTGGGACCCTTTAAAATGACAGTTTTGGAGAATGCTTATTTATACCAATTATTTTTTCTGATTAAATATCTAAGCATGCTACAAAAGTAAAGAATTTGGGCTTTAGTATTAAGCACTTTGAAAACAGCAAGTTTGAAACCAATGCAGTTGATGCTGAAAATTAATATCCAATACCATTCGAAAAGTTTTTACTATCTCAAATCCACTAAACTTATTGGAATGTCAGAGAATCAAGGCATACATTTAAAATATTATAATTAGTGTTAGTTGTAATACATATAAAAAAAGGGATGTAATGTTTAATTAAAGTGAACAACATTAAAATGTAAAGCCTGACACTTACTTGTGAACACCTTTATTATTTCTGCTAAATAATTTTTTTAGTCAAACATCGTAAACCAACCAATCAAAATACGGGTTTTCTACGATTCATGATGGAAATGTTCGGCTGTCTCTGAAGTCATACTTGTAACTTGAAAGTTCTAAATGAATGCTCCGAAGCAGTCTTATGTATAGCTCTCTCGTCGGAATACATATGAAGTGTTCAAAGCATTTTCGAATTGATGCTCGTCTTCGGCGAAAAGGAAACAATTCTTTAAGTTTCAACCAAAAACATTTATTCGTTACTTAGGATAGAGTAAGGAAAAGGACATGAACATGCTACTAGTGACAAGCACGACAGTTAGCAATGGAATTACTATAGAGTAGTTTCATGCAAGCTCTATAAAACATTGTATAGGAGGGTTGAAATTGTGCTTATCTCAGCGGAAATCAATACAAGCAGGGTGGGCGAAATCAATTCAGCGTGATTCAGTGACGAGCAATACTGAATATTAATTATGGAACACACTGTTTGAAAAGTGCTGACTTAAACTTATCTCGCATAATAGGTTGTCACAAACGTAGGAAAACTTTTAAACTAAACTGATGATTGTTGAAGAGATTAAAAATAAAAGACGTGCTTTAAAAGGATCAATTGAGTTAAAATGGCGATTTTAAAATAGATTGTTAGTACAGATATTTAATTCCGAATTAGTTTTTTGTTAACAAATGTATCGCAGCAAAAAAGAGGGGAAACTAGGGTTGTGAAACATCGCACAAATTTCAATTACACTACTGATCACTGCATTTAAATTTGGCGTGGAATATTGTTATTTTCATTCAATTGAAAAAATTGTCTGTTTCGCGATATTTGAGTAATAATTCTTGCATGGTCTGTTTCGCGATGTTTGAGTAATAATTCTTACATGGCAAAATAATAATAATGATAAAAACCCTGCTAAAAAAACGAATTTAGTGATACACTTTTCGACGATGAACCGAGGAGAGAAAAAAAAAAAAAAAAAGTTGTTGAGCGTTGCTAAGGGGAAGAGAACTCTGTTAAATACATTTGTTTTTCAACTTTTTACGCGTTTTTTGGCATTTTTTAAGGGAATTTAGGAGGTGGGGATGTTTAAAACACCTCATGAGGCATTACCATAGCGACTTTGATCAAAATCATTAAAGCCATTTTTTTAGAAATTGCTAAATTTTTTTTATTTTTTTCATATTTTGCGCTTGTGCTATATTGACGAAAACTTTAAGGAAAGGTCCCATGCCATCACTAACCATGATCACAATAAATTTGAACATTGTAGGTCAATCCGTTCAGAGTTATGCCCAACCACGTACACACAGACACACAGTCTGTATGTTCAAAAACGTGGAGAAATGCAAAATAATTTTAAAATATTTTTTGACTGATAATAGACGGGTTTTAACATATAGGTAATTGAAAGTAAATTTTTTTTAAAAAGGTTATACTTTAAACAATCAGTAGGAAGATACATTTTTTTTTCACAATTAAAATTCAGCATAACTTAAATTCCAAAGAAAATGGTTCGAAAATGCTATTTAAACAAACAGCTGAAGTTGTCAAGTTGAACCACTGAGCAGATATAATACCAGAACATTACACAATTTCAAATTCTATTTTTTATACGAGTACAGTTTTAATGAACATAATTTTACAGGATTATTTTTCAATTACAAGCATAATTTCATAATTTATCTACTTCTTGATCTAAATATTTTAAGTATTTTAAACCTTGGTATCTAAAGTCACCTATTGTAACTGTTAATTTTAAACAATTGCAATGAAAAAATGTATGCATTTTCATAACATTTTGCCATTTTTTGCTCCGACAACAAAGCTTTTAATTTGATAGTACGTGCAATAACTCACCTTTTTCAAGTATGGAATTTCAGATTTATACTTGGTTTGTGCATGTTTATTTTATTATTATTGATTTATTAGCAATAAGTAAGTATTTTCGTTTGCTCAAGGAAGATATACTTTAAGATAAATTTCAATAATTGCTCAATTTTTGTTAAAAAAAATTATGAGTATTTTATTTAATTGTAAGGAATATTGATTAAAATATTTAGTTATACAAGTAGGTTATTCTAATTAATGTTGAAAACTGTCGGTACTCTCTCTTCACTAATTAACGAATTTCTTTACTTAAGCCTGTTTTTTAACAAACAGCTTTTTTAATTATTTTATTTATGCTTTACTTTTTAGGGAAAAGAGAATCTTTCTCTGCGATAGTTGAAGCCAATCAAAATGTAGATGGGGCACAATTGCGTTAAGAAAGAACTTTTTTTATTTTACATAAGTATTGGCTGAAGCACAAAATCAATTAGTCCTTGCTGAATATTTTGAATGAATTTTTTTAACAAGTCTTGATAGATTACGGACGATAAAAAAAAATTCTAACCAATCTAAGCATAAATATATCCTCATTCGCTACATTTAATAAAACTGATGTGTTATATGTTGAGTTTTTAATGCAACACGCGTTAAAAATTAGACTTGATTGGATACCATAAGTTGAAAATGTATTTAAAAAAAAAAAAAAAAAATGAAGTTCAATATTAATTTGATATTAATGGTAAGTTGGCCTTAAATAAAAGAAATGATTTTAAATTCAAATAATATTTTGCATCAGTTTAGTGATATTTCAAAAAATAATGTTTATTAATAAATAATGATCTAGCTGAAAATTTATTCTTCATAAAATTTTATGGAAAGTTTTTAAGAAGAAAGCTATGAAGAAAATGGTGACTAACTTCGTTTTCGTTTTTATGGACGTTTAAACCCTTGAAATGGTGAATAATTAATCAGTTAACATATAAAAATCAATTTCTCAACCAAAATTAGAATGAAATAATTATTCATATAACAAGTCACGTATTTTGGTTAAAAAAGTAAAGCATTAACTACACTAAAATCTAGAATGAAAAACTGTTTATAATACGAGAAGAAATAGGAGCAGTTTAAGTGAATGAACTTCTTAACTCATACACATTGAAGCTGTGAAAAACTATTTCATTAGCAAATACTTCGATTTGTATTAGTGCTAAGCACTAGTTAATGTCCATATTATTAATGGAGCATTCCATATTCTAAGATAGTTATTTAGCGGCCAGCAGTAAATTCGTATGTTCTTTTCCAGTAATTCTAATCTATCGTATGAAAATAATTCCAGTCGCTTACTGTCATTTTCTGATGATATTAGTGTCGCAAGTATAAGCTCTAGTTAGTTACGGTCTACTTTTACAATTATAGAGCCACAAATGCAATAATTCTCAACTACATTCGAAATGGAATACCCAAACTTTTGAGCTGCAACTTTTACATTTTATTGAAAATTACATGTGTTTCCTGTTGTTCGAATTTAGAGGGGAAAAAAAAAAAAAAAAAAAAAAAAAAACTCTTGTAGATTCAATAGCTGTATCCCGATTTATATATGTTGTATTTCAAACAAATGATGAGTAAATATGCGGTACAAGATTTAAAAAAAAAAAAAAAAAAAAAAAAAAAAAAACCTTTTTTCCATTAATGCAACCAAGGCTATGATTGTAGTACTGCTCCCTGGTGGGATTTTTTGGAACTGATCTGGAATGGATATGGATATTTTGCATGATTTAATATTAAAAAAATAAATTTTAATTAGCATTTTAACATACTGGCTATTGTAGTAGAAATTAGCCGTCTCAAACCAGAATTCTTTGAAAACTGAAAGTTAGTTTTTATAAAATGAGTCACTGACTCATGCACTTTGTTTTATTAGAACAGATTATATGTTTATTGACATTAGCTTATATGTACTTGCTATTATTTATTTTAGTGTATAGAGTAAATGACTCAGTAGTAGACAGTAATTTAAAAAAAGTGAGTTTAATGTTTTTTAGAGAAGCATTACTTTGGACTTAAAAAGTGTGTTTGATAACTGTCGGTATACTGCCTTTCAAAATCCTTAAAAATTGTTTACATATTGTACATAGGATAAACGTTGCCAAATATAAGGTAAAATATCATAGAGTACTGGTACCATATGAATTACGTATTACTTCTAATTTTTATGCCTTAAGTGTTGGCACCCTCTATACTGGTAATGGTAATTTGGCATATTTCATGTACCTTTAGTTATATATTTATAGTACTATTATAGAGTACTTACTAGTTGTTGTGATGTTCCCTACAACTTGGGTAATTTGGGGAAAAGTCTCGATTGCCCTGTTTAGCGTGGAAATCCCACATCAAGATAATATGTCTGGAAATTATGCACCATATGCTAATTTCAGACTATTCAAGTGAATGCTTCAATGAAAGTGCGGGGTAAGAAATGTACCCTTGAGCCCTAATTGTCACAGGGCCCCGTCCAATAAGTACAGCCACTCAATGGATCAACGTGAGTCGGACCAACCTTAGCTGCTAATGCAATAAGTTAAGGTCCCAAAGAGATGAACTCAACTTCTTGAGAGATGAAGATGCTCTCTATACTGTCCCAGCAGAACTGTTTTGAATTTTATCTTCAACTTAATGTAAAAAATTAACTGTAGATGCTTTCTTATGTTCTGAAACAGGGTAAGTCTTAAATTCCCTACTTGTAACCTCAATGTAATTAAATGCTTAAGTTTACTTTTTCATAATTGCAGTCATCTTCTTTATTTCTGGTCATTATTGATGCTCCAGATTTAAACCTGAGTAATGAAAACGCACTATTACGACTATATATTACTGAATGTGTCTCTTTAAGTCTCTAGTAAACGGTTTTATTGTACTTGTAATCGGCATAACAAAATGTCTCCGTGGTCAGCCACTTGTTTACATTGTTACAAATAATATGCTTACTTAAACTGATTTTTATAAAAGGATGAATAAGGTATGTGGATCCATCAGCATGAATATATATTCATTAGAAAAAAATTAGACTGTATTGCTTTATTTTTGTATTTAGAATAGAAATTTTACTTATAAGCACACATGCTTTTAGGAAAAATATTCTTTGCAGAAAAAACTATGCTTTTCTTTTTCTTTTTAAGGAAAATAACTTTTAAAACATGGTGGAAGACTTTAGTAAAAATGTTCTTGTAACATTTAATTACAACTTAGTGAATAGTGAAAAGAGATATCTAAGCTTTTAAAACAACACATATTTAGAACATACCATGCATAATAAACTAATGAAATTTTAATTATAGTGTATCACACGTGAAAAATAAAATTATTGAAAAAATTTCTAAAGAGCTGCTGGGCAAAATGTCTTTTTAATTAGTATAGCATATTGAATAACTATAGGGAGAATTAAAGTTTGTTTTATGGGTCAGTGTATATTATAGTAAAGTAATTTTAAGCACACATTTTAAATATTTTATGACATAATTAAATATCATTTTATGCATTTGTTACAGGATAGTTTATTATTTTTAATGTTTTTCTGTGTTCGCCATGCTTGCATTCTATTCGAACACAAATTGTAAACACCTATTGTAAAATTGCATAATAAATTGGTTCTATTTTCAACAATATAAAAAATCTTATAACATGATAGGGAAAACACGTTATATTTATACACATAAGGAAAACAGCTACACTGTAATTAAAAAAGGAAGAAGCTTATCCAAAACAATTTAGGAAAAAAAAAAAAGTTACAATTTTACACTCGAGCAGATGTTTTCCATTTTCCACCTTATTCTATATTAATTAAAATCTACATCTGTCACGCATTAAAGCGAAAGTGTTGTAGAATTTATTCAGACGCATTTTCGTGCTGAAAAACTGAAACTGTTTTTTTTTTTTTTTTTTTTTTTATTATTATTATTTTTATTTTATTCGTGCAGGCAGTTGATTACAAAAGGACGAGCGAACAATGGGGTTTTAACCTTGATTTTTTAAGAAAAAGATAATTTTGCTCCAGTAATAGGCAGGTTGGTCACAGGTTTGGACAGTTTGATATATCTCTTTATTCAACTGTAATATTCTTAAAAATCTTGACCAGATGAATAATAATGATAAATTTGAAAATGGAACTACAGTTTTGACTAAAAAATATTTTCTTTTATGTCTGTTGTATAATTTAAAAATAATTTCATGTTATTCGAATGAGAAGTAATGAGAGACTACTTGTGCAATTTATTATCATTTGAATTAATTAAAATTTTGTATTTTTTTTTTAACGTTTTACGAAAAATGTGCTCTACTGGAGCAGTGTGCACTACTGAAACGCTTGCTTTGTATAAAAAGAGTTTTAGGTTTCTTAAATGTTTAAATATGAATATCACTTGCGGGGTACAAAATTTGTTTAATTACATTTTTTTTCCATCTTTAATTATGTTAATATTGTTGGGATTATTAAGTGATGAAATATCAACCCACTTCACTTCATAATCCAACAAATGTCCTGCATGGCAGTGGGAACTTTTCATGTTACCCTTTCTGCAGAAGTCAAGTTTAGATGAGGCGTTGCGGATACGAAAGGCGAGCTCAACAAAAGGTGGTTGCCAGAAAAAATGCGTTCGAAAACTTTTTCGTTCATTGATTTTCACATGTTTGGTATCATTCTCTGAGTATTTTCAGAGAGAAGTGAAAAGCTAAATCGATATGAAAAATATACCTATAGAATCTATAAAGGGTTTGGATTCGTATAGCCAAAACAATTTTTTTTATCACTCGATGTTGAGTTCCGCTTCGTATCCGAGATACCTCGTATGATCTCTAAGCTCGTATTCCAACGAGCGTTTCATGTTTTCCTTCTTTATGACTTTTTACTAAACTTCGTGATGACCTTTATATGCTAGTAAATAAATATTTCCTTTTATACTTATGTATGTGTTTTTTGCGGTGAAAAATTGCCTAGCAATATTTCTAATAAATATATGTTGTTTGTACCACCTCATCAAATTCTTACCTTATTTCGAGTATTACTGGTGGCTATATTTAAATATTATATATTTATATTAAATATTCTGAACATAAGAACACTAGTAAACGCATCTAAATATATCCCATAAACTGTAAGATGGAGATAATTTTTTTATTAATGGGAAAAAGTAGCCCCAGATAACATAACAACATTTGTCGGAAAATAACAGAAAGTTTAAATATTTACGGTTCCAGAAAGCATTTAAAGTTAATTATAAGATTAAAAAGTGTTGAACTCAAAAATAGACTTTTAAAGATATGTGCTATCCCAAATATTTTAAACGCTCTTTATCATTAGTTAAAATAGTTGACTGTTTTTAGATGTCTTATAAACCGCTTTATTAAGTCACTGGTTTAATGAAATTATTTATCTTTAATTTGTAAAAACGTCAATATTTGTAAATGCTTTTATTGCGAAATTTATAATGATCTGTTTGAGACTTGGCTTCAAATTATATATGCATACTAAAATTAATAATTAATACAGAGAATTAATGAATTTTCTGAAAAGATCATCATACGTATATTCCGTTAAAAAGTGTTTTTTAACGGAATATAAGCTTGTTTTTTTTTTCTTAAGAGAACTTGTTATACCTTGTTTCCAAAACAAAACATTAAAAAAATATTTATTTTCTATTTTTTGCGTGTTTATAATCTTTGAAACATTCTCCTTATTCTGGCAACATTTTGAGCTGATCAATTTAAAAAAATAAATTATATTTTTTATAGAGAATTCAGCATAGCTGCAATAGCTTCTTCCATGTTTCGAATGCATTTTTCTCATTTCGGTTTCTTTTTTTTTGGAATTCCCATCTTACTCAAAATGCTAAAACTCCAGTATATATAAAGGAAATTACTTGAAATCTTTTGTGTCTTATTCTAGAGATCTGTTTGACAAAAATAGGCATGGGTTTTTGAATAAAATATAAACTTTATTTTTACAAATTTAAATGTGGAAAAATATCTTTTTTTAACTACAGGTACAGTATTTATTGTTTTCCTCCAAAACTATTTAACTTACTGAAAATCCGATGTTTAAAAGTTCAAAGCATTTATTACTAAAAGCATTTCTTAAAAAAAAAAAAAAAAATAATAATCTAGAAAAAATATTGAAAAATGAAAAAATTTATGAATTTTTTAAAAAGTTTTAAAATTTTGAAAATTTAGAGCACTATATGAATTTTTTTTAAAATTAAAACTAAAATTTTCGCTAAGCAAAACTTTCAGATTTGTATAAATTACAATTTAATAGGCTTAAATATATATATATAAAAAAATATTTTTTAGGTTACCGATTCCCATTAAGTATTTTTAGTTAGTTGGAATTTACTGGCCCAAGGACCATTTTAATCAAACTGCGCCTAAACAAATTACTTTTTAAAGCAGATCGTTTTGGATGTCTTTTATCAAATATAAATCGACATCATAACGAAATTCAGTGTCCAATAGTATATTTTTTTTCAAAATCAAATTGAATTTTTAATGTGTCAATAGAATTTCTGGTAGAATATTCAAAATTAACGACAGTAAATTAATGGAATTAAATCTTTTAAGGATTTATTTATTGGTCTCCTAAATCTTTGAAAAATTATAGTTCAATAAAGTACTCCATTACGTGTGTGTCACAAAAAGTTTTATGAAATTCAGTTGGCAAGTAAATCTTTGTAATTACTTGTCAAACTTTTATTGTATATGCTTATTAAAACATTTTACCGAGTATAAAACACAGTTCTGTGCGAACAAATTACACCATATTTATCATTGTCAATATTTGCTCTAGTTAAAAAGTATTAGAGACACATCTTTATAAAGCATGTTAATCTGATGAAGCAAGTTTACTTCCACTTCACAGAAAGAAAGGACGAGATTTTTTTAATATGAAAAACTCTCATTCCCAGAGCAAACATTTAGGAAAGAGTATTTTTCCAACTAGAGCTACCTTCTAAAAGTTGTCAATATTTGAGACCCTGTGTATTTTGCCAAGGTTTATACAATTATTTTAAGTTTTCCTTCGTAAAACTTCAAAGATTCCTTCTTGAAAAGTTTCTTTATGAGTCAATTTTATTTGCTTATATTTGATATCCACGGCCGTATTATTTACAACCAGTTTCTTTCTATATTGTATAATTCAGTTCCTTTTGCTTGGTTTGTAAAAGAGATAATTAAATATTTGGAAGAAGATATTCGGATCGTTATTGAGACATATAAAATTTCATTTCTACAAGAAATGCTATTTTTATAAACCACGAAATACTTTACAAACTGAAAAATTTATTGTTTTGTATTAAATAAAACTATTTGATATATTTTTAGAATGACAGAGTTTTAGTTTCCTACTGTTTAGGACTTTTTCTTAGAGGACGATTCATAGACTTATTATTATCAATAGACTGCGCGTTCCCACTTCAATCATGCAACGAGAATGAAACCAAAATGAATCATACAATTCGTCTATCAGTCACGTGGTTTTTAATTTGGCTACGTCGTAAAAATAATCCTTTATCTAATAATCTTATTATCCTTTATCGCCTGAGTGAGGAGAAACCCGCCAAATCTGCAACCCTGCTCCCAAAATGCCGCCAAATCTGCAACCCTGCTCCCAAAAAGTCCCTACTCATGTGATTCATTTTGGTTTCATTCTCGTTGTATAATTGAAGTGGGAACGCGCAGTCTATTGATAATAATAAGTCTATGGGACGATTACAATAAAAGTTTTGTATTTTTCTCACATGATGCCAATATGCACTCAATAGGTTTTTTTATTCAAACTATAGGAAACATTTCACTTTAAATATTTGTCATCAAAAGTATAATATTGTTAGGCACATGAAAGTAATTTACTAACAATAAATTATTTGTTTTAAAAATATCGCAGGTTTTGTATGTTAAGATTAATGAAATTTCAGGAAGTAAAATATTTATTGAACTTAAATATAACATATGGACTATTGTTAATTTATAATGACTCGACCTATAAAATCTACAACAATGAATATACTGTGGTAAATGACGATTGTTAAATGAATTGTTTCAATATCGTGTATAGTGTATTCAAGCATATTAATTACCATACTAGCTTATTATTTTCAACTACACAAAATATACAATTTTCATCAAACACTATCTCTCCGGAGGCTTATTTCCATAACCAATTTATCTTCTTTTATTTATTGGATTTATTATTTGGAGTTATACAGCTTCAAGGGACTACTTATTAGTGTAATTTATTGAACATCTTGAACTACTTAATTGTTAAAATTGTCTTTACTTACAATAGAAAAGAATAGTAATTGGTTTAATCCCTTTATTTATGTATATAACGTTAATATGTCCTTTTTTAGTTGTTATTATTATGCACTGTGTATTAATGAAGTATAATCATCGTTGTAACATATGGTGTTTTAATTTTTGTATTATTTGAATATTAATCAAAATAACACACAGCAAATTTGGTACAGACCAGCTTATGCAAACGAATTTACTATACTACATATGTACTTCATCTTTTAAGTCAACCTCAAGATAAAAGCTATTCATATACATATGCTGCAATGTCTTTATTCGTACCTGTTACAATTTTGATATATAAATTAGGAATTAAGATGATTCTAACACGTATCATGCTTTCCAGAGTGTGTAATTAGTGAGAGTAGAAGATGCATTAAAATACTTTCATGCATGGCATGATGTTTAGAGATATTGCAGAATTCAAGTAAGATAATGAGATGTAAAAAATAAAAGAGTTCGCATAAGGCAAATAAGATGATTTTCTGGAATTGCTCCATAAAATCAATTTCAATTTTCCTAATAAACAAGTATTAGTGTTTTTGAAAGAAGTTACCGTTTTTAACATAAAGTCCAGACATGTTTTTGTTATATTGCCTATTGATTTTTAAAGTTTCTGTTTGAAACCCTTGATTTTAAGCTTCTATTTTAAGCTAATAAATATTTTTTAAAGAATTTTTTATTACATCTTTTGAAATTTCATCTCCTAATCTAAATGTTGTTTCTTTGTAGTGACTATACATTGTAGCATTAAACAAATAGATTTATCATGTGATGTTTAGCTCACATTAAAAATATAATCGTAATTATGTTTTAATTTTTATACATTATCAAATTATATTAGAAATTGTAAAAAAAAGTAAATGTATGGTACCACAATTGCATACACATGCATAAGCTATTACTCAAAATTGTATTTATGATTAATTTTTTTTCGTTCTTCATTACCATTGTTATATGTTTTCTCGTCAATATCATTTTATGAAAGCTATTATTTCTTCATTATTAATATAGCCAATAGGAATTCTCACTGTTGTTTTTCGTACTGATTACCTTATGAGAAAGAGCTAAATTCTTCTTCTTTTTTTTCTATCTTTAGTTTCTTTCTAATTTTTGAAAATAAAAGTTTAGAAGTTCATACCAATGATAATGATTTTTAATATCTTACGTAAATATTACATAAAAATATTATTAGTTTATTTTAGTATACAGACTTCATAGTTTAAAGTAATAAATAATATTTTTCTACTACATGATTGATACAATGGTATACTTTTAAACAGTTATTTTTATAATAGTTAGCAATTATTATAGTGTGTTTCCAAGGGAATATTTGTTTGAGAAAATTCTCAGTATGTTACTTTTTGTAAATGAAAATCATGATAATGTATCATATGCATGTAAGGTATAAAATCATCGATAGGTGAATGATTTTTGATTCCTAAAATATATTCCTTGTAACTTTAATTTAACCTATTAGATGTCTAAATGTCTTCTCTATTGTCTTTTTTTTGTGTGTTTAAAATTCATATATTATGCATTTAATGAAAACCTAATCTTTTACAAATAATTTCGGAAAGCCAAATTAATGTCAACACAATCGTTTACACATTTATTTAATATGAATATAGTTTTAAATAAAGTATTTTAATTTTTAATTTTGAATCGACATCACAGGTTTTTCATAAAATAGTAGATTTGTATTTAAATTTTTACATTTGAGAGGGTATTTGAAAAGAACGTATATCAGTGAAACATTATAAAATTCAGTAGTTTAATGTAATAATAATAATCTATTTACTTTTGTAAAAATTTGCATTTTATCAAGCTATACTAATATGCTATTAATTTAAAATTCAAACTATTCACATACGAGCTTTGCAAGTTAATACAACATTTTCCAAGGCATACTACATATTACACTTCAAAGATAAAAGTAAATGTGAGTTCTAAAACACTTTTTTTTAAATGTATAATTAAACAACCTGTAAAGTGACAACAAGAACCAGATTCTAATTTAAATAATAATGCACTGACAAAACATGAAAGAAAAACCTCATTTTTGAAATATCCCTTTTATTTTATATATTTGTTATTTGATACCATCAACAAATGCATCTCAAAATCTTTTTATGCCATTAAAGTAATAGCTCGATGAAAACATTCATAGAGGGCAAATACCTAAAAATAATATGTAAGTAAACTACCTTTAAAATGTAAATATTTTATTGAATGCTTTTGAATCTTTTTAAAAAACATTATGATGAGTCGGAGAAGTCAGGCTTAGATGTTAGCTGTTAGGAGCTATAGAATAAAGGATATATAATGTTTTTATCATATATCATTGTTCAAATCGCAGAAAACGTTAATCTTATTACACTGTTAAAAATTTTGTTCCACCTTGCACCAAAAATTGGTTCCCATTTAGCTGCCACCAACAATTGGTGCTTAGTTTCACGATTTAATGGTGCAACCTCGGACCGTAAGCACCACTAAATCGCGAAACTAAGCACCAAATGTTGGTGGCAGCTAAATGGGAACCAAATTTTGGTGCAAGGTGGACAAATTTTTTTAGCAGTGTATTTCTATATCGTATAAATGTACTGTTGTTCAACAATGCAGCAATTTAGGCTATCAGTAAAAAGACGTGCTTTACCATGTTTCGTTCAAGTTTTACTGGTAATTATTTTTGTTTTCTGTCATAGTGATATTTTGTTTAAAAGATAGTTTAAATTTTAAATGCTTAGAAAGGGCAAGACAAATCGAATGTTGTTGTTTATATATTTACTTACGAACTCTCCTGTGGACAGTTGGTGAGACAAAAAGCCTATTTAATATGCCGAAACGGTAGGGTCAGAAGGATACTTGGTCTACAGCACAGGTGACAGGAAGACTCCAATGCTGGTCTGAGTCAAACCGGATAGAAACCTTTTGATGCATACAAAAAGCTCGCCAATAATCGACGGGATAATACGTAAGTATCACAACTCAAGTGAGCAGTTGTTACAAAGTTTCTCTCCGTCCGTTTGTATATCGCACTGTTCGTCGGCAGTCAACACTCTCGACACAAATAGAAATGTCAGAGGCATGTGTGCGATTTTTATCTCCATGCCAAATGAATGGATTGGTCGATACCAATTCATATTAAGTTTATACCTTGGTAGCAAAGAGAGAAGTATGAGTGTTTTATAAATGTGTAGCAAATTAGAGGTATTGAGTGAGATCTTGGGCATTTGTAAGCAAGCTTTTTCATCGCGTTTATCGCCGAAATAATCAACTTGGAAATGTTTCTTGTTCTAAAAAGAACTACAAATTGAGTTGGTTGTATTCAGATTATCTGGCGCCGTCAGCAACACGAGGGCTATAATGCGCCGAAACATTTCGTCATTTAACAAACCAACATACATTTACAAACACCCATGCCTACACGGGACTCGAACCCGCAACCTCGCGGTCTAGAAGCCAGCACGCTAACCACTATACCGTTTGGTCGGCAAAACTACAAATTGAGAAGGTTATCATAAAACGTCAATCATCAGAACCAGATTTCAGTCATTAAATGTTGCTAAACTGTATATGTTGGTACCTGCACTTTATGCACATCTATATAAATGTATGTAGATGCGATCTTTCAATAACAGATGCTGTCAAAATTAAAACTGTTTTTGACAGAAACGTTTTAAAAATTGCAATGTGGTTAGGAAACGAAGGATTAAAGGGAAATATAAATTCATATGCGAAACAACACGAATATCAGATCAAAATGTCAAGTGAAGCTACTTTGATGAAATTATCCTGTTTATCCACAATTTTCTAAGATGTTACGTAAATAACGTTAGATAATTAATGCAATGTAAAATTGTTATTTAAAAAATTCTGCTGGAAAACAACTGGAATTTAGAAGCATATATACAACAAAATATGGAATTTGAATCGCAAAACAAATTAATCTATCTTTCAAATAAAATGGTTTTGCTTTATTTTATACCAACTCTTCCAATTGCATAACTTATAAGTTATTTTTTATTGAAGTTCTAGAAAAAGCATAGGTTATGGACAAATTCAAAAATTTAAAATGAAAGATAGGTATATCCGAGTTCTTAATTGTACTATATACTTAATTGTTAGAGATCACATGAACATGTTTAGGAAGTTTTCAATAAAGTATACCTGTATCAAAGTATGACGCAGGAGGCACATTCTAAGTAAAAGGACTTTATTGTATGAAGTTGGTTGAAATTACTGATAATGATTCGGCAAACATAATTTATGGTGATATAAAATTGAAAAATTACGCTTGATTTGTATTTAACAGTAAAATAAGAGATTTATCTGTTGGTAGATGACCTCTCTTCTCATGTTACAAACGAAAGAAGTTAGGCTATCATACAAAAAGGAACAAATCTGATGATGGAAAAAATAAATAACCTCCAGAAAACTTGTCACTTTCAATTAAAAGGGCTAAAAATATATTGCAATGATGAGTATTATCTATAAACTGTCATAATGTATATGACATTTATTTCATAAACTCTAAGGGGTTTTGCATTAGGCAAACTCTACACATCCCCTTCAATTATTTCTGTATGTTACACATTTTTCCAAATCAGGGAGGCGGGTTTTTCTCACGCTTCAAGTTAACCAATATCTGTTTGTTGGGGAAATTCACCAATGTAGGACTCACACGTCGCTGGACTCACAGCAAATGAGAGGGCCTTGGTAGGGGGGAGCGGTCCTTGTTAGGGGGGGGGGGTGAAAAGTACGGGTCAGAAGAAGAGGAAAAGGGATGATAAAAGTGAGCAGGATGGTGGCTGGATGTTAAGGTGGACTAACGGGGACAAACCGAAAAGACGAAGGAGACCGGAAAAAGGATCGGAGGTAACTCTGATACAGTCCGCTGACAAGCCGATATACGCCCCTGACGATGTACGCCCTTGACAGAGGTATCCCTAGCCCAGACAGCAAACTGTGAGTCTTTTACACTTTCCTTACTTACCCTCGGCCAGATATTTACTTTTATTAGGATTTCAACCGGCTTTGTGCTTGGTTTTGAGGAAGTTAAATAACTATTTAATTGTATGCTTAAATTGCTTGTTTATTTCTTAATGTTTTGCGTCGTATTAATAAATGGTTGCGTTATCTATCGAGCACATCTCTGTGTTTCTTTGCTATTTGCATGCATTTCCATTGTACTTCACTATACGATCTAATAGGCCCATGGGCCTTACGGCATATTTGGTTACGCGACCAGGATTTCGATCTTTGAAAACAGGATGTGTTTGATTGATGACAGATCCATCTATTTTTTTTTTTTTCGAGTAGGAATATCTAAGGGAAAGAATTTTTTTTTTGCTAATGTATAGAGGGAAGAAAAAGATCAATACAAGCGGTGTCAATACACGAAGCAGGCAGGCAAGACTCTGCAGCACCACCCGAGAAAAAAAAAAAAAACAGTGAGGCAAAAAATAAAGTTATAAACATGGAAAGGACAAATCCAATAAACGGTTTGGCTTTGATTTCATCCAATTTTGAGGGTGACCGACATGAGACGGAATTTTTTTAAAACAATTTGAGGAAATCGCTGATATTGCAAACTGGACTCCACATGAAAAGCTTACTATTTTAAAATCGAAATTAAAGGGGAATGCTCTTCAGTTCTTAATGTCAGATCGAGAGTTGATAAACTCACAGGATTATGAGTTAGTTAGAAACAGCATTGCCGATTTCTTTAAGAATGAACAGGGAATTAGCGAAGGACAAATGCAATTCTCTAACTGTGTCATGAGGGAACACGAAGACGTTAAAACTTTTGCGCATAGATTAATCGTCACCACTAATAATTATTTGGGGACAACACAAGGTGAAACCTCAGAAAACACTAGGCGGATTATTGATAGATTAAGACTTTCAAAGTTCATAAGTGCACTTTTGCCAGAAATCCAAAAAGAGGTTGTAAGGGCGAATCCTAAAAGTTTCTCAGAGGCAGTGGAGATCGCGAAGAATGCACAACTTGCAATCGACACCGTTGCGAGGTTAAGAATACATGCAATAAGGGGCAGTCAATCCAGTTTTCTAGACACACATCAAGCGGACTCAATGGACGAGTTAATTCAAAGGGTTAATGCAATGCAGTTGGGTAGTAACAATCCGAGTGGTCCGTCGATCCAGTGCTTATTTTGCGGCGAACGAACACATCTTAGCGCAAATTGCAGGAATATTCGGAATTTAATACCGAACGTTCAAAATTGTCACAGTGCTAATCAGGAAACAACATACACGGGCGCAAGTCATTTTGGCAACCAAAGAAGGGGCAATTATCAACCGCATAGGGGAAATTATCAACCACATAGGGGAAATTATCACACTCAGAGAGGCAATTTCCAATCACACAGAGGACAATACCACAACACACAACGCCAAAATTTCCCAAACAACCCTAGGGGTAACGTGGCAAGAGGGAGATATATGCGTGATGGAAACCAGTATAGAGCACCACAGCAAACAAATGCTTATTTTTTAGGTACGGAAGGAGAGGAGGATTATCAAACGTAACAAACGGTCAAAATTTAGATGATAACACAACTACCAGCGAGACGAATGTGGTCTTTCATGTTTTGGATTCGGATTCTTCGGGGGCACAGAACTTAAAATTACCGACTGTTAATATGAAAATTGGAAACATTAATGTCAAGGCTTTGGCTGACACGGGGGCAAATCTGAATGTGCTATCTGGAAATATTTACGCAAAATTGAAGGGTTATGATAGGATTAAATATTTGGCCTCTAGGGTAGTTATTAAGACTATCACGGGTTCTACTCTCTTTTACACCAATTGCGCCGAGATCTCAATTAAATTGGGAAACAAAATGTTAAGGGACACATTTTTCATTACACGAGAAAATATTTCTCAGGATTTTGATGCAATTTTGGGCATAAGTTTTTTCAAGGAAAATAAAACTAATCTGAATCTACTTGAGGGTAAACTGGACTTTCTTGATGGCTCTTCGGTTGAGTCCTTAAAAGCAAACCATGACCCCAAGTTTTATGATAGGGAATGCAATGTAGTACAACTATCACGAAAAGTGGTACTCGACCCATTAGAGACTACGATCGTTCAACTTAAGGTCAAAAGACAAATATTGGAAGACAATTTGGAGGTCGTGTTTACTCCAATTGACATTATAGAAGATTTGGAAATGGGGGCTTCAATTAACGTTGTTAAAAATAACTCCTTTTCTACTATCATTAAAAACAATTCAGATCAAATTTTGCACCTAAACAAAAACATGATTTTGGGTAAAGTGGAAAGAGATTTCGTAATGGCTAAAGTGGTTTTAAATTTTGAGAATAGGGAGAATTAAATTAATTTAATACAAGCTACATCTGAAATTAAGGAACTAAGAAAACAAGAATTTTCTTTGAATGACTTCAAATTGACCCATTTAAGTGAATCACCAATATTTGGAAGTTAACAAAATTCTGGAAAACTATTATATGGTTTTTTCTAAATCTATGAAATCCTTGGGGCATTGTGACGCTGTCAAACCACAATTGAAATTGAAACATGACTCGGCCGTTGCTTGTAAGCCTTACCCGATTCCCCATATCCTTAGAGACGAGGCAAAAAAACACATTCAGGCGCTTTTGGATGCAGAAATTATTGCACGCTCCAATACCAATTTCTTAGCGCCACTGTTGTTAGTTAAAAAAAAGAGCATGGGCAAGGACAGCAAAAATTTCGATTTCCGCATGTGCCTCGATCTACGGTTGTTAAACGCTGGAGTTGAGAAAACAACACAAATGTTGCCACATATCAAAGATCTTGTCGTTTCACTCAGTGGATATAAATACTTGACAATCTTAGATCTAGGTTTCGCGTTTACCCAAACGGATTTCGCGGAACATAGTGATAAAGTGGGATTTTCATGTGAGGCAGGGACATTCAAGTTTTTGCGTTTACCGTTCGGACTTGTTTCATCGTCATCCATTTTCCAGAATTTAATGGATGAAGTACTACAGGGTTTAGATGAAATTGGAGCGAGATGGTATATTGATGATATGGTAATACCATCTATGACGTTTGAAGAAATGGTGCATAAAATCACGCTGGTCTTTGAAAGGCTAAAAAAAACACAATCTCACTCTTAAGGCAACGAAATGTGATTTCTTCAAAGAGAAAATCACTTATCTTGGGTTCGAGATTTCTCAGCAAGGCATATCACCTACGGTACAAAATACTGAAAAGATCCTCGAATTCCCGTCTCCAACTAATTTGAGGCAACTCAGGAGATTTAATGGGCTAACCAATTTTTATAGGGAACACATTCAAAAATACGCAGAGTACACTGCAATACTTGAAGAATTAACAAAAAAAACCGTAAAATTCATTTGGACTGACAGACACGAAGAGGCGTTTCAAGGATTACAAAGGCAATTCTTTTGTAAACCTTTCCTAAGGCAAATTGACTTAAAAAAGCAATTTTTTTCTAAATACCGACGCAAGCAAAGTGGCTGTCGCAGCTACACTAAACCAGTTGCATAATGACAAGTTATGTCCAGTGGCGTATTTCTCGAAGAAAAACACAAATGTTGAATCGAATCTTCCGGCTATCCATTTGGAGCTACTAGCGATCTACAAAGCGATCCTATATTTCCATAGCTATTTATTTGGCAATGAATTTGTTGTTTTAAGCGATCACAAACCACTGCAATTTTATTCCAAATTAAAAAACAACTCTCACGCGATTTCCAAAATTTTACGGGAGCTCTCTATGTACAATTTCGAAGTTTAAATATATTCCGGGAAATGAGAATTTTTTGCAGGACTTCTTATCAAGAGCCGTGGAAGAGAAACACATTAAGATTTCATTAGATGACGATACGGATAGCATTAAGAGAATTCTTGCCTCTGGAGAAGCATTTCTTAGCGATACTAATGGTACCGGTAAGGGGGAACAAGACATGGCGGAGCAGTGGACGACTGAGTTGGGCATAGAGCAACAAAATTTTCCCGCTGACCCGAATCGCGTGGTTTCCGGTCAGGAGGTCTCCCCAAAACGGTTGGAAAAGGAATCCTACTTGAACCAATTACAGGCTGGAAGCCAAGAGCGGGCCGCCGGGGCACACTCGCTGTTGGAAAATGGAGGTGCGATCAACCATACACAATCCATACACGAATTAAGTGAACAAAATATATTGGATAAACAGTTGATTGATGAGGATATTACAAGAATTAAAGACATTTTGAATGGTCAAGATGTACGTCTTAAAAATAAATACAAAAATTATTTTGTACATAGTGAATCAGGTTTGTTAAAATTTAACAGAATTTTAAAGGGGAATAAAATTATCAACATAGTCTTACCAACTTCATTACATATCGTGGCGTTGAAACATTACCACTTTTCTCATTTTGGCATTTCTAAAACATTCGAGTATATAAGGGATAAATTCCAATGGAAAGCCTTGTATAACGACGTAAAATTTTTTATTAAGTCATGCCACAAGTGTCGTAGTTTGAAACGAAATTTTCAGAGGGTCATTCCTAGTGGTTTAGCTAGAATACCAGAAGGGGTCGGCATTTCTCTTTCAACGGACATTATTGGCCCATTGCCGAGTGGTCTATATGTTTTGACTATTATATGCAACTATTCTAGACATATCGAGTTGTATAAATTAAAAAAATCACAGCAGAGGAGGTGTCCAAATGTTTTTTTGAGTACATATCAAATTTTGGGTTCCAAAGGTAATTTATTCTGATCAGGGTTCAGCGTATATTTCTAAGGCTTTTCACGAAATTGTACGGCAATTGGGGAGTAAACTCTTGCATGTGCCTGCCTTCCATCCATATCTTAACGGTAAATCTGAATCTCTTAATTTAGAATTAAAAAATTCTATTTATGCTCTTTCAGATGTTAGTAGGGATTTACAATTTGCACTCAACATTCATAAGAGTTTTTATAACAATAGTATTCATTCTTCCACGTCTTATACGCCAAGTTTGTTGTTTTTTGGTAGAAAATTAGCTCCGATTTGTGAAAATCTAACGGAAAATGATACGGATCCCATATATAAATTAGGTTACGATAATTTTGTTCATAAATCTTTGCAGAGAATGAGGGCAATTAAATCTCAGGCTACTCAAAATATGAGGAAAGCACAGATAAGACAATCTGATTTGGCTTTAAAAAAATCGGTCCAAAGAAATTTAAGTATTGGGCACACTGTTTATGCCAAGAAGCAAGGAATTTTTTCTAAGGGTTTTGAAGGACCATACCGAATAAAAGACAAACTATCTAACAATCTAATGGTTATTCAATTAATTGAAGATCCCACCGTTGTCAAAAAATGCACATTAGTTTATTTAAACTCGCTGACGACAGATTGGAAAAGTTTTTGGAAACGGACCGTGTGAATTTGCTACGATATGACTTTCGAGAAAGGCAATAAAAATGCACGATACAATGGAAGGAATAGGGCAAGGTCATGGAAGCGAGGGGGCTCTGATGGGAAAGGAACATTAAAGTCGAACTGAGAGTTTCTCTTTTGTTGGACAATGACACGGTCAAGATAAGCCAAGTTTACAGTTGGTGGTCATAAATTTTGGGGGCACTAGAGATGCAAATGGGGGTAGGCGCATGGAGGGAAGCTTGTTCAAACCAGTTTAAGAAAGGGGTCTTTCACAATGAAAGCAAGCCCCACTCTTTTCTCCCCTTACAAAACCGGAACGATGTGCAGTGTGTGTTGCTTAGTCACGTGATTTCAGGCTCAGTTGTTTGCTAAATTGAAGAGAAAGGTCGCGGGTGTTTTTTTTTTCTTCTTCTGTTGGTTGGTTCTGGAAACGAAAATATGTCAGTACAATGAGAGAGTACTTGAGTTTATTTTTTCGGTTAATGCAAAGCAGAGTGTTGTTTGGGACTGTGGAATGATGTTGACATTCATGTATTGAGATCTATTGAGAATACAATTAGGGATGGTGATATTTGAATTAAAGGGGCATTTGAGGTTTAATCAATTTTCGACTTTTGTAACGAAGTAATGGGTTTGTTTTATAAAGGAAAAGTTGATAGGAAATTTCACAGTTGAATTATTTTTTGAAGTTAAGGGACTTGCAGATTGGAAACTTATTTGACAGGGACGGTTTTGCTTATACCCACATTTTATATGGTATAAGAGATTTGAGAAAACTGAAACACGTGAATTTTTGCATTAAAATTGAATTTTTCACTTTGGTAGTTGACATTTAAAGTTGAGTTAAATTCTATTAATTTTTTTTGTATCTGGTCGATTTTGGGTTTGGCTTGGGATTGTGTGAATTTCTTGCAGGGGCCAAAAAAAAAAAAAAAAAAAAAACTGACTGTCTCCAGTTCGCCAAAACACCGATGGATGAAAGAAAAGTGCGCAATTTTTTGGATTCCAAAACAAAGCTTCAGATGGCGACTAAGGTCTGCTGGACGGAATCAAGCCGCAATTTGGAGTTTTACAAGTGTGGGACGAGCGGGAGTCTTGGCAGAAATCCAGAAAGAAAATACAATTGCAGGACGGGCCCTTGGAGCAACGAAGGGAGATTTCTAGGAGAGATGTTTCAGCAGACGATGGTTCCAAAGATTGTGAGAAGCAAGTTGTCAACGATTATCATCAACATGAATCCGACTGGTATATCAAAACGAAGTCACGCCCGTAACGATATTTCATCACGCTGGTTTCTTGGTGTCCGCTGAGAGGGAGGAAAGCTTCAACTTAGTTTCCATGGTAACCCGATTCAACCGTATGGAAAGTTTATGTAGAGGAGGAGCCCACTCAAATCCCGGTACAACAAGTCACCACTACACTTCACTGTCGAGAAAGGGAGGAGTCTTTTCTTGTAAGAGCCAAACCAACAAGCCACTATTACATTTTGCCGAATTGAAAAGGAGGAGCCTATTTTCGGAAGCAAGACGAGGAAAGTTGTTCTTCTGCATGTAGAATGCAGTGCCAATGCCAAACAAGAATGGAACACTGTAACATTCATATGCTGAGCAGATGGGAGGACCCTGGCTTCACACTGACCAAACATTGAACGTGATGCTGCGTTTGTCAACAAACACACGTGACATTCACAGCCGTAGGTTAACTGGTGTGGTTTCAACCGGAACACTGATTTTCAAAGAGGGCTTATCCCATCTATCATATCGAAAATCCATACTGAACTTCTTGAGTATTAATTAACATATTACAAGCTAAGAACTTTGTAATTAAGAACAAAAACTGTCAATTAAGTGTTAACGCAAGAGACTATGCTTACGTTACAGAACTTTCATTCTCAAAGACTGAAAAGCTTTACTTTGATAGCTACATAATTGTGTTTATTATTGGAGACTATAACATGGACAGTTCACTCATTTGCCACTGCAATATAAACTTTTTCTTTTTCAGGAATTATAACATGTTATTGAATTATTATATGATTTGAACTGCATTATTTTATTTAACTATCTTTTATTTACAGGCCGAGGGTATTATTGGTGAAGTTTTAAATTTTTTTTAAATCTCTGATTTTGTTCAACCCGCTCCTTCTGGTAATTTTTAAAAATTGAAAGGAGGGGAGTGATGTCATAATGTATATGACATTTATTTCATAAACTCTAAGGGGTTTAGCATTAGGCAAACTCTACACATCCCCTTCAATTATTTCTGTATGTTACACATTTTTCCAAATCAGGGAGGCGGGTTTTTCTCACGCTTCAAGTTAACCAATATCTGTTTGTTGGGGAAATTCACCAATGTAGGACTCACACGTCGCTGGACTCACAGCAAATGAGAGGGCCTTGGTAGGGGGGAGCGGTCCTTGTTAGGGGGGGGGGTGAAAAGTACGGGTCAGAAGAAGAGGAAAAGGGATGATAAAAGTGAGCAGGATGGTGGCTGGATGTTAAGGTGGACTAACGGGGACAAACCGAAAAGACGAAGGAGACCGGAAAAAGGATCGGAGGTAACTCTGATACAGTCCGCTGACAAGCCGATATACGCCCCTGACGATGTACGCCCTTGACAGAGGTATCCCTAGCCCAGACAGCAAACTGTGAGTCTTTTACACTTTCCTTACTTACCCTCGGCCAGATATTTACTTTTATTAGGATTTCAACCGGCTTTGTGCTTGGTTTTGAGGAAGTTAAATAACTATTTAATTGTATGCTTAAATTGCTTGTTTATTTCTTAATGTTTTGCGTCGTATTAATAAATGGTTGCGTTATCTATCGAGCACATCTCTGTGGTTCTTTGCTATTTGCATGCATTTCCATTGTACTTCACTATACGATCTAATAAGCCAATGGGCCTTACGGCATAAACATCAGACAACGTATATCTCACAATCTGTTTACCATATAAAGCGATATTGTTTTCAGAATAACTTCAAATTTTAGTAGTAAGTACTCATGACAGAATAGAAAACAAAGTTTGAGGAATGTTGAAGCGGTTAATTATAAGCACACACAATCCAATTTAATTATGATACAATGTATAAGGTTTAAATTGGAAAAGTGCAATTGGATTCTATAAATTAATTTTTATCCCAAATAAGTTATACATTTATACACAACGAAGATGTTTTTCTGTTAATCATAAAATGAATAAGTAAAATTATATAAGTATATTTATAGCACTTGACTCACAGAACAAAATCAGTATGGAATATTCACAATTTGAAATAAACCAAACGGTATAACTTAAGAAAAGGTGAACCTACTTTAGCAGCTTTTGTAAATTTGACATCACCCCTTACTTTTCATTAAAATGAGATCAAGTCACAAGAAAAATACATTTGGCTTGGATTCCGTTATTGATCGCACTGAATCGAACACCTTTTGTGCAGGAGAGTGTAGAATCCAGACCGTTTTCTTTGAAAATATCTCAGGCAGACGGTGTTCAGACATTACGCAGTGATGCTTCGGTTGATACGATAACAAGTTAAGCTTTTAAAATAATATTCAGAAAGCATGACTTCATTTGAAGTTCTTTTGATAAAATAGTAGTTCAAGCCATGCCTTTCTATTGAAGTTCATTCAATAAAGTAGTAGTTCCATCCGTGCCTTTCTTAAAACTTTATACAATTTCGATAAAAACTCCACACTGATATATACTGGTGTAAATTTATGTATCCTGTGATATTCACAAATAAACTGAATGTTTGATATATATATTTATTTAATGTAACTTCGAAGGCACATTTTTTATTTATTATTTAGAATTTTTAAATATAATACTTGTAAAAATAACGTGTGTATATATGATGTTTACAAGTTGCACACAATTACAAGTTCATTCTAACTTCATATTTGATTTATGTAGAGTTTGATGAAAATGATAATACTAAAAAATTATACGCCAAATTTAATAACAGAATATTACCTAATTAAAAATTACTTCGAAAACATTACATTATTTGCTTACGAACAAATAACTTTTGAACTGCCTGTTAATAAAACAGCACAATTGGATGAGTTGATAAATTATTTTCAAAAATAACTAATATTTAATTATTTAAGTAAAAAAAATTAAGAAAATAATAAAAAAAAATCGAAAAAAACTTAGAAAATAAATATGTTTATTTCATTGATGGCATCAACCAGAAGTTGAAAATGTTTAATATTACTACTTTATATAATACATTTGGATATTTGTTGTATGGTGCAACTAGTTTTCATATTCTGTACTTTAAACTGTATTATGCTGATCATTAACAAATCATCAGTTGAAATTAACTTCATTTATGATTAATTACTTTTGTTTTTATGTTTTGTAAGTGTTGTTTGACAAGTGAAAATTGCTCATTATTTTATGGACATACACACAATTGTCACTCAATGTAAGTAAGAAATTAACTCTTAAATGCATACTGTTTCCAATTGTCTACATTCCTTAAATCCTCATATCTATTTATGTAGCAACCATTGCATATTTTTTTTTTTAAATTTTAAATTTACTAAACTATTTTATCGTTTGCGAAAGCAACTAAAATCTTTGACAGTTTATTTCTTTATCTGTGAAAATTTTTACTGTTGGAGGCGCTGTTGGTTGAGTAAGTTTTCATTTCGGCGGGTGTTACGAATTGCGATAATTTTTATAAAAAGTAATAAAACCACACAGCAAAAATTGTTTTAAGATAGATACAAGGCAAGAGTAACGAATAATATTTATATTTGTGCATATACTCATAGATTTATGCTAGAAAAATATACATATTTAGATAAAAATACATCAATAAGTAACATTCTTTTTTTCTTTTTTTTTGTATTTCTGTCATTAGTGATTCCTCTTCCAGGTTGATTTCAAATTTTAATTATTAAAAATAAAAATTCACGCATTTAAGGGTAAAACAAACTCATACATTTTGTAACAGTTCACAATAAAAATAAGTTAACGAATCAAAAACCCAATCTTCAAAGCATAGCTATATTTGCGAAAAATATCAACAGTGATGTGTTTCATGGAATTGAAAGTAATACATTAATGTAAAAAAAAAATATACAACATTTATGTACCGAAACACATTTAAACTAAATGTATACTATAGTCTTGTGTCATTGGGTATAAAGGAAGCGAGTTTAGGATTGGATTGCATTCTCATTTCAAGAATACTATTATCTTTGCGTTCCTGAAAGCGAGAAATGAATAAATGGTTCATAAGTTTTCCAAAAAAAAAACGCTGCTGCGATTAATAACTGTGAAAGCTGACAGCAAGGATGATTTCTCTTCTATCGCAAATAGTTCACTTTATTCAGAATCCAAAGTAATGTTTATGGCTTTCCATTGAGTTTCGTAACACAGTCGTGGAATATTGTCTAAGGTTATGGATTCCAGAAATTAAACTGCCTGGGGATATGTCTAAGGGATTTTATGTTCTGTAATAAAACTTTAGTCGTTATTGTGTAGGATGTAAACGTTTCACGATATAAATACAAATATCATGCGGTTACAATACGTCAACATTAGTCATAAATGCACTACGAATCTACTTGGAAGTATAGTATGTTGGGTTTCTTTAGTCATCGTATTTTTTTACAATAAATTCTTATACAAGCGTATTTTTATTTGTTGCTTAAACATAAACTTTAACATAATGTACTTTCAACTCACATTTTTAAACGGTTTATTACAAAAGAGTGGATATAAAAATAAATGACTTTTATGGTCAAATACTGCTTATGTAACAAGCCGTTTTAGAGTACTGGATAACAATTTAATAATGGTTTCATTAATTGATAATGTATTAAATGCCTCCATACGGTTTTATATTTTGGGGTAGTATGTAAAATTGTTGCACATAAGAGTAATCATTTAATTGTAACGAAATTATATCTACTCCAAAGTGGTTTGTACACTCTTTTCTTCAATCAAATTCGATGAGAATGTTTCAATGAGAAGTTAAGAGTACACACATAAGGATACATAATTTTCTTTTCATAAATGTGCTTTAAATCATCTTTTCTTAACCTTTCAGTATTCGCGGCCCAGTTTTCAATCATAATTTTCATCGCGCCCCCACTTACAATAAATGTATACAATAATAATGTATATTGAGTATTTTGGATTCTGTGTTTAAATTATTTTTAACTAATTGTCAAAACAAGAGTAAAAGCTAGCCAACGTTGGCAAGAAACCACATCTGGCATTTTGCCAAGCGGGCGGTGAACACAACCGATGCCGTCAAGAGCTTGCGCAGAGCAAATGTTTTCTCACAGGAGAAAGGAAAATGATCGATAACACACATTTTAATTCCAGCCAGTCTCAATGGAGTCGATCCTTCCATCGCTATCGAATCAATCGTGAATGTGTATGTTATACATGTTTTCGTGTTAATTGCAATTCACCATATTAAATATTCTCTGCAGCAGATTTATGCAGACACATGGATAAGTTTTTAAGATGAAGTATGCGAGCATTAGACGATAGTCAAGCATCAACAAGTACAAAGACGAGCGTGGTTTCGAAAATAAAATCAAGAAAATATTATCAAGAATACTTAAATTTTGGGTATACCAGTACTGAAGTAAATGAAGAAGAAAGGCCCCTGTGTATCATTTGCTCAAAAATATTGGTCGCAGACAGCATGAAACCTAATAAACTTAAATGACATTTGGAAACGCTTCGTAATGAGTACGTCAACAAACCCAGATAATTCTTCGGATTAAAATTAAAATCACATAAAAAGAAAAAGTCAATTTTTAAAGAAACTTTGTGAATAAAAAAGCTTTAATTGCATCTTACAAAGTTTCATATAAAACAGCCAGATGTAAAAAACTTCACACCATTGGGGAAGAGCTTATTTTGCCAGCAGCAATTGAGATTGTAGAAACTATATTTGGAGATAATTTTTCAAAACAATTTCAGTCTATACCTCTTTCAAATGATACTGTTGCTTGTCGAATTGGTGATATAGCTGAAGATATATAGTGTCACCTTTTCTCGAAGTTGCGTGACATATTGTTTTCAATACAGCTTGATGAAGCAACAGATAGTAATAAAGATGCTCATTTAATTGCCTATGTTCGATTTTGTGATAATATGTCAGTAGTAGAAGAACTACTTTTCTGCAAACCAGTAGAACTCTAAACTGCGCTCGCATTATTTGCTATTTTAAATGATTTTATGAACGAGGCAAACATAGAATGGAAAAATTGCTTCGGAATATGCACCGATGGTGCTCGTTTAATGTCCTGTAGATTCCAAGGTACACAAGCACTTGTAAAACAAAAATCACCTCAGTGCGTCTGGACACATTGCATGATGAATAGAGAAGCTTTGGCTTCGAAAGAAATGAGTCCTGGTCTGAATATTGTGTTAACTACGGTTGTAACCGTAGTAAATTATATAAAAATTAAACACCTGAAATCGAAAACCTTTTCCGCAGTACATTCAGAATTACTATTTTACTGCGAGGCTAGATGGTTATCAGGTGGGCAATTTTTGCAACGTGTTCATGAAATCAGATAAGAAATTGCCTAGAAGAAGAAATTGTCCTAGAAGAAGAAAACAGACAGGAAGCCGAGAATTTTCGTGATAATTCCGTATTTGTGATGAAATTGAGCTACTTGGTCGACATATTCGAGAAATTAAATAACTTGAGTCTTCAACTCTAAGGAGCAAATACAAATGTGTTGGATACGAGTGATAAAGTTAATGCTCTTGTAGAAAATTGGAATTGCGGAGCAGAAATTTAAAGCAAAAAAACCTAACAATGTTTGCAAATGTGGATGATTGTACTAAAACTTACAAGGTTGAAGAAGAACTTGTAAAAGTTGTTTTTCTAACCATTGAGCATTTCTAACCAAGAGCATATGAAATAATTAATGACAAATACACAATATTTTAAGTATTCAACTACATCGATTTTTATACACTTGTAATTTGCATAAGTTACTTATACCGGGTAACTTACGCTAATTAACCATGTCGTGTGAAATAAAATACATTCTCAACTAAATTATTCATTTACCTATGCAGGCAGTGTATGGTAACAAACATAATATAATTAGGCATTTCGTACTTTGTATATTATTTTTTGCTTGTTAATTATCAGTTCTATAGACATACATGCGCTTATAAGAAGAAAACATCGATATTCTATAACATAAAAATATCTGTCTTGGATTACGGTAATTTTACATAATATAACTGAATACTGTAACATATTAATTTATCCCGAACAAGTCTAAATGGTGTTAAAGAAATTTTACACACAGATGCACGTGGTAGAAATTCTTTTACTCATACCATAACATTATGGGTTGCGTATGTTTGAGTACACAACACTTTCGTGAAATTTGCTTTTTATTATAATCGTTGTGGTAGGATAAGTAGAGACTTTTTAAGGATGTAGAGAAATTCATGTATGGAATCAAATTTGGTTTACGGAAAATCAGTACATACCACTTAAGATCCGTGATTGGAGGTAACGGCAATAAATATCGTGAATTTATTGAAGGTATTGGCTATAAAATTGATTTATAATGTTACATTATTTTTTTAAATACTAAAATTTTTATCACATTAAAATATATCTTGGATATAAAATCAGCTATGGCTATTTATTTTCCATTAAAATTCCCAAGCACCTAACGTTTTTATACATATTATAAACAGGCAACTTTAACAAGATCATGTCAACAAGATCTTAACAAATCTTTAATGGGATATTTCTTAAGAAATAAAACAATATCGTTATAGTACCTAAAATATTAAAAACAACAGTAATTTAATAAGTAAGCTAAATTTTTAATTAATTATAATTAAAAACTACTTTGACTATGAAGAATGTATACCTGTGAATGAATATCTGTCTATTCTGTTTTACTCTTCAGATAATTTTTTTTGCTTTCTCATTTTGATATATTTTTTTTTATATATTCATAATTAAATCGAAGTGACAAGGTACATAAAAAGTTTTCTATGATCTTCATATTAATGAACCAAAATCTTTCCGCGAGTTGAAAAAACTTATAATTTTCTAGGGAAAATATTGATTTTTTCCCCTCATTTTAGAGGTCTCTTGAAAGTTATTAAAACTACATAAAAGATTGTTTTGAAGGACTAAAAATAATTTATTCAAGAAATTAATGAAGAGAAAGTGTTAAAAGAGGGCAAAAAATGCTGTTTGTCACTTGTCGATTAATTGTCTCTGAACACATAATGTGCGGTGAAAGTTAAAATCCATAGAAAAAAATCGGACACAATTCAAAAAATAAGTATTGTGCGTTGTCAATAAAATTCTCAAATAAGATTTTGTATTTTTAATTAAATAAGATTTAATAAAAGATTAGATCTATATTTTAGTGACAATCCCTAAAGAATAGTTAAATTGTAGTTGAAAATTATTATTTCGTACCCTAGGTTTATGCAATTTTATGAGATTACAAAAACATATTTATTTTAATTATATATTTTGAACCTATTTATTTTAATTATATGTTTTGAACCTATTTATTTTGCTCAATATTTTTAGACATATCTCACCTAGAAGTTTCAAACATTCAATGTATAGTTTTATTTAATTGTAAAAAGTTATTATCAAGAATATACTAAAAAATAGTTTAGTCATCATCATATTTATTTATTATAGGAAAATCGATTGGGACTATAAGCTATCAATTAGGTCTGTATTATATTATACATCTAATACATACATTTTATTGTTCAGTTAAAAATTAAATTCTGATATAAAAAGAAATTCATCCAGTATTAAGGATAATTTTTTTTTGTAACACAATTATTGTCGTTAATAAATAACATAATTGATAACTAATTTCAATGATATAGAATACTACTGATATGAAGTATGTTAACCCACTGACATTATGAGAATGGACGAAATTCTACTGTTGTTTTCCCAGCAATAATATTTTTAATTATATTTCTAATTCAAATACACAATTTTTAAAATTATTTTTTATTTATTTTATTTTATTTAGGTTATAAGCTATCATCCTAACAAAAATATTTAAAAAATATTTTATTTTAAATTTTATTTATAAATTTAAAAATGTTGTGTATTGCTGGAAAAACTGGAGATCAAATGACGTATATATACGTGCATGACCATCAGTGGAAGAAATTAAATATAAGAAACCAGTAAAGTAAATACGAATGTAAATCAGTAGCTGTGGATAAATGTAATTTTCTTCATTTCCTTAATCTTTAAAATTTGTTATTGTTCCTCCTCGGCTCTTAAGTTTTTGGTAAGTTTTAAAAATGAATGAATGTTGATTCTAAGCTAGCAGATACACATTTAGAGTCGACGATAGATGATTTTCAAATGAAAATCACTTAAACTTTTAGTTAAGTCTATTAAAAAATACAAAAAAAGAAAAAGCTTTCTTAAATGTATATTAAATATTAAAATATTTACTCTCCAAAACTTATACATCAAGTTCTACAGTTCTTTTTGAATTAATGCGAGGGCTGTTTGAAAAGTCAGTGGTTTGAAATGAAATACACACACGATACACTTTTCCCAACGATGTTATATCTTCTTTAATCCTTCCAATTTCTCAAACACCTCAAAATAAGCATTTGTTGCATTAATGATCTCAGATTAAAAAAAAATTATTCTGTCCCATAAGGCCATATTTTCATATTTGGGAAGAGACAAAGTTACAGGGAGCAATGTTGGGAGAGTAGGGAGGAAGAGGATGTAATTCTTAAAATATTTTGACCCATTTAAGGATTGCAATTAAGGACAAGTGGGCCGCCTTGTCCGCCTTTCACCTTTGTCATGATGAAACAACAATTTTTCTTGGACAAATGGAATAACTTTTATCTCAAATTTGCGATGAAAAGATAAAATAAATCAACACAGAAGTTTTTGGTTATTTATGCTTTTTGAACCCTAGAAACCCATTGCCATGAGTTATATGGCCAATTGAACTGTTTCTGCTTTCTCCCAGACATGTTCACCAGAAATCATTCTTCAATCACCAGGGGACCATTTTTCAATCATTACCTCATTTGGATGTTTAGAATCCTATGCGTCTCTTGAGCTAGTATAGCCACAGCAAAATTCCATAAACTAATTGTGATCCATGCCATGTGTTGGAGAAAATAGTCCACATAATATGCCATAGATTTCTTTCAGTCTCGAAGTTATCTCCCGCACAAAATAATGTTTTATTAATACCTTAACTCATCTTTTATTCATTATAAAAATAAACACGTTACCTATCTGTGTTTGAATACGTTAAAGTACATATTATTCGAATTATCATCTTCAAATTTAACGAGTGTTGCTACAAATAATAATAAATTAAACTCTTAATTAGTGTGCCATGAGCGCTACTTTTTTAAATCACGGATTTATTAAATTGTCCTAGCTTCTTTGACTAGCATTAAACTTATTTCATCATTTGCATTCCACTGGTTATAAGATCAGTACATCCAGCACGTATTTTAATATAATTCTATAAGTTCGCATTCTTATCATAATAATATTTCTAGCTAACATTACAAAGAGTTTCAATTCCTCTGCTATAGATTAATATGAGTGAATTTGTCTTCCAATTCAACTTCCTGCCTTCTATTCAAAGCTTACAAATGACAGCTCGTTTTGACACAATGCAAGCCTTTCTATACATACGTTTACTCCTCAATTCTATTCGTATTATATTATTGAATTGTGTGTTCTATACTAGACAGTCATTGAATTGCAGTCTTTTATCCGACTTAATGCTCAGGTACGAAGCTTCCAGTGATGGGATATGAAGGCATCTCGGAAACGTGGAATTTCATTATCCACTCCTATTATTAATTGTGAATGTGTTCGATAATTTCTCCAATTCATTATTCTATCGGTTACAGTGGTTTGTAATAAATCATCGTAGTATAGATAATATCAATGAAAGTGATTTATCCACTGAAGTATGGTGTTATAAGGTGAGCAGCAGTTCACATTAGTGCTCTTAATTCTTGCAGAGTGAAAAATGTATATCTTTAAATATTTACTGCAAATATTTATAGGATATGAAATTCATTTTATTACTGAGAGAAACACAATTCCTTAGTTTTTTTTTGTTTTTTTTTTACTTTAGTAGTATCATCTACTGTATTAGTACCACAACTATCTTAACATTTTGAAATATTTATAATTATTTTAACTTTGATTTTCAAACAGATAACACAATATGCAGTTGTAAGTAAACTACTTGTTAGGAGTGGAGGTCTAAGTCTTTAAATTGGGATATATTTGATTAGATTTGGTTTGATATTAGGAAGGAAAAAAGCATCGACACACAAAAAAAGAACACTATTTAGAAATAATATAAGATAATCTCTTCCTAAACTTTAATCCTTCCTCTTAATTTCATAGCAGCTTAAGTACAATAATTTACCTTTTTATGTTGGAAACAATTTATAAATATTGTGGCTGGGGAGTTTTGTAATTACATTGAAATTGTAGATATCATTACATTTTGAATGGTTCGAGTATAAAATAATTACTTTTAATCATCTTTATTTCCTTTTTACATCCTTCAAGACGAAAATACGACAGTACTTCTCCTTTAAGGTATACATATAAATTAGGAAGTGCGAGATTAGACTAAAGTATGCGGGTTTTTCCTCCGAAATATTCCCGAATTCATTACCTTTAAAATAATAGAATTTTCTTTCTGAGATTCAAATAACTTTTTAAATTACTGTGGGTTTTGTGAACCTGTTTTGTTTCACATTAATAAGTTTTGTAAACTTTAAGAGCGTTTTTTGACGAATGACAATTTGGTGTTATATGACTTTACGCCAACGGTCATAACTTCATTATAAATGGTCCGATTTATAAAATTCTAATTTTGTTTTGTAGACAATAGTTGTGAATGCGTTTTCGTTTAGAATCTAATATATATTGTTATAAACACATTTTTTATATACATTTTAATCTTAATTTTTTGTTAAAAACTGCTTATTTTTTCAAACTTTTCATTAAAAAACTCATAGTTAAAATAAATAATGAATTAATAATTAAATAATGATTAATAAATAGTAATAACAATTAAATAATAATTGAAGCTACATTCACAATTCTTTATGGAAACATGCATCAGTATAATATATTTTATTTGCAATAAAAATCATACCTCTAAGTTAACTACAAGTTTATTTATATCTGTTCGAATGGTTCTAATTAGTCATTTTAATTGCAATTAGCTAATAAAAAAAAATGAAAGGAAAAATAGTTTATACATAAAAATGCCTCATTTTTAATTCTGATATACAGCCAAAAAGATTGAAATAATAAGATAAAAATTAAAGAAAATCATCTCAATTGTATATGTATACCTTAAATACTTCTCAGAACCGTTTTGTAGCTAACTTTTCAGTAATCTAAAGTAGTTAATCTTGTAGGTAAACAACTAATTAATATTCATTGAACCTGTCTTGATGTCGTAATGCTTATTAACTGCTTAATATACGACACTTATTGAAATTATTTAAACTTTTTTTATTGTTAATTAAGATAATGTTAATACATTTATGCGGATGAAGTTGGTATGCATTATTTATGAGAATAATGTATTGCAGTTCTTAAAAAAATGAGATTTTTAAATTAATAGATTAAAAAATCACCTTTTTCGGACAATTCTAGTTTAGGATTTAATTTTTCAAAGCAACAGTAGCATTTGTTTATAATCACCTGGGTATGAAAGAAACTTAAAAAAAGTAGGGGTGTGAAACATCGCACAACTTTCAATTACACTATAATACTGACATGGATGTGTGTCATTTATCTTTTTTATATTTTCACCATTCATTTTACCAAAAATTGCCAGTTTGGTGATGTTTTTTGCGAAATCGAAATTTTTTTTCGACTGAATACTATACTTTCATTACCCTATGCATACATATGGGTAATTGAAAGTAAAAATTTGAAACTGGGTTGTCGTTAAAATTAGCTACATTTAAAAAAAAAAAAAAAATTTTTTTTTTTTTGGCAACCACAGCTCTTATTAAAGAAGCGATAACATATTGACATTTGTTTAAATTAGTTTTAATTTCCTTTAGTTTATTAGAACATGCTTGCACATTATGTGCCATTTTCTTTTGTTATTGAAACTTAATATTATAGTATTCGGATAGTAAATTATTGCATGTTTGCCAATAAATTTTCTTTTAGCTAGTGTTGTCTTTGAAAGATAATAAACTTTCCAGTAATATTTGTCAAAATATCAACCAATAGTAATTAAAAATACCTCTATGATATTAATTCTAATATTATTTGTCACGCACCTTTGTAGAAAAAAAGTACTATGTGCTTTGTAGTGAGCTTTGAAAAGTGCTTTGTAGTGCTATATTTACAATTTCAGCATCAACTATTAAATTAATAGAAAAAAAAAAAGCTTTCTGATAGAAAAGATTGAATTCTAACAGTGTCAATAATTACCACGGAACCTACATGTTTGTACCTATTCATGTTTGTATCTGCTTGCTTTTCATAATATTTTTAAAATTCGTATAAAGCTCATTTGAGTCATCTATTAAATTTCTTGGATGAGAGGAATGTTTTATTTTCGTTTACTATACAATTGAAGAAATTTCGCAACAATCTACTTTTCTCCACAATTATCATACGTTCATCTACGTTTTCACATTTATTCCGTAATTATTTTACGAATTATTACCATAACGAGCAATTTGACTTTAACAACATAAATTAAACTTTGAGGTGTGACTAAGTGTCGCAGTTGGTTTTAATAGATTATTTTCTATCATATTATGAACAGTTTTGTTTCAGTGTGTTAGTTGTTGACTCGATCTTTAGTGTGATTTAAAATGCATTACTTAAAGTAGGAAAAAATTCTATATTTGAAAAACATTTACGTAGTTTAACTCTATAAAATCCAGGTAATTAGTGTCACATTCGTTTAGAAATTTAATTATTAGTTCTGAAACTAAAATCTACTTGTGTTACTTAGGTACACTGAATTTTAAGTAACAAGTAAATGATCCTCCAATGGAAATCTGTATGATAAGCCATGCATCCAAATACTAACAGTTTTAGTAAGATACTGTTACGTGGATGGGTTCGAAAGATTTGAAGCCAAAGCAGATCAAAACTTGAAGAAATTTATTCCGATGTAACTCTTCACAGATTCTTTTACAACTTCAGAACTTCCCATTCTAATAGATTCAATACAGCTCTTTACACAACAACAGAGCACAAACAGCAGTTACAACACTTGATACACAACTGCTAAAAATCGCAGCAAAAGACAATGCAATCCAGTTCACTTTCGCACGAATGCTCGTTGAGAGACAACTACTCAGTAACTCCCCTCAGTCAGTAACTCAACTAACTAACTGACCCAAATAACTCTTGGTCGGCCTTATATTGGAAAGGTGAATCTTCACGAAACTTCCAGAGGTAGAAATTTGGAGAACTTTTCAGATCGTAGTCGAAAAGCCCTATACAAGTACATGGGGACCGAAACTGTCACCAAATGGTAGCCAAGTCTGGCGACAATTGGCGATTTCTCGCCAATTTGCTGAGATTGCCATTAACCATAATGTTAAATGGCCTTCTCTTTGTAAAACTCGCTTCCCAGCATTATCTCTGTAAAACTCGTTTTCAAGCATTAAGAGACACATTGCAGAAAAGCGATGACAAACTATTGCACTGCCTTATGCGAAATGTACATAAATTTATATTTTTACATAATTAATGCTACGAAATATTTACAAATATACAGAAATTCGTAACAATACAGTATTAGATTTAGCAACATTAGAATTGATAGCACAATTATTAACATACAGGTTTTAGTCTTCAGTATTAATTGCACAATTTAACCATACTGAATGAGAAATACGAAAAAATAAAAGGTTCATTACTTACAGATGGAAGATTGCTTATGGCTCGGGAAATTAATTGGGAGGTTTGGTGGACATCTCCGCAAGTTCACGTTCTATGGTCTTATACATCTTCAAGGGGAGAAAAAAGTAGACCCCTTTCTTTCATTGTAAAGTAAGACAGGTGGCAGGCGAAAGAAGTCCGATCCCTCAAAAGCCAAGTCCTCTTACCAGTTGATAAGTCTACCCACTCCGAGTTGATTCGAAAAAATCTAGATTTATTGCGGTAAAGATCCTCTTTGCTCTGAGAATAACCACCCACTATTGGGTGAAATTTGATGTGTAAACCCAACCGTCTGGGATGTAATGTAAATTTCCACACTCTACGGATCAAATCAGGGAACATATGCACAGTTCTAAATTTATCTACTCTCTTCAACAAAATACCAAAATATACAATAGCCATCGTGACAGATATCACATGGTTGCAAATATAAAATAATCAGCCGTCCCCACCATACCACAGTTATATTATTAAAAGAGCTGATGAAGTCAGACATTACCGGGTATTTGTAGTTGGAGATATATCGGTCACTTTTTGAAAACACATTTTTTTAGAGTTTAAAGCGTTGTAGTTTTTTTTTTTTTTTTTGCAGTCGCTGGGGATCTATTGTTAGATCATTGGTTTCCCAGCTAGAAGCTCTATCCACTAGACAAAATAAATCTTTTTTGTCTAGTGGATAGAGTATCTGACTGGAAAGTTAAAGGTTTACGATCAATCCCCAGCGACCGCAAAAAAAGGAACTACGCTTTATTGGTGACTATTGGACGACTGAATCATGATGCCATCTATTAGCACCTTCTAAAAACACTGCACGAATTCCACACAATCATTTCGATATCTTTGGCGACTCACTACCAAACAGCAAGAAACCTCCGGCGACTCACTGTTTCAAGCGCAAACAACTCAATCGTTTGTCTCTTTGCGACTCACTGAGAAGAGGCTCTGTAGTGGTTTCGTGTACAAATAACAGATACAACTCCTAGACACCAGATATCTCTTTTGTCTAGTGGATAGAGTATCTAGCTGTGAACCTAAAGGTTTCACGATCGATTCCCAGCGACCGCAAAAAAAGCTACTACGCTTTTTTTTTTTTTATGACAAATGTAATGGGTTGAAGGTAATAAATACCAAGAGGTTAAAAGAGTACCAGATTAAAATTTTCATAGATTTTAAAGGAGAAAAGGTGGGTGTAATTAAGTCTACCCACCTGATGTAATGAGATTTTACTAGCAAAAAATATTTTCTTTTTCTTTACTTAAAGACTTAAATTACTTTTAAACATTTGAGATGGAAGGTGATATTTAATTTATATCTGAATTGTATTGTGCTCATATAACAATTGTATTGATATCATATAACAATAGTTAAATGTGGCACAAAATCAATCAATTTTAAACAATTTATTAGTGTTTGCACTTATTAACGATACCAGTAAATTTTTTTTATGTATATTTTCCTTTTTATTATACTTTAATGAAAGGTTTTTTTCTTTGAACAGTTGGTTACATTTAATAGGAGCAACGGCTTTGTAAAGTTGATTATCCCAATTTGTTTTAGGAATCTGCAGCACGTTATAAACAATAATTGATAAAAAACAAGATTAAATTAAAGAATATGAAAAAAGCACTATCAAGAGTAGAATTTAACTGATTTTTAGAATGCATATTAAACAATAATACAATATATAAAAAAAAATTCGAGTAGTCAACAATAAAAGAAAATTGTGTTTCTACTAGATCATTCGATTAACAGAAACACAATAATTTAAAATGCAAACGCATTCGATTAAACTAACTTATTGCAACATGAATGTTAGAGCACCACTCTGTACTTGTATAAAGTGAATATATGTAAAATGAGTGAGACGCAAGCCTTTAAATTGACAATTCTATCTTCTATTCCATTAAGAAATCATGTGCAAGATCACGAAAATACTGTTTATTTATGAGCTATTTCTGCTCACTACCTGCCGTGAATTAAATAGAGCATTAACGCAAATGGACGACTAAGAATGCGACAACTCATTCACAAACACTTCCATGTGTCGTTATGACTGATTCAATTGTTTCAATGGCCATTTGCAGTACTTTCTATTACTTTGGTTAGCTCTTTTCTGATTAGTTCTACGTAACAACAAAAATAATGTAAACTTTCTTTTATAAAAACCTTCTTGTATTAAATATTCCAAAGATGTATTTACTATTTATTTAAATTTCTAAGGGTGTATGTAATGTAGTTTCTTCACATATTTTGTGATAAATAAATTGCACATAATTGATTTTGTGATTATGTTATTTCTATCCTAGAAATAAAATGGCTTATTTAAGTCGTGAACATGTATTCTACTATCACAAGTTATAATAATACGTTAGATAAGTTTAGTTTCACGTTCCATTGCATTTATCATTTTAGCATGTAAATAAAAACATTTTTTTCTATATATATTAAGACATAAATTATGAAGGTTAAACTTTTTACGTCGAGTCAAATGGAATGCTTTTTTGAGAGAGACTTTCCAAGATTTCTATATAGAGATATTGGATGTATTTGATCGAATAGAAAATAAATAGATATATATCTTTGATTCAGGTTATTACGTTTAAAAAGAATCTAAGTAGTTTAGTAAGGCATAAAAATATTTTTTGATGACAACATCTCTTTCTAAACTTACTTATGGTGACTTAGTGCCATATTTGACATTTCCCTTGAAATTCTATTACTATACCTATTTAATGTTACAAATATTTAATAGTATTTTTTGAAAATATTTTCTCACTTGTAAATGCTTGGGTATTTATGGCAATAACTTAATATGTGTATATTTAGTTTTAAAATTCTACTCACTTTCTGTGTATCTCAAGCACAAGTGTTTCGATGGAGATATTAACATTCCTTATATTTATTTTATGCATTCTGGTTTTTACATTGCTGTACGGAATATTTAATTACTTAATTTTAAATATTCATTTGCATTAATTATAACTCAATTTGAAATGAAAACTAATGCATTTATTGTCCATGTACACATCTCGAGCATATTTAATTTCTTTTCTTTATATGTAAGGTACTTTGTTCGCTTGTTATTTTAGTTGGCTAATGTGAGGCTTAACGATTAAAATCCATAATTTTCCATTTTGTCCTATATTACATTTCTTTCATACAATTAGTGGCTTATTGTAAATCGCATATTCAGTTTTTAATTTCAGCTATATTCATTTTATATTTTTTATATGCAAGACATCCTTTCATACTAAATTAAAGACATATTTTTGGTTGCTTTTTTTCATTATCTTTCATATATTTCGAGATAAAATCTATTGCACCTGTGAAGCACTACTAACGACACTGCAGTTAGTATCATATACAAGCGCATATTTATTTTGCAATAGGTATTAACTTTTTTCACAACTCTAATTCCACAATTAAATGATTTTATTCAGATTTTGGTTTTCATGCTATGTATATACTTTAAAAAATCTATACAACTCTTTTACTCAACTTTGGCTTTCTAACAATAAGTGGATATAAGGTGCAAGAAAAGATACCGGTTTAAGCACATTTAGACGTGTGTGGCAAGGTGATATATGTATACACAAAGCGTTCTTCAATGCTTTCTGTACCTTTCTCAAAATGACTCACTTATAATAATGACACGTTAATTAACCTTAATTAGAATTCCACTTAGAAATGGATTGTATCACGTATTAACATTCTAGGGGTTTCTGAAGTCCGTAATGACGAAAGTGAATTCATAATTGCGTTGAATGACCGAACTCTATCCTGAAATGGAGCTAGTTGTTCCCTTAATGAGAGACCTAGTTGAGTCATGAGTACTTGATCGGTTTGAAATTCTTCCTGAGTTTCACTTTTTCAGGCACTCAATTACTTTTGAATTCCTTTAAAGTCTTTACTGTTCTTTCCAACTCTAATGATGATAATTTATTATTAATAATTCTGCCTTTTCTAATAGTAAAGTTCTTATTCCTGAAATAAATTATCAGAAATATTTATTTTATTCCTTATTTTGTATAGATTTATTTAAACTTCATTATGGTATAGACAAAGATTATAATTTTTATAGAAGTATTTTCTAAATATTCTTAACAACAAATTGATTAGGAATTTTTTTTTGCCAGTATGAGTAAAATAAATTTTATGGTTATTAAAATAGCATCACACAGATCATATTTCATTGATATCAGCAAATAAAATTGTTTCAGAATATTTATCATGGGTGCCGCCAGGGAGGTGCACTTTCACCCCCTTAGAGTTTGAAAAATGTGGAAAAAATTTATATGATTAAATGGAAATATAAGTATGTTAAAAGTTTTAAAACATTCAATGGATAAGAAATTTAATATATCACTATTAATTAAAATTCATTCCGATAGCTAATTGAATAATCAAGGTTAAAACAAAAAATTAAAACCACCTTTCACCCCCTTGGATGGCATCTGCATACCCCTGAAAATAATTCTGTCGACGCCCATTACATTTATCGTAAAGAAAAATAAGCTTTCTTGTGCAAATTTTTAAAAAAGCTTCATATATTTAAGTTGTAAATGTATTTGCACAGCCTAGATTCTTGTTTTTAATTGCGTTAAAAATGGAATATAATTTATAATTATATGTAATGCTTTTGATTATTGAACTAGCTTAATATCTATTTACTGAATCGAACTCATTATACGAACAATCTCAAAAATATTTATCTTAAAATAGAGCCTTTAGAAGATTAAAATTATTTGCAAATTGAAAACGAACGCCAAAAATGCTGTTAATGGCCCAGCTGAAAATATTTATTTAGATGTAAAAATCTTACAACCTAATTAGATTTTATTAATAAAATAAAATATATTAAAACGAAAACTTATTTGATTGAAAAATCTTCCCCACTGATAACTTAAAGAATTAAAATATGGGAAATTTGATTTAGCCTTTAAGTTTTAAGAGTGAGAAAATTAACCTTCTTTTTGAAAATGAAAATTCAAATTAAATAACTCTTTTAGCGATATTGAATTAATTGATAACAAAGTAATGTACTTTACAGATTGTTAGCAAAGAGGCATATTAGCATATACTTTGCTTTTAGCTATTTACGCAATTACGGCAATACACATTCTCGATGCATTATTTATAGATTACTGCTATTAGGTTACTGCTATTCGAGACACAGCATTCTTCTCTTTCATATGTTAAAATCTTTTATTGCATATTTTATAACTTTAATGAATTTATTATAATTTATACATCGTTTCCCATCTCTTGCAAGTAAAAACTATAAAATATTATTTTAAAGCTTGTTTATTCTATGCATAGAAATTTGATCCCATTAGTGATTTATTAAATATTCCGAATAATTGCGTCAATAAAATAATCAATGAATATCTAATACTTTCGTAAAGTTTACAAACAAAGATTATTGACTTGTTCAATTTATCACTGTTGGGTTTTTAAAGAAAGATTAGTCCTCTGTCTTAAAAATTTTTGTATCTTTTTCAAATGAGAAAGCACAAAAAAAACCCACTGAAATTCCATAATCATAATCCAAAGAAAATATTACGTAGGAAAGCTAGTGTTCTCAAATTGTAGGGTATTGATTTTTTTTGCAGTTACAGTTAATGAATAAGATGTATACGTACAATTTTGAAATTACATGTGATTCACTGAATTAAACTGTGGCTTGAAAACTGTCGGTATTGAAATGAACTCAACTTTTAATTGTTTGAATAAAGCTTTCCAAAACGAACCCTTCTTTCCCCCCCCTTTTTTTTTTTGTAAAGCAATTCGAACACAGCATCGTAAATTTGATTCCCGTTTAATTTCCTTCGATGTTTGTTTTTTGGAGCAAGCTCGTCTTATTGCAATTTGGCGTGCAGTAAGTCGTGAACTTTAAAAATTAATCACTTTCCTTTTCTAAAACTTCGAAAGTTTAGTACCTAGGGCATGGGACTGAAAAAATAGAATACGACATTCCCAATAGCTCACTAAGCATTTGTATCATCTGGGAGAGCCATGAGTAAGGGAAACAAAAACAACAACAAAAAAAAAAACCATGGAAAATATTTCCTTTTTAGAAGAAACAAGTACAGTTGTCCTTACAATTTTGTCCATGTCACATGACTGTATATATCCAAAATACATTTTACGAATATATATTTCTCATATATTTCTATTAAAACATGTACAAAATGTTTAATTTATCATTGATTTCCAGCCATAACATTTGTATAATTTTCTGGCCTACTGTATCCAAGATTTGGCGATTTTTACCCTTATCCTTTTAATTATGACCACCACTGTTTGAGTAACTGAGTGTCAATATGCAAAAACAAGATGCTGTTAAAAAATTAATATTTCATAAAGTACTAAATTACAAGACTTTTTAGTATTTTAAATAAAAAATAACACTTCAGAAAAATATTAAATTCTTTAATTATCTAATGAATTGGAAATAACTTTATTAAATCTTCTTCAAAATTTCCTTCTTCGTTTCCTCAAAAGAAAGCAAAAAAAATATATATATATATATATTCTTGACTTATTGTCATTCATATTTTCAGGAAAATTAAAAACTAAACGAAGTAATAAAATTTTATTTTTACTTCCTAAATTTCATACTCTACCAGTTTAATCATCACACATGTCATATTTTTTTAGTTTCAATTAACCATTTGTTAATAGAGAGGTAATGAAAGCATTACATTCGATAAAAAAAAATCGATTTCATTTTTGCATTTCACACATGTTACTGTTTAAGAGGAAGTCATAGTAAGGATCATTCCCTATACTCGCTATATTATTTTCTTCCAGGCCAGTGCATTTAGAAACTACTTTTTATAAAACCTTGACATTTGGTGAGTAGGTACGAAAAAGATAACTTGATGAAATTAAAAAATTGTTTTAATTTATATCTACCATTAAATGAAAATTAAAATATCAAAAGGCAAATCAGGTAGAGCCACTGTATATGCATTGACGTAAGGATTTCAAATATAAAATAAAATATATTAGGCACTATTTTCAAGTTCTTAATTCATATATTTTCATTAGGTGGTCATTGTCGTGGCTAAGTCTCTTTCGTCTCTTAAGCTTTATTGATATTACCATTATTATATAGAGATATATACATCATTATAATATATCTACTTTATATTTTACAATACTATTATTTCACTAACTACATTTTTTTATTTTTCATTAAATTATTCAGGCTTTGCAGTAAGAAAATATTTTTAAAACTAGATCTTATTAAATACAAATTATTATGGGTTTTTATCTCATAAACTAGAGTTGCTCCTTAGATTAAATTTATGGTTCTACAACTTTTATTTAATACAATTTTTATGAATAACGTAAAATATAAAATAAAAAGTCGACCAGAATCTTAAAAGAGTAATGTTTTCGTAAAATAGTTTTGTCTTTAATGTTGCCTAACTTTTTACATAATTATTTAACAAAACAAACTTTGCATACATAAATTATAGAAAAGTTAATACCCTACAATTTCAAAAAAAAAAGTTTTCCTCTTAAAAGCATTAGTAAAAAGATATGATTGGTAAACTGAAAAAAAAAAAAAAAAAATCCAGAATTTCAGAATGCAGAATGTTTTTGGTGCAGAACGGCAGAAATTGTAAATTGATATTACCATCATTCTATATAGATTATTATATTTCTACTTTTTATTTTACAATGCTATTATTATAATACCTACATTTTATTTTATTTTTATTACAGTTGTTAGGCTTTGCGATAGTTTTATTTACATCCTCTCCCCCACTACCTGTACATTAATTATGATATGTTATTATCTCATAAACCTTCAAAGTAGAATAACTCTTTTGTTATTAGTCCTAGAAAATAACTTGTTGTGTAAAACTTGTATTCATTAATAGTTTTACAACTTTTATACAAGACATTTTTCTCTAGAACGTAACATTAGGGAGAAATAAAAGAAAAACTCGATAAAAATCTTAAAAATGTAGCTTTCTTCAGATTTCTTTTTACTTTGGTGCAGTGTAATTCTTTATATAACAGTTCAAGAAAAAAACTTTGTCAACAAAAGTTGTATCAAGTTAAATGTTTTACAACATTAAAATACAATGTTTGTTTTAAAAATGTTTTCGCAAAGAGTTAGGATCTATACACTGAAAAACGTCTTAGTTTTTGTGCCTCACGGAAAATGCACAAGGGTTAGGAGGGCAAAAAGTTGGATTTTAAACCACGGGATGGACCTTTATGACTTATAAAAAATTAGAACTACATAACCTTTTGTAAGGTAAACCCCCTTTTTCAGTCTCCTTTCCCTGGAGTATAGATAGTGTCTTTAGAAAGAGCACGTTACACACGTAATATCGCGATCAAATCATAACTTGAAACCTCCTTTACCAAAGGGGTACTGATACGTGCTAGCAGGATACGCGTGTCTGCTTTTTAGATTATGAACACAGTTTGATTTTTATCATATTTGTATATTCATTTTATACGTTTTTACGTATTAATTAAAAAAAATATATAGAAAAATGCTGTGAGAAGAACACACGTAAAATATATTTCAATATCACTTTTCATCTTACGTCATTGGCTATAGGCTGCATGAGAAAAGAAATACATATTTCCCTTCTGAGATATATTAGATTAGAAGTTACAAAGTAGAGCGAATGTAAATTTTTTCCTGTTCTATAAGATTGGTCCATCAACATTATTGGATTCCAACCGTCTGGTCTGACTTCTGGAGACTTACCAGAGTCCCTAACAAGCAAAAGCTATCATTTGGAAACTGGCTAAGAGTTTGTTTTACCTGGTACTTATCAATTGCGACATGCATTTATACCTCTTGGGGATTTATTTGGAATATTTTAGTTGGTTGATATATGGTAGGTTTATGATATTGTTGTGAAATTTCACGTTTTATGCTGGAACAACGCGACTCACTTGCAATACTGCCACTACATGTAGGAAAATCTACAACTATCTTTTGGTCAGGGACTTTTTTGAGAAGGTCAATATGATACCAAATTCCAAGCCCAGACAGAAATGGTATAGTACCAGTAATAGCCTGCAGGTAACTTGATAAACAAGAAGAGGAAAAGATAATGGAGGGAAGGATGGGATGAAGTCTGCACGAAAAGAGGATTTTCAATTCCACTCCTAGGAAAGGATAGAATTATTGTCATAAACTAAAACTAGGGGCACTCATTGTAAGATAAAGATATAGTAACGGACAATTTCATTATATTTTAGTATGGGAATTCGGGAGGTTTTTTATTAGTAGGCTTACGGATTTAAAAAAAAAAATATTTATTGCTTTTCCTGGAGTAAAACTTTTACTTACACAAGACATCAAGACATTCTTATTTCTGTAAAGTTAAAATATATTTTGGGGATGAGGATATATCCCCTAATCCTCCCCCCCCCTCCCGGTCTACACACTTGCGATATATCCCCACCCACCCCTTAAAATATATATTATTTAAAAAAAAATTTGTTACTGTTTTTCTGAGGTAAAACTTTTGCTAGGAACAAGACATCCCTACTATTTAAAAGTTACAATATATTTCTGAGGGGATGGGGGAGGATAAATTCCCACCACACACTGGCTGGGCGACTGACGTGTTGGAATGCGCTGAGCTTAGAAATGTGGTCCAGAAATACAGTCTGTGTGTCTGTGGTCAGCAAAACTCCCGAAAAGTATAATCAACGATGTTCAAATTTTACATGTCGGTTATTGGTAGGCATAGATTCTGTCATTAAGGTTTTCGGCAAAATTGTGCATGAGCATAAGGTAGCTGCTATTGAAAAATTGATGTTTTTCAACTATTACCAAAAACAGGTTCTACCGATTTTGATCCAATTTGCTACGGTAATACTTTTTAATGTGCTCTAAACATCCCTACCTCCACAGTTTTCATAGAAATATGCTGAAGGAATAAAAAGTTGAAAAACGAATGAAATGTCCTTAACTCGTACCTTAATTATCCCATAAGTATCGCAAATCAATAACTGTTTAACCTCTGTTTCACTTATAAGAAAAAATAATGTAATATTTGTAGAAAAATATGTTCCCAATTTTGATATTTTGGCTGAGGCCAAACCAAACTGTCCATTTTTTGTTGATTAATGAAAGTATGAAAAGAAAACGGTAAATTACACCAAGCTATGGCATATTTAAACGCAGTGACTAATATTAAGTGTCATTGAAAGTTGTGTAATGTTCTACACCCGTAGCTTAAAACCTTTTCACTTAGAATTTTACAATCACTAATTCCTTCAAATTTTATGGTTTTGATAAAACTTTTTCCCTTTTGCCATTTTTCATTGAAACTTTTCCCTTTCCAATCTCTTAACCATTTTTTAAAGTATCAATATAATCATGCACATAAAATTATCTCTTGTTTTCGTCTAAGTGGTGCCCTAAATTGCCGTACATTCTCGGGTTAACTTTTTCCAGGGGATAAATTCTTCACGAATTATCTTTCACCATCTGATCTTTACTTATCTTGAAACAGTATATTTCCAACATCACAAATAATAATGCTAGAATATTGGCATGCAACAAAGGTTTTACTTGAAAAATACTTTTCAAATCGGACAAAATTACTCTAGTTAACGGTAAATCACAAGAAAGTATCTTAATTAACTTACAAATGAATGTAACTCGCAAGGAGTTGGAAACTTTGGAAACAAATTCATTGTGCACTAAGACAAACTATTGTAAAAATAACAATATGCTCGTTACTTAGTGGAAACACTGAGAGGTGTAATTACAAACCTTTGTTGAAAGTCGAATAATACCTGAAATATTGATGCAATACATAAGATTTCTCTCTATAATAAAATGAAGCAGTTGTTGCTGTTGTAACTTTTCCGCATAGCGCACTTTTCTGTCCTTCGCGCAAAATCTATTTGATCAAAAGTAAGAAGTTTTACACATTGTAATGTTCAGCAAAACTGCTATAACAAAAAAAATCTAGAAAGCGATCTGTATAGATTATGGTAAAATAAGCATAAAACTAACCACCAAAAATTTTTTGAGACAAAGAGGTATCTATATATATTACTAAAACGTCGTCCTTTTAAAAAATCAATTTAGCTTGTGGGTTATTTAGTATCTAAATTTTGAAAAATTCGATTTTAAGATAGTGAGATTGATGGTTTTCTTATCAATACTCAACAATAAAGATTTTGCAATAATGATTTATTTTATAATATTGTAAAGCATTAATAATTGTTGCAAATATTTGTTATAAGAATTCGAACGAGATTCATTTTTAAAGCTGATTACTCTCGATTGCACTTACATGAAATCTAATTTTTTTTTTGACTAAGTGTACACATTTAGTTGTAAAAATCCAGCAAAATTACAATTTTCATTTTCATTAATTCAGACTTCTACAAATTATATCATGACATGTGCCATATTATTATAAATTCGCTGAATCTTGAAGATTTAAAAGATCCCTGGTTTGTAAAACAAACCATAAGAATAGCCGATTCGCGAGCAAAACGAGCACCTTAGCTTGCAAATCAGATTAAAGGAATTGAATTAGCAGTCCTCGAGCAAAACAAGCTATGACGAGCGAAACTAGTGAACAAGGGGTTCGGCCTCCAAGTTTCTAAAACAAAGCTTATTCAATTTCAACTAAAATAAATGTCTCATTTCTAAAAATGAATAAAGTTTCATATTTTCATCAAATTTTTAATGAACTACACTGTTAAAAAATTCAGTTCAACGTTGAACCAAATTTTGGTGCAATTTCATGGCTGGCCGGCAGTTGCACCAAAAAGTGGTGCAACTTCCATCAACGAAAAATACTGATGGGGAGATTGCACGAAAATTTGGTGCAACCTCGGATCACCGCAACCGTAACCGATTGAAATCGACAACAACCGCATCAAGACCGAAAGCCAATGTCTAGCAGAGAGTATTTAAATCATTAATCGAATATCAAGGTAAGTAAAATGCTTTATTTTACATATATGGTAAATGTTTTTTGCTTACTGTAAATTATTTATCGATGCAGAAACTGATTTGCCCTGTGTTCAGTTAGGCTTCAGTGATGTTGACAAATTCGCAGCAATGCATTACCAGTGAAATTACATTAAAATTTCTGATTTCGCTATGTTTTATCGCACTCTTGCTACAAAAGTGACACAACCCAAAATTCTTTTTTTTTTTTAAGTTAAAGTGTATACATAATCATAGATTATATGGGCTGGAAGGACGCTTAAGTCTGTTTCAGCTTGAATTTAATATGAAAACAATCTTGTGCCATTCAACTAGCTTCAAGTACATGCAGTCTCGGATTTTTTACTCAAAATGATAAATTTTGACTTATATTGCACCCTTTCTACAAAAATGACATATGTATGAATAAAAAATTATTTTATTCAATAATTATTAGCATTATCCTAAAGTTTATAAGCTTTAACTGTTGTATGCAGTTTCAGACCCGAGTCATTTTTCATGAAATGTTTCCACCCTTGAAAGTGAACAATGGTCCCTCCTCTTTTCAAATAAATAATAGTACTTAAATAATATTTTATTAATTTTCCGTCAACTTTTAATCACGCTTATGGAAGAATGGTTTGAGAGGCCGCTCATATGAATTATGTAACAGTTTATGCCACTGCAGTTGAAAGTTTAATCATACAAAATATTCAAAAGTTCAATTTAATCAATTTCTCGAACAATCATCAATTTCATCTAAACATGTTTTCTGAAAAAGAATGTTTAAGGCCCCTTTCGTTCAAATTATACGTTTTCAATTAATGCTATTTTAAATGTATTTTTTTCACGCATAGTTTATTGTCTTTTTATATATCCTTTATTTCAATTCTACCTGTATCACTAATAGACTAAGAGACGACTGCATGTTGAGGTACATCATCGAACATCATTCTGTATTTTTTATAGAATGCGAAGAATGTAAATCCCCTCGTCTGCTGTGGCAAAAATGGCCAAAACTGCTCGAAAATTTACATTTAATGACTTGAACTAAATCCGACTGCCAAATATGTCGTAACTTGCTAGTATATTAACTCACTTTTTCTTCTGGTCAGCCAACGCACTTTGATTTTCAATGAAGAAGGAGGCAAATGATTTCTGATTTCTGGGTCAGAAAACTAGCATATTTCAAAAGTGAGCTTAATTGGCAACATCAGTTACGTCATTAGGGACATAATATATATTGTGTACTTGATTCATTTTTAAAAGGCGCCTGATATCTGAACCGTCTGCAGCCTTTAATTGAAAATTAAAGAACTAAGGGTTATAAAATAAAAAAAGAATGCTCATTATTTGGCAATCGGATTCAGTTCAACTCATTCCATATCGATTTTTGACCAGTTTCGGCCATTTTTGCCACGGCAGACTAGTGGACTCATAATCTAACTTTTCTCCACATTCTGTAAAAAAAATTATAATGATGTCTGATGGAGTACCTTAACATGCAGCCCTCCTTCGGACTATAAGAGTTTAATTGAGAAATAAATTGCATAAATAATAAATCGTCTCGGATAGTTATCGATTAAATAATAAAAAAAATTATTCTGTGTAGAGCGACCAGTGATATTTCAATGAAATTGCAGTAAAGTAAACACAATTTTATACATAATAAAAATAATAATAAACTCGGGACTTAATCATGCTCTTTTGTATATTTCAGTTTCCCGATGATGATGCTCAGCTCAGCTCACAAATCCATAGGAGTGCGAGGTGGTGGAGATCTCTTCTGATAATCACGTTGCAAGGCATCCCAGATATACTAATATTCCTGTCTGGGGGTTTAAGTGGTCAACGAAGATGTCCAAAGTCAAAAGAGTGTCCCTGGAGCCAGTTTGTAGCTACTCGTGGCATGTGGAGTGTCCCATTGTCCTGCTAGAATTGCCCAAGTCCAGCCGAATGCGCCATGGACATGAATAAGTGCAGGTGATGGGAGAAGATGCTTACATACCTGTCAGAGTCGTTTCTAGACTAATCAGGTGTCACATATCGCTCCAACTGTATATGCCACATACCATCGCAGAGGCTCCACTAAGTTAAACAGTTCCCTGTAGACATGTAGGATCCTTGGATTCATAAGGTTGTCTCCAAACCCTGCTTGTCCATCTGCCCAATACAATTGTAAAGGAGACTCATCAGACCAGGCAACAGTTTCTTGTCATCAACAGTTCAATAGCGATATTGGTGGGCCCAGGCGAATCGTAAATCCTTGTGTCATGTAGTCAACAACGTCATGTGTGGGATTCCGCCTCACATCATTGACGGTTCTGTGAACTGTTTGCACATTGACACTTGTTGATGCCCCAGCATTGAAATTTGTGGCAATTTGTAGAAGTGGTGCACTTCCATCTTGTTTAAGGATTCTCCTTAGTTGTTGATGGTCCCTGTCTTTCAAGGTATTTTCCTAACCGCATCGATTTCTCTGAGATTTGATGTTTTACCGGGTAATAGATACACGGTTTATTTACCACCTCGGAGATACTATGTCCATCTTTCAAGCGCTGACTATAATGCCACGTTCAAAGTCCATTAAATTTTGATAACCTATCATTGTAGCAGCAGGAATGGATCTAAGTCAAATGAGTACACAATTGAAGACTATGCTGCACCAGAACGTGGTTCGTATATGATCTGGATAAGTAACCTGATGCTCCGTTCAAGAAGACTAGAACTTATTACAAGTTTTATTCTAAAAAAACCTTAAATAATCTAGTACATGTTTTATATTTAATTTATGTATAAACAATGTTTCTACTAGGTCTTGCTCTTTAAGAAATCCTTACTTTTAGTTTTCATTTATAAAAACCTTTAATAATTCTTATTTTTCTCTAATAGTAATTTAAAATTCCAGCTTATTTATTACAGCTAACTAGATTTGACTCATTTTCGATATTTTGTGGTATTAATAGTTTCAAATGTGTTGTTTATTTTTAAATAAGATAGTTTATGCTAATTATCATACAAAATCTTGTTCAGGTTTGATTTTTAATTCATGTATGCAAGTTAAGGTTAGTTCTTATGAAAAATATTAAAGGTGTTTAGTAGCTTCTTATTGTATGAAAAGTGTGGGAACCCTGATTAAAAACAATGTTTTTGTGTGCTAAATAAAGTAGACTTTCAAAAGTTTCATTTCTACCCTGCTCGTAATAAACATAAACATGAGCTATCTTTTTCGGTATGTTTGTGGTATTATTGGTTGTCCCTCAGCTTTTTTTAATTATTCTTTATTAAGAATTCCCCTATTTCAACATGAAAAACTTGCATTTAGTACAAATAACAGTAAAATGACTTCCTCTGAAGGTGACTTTAAATAATTTTTTTAAAAATATATTCTATTTTAAGCTACATGATACCATTGCATAATGAAAGGTTGCTGTAATATGATAAAAAATATAATCTGCAAAGTAATAAGTTGATTTAGTGCTCAGTTACAGACTTTTAATCAACTAAATGTTTTAAAAAGCCGCTTCAGTACTTTTCCGTTAAAGGAGGCCATTGTGGCAAAATCCAAGTGTGGTACGGATTCTGCGCAAAGATAATTTTGAGCAGCAGCTGCCATTTTTTAATAAGTTAACTGCCTATGGTTGCCATGATTTGGCTTGGTTTTACGTAAACAGTTCTTAACGCAGAATCCGTACTGTACTTGGATATTTTTTGCCAATAGCACCCTTTAAGGGAAAAGTACTGTCTCTTCTGTATTAAAAATGTATGTTTATAATATATTACTTTTTTACAAATATATTTAAACAGAATTTGTTTGATAGTATAATTTAGATACACATGTCCAACAGGGCAAAATATAATGGTATTCTGAAGCTGTGGTTTCCTTAACACAAGTTGTGGTGTAGAAAGTGGGATGCTAATTTTACCAACCGTATTGTTATTCATAAAATGTTTTGTAATTACATCTGTTCAGTTTGCTTTTTTGTAATGAGCAATTAATAAAATATTTTGATTTTGTATTTTCATTTATAATGTGAAGCTGCTATTTAAATTTGAATATATGTATATGAAATTGAGGGTGTCATGTGACTCATTTTTATTGCATTTGAGATCTGATTAAATAAGTAAACAATGTTTTCCTGTTCAAGTATTCTGTGTGAAACATACAGGGCTATAAAAATAGTTTGCTAAAATATGAGAATTGTTGATCTGATCATAATTTTAATTATTTAAAAGGGTTATTGTTGGTAACAATAAATAAAGGTATTCAGTTTTTAAATAAATAGTAATGCTTATTAGAAATATAATTTTTTTTAATTATATTTTCTACTTAATATGTGGATATTTTATTTGTTGAAAAAAAAATTACTTTAATATTGGTTGTTTCCAAATGGATATATTTTTAATTAATGCATGATTATACTACTTCATTGCCCTAGCTGAAGAACCCATGCAGTTATATCCTCATTGAATGTTGAAATGATAACTATTTTTTATTTATAATACATTAAAATAATTTATATACAAAATATTATTTATAAAACTATATAATATATGAAAAAGTAATAATTTAAAACAAAAAAAATTATTTAATACAAACAATATTTAATTTAAAAATATATATTCTATCCACAGCTATAACAAGCAGGGGGGGGGGGGGAGGAAGGAAAACGCATTATTCAACATTTAATGCACCTTTAAGTTGAGGACAGAAATCATAAATATTGATTCATCCTTAACTTCAAAATGCGGCACAAAAAATATAAAAGGGGGTTTAAACTATCACCATAAAATGGTATAACAAAAACGCAAATATTGGTTCAACGTTTCACCATAAAATGGAGTAGCGAAAACACTAATTTTGGTGCAACCATGCACCATAAAATGGGGTAGCGAAAACGGGAATCTTGGTGCAACCATGCACCATAAAATGGAGTAGCGAAAACACTAATTTTGGTGCAACCATGCACCATAAAATGGGGTAGCGAAAACGGGAATCTTGGTGCAACCATGCACCATAAAGTGGTGTAGCGAAAACGCGAATTTTGGTGCAACCTATCACCATAATATGGTGTCCGAGGTAGCACCATTATTTCGTGAAACTAAGCACCAAATGTTGGTGGCAGCTAAATGGGCACCAAATTTTGGTGCAGGGTGGAACCAAATTTTTAACAGTGTACTAAAATAAATAATTCACAAGTAATTCACAAGTTCCAGGTAATTCACCAAGTTCTGAGTGAAATTCTACTTAATTTTCACTACAACCTTAATAAAAGTTTACTGCTTCGTCCTTTGAATATCCAAATTTGCACTAAATAAAATAAATTCTTTTAATTCTTTCAAAATATTAGAAGTTGAATAATGTAGAAACGAGTTTAGTAATTAAAAAGATATTTGATATACCATTAATCCATAAAAATACCCAAAATGCAGACGTACAAAATTTTTTATTTTTTGCAGTTTGAATAAAACCTTTTTCTTATCAAATACCTTGTTATCTGCATAATTTGGAAGCTCCAATTCTAGTTTGTTCTATGACAGTGCAGTCACTGCTTTTCAAAAACCATGTAATCAAAGAATATTCCAAGTTTCTACCTTAAACCAATGTCAAACAGACTCATTTACTTGTCTAAAATATTTTTTTGAAGTTTTAAAAGAATATTCGATGGCGATCACAGTTGCCAGAGTTTGAAACTTCTTTTCTTTGATCTTCGACTGTCAAAAATCTTTTTCTTTGATTGACAGCATTTTAAATCTGTTCCTAAAAATTCTTATTCTTACCTTCACTTAGAGGATTTAAAGCAGCTTATATTATTTATATTCCTTACTGTGAAGTTAAGATGCAGTTATAGGAACTATTTCTGATACCGTTTTAAACTGCTTAACTTATTAGATATGATAGATTTCTAGACAGAAATTATAATAATGGTTTATATTATCTTAGAAATTGTATTTTTAGAAGCGTTTTTTTTTTTCTTAAATTTGTTGAAAAAGTAGACGTTATCCACTTAAAATAAAAAAAATATGACGTTGGATAAAAATTGTTCTCGTTTAAGAAACTAAAAGATATGAAAAGCTTATCTCTATTTAATTATTTATATAGGACATAAAATAAAATTATGGTGTACTTATAGGTTTCAATTTTTTTTTTTTTCAATTTTTATTTTAAAAATGAGACATTTGCACACTGAAAAGTACATTATTTGTTAAACTGTTTCCATTTTTTTTTTTTTTTTAAATGTCTTCAATTTTAATAATTAATTAACATGTAATCAACCAATTAGGTTAATTTTGAAAGGTAATGACAAAAATTTTAATTCACTCACAGATACAATTTTTGTGTTCAATAATACGAAATACTCTGCTCTATGTTTTGACCCTACTAACAGAATTATACAGCATGTATATTTTGTGATATCTTGCTTCTACTGAACGTATGAGAAAAATCCATGTTTTTTTATACAAAATCTTATTTTAAAATTCTATTAAAAACATATTTATTTATCAATCATTTAGTAGTCAAAGTCAAAACATTCAACAATTTATGCAGATTTTATAGCAAAAAAAAAAAAAAAAAAAAAAAAATTATTTACACAGGAGTTATTACTGATTGAATGAAATACAAAATTGAAGAATTTTCATTCTGAGAAAAACTTTTAAAAGTGCATTTTTTATACAAAAGCTATTATTATTACATTAATTATTATGTATTTTCATTTTAGAATGCTCCTCCATCATAGGGTTTTCCTTCTTTTGTGTTGTTTTTATTTTGCTTTTGTTTTTTGGGGCCTTTCAAATCTTCACCGATTTTTGCAATTTGAAACCTACACGTATACCTTAAAAGTCTTGCAATGTTTTTATAAAATACTTTCAAAATATACAGTATTATTGTAAAAGTAATCCGGTAGCCATGCGTTGTAGAGACACGTCATTGTGTATAGGTGCACGGCGTGAAATAGGTAATTTCGTATGATGTTTCCCGAAACAAAATCGCCTCATTGCTATTCAAACCCAAACTAGCTTCTCTCTATAAAAGACTCAAAGATATGCAAGCACTGGCACGATTCGATGATTGAAAAGTCATTTCTAAATAAGCACAGATTAGCTTTGCTCGCTAAAAGATTCTTTGCTAAGTAAACCCTTATAATAAATTACAAAATGATCAAAATAAACTAACGTAATTTCTATGGGTAGTTTTATTTAAAGTTACTTTTTTTTATAGCTTCTTTAGGGGAAAAGGCAAATTTTAATATTGTTTCTAAGACCATATCATTTTCATAAAAAAATTACCGCAACCTAGCTTTAAAAAGTAACATATTGCAGCGATTTTAATTTGGAGTGGGACCTTTTTTCATTAAGAACATAGTACATTAACATGTTTCTGATTACAAAATTATAAAATCTGTTCTGATATAATCAGTTTGAAACGTTTCATAAAAAATTTAATTTCAATAAAAACATTTTTAGCTTCAAAAAGTAGTTTCCTAGATCCAGGTTATTTATACGCTATAGAATAACTTAGATCTGAAAATAAAAGGAAATAAATTATTTGCCTTCATATTTAACTTTATAGCATAATTCTTTTAAATAAAGTGTAAGTGAGGTTTTTAATGCAACGTATTTTATTTTTAAAGATAGTGTTGATTTTTAGCATTTGTGGACTTGATACCAAACACACTTTTAAAATTGAAATTAGTTACCCTGCAGAGGTTGTATAAATATTTAAATCCTTTAATTCTTTATAATACATTAACATTATTTTATATTTGTATGATATTTTATATTGATTATTAGTGCATTTTACATTCATTCTCAATCCCTAATACCAAAAGCAGTAAAGCCTGTGGTCATTTTGAGTCAACATTGTTACGCAATTTTCCTGTAAATAATTGTAAATAGTCTACATATTTCTTTTTAAAGTTGTATTTGATTAAATTTACTTTCGCGATTATTCTGCGTGTTCTGATTGCAAAATCTTTTGCACTTGGAATTTTTTGAGAAAATTCGTGATTGATGGTATAAATACCGCCGACATGAAATTCCAGTGAAGTAGGTGAGTTTTGAGCGTTGCTTTGAAAAGAGCCCAGCATTTGTTTACTTTTGTGGTGCCTGAATTATCGCTATGCATATGAAGATGTATGCACTGTAACTGTTGTTAAGGCTTGAAATTAGTTCACTATTGTTGAACAATTATTGAGTAATTATTAAAGTTACGGTTAAGATCTTTCAAACTTTTATCAAGCAATATATATTGAGTTTTGAATCTTTCATGAAATACCAAATATCATTAATTACCCATGTAATTTAAAATTTAACATCTGAATTTGTTTAAAAGTTTGACTAAAACTTAAGTACACTTTTGGATAAATGGAGGAAAATATTTTTACAAAGAAAAAAAAAAGCCTATTTTAGTTAACTTAATAAATAATGGAAATGAGCTAGAATTCTAACTTGTCAATGTCGTAAAATCAGGATCAACTACTTGGCATGACAACATAATTACAAACAAAACAAGATGCAACTTCATTCAAAACATTTCTGTAAATAAAGTGAAGCAGTAACTTTTTATAAATTACAACTAAGGATAAATTTAACATGTGCATAAACTCATTTGCACTTCAAGTTTTCGTCGAGTGCTTTCACATAAAGAAAAGATCTGTTGTGCGAGTTTGAGGAATTACGACACAGAATCGAAATTATGTTTCAAGAATAAAGACCCATGAAGATACGTGCATGAAAGTCGTAATGCTTGAAAGCAAATTACATTTTCTCGTCTAGTTTTAAAACTCATATTTTTCTTAAATTGCTCAAAAGGCAATTTCAAATTGCTTTTTTTGCTTTACCTTCTTTTCTTAAAAACTTTAAATGAAAAGTTTTCAGATGAAATGTATAAAACTTCTTGTTTGCTTCCTTAATGTGTTTGTAATGGTATTTTTTTTTTTAAATGAAATTGCTTTGAATTCTACTCCATATATAAATCCCGTTTCTTTAAATGTATTATTTGAAAAATTATAATAGTTATACTTAGAAAACAAAATTTTAAATTATAAAGTTAGTGTTTATAAATCTTAATGGATACTGTTTTCAGATACCATTTAACTACTGAATTACTTTTATTTTAAATTACCCGAATTTTAAATGATTTTTTCTTTTAAACTTCACTTTTGGTTTTACACATGTAGAAAACTGGTAGAAATATAGAAAATACATAAGATATTATTGAAAAATTTACTAAGGATACAAGGCTTTTCTTTTACTGGAAACAATTTAATAATTCCCGATGTCATAGAATATAAAAAATCAAAGTATCCTTTGAAATGTGTTTTGGGGGATTTTTTTGTGAAAAAAAGAGAACTTGGTACCCCTTGTTTAAAAAAAACAACAACTATAAAAACATTATTTTCTATTTTTTTGCGTGTTTATAATCTTTGGAACTTTTTCCTTATCCTGTCGAGTTTATGATCTGATCCGATAACTAAAATGGAAGAAAAATATATTTTTATGGAGAATTTAGCATAGCTGCAATAACTCCTTTGAAGTTTGAAATGTATATTTCTCAGTTCATGTTTTTTGGAATTATTCATCAATTATGAAAGAAATGACTTGAATTTTTTTGTAATTCTACAGATCCATTTGACAAAAATAGGCATGTAATTTAGAATAAAATATAATTTTTTTTTACAAATTTCAGTGTTGAAAAATATCTTTTTTTTGCCTATAGGTACAGTAATTATCTTTTCTCGTATTTTGCTATTTCTAAATCGGATGCCTGAAAAGTTAAAATATAATGCTAGGAATATTATTTTTAAAAATCAGTATAAAATATTAAGAAATGAAAAAGAAGATAGAATTTGAAATATTATGAATTTGTTTTAAATTTTAATTTTTTGAAAATTTCGAGCTCTTTTTAAATGAAAATGAAGTTTTTTCTTAGTAATAATTTTTTTAATATAAAAATTATAATTTTAAAAGATTAAATTAAAAAAATATTTTAAAAGTCACCAAGTCCTCTAGTTTCCAATGGCAATTTTAAGTTTACCTTGGATATTTCATTCATTTCCATAAATTTCCCCCGTCAGAATGCGTCACAGATTATTATTAGTGTAGTTTCAAAGCTATTTGATTGCCATCAAGTCATTGGTTATCATTAGTTTGAAACTAGGATTTTGAGGAGCTTGACTCACTTACGGTTGCATTTTCCTTCTGGAACATATACACTCTTTAAATGCTGTAAAAGACAATCCCGTTAATCAATTTTCTGCTAGGATGTCTTGCAGGCTTCTGCTACAATTTTTGTTTTTAGATGTACCTTTAATATAAGAATAGCCCCAAATCATTACGATGTCATCACCAAACTGACACCTCAAGACATGCAGGGTGGCAGTTATTGAGCTATATAAAAAAAAAAAAAAGGAAAAAAAAAAAAAAAAAAGAACTTTGATATGATTTGAATCGTTGGAGAGATGCTGTTAAAACTTGGTGGTTGAATGCAGGTCATGTTCGGATTTTTTTTTAGCATGTGCTCTCTTATTGTTGTTGCTCATTTTTCGGTAAAAATTATGATATATAAAACTTTCTGAGACAGATCGATAACGGCTTAGAGGAAATTTGTGACAAGTGCAAGTTGAAGACAACCGATCCAATGCTATAAAAATAAAAAATTTGATTAAAAAGATCGAGAGAACTGGTGGAATTTTGCTCTTCATCTGCGCCACATCATAGTCATTGATGACAAGCATATTGAACACGCTATAAACAAAATCCGAGTACGTGTAGTTTCTTTTAAAATTACTTAAAAACATTTTTAGAATTATTTAAAACCATGTATTCCTTAGAGTTTGTCATCTTGGTCATCTGAAAAGTTTAATTTGGTCCTTTATTGAAAAAAAAAAACATGTTTCTTAACGAATTGTAGATGCACCATTTCATGACTCTTAGTGAGAAGTGGTTGAAGTATCTTTTACTAGATTTAACATTTGGGTACATTAATAGAATATTTCTCACAGTTCAACTGATGCAAAAAATTATTATATCATTCATAGTTTGTGAAGAATAAAGCTTTTTACATTTTACAATACAAAGTTCTCACATAGGAAAACCTTTCGTTTGTGCAGAAATCAGTGCAGAACTACGGTATTAACCTTTCTATAAAGAGTAATTTTTTCTATTTTTTAATGAGTTATGCTCTGTAATATCAGATCTGCTTAATATTTTTGAAATTTCTCAAAAATTTAAAATACATTTTTTAAGGTAAATTTGTACCTTGTAAAAAAAAAAAAATTTTAAAATTTTTATTTTTGTTTTAATGCAGGGAACAGTAAACAGCACTAGGCTTAGGCGATGTTAACATTTCTGTATTGCGATATATCGGGAAGCAAACATCACGATGTCACGATATATCGCGATGTTAACTATATATATTGTAACATTTTATTAAATTCATGTATGGACGGTTATATTAAATAACATGAGCAGCGACAAAATTATTTTCAAGGGGATACACAAAGCACCCGAGGAATATAAGCCGGTTATTTTTTATTTTGGTTTAATCTGGATTTTTCTATTTCTCTATCTTAAGGACATTTTACTTCGTTATTATCCAGCAGAGGGGAGAGGGGGGGGGGGAAAGTGCACCTCCTTTCACCCTCCTGGGAGCGCCCATGTGTGTAATGGCCCTATCGCCTGTCTGCAACTAATAATCAGTCAAACTCCGTTAATGTGAAATTGCTTAACATGAAATCCCGCTTAACACGAAGTTAAAGCAAGTCTCTGTAGTTAAAACATAACATTAATTTATTCACTTAACACGAAATTCGGTTAAAGCGAACAATTTCAGCGGCCCCATTGATTTCACGTTAACGGGGTTTGACTGTAGCATATCACCTAAATTGAATTTGGATTTGAACCGGACGTATCAAGGACAGCAGTGTAATGTAGTCAAATGGAGTCCTTAAGCAAATCATTTTTCGATCCAAGAAACCTTTATGCTTAGCAATTAAAAAACATTAAAAAAAAATAAATTAAATTTTGGATTGAGTAATTAATCTCATGGAAATAAATAAACTTTATTCAAATTATACTAACTATAAAAATTTATAAAGCATTTATTTACTTACCAGTCAGAAGAGAAAATCTTTCAACTTAAATGGAAAAAAATCGTTTATATGTAATCGTTTATACGAACTAGAGAAACAACTGTCCACGTGCTAGTTCACATTGATTTTGGCAGATATAACAAACAGCTCATAGTAATAAATAACCAGATTAACTTAACTGGGTAAAAACTAGACATAAATTACCGCGGCCGAATGGTGCAATATCCTTGCGTTAATAAATAATGCAAAATAAAATATTAGCAAGATAAAAAAAAAAAAATCTTGAAGTTAATATAAAAGATTGCAAAATACAAACGTGTAATATTTTATTTCTTCCAAATTAGAGAAATAATAAAGGGAAAAAAAATCAAAAATTAAACACAAAAAGTGTAGGAAATGCTCAGTTGAATTTCGAAAATAGACATCAAGGTCTTATATCTGATGACTATTAAATAAAAATCAAAACGTTTTCCAAGTGTTGAGAGAACAACATAAATAATGTTCAAACAATAAATCGAATACTTCTTTTATGGAATCTCCAATATTACTAGACTGCTGGCGTCACCTCGCAATTTTAATACTCATCCCACATGCATAAGTGGATACAATTACCACGATACGGTTTTTTCTGATGAAATATCGGGCATCAGCAAAAGCAAATGGAAATCGTCTCAAACGGCCCGATGTCGACGGTATCACTATATTTCTATACAATATTGGGAACATCTCTCATATGCAAGGCAGGGTGGATACGATTAGCACGATGTGAGCTTGCCGATGAAGTACCGCGCAAAAGCAAATGGAATTAGTTTCAAACGGCGCGGTGTCAACGGCTTCAATACGTTTCTATAGTGCTTTAGAAGCACCGGGCATGAATCGTTGCCATGGTTCTTCGTCCTTGAAGTGCTAGGCAAGTATCGTTCTCTCGTCAAAAGAGATCGCGATGTATCGGTTTGGAGAAAATAGTGACACCGGTTTGACGATGTTGATTTCATGCCGGTTTTTTCCGATATATCGATACATCGCCCAAGCCTAAACAGCACACATGAGGTGCACATCAAAACTCTACGTTCTTTTAAATGTGATAATTTTTGTAATTTTATGGCTTTCTGAAAAAAGTGACTGTCAGGTTTAGTGTCCTAATATATTGTTAATATTTAAAGGCATTTTTTCGGAAATTTGTTTTTCATATTTGTGACTCAGAAAAAGTCCTAAGGCTTTTCCCCATATGCAGTTAAAACTATAATTATTTTTATCAAACACACTCACAACACTTTAATCATTCTAAAATATGAATTTTTTAATCTGTTTCCTAAAATAAAAAAAATAAAAAAACATAAAAAAAAGGGGGGGGGGGGGGGAAGAAAAGAAAAAAAAAAAGAATTGACACAAAAAGTGGTGAAAAAAATCCGGGTACATTTTTAATAAAAACTTACATTTTATAAATAGATTTTCAGTGAAATAAATTTTAATTATAGAATAATACTGTTCATACTATAGAGTACTTTATAAGAAAACAAAATTTCATGTTTTCAGAAAAAAAGAAAAGAAATTCCTCTTTGACACGTGAGGGAGAGAACGTCGGAGGTACCACGATAAAATATAGCAAAAATTAATTAAATGTCAGCAAAACTTAATATTTAAAAGTCATAAAAAAAAAAAAAAATAAGAATTGCTTTACAATTGAGGTTGATGGTATTATTATTTTCAGATTGTTGCACGTATAAAAAACATTCCAACTAAAAAAAGTTACGAAATTTGTCGTAATCTTTTTATATGTTTATTTGAAACTTTCATTGGTATTTAAAAATTTGTAACACAAAAGTACGCAATTGTTAAAATAAAGTTTTTCGCTGGGCCTTAACATTATTCAGCATTGTACTACATCATAATAATGAAAGTGAAAAACAATCTTTAATTTACTAAATGGCTTATAAATTTGGAAATCCCATTGTAAGAAGGTTGCTTTACACAATGTGAACAAACAATGTTCTGGAAAATAACATTTTGGGTGGTTCTTTAATTTTCTAATTTTTAATATGTTTATTGTAATGCGTTCGTGTATGCAAAACTAAAGTTAATTAAAATCAAGCCAAAACATTCAGATGTTCATCTACAAAGAAACTATTTAAAAAAATATATATATATATATATATATATCCTGTGTTCTACTGAATACAATTGAAATTACTTAATAAACAAGATTAAAAAATAACAGAAATTTTGAAAAATTAATAATTTACGAACATTTGAGCTTCAATCAAAGAGGTTTTTACGTCGGAAGTTGTTATAGATATTGGCCCATCTCTCCGAATGGTGGGTAAAATAAAGTTGGAGTTTTGAAATAACGATGCACAGTTTTAATATTGACCTATAGTATTTAATAAGGACGAAGAATACAAAATATGTTTTGTGATGTTTTTGACATGTTTATTTAAATAAAATCGTCTATTTTGGAACGATGCTTGAGTTCCAGCCAAAATTGGACAATCTACCAGAATGCACCTGTTTCTAACATAGGCCAATACTTCTGTGTTACCTGGGGATCTACCGATGATTTTTTTTTTCAATAAGTTTTTCCCCAAATGTTTTGGCCGACCAAACGGTATTGTGGTTAGCGTGCTGGCTTCTAGACCCCGAGGATGCGGGTTCGAGTCCCGTGTAAGGCATGAGTGTTTGTAAATGTATGTTGGTTTGTAAAATGACGAATGTTTCGTTGCATTATAGCCCTCGTGTTGCTGACTTAGCCAGATAATCTGAAAACAACCAACCGAAATTTTTGTTACTTTTGAATTAATCTATTTTCATTCTTAATTTAAGCTTGTCCTAAATTACCAAACATCCCAGCACTTTATTAAATTTAATTAAAAAAAAAAAAATCATTTTTCGTAAAATATTTCAAATTTAAGCCAACATATAACTCAATTCTTTAAAAAAAAACTAGAGATATGAAGTTACCAATCATTATTTACTCAAGTTATGTTTAATATTTTATCGGTGATCTGTTTTCACTGTTTCCTTACATCCTCATGTGCAAACTTAAAATGTCAAGTCACACACTCTTTCCAGTACCTTTTGAGGCACTGTGCATTGTTGAATCGAGTTACAAACAAGAATATATTCAGTAAGAGATTTCGTATGGGTTGCTTGGTGACACTTTATCTCCAAGTTTATTGGGTTGAAATAGGTAAGATACATTACTTGATTTCAATTTGCTGAAAACTAGGACGTAACAAAATTCTGCAAACAAAGTTTATTTTTTGTCTAGTCAAATCTGAAATTTATTTCGAATATTGTAAATAACTTTGAAGCTTAACTATTTCATTTTATGCCCAGTTTTTGTTTTGTTTTGTATAGACAAATCATTCAAATAGAATTTTAGAGTTTAAATATTTTTGTGCATTCTTCAAACATTTCGTAATATACATTTAAGAAACACGTTGAGGATAAAACTTAAAGCATAATAAACATAAATAGTTTTTATATAAGTTAAATCAAAATTAATTTAATTGAAGAGAATTTTCTTTCAGAAACGCACCAACTACCAATTACACATTTTACTTAACATTACATTTTTTGAAATATATATTAAAGAAACTATTTATAATAATTTTTAGTTTTCGGAATTTGTTTAATGCTCAGTAATTAATCTTTCTAGCAGGAAATAAATTCTAGTATATACTAATTTCAAGGATAATTACGATAAACCGTTAATAGCGGTTCAATCTTTAAATTGGAAAGTAGAACACAAAAATATCTTTTAAAATTTTTCTACATTAACTAGAGCAATTATTACGCATTAAGTTGCTTCGGTGCTTTAATCAAAAATAGATATAGTAATATAAATTTAAAAGAAACTCTAGAACTAGTAATTTCTTTTACTTCAATTTCCTCATAGAGATACAGATATAATGTATTATTACCCGGTAATAGTTAAGTATGTTTTTTTTATAAGAATTTTAAATTACTTTGGATAATCTTACATGCACTTTTAAGTAGAGTTATTTTTACCGCAAATATTTATGATAAAATGAAAAGTATGTTTAAAGCAAGATAGAATCAATCATAAGCAATAAACTGCTACACGATCATAATTGTGTACAAAAGTTTTATTATAAGTTTTGTTTAGTCCCTTTGGTTGTCTTGTTAACAATAATGTTACTGGATTTTGATACAACTAGATAAATGATTGATAACTCTACATTAGTATAAGATTTTTTTTTTTTTTCAAATGATGTTAAAAAATCTTTTTTATTTCCGTGCGACTTCATTCACACTAAATCGTTTATAAATGGGAGTTATTATAAGTAGTGGGTGAGTAAAAAAGTATTATGGTTTATAAAGGCTTCAATTGAGAATTTGTAAAACTTAATCCCTTAATTATAATAAAATTTATAGATCGGTATTTGAAATTCTTCCAAGAGAGGTGGCACCACTTTCAATGTTAAAAACCAAATATTTCACAACAAGTGCATTAATTTATTTTAAACAATAACGCAAATGAGATTATTTCAGCATTGAGGACAATAACACATCTGCAACAAGCATATTTTAATGGATTTTCAGAATTGTATTTTTCGCAGTAATTACTTAGTATTCACGAAATTACTCTGATATTATCCACAAAGCAATTGATAAAAATACGTTATCATGTCGAAAACATTTATTACCATAAAGAATGAAATATAAAAATCCCCTTTATGTGCTTTAAAGATCTTTAGGAATCCTTTTATATGACAACATAAAAGATTTTTCTCGTTGAGGGTTGAAAATGTGACTCTCACCAGAATGTAGATTAATTAATTTTCCGATTCCCGGGACAATCGGAAGTGTGAAATAACAAGAAGGTTTCCTTTCTCTTCATTGGCAGCCACATGAACTCTGCATTCATATTAAGCAAATCATTTTAAGGTTTCCAGCTTAATTACAGTTTGTCTACAAAAGGGCTCTGAAAAGGGAATTATCAATATGAGACTTGAATTAACAGTTGGAAGTGAAGCATATGATGTTCTTATTGAAATATTTTTATTTGATTTTGGATATCTGATTATAACCTTAAGCAAAAATTGTTTGGTGCTATAGAATATATTTTGTCGAAGAGGGAATATTGTATTGTGCAATAATATGATCAGAGTGTTTATCCCACATAGCACAAATCATCCCATGGAGGTCCATAGAAAGTCTCAAAGCCTTCCCGGGACTCTGAAAGACTTCATAGGGACCTCCCTGGAAGAATGTGGGCTATATGGGATAGTTGGAATGCCTTTTCAGAGTTTTTTTTGCTCACTTTGAAAATTGCAAAGTGCTGGAGATGTATGATCCCTCCCTGTGAGAATTCTGTTTTCAGGATATTAGTCTGGCAGGAATAGTGAATGTAAAGATGTAAGATTTGAAATATATTGTATGTGTATTGCAAAATAATTTCATATCCTTCACAAATGCTTAGAGATTTCTTTTGAAAAGAAACAATAACTTTTATTAATTAATAATCTATAAAAAAGCAGTCGCTGTTGGTTCCGGATAGCACTTTCGAAGTTGGTTGCATAAAAAAATGACTATCTTTTAATATAATGTGTTCCAGCCGACCGAACATGTTCGTAAAGAATAATGCAAAACCAACGCCCTCTGTGGGCGACTTGTAAAAAACACTTGTAAAAACTGAGAGAAGGATGTTTAGCCACGATAGGAACAAGACGTTCCGAGTGCAATAAACCTGAACCGAAAGACGATTAGTCTTGCATTCTTCCAACGCACACAAAATAACCATAAAACTTACAGTCCACTCAAGAAGAATAACCATTTGCGGTCCGTCGAGCCGGAGAAAAACCATGGCAAAAGTCTACAGTCTAAAGGAATTGAACAGAATGCGTGTGCGAGTAAAAGCAAAGCTCACCGCCATTGTCAAGTTTGACGAACAAGAAAAACAAGCCGACGAAAAAACCAAGATTGAAGGTGAGAAAAAATTGTGCGACATCACTGAACTTAAAAACGAGCTGAGCAGAGTCTTTGAATGCTATGGAGAACTGGAGTTAGAAGAAAATACTTCCAATGAATGCGATACAGCTATCCAAGAATTAGAAACGTTATGCGACACTTTGGAGGTAAACATAAGATATTTTCTTTCAAAATTTAATACTAATACTAATGCGTAGAAAAGTGAAAATAATTCCGCTATTAAATCTGTTAACTTTGATTTAGCTTCTAAATTGCCTGATATTCCGTTGCCTAAATTTAGCGGTAAAATGGAAGAATTTTCTAATTTTAAATAATTTTATCAATTATTATTTACTGCCTTAGAGACTAGATACGAAAATAAACGTGCTATTGTAGACCTACACATTCAGGAAATTTTGAAAGTAGAAAAAATTAATTTCGAAAATGCAAAATCATTACAAAATTTATCCGATGTTGTTAGGAAAAATATAAGAGGCTTAAAAGTTCTTAAATTAGAATCTAATGATCTTTCAAATGCTATAATTTCAAACATAGTTCTTCAAAAATTAGATAAAGATACAAGAAAAGTGTACGAATTATCTGTGACTACTAAAGAAATCCCGCCTTTAGAAGACGTATTACAATTCATTGATAATAGGTCGATGGTATTAGAACAACTAACTAAAAAATGAATTCAAAACGAATAAATTTGTTAAGGGGTTCCATAATCCAAATTTAAAACCCCAAAATGTGTTACTTAATTCTAATAAAGATGTTAAACCCTGTTTGTTATGTAATGAAAAACATAATTTATTTAAATGTTCTCAATTCAATGATATGGATGTTTCCAAACGAATAGAAACCGTTAAAGGGCTCAAATTATGTCGAAATTGCTTGAGGCGCCATAAAAATGTATGCATATCATCTTTTAGCTGTTCTAGATGCCTGCTAAGACACATCACTTTGCTTCATATTGAAAAAGAAAATTCCGATCAAAGCAACAATTCATCAGCAGATGTAAATAATACGAGTACTTCGTTCGTCCAGGAAATAAATCCTCCCACGCAAGCTTCTCTTACAAATATTCTTCGCAGTCATAAATCGGGCATTATATGTACTGTCCTGATTCATATAACGAATTCGTGCGGAAAAAAAATAAAAATGAGAGCGATTCTTGACAGCGGTTCGTCTGTCAATTGTATTACAAATGAAGCACCAGAATTTCTGGGGTTAAAAAGAGAAAGATCTAATCTTTCTATTTCTGGAATAAATGGAAGGGAGCACTTCGTTAAAAATACTTTAACGGCTACTATTTCAAACGATAATGGAAGTTTTTCTAGAACAACAACATTTTTGATTTTACCTAAAATCACAGAATTAACACCGGTATCTCGACTGGATATTTCGTATATAACTTTTCCCAGCGGAATACAATTAGCAGATCCTGAATTTTTTGTACCTAACAAAATTGATATTTTAATTGGGTGCGAATTATTTTTTGAATTACTTATGCCTGGAAAATTTAAATCAAACGATAATTCGTTAGTCTTGCAAAACACTGTGTTCGGATATTTAGTTTCTGGATCTATGAATAATGTGCAATCAAATTCCTTTTCTGGTCTAATTTCGGAACGGGAAAATTTAAACCATTCGCTTCAGAGTTTTTTTGAAACAGAGTCTTTTCCCGGTGATAATCAGGATAGACAAAACATTTCCGTCGAGGAATTATATTGCGAAAAACATTTAATTGAAACCACTAAGCCTGATATAACTGGTAGATATATCGTAAGGCTTCTGATTAAGGAAAATTGCAGGAGCGATTTAGGGAACTCCAGAGATGTTGCAGAGATGTTGCAGAAAAACGTTTAAATCAATTGTGGAGAAGACTAAACGAAAATCCAGACATGGCATCTCAGTACAAGAACTTTATTGATGAATATCTTTCTCTTAGCCATATGGAGAAAATTATAGACGGTCAGCACGAATCGGAAACTTACTATATTCCACACCACGCTGTGTTACATCCGGACAGTTTATCAACGCCTCTTCGTGTCGTGTTCGACGCATCATCAAAGACCAACCAGGGTATCTCTCTCAACTTCATTTTACTCAATGGTGGTACTGTTCAACAAGATTTGTTTTCCATTGCAACAAGATTTAGAAAACATCAATTCGCCTTCAGTGCTGATGTAAAAAAAATGTATCGTCAGATATTAGTAGCGGCAGAAGACAGAAGTTTACAACGAATCCTGTGGAAGTCGAGTCCATCTGCACCCATTGAAGTGTTCTAGTTGCAAACAGTAACCTACGGGACATCGTGTGAGCCCTTTCTTGCTACCCGAACTTTAAGGGCTCTTGCTGATGATGAACAAGGCAATAATCGTGTGGCCGCTGAAGTAGCCCGCAATGATTTCTACGTAGATGACGTTCTATCCGGTTCACAAACCTTGGAACAACCTAAGAGCAAACAAGCTGACCTCATTCAATTCTTACTCAAGGGAGGCATGGAGCTCCACAAGTGGGTGTCAAACCATCCAGAATTGATACAGGGTGACGCAAACTCCGAGTACTCATTTTCATTGCCGGATCCTGCTGTCAAAACCTTGGGCATGCTTTGGTGCTCAAGTTTAGACTACTTTACCTTCAAAGTGACTGTGAATCTTGAACAAAGTTACACGAAACGAGAAGTGTTATCAACAATCGCTCGGCTTTTTGATCCTTTGGGCCTGATACAACCAATCATTTCCAAGGCCAAGATTTTTCTTCAAAGACTTTGGGTGCTTTCACTCAACTGGTCAGATCTTCTTCCACCAAAGGAGCTCAAGGAGTGGTTAATTTTTCTGACTCACTTACCTCTCGTAAATCAAGTGCAAATTCCCAGGCGTGTTCTTCTTCCCAGTGCCACTACTATTCAACTCCATGGGTTTGCCGATGCGTCACAACAAGCCTTTGGTGCAGCGATCTACTTAAAATCTACAAATCAACAAGGGCAAGTACAGACCAGACTTCTGTGCAGCAAATCCAAGGTAGCACCCATCAAAACTCTGACGATTTCTCGTTTGGAGTTGTCAGCAGCTCTTTTGTTGACTCGCTTAACATCAAGAGTTGTACCTATCCTACAGCTACCGCTAGATCACATTTGTTTGTGGACAGATTCAACAATCACTCTTGCCTGGATCAAAACACCTCCCGAGAAGTTGAAGCCATTCGTTTCAAACCGAGTGAAGGTAATTCAATCCCTGGACAACAACTACGAATGGAGACATGTGTCTTCAAAGGAAAACCCAGCCGACATCATCTCTAGGGGACTAATCGCCAATAATCTCTGGTGGGAAGGGCCAGAGTGTTTGAAACAAGACCACCTAGAGGATTCCTCATTTGATCTAACTAATTTTAATGATAACTTATATTTCAGTGAACTGAAAAGGACCTCTGAAACTGCCTTAATTGCAACAAAAGATGATTTTTTGTTAAATTTCCTGAATGTCAGCAATAACTACCGAAAATTAATTAATGTGTTTAGTTATGTTCTTAGGTTCATTAACAATTGTAATTGTTTAATTTGCCTAACATTTTTTAATTCAATGTTATTTAAAGTAATATTCTGTTTACTGTTTCTCATTCTAATTCTGTATACTCTACGTTACAATTGTATAATTATTAATTTTGAAATTTATTAATTTCAACGCCGGAAGTATGTTCCAGCCGGCCGAACATGTTCGTAAAGAATAATGCAAAACCAACGCCCTCTGTGGGCGACTTGTAAAAAACACTTGTAAAAACTGAGAGAAGGATGTTTAGCCACGATAGGAACAAGACGTTCCGAGTGCAATAAGCCTGAACCGAAAGACGATTAGTCTTGCATTCTTCCAACGCACACAAAATAACCATAAAACTTACAGTCCACTCAAGAAGAATAACCATAATGCATTTCCTTTCTGGAATTATAAATTTAATACCGTAATTTTTTTTTTATAAACAATCGAAACAGTTTCAGTAATAAGTTATAGTGTATATAAGCTTTATTTAACTAATGTAGGCCCATAGCATGAAACTTTAAAAATCTCAGACGATAGCTTAACATAAGTATGTCAAAAATTTCCCCTAAAAGACAAGAATTCTTTAACTACTTCCTATCTATGCATAAAAGAAAGTGTTATTTTGAAGTTGGATGAAAGACCTTTCAAGAAAGATTCAAAGTCATTTTAAAAGTCTTTTTTAAGAGCATTTTAAAAGTCAAAAAAAATCCTCACGCTTAACAAATACTTTACAGAACATGATTGTGTGGGTAAAAGAAATATATATATATATATTTATTCTGTGGTAATTAATTGATAAGTTTGGGTTTTCATGGAGAAACAATAAAATTTTACTGGCCATATTTGTTATAACGGCTAGTAATTAATTTTAAGGGTCTCAATAAGAACCTCAATTTAATCCACGTTTTAGTAATAAAATATTTTTTATCGGTTGTAAAATTGACCTAGAAACTTTTTGTATTCTAATTATTTTGAGAATCTATAAGAGTTAAAGTATGTTGTTAAGTCTTTAATTAAGGTACATATTTTAAATGTAAATTTATTTTCATTTAGAGGCAATGAATTGAAATAAAATATAATTAATATTTTACTTTTGCATGTACACTCTATTTTCATTCATGATTAATAAACAACAAATTGATATAATTTATATTATATTGAATACATTTTTAAATTTCAAAATAGTATTGATCACTGAATGTAAACATAGAAACAAGTAAGATTACTTTAACGAAAATAGTTTCAAACATTTAAAATTTTTTAAAATATATATATTTTATAAAAACTATCATTTTCATATGTTTTTACGTTACATAAACAGTTGATATCCTAAATTGTGATTGAATGATTAATATGAAATTGGAATTAAATAGGGAAACCATATTCCTAAAGTTACAAACAACGCCTAAAATATTGATATTTATTCCGTAGCACCACTGATAAGCTACTCCTTTTCTAAAAAAGATTTTTTTAAATGATAGACATAATTACTTTTTTGCTGGATTATGTAAAATATTAATAATGCAATGCTTGACATGAAAATATCAATCAAATATAAAACATATATAACAAACAAACATGCTTCAATTTTTTCTTAGGAATAACAGTTTTTCTACAAAAATGGTCTGAATGGTCAATTCCTTTCGAACCATTTTGATTTTTCTGATATTTTTTAAATGTTGAAACGAATTATAACATAGGGCATGTTTTTAATTTATATTTAATATTTCTATAATACATGTCTACAAATAACAATTGCTGGCAATTCTTCATGATAAACGGTCAGTTCTTTCTAAATATTCAATCGTCATCGCCTCTTTCTTAGAAATATCAAAATTAAATATGCTAAATTTTCGTTCTTTGGAATTTGGAATCATAGAAAGGAATAATCAAATAAAAAAAATACTGATAGAAAAATTAGAATATAATTTGAAATTGTTAAACATTATTTTAAATTATAAAATATCTAAAAATAAAACGTTTCCAGTTGTAAAATCGTAGTATTAGTAGTGTGTAAAGTGGGACAATGCAACATACGCACGTGCAATATTAAATGATTTCAGTATTTCACTTAAAACTTCTCAGTGGCGCAGCATGGACTTACGAAAGCTGTATCAAAGATGAATCTTTAGATAACATAATGATAAAAGACACATTTTCAAAATGGATTGCAAAGTGTGTAGTGGGAGCATATGGAATGCAGTATGGGATTTGTATGCGAGTGTACTGATACTTAAATTATATTTTATTTAATGTTCTCTTTAAATATTTAGACATAACAATCTTGTAACTATTTAAATAAGTTCCTTCAATCTAAAATGATTTTTTAACCTAAATAACATTGTTTAAATCTTAAGAATATGTATTATGCTTTAAATATAGGGTTTATTAGTTATTAAAATATATTTTATTAAATGCTGTTAAACGTTTAAATATACTATTTAATGCGTTTTAATTAGTTTGTGTTATAATCGAAGTAAAAATATTTATATCTTATTTAATTTTTTTAAACAAAATATTAAATTGAGCTCATTATATGTAATTGAAAACTAGAATATTACATGTCTCAACACATAGTTTAAATACATGCACACTTATTTTTTTATTCAACTGTAGGAACAAGTAATTACAATGAAAAAAAAAATTATTTTAACGTTATTTTTTTACTATCTATAAATGTGCTTTTTAGTTTAATGCTGGTTTATACAATTTATGCAATTAAAAAATTATGTATTTAATCTTAAAAGTTTTTAAACACATGCACATTAAAAACTTCTAAATATAAAAACTGAAGTTAGCCAAATGTAAGCATAAATTAAGGAGAAAAAAAAATGATTTTAAAATGTGAGTGAATATTCCTTACAATAATAAATTAAGCGTTACGTCAGACATCTTTATAGCTAAATTTTGTCTTTACCAGATATTTTTTCTATGTTTCACAAATATAATTTAGTTAAACAAATAAAATAAGTAATAGCCTATTAAAAGAAAGTTATATTATAAAAAAGAAATACACCCAAACCGAACTCTACTTAATAAAAATTAAATAACATGTTGAATATTACTTCTATTATAAATGTTCAATTTAGTATTTATCATTTAAATATATTAAATTATTATTATTATAATCATAAGAATTATTATAATTGATTTTTATTATGTACCGAGTTCAAACAGCTGTTGACTGGTATAACCTAGTTCAAATTGTTTCGGTTGAAGTAATGAGCAAGTAATAAGCATATGTGTGTGTGCCCGTGCCCATAGTCGTCTTTTCTTTAATTAAATAATTTACCTATCAAAAATCCGCAGAAGCACAAATGCGCTGGTCAATATCGGTTCAACACTGAGTTATCTCGATGTGGATCGTTGTAGACTAGACGTTGCTGTGGATTTTGGCCAATCTCGCCATGTGCTGGGGAAAATATTTTGAAATGTTGATGCAAAGTTTACAAATGAAAATATAGTGTTACAAGAAAGAACGGAGAGGTAAAAAAATATGTTTTGGGATAGCTTTAAAATGTTTATTTTTGTTACAAAAATCGTTACTCTGAAACGATGCTAGAGATTCAAAGTGTACTGGCCAATCTTTTTAGAAGAAATGTTTTCAACATTGGCCACTACTGTTGTGCTACCTGGAATGGTAATGAAATTGTGTTCTCAATAATCTGTATTAGCCAAGATACTTACAGAAAAAAATGGTTCCAATCAACACAATAAATCTCAAGTTACAATCATTCCTCTTATAAGGTTGAAAATGAGTTTTTTTTTTGTTTTTTTTTAAATTTCAACTTAGCAAGAATATTTCTCTTGTTTTGAAGAATAAGTGAGCAAAATGTCTTTAATATTTTAATAAAAATGTATATTTAATGATCATACCTTTAAAGGGGTGAAAGGAGTGGAGAGGAATTTTTTTTTTTTTGTAATATCAAGTTACCAGGAATCTTCCTCTTGATTTGATCAATTGTGCAAAATTCCATTAAACTGTAGATTTCAAGTTATAATCACACACTTTAAGGCGTGAAAAATTGGAAGGAGAGGGGGGAAGGATTTTCAATCACCAGGAATCATCCTCTTCTTTTCAAAAATCAAGTTAGTAAAATTTCATCAAAAAATTGCATTCGTAAACAAACTGTACCTTCCTTTAAATACCATACTCATATAAGGAAACTTTTCTATATCTAAATAGAAAGCTAATGAAAGATTTAGCTACCTTTTCCTTAAAACTACTTTATACGTTTGAGATCAGAGTAAGCATACAGAAAATTAAAAAGTTATGCGAAGATTAGTTTTAATATTAAAGTATTAACAAAACTTTTAATAATGGTTATCATTTTCTTTGAGCTTTTAACGTCTTATTTAATAAACCAACCCCTTCTGATAAGGAAACAATATTTTTTCTTCCTTTGTTAGAGTAAATGAAAGTACTAATTCAGCACATAAACAAAGAAAATTCATGGATATCTTAAAGTTAATTAAATAAAGGATTCACAAGAATTTCGTCATTTATTGGCAAGAAGTAATTAAGAAGTATTAATAAGTTACCCTAGAAATTAAATGTCTTGTATTAATGAGTATCCCAGCCGTATATTTTTGCTTGGTATTCACATGCATTATAAAATAATAATAAAGCATTTGGAATAGCTTGAGCAATGATATTATGTTATATATCTTGAAATAAATGAATTATTTTTCATTAATACTTGGGTTTAATATGCATTTTATACCTTACGGGCTCTTAATTAAAATTAGTATGTTTCTTTTTGTATCGTTTTAATCAAACTAACACTTTAATACTCACATTTTTATTTTTATTATCTATATTATTGAAGCTAAAATTAATTATAACAATGACATTTTTATAAATTCCTCAGTAAAGAAGTATGACATACTTTTGAAAAATGAAATTACGTAGTATAATATAAAAATAAAGTTAACTTGTGTCATGGGACTAACAATAATAGTTTTATTTATTTTATGATATAGTGTTACAATGTTGCTTAAGGGGATAATCAAGTTTTTGTTATTGAATTTATCATTTTGAGGATTAGTTTAACTTAAACTAGATTAGAGTGCAGATATAATTTGCTATTATACATTTAGTGGAACCAAAAATTTATTTATATTATAAAATAAATTTCAATATAATTTTTAGAGAAAATTTATTGAGAAAATATAATCATAAAAATATGGTCATAGTTGTTTTAAAATTAGAAACAGGTAATCCTAAAAAAGTAAATATTTGTATATTTAAATTGAATTCAAAATTATTTATATCACTTGTAATAGTTCATGCAGATAATCAATAAAAAGAAAAAAGGTTAATATAATTATGGTTTCAGCTTGTACTAACTACGAGAGTTGCCTTAAAATTGAGATCATGTTGGATTCTTATTATATTTAATTTTACTTCTAAATTTGAATAGTACTAGAACTTGACGATAAAATAAAGCGTTCTACAGTTACATTAAATTATATTTATATCTAATAAGTCACTAATCATTTGAAAGAACATACTTTCATTTTTATCTAATTATACATTTAAAAAAAAAAGTTTATTTACAGTAATTTTTTTCGTATTTTTTAAGTGGAAGAATTTAACTGTATTATATTACTCAGTTTTGAGTATCACATATTGTAAAATATATGTGTACTTTTTTTACTTTCGACTCTTTTAATAACCATATATTATTATTATAACTCTCATATATAATAATAATAAGATATGATTATCTCATAATTAGTCGATGTCTCCTAATCATTCAATTTAAGTTAATATCACTTCATGGTAGATAGCCATCTATTATATGATTTCAAAGAACCAATTGAATGCATTAAGTAAAGTAATACCAAAAGATATAGACTTCGAATGTATAAAAAGGCTATAATTTACTCTAACGTTTTGAGTTATAAATGCATGATAATAATATACTTTCAAATACTTTTATTGGCTGAAAATAATAGGCTGTAGTAATATGCTTAAGTACGAATAACACATTTCAATTATCTATGCTTCTGACTTATTTGTAGCATTATTTTCTATAATGGCATTATTATATTTGTTCGCAAATATTAGGTTGACAATTTTAATTGTGAATATTTGAATAAAAATGTCACTATAATATTTGTAAGCAAATATTTATCTATAATTTATATATCTTTGAACGGAATACACGATTGTTTTTCTATTAAGAGGACTTGGTACTCTTCAAACTTTTTTTTTATTTAAGCTTTTAAAATTATAATTTTTACATATTTGAAAGTATTACTATGTAAAAACTAAATTTTACTTTAAAAAAAAAAGTTCACATAGTGCTCTAAATTTTCAAAATTTAAAATAAAATCATGAAATTTCAAATTCTATCTTATTTTCCATTTTTTAATATTGTTTTCTGATTTTTTAAAGGAAAGGTTCTTAGTAATATGCTCTAACTTTTTAAGCATCAGATTTTGAATAAGTATAATAGTTTTCGAGAAAAACAGTAGTTACTGCACCTTTAGGTAACAAAAACTAAAAAAAAGGGGTATTTTTCAACATTTAAATTTGTAAAAAAAAAAGTTTATATTTTATTCAAAAATCTATGTCTTTTTTTTTTTTTTTTTTTTCCCTTCTTTTTTTTTTTTTTTTTTTTTTTTTTTTTTTCTTTTTTTTTTTTTTGTCAAACAGATCTTTAGGATGACACACAAAACATTTAAAGTAATTTCATCCAAATTTGCTGAAGTTTAAGCATTTTGAGCAAGGTGGGAATTTTAAAAATCGTGAACTGAGAAAAATACTTTCGAAACATTGAAGAAGTTATTGTAACAATGCTAAATTCTTCATAAAACTTTAGCAGCTATCGGATCAGCTCAAAAACTTGCCAGAATAAGGAGAAGGTTTCAAAGATTATAAACAAACAAAAATTTGAAAGTTGATACCTTTACAATATATATTATACTTTTTATAATAAAAGAAAATAAATAACATTATTTTATTGATTGATGTTATTAATGTTTAATAAAAGCACTATTAAAACCGAAATAACTATCATAAGTTTATTGTATAAAATCGTTTGAACTATATTTAAACTATATGGAAATTATTTGTATAACGGTTTGTTTTTATGTAATCGATTTGAATACGTTTACATGCATTCAAATAGCACTTTATTATAACAGAAATGGCTTGCTGTAGTATGACATAAATGGTTATTTAGTAGAATTTTGAGAAGCCTCACTTAATATAAAATATTCAATTCTACATGTTTAATATTGTAAAGTATTGTCAACACATTTTATGAATTTCTTAAATAACAAATATTCCCATTTTTTATTGAAAGATTAAATCTTCTTTTGAAATATGTTTAAAATTATAAATGTTTTTTATTTTGAATAAAAATCTGAATAAAATTTAAAAAAAAATAAAAAAAATACGATTGAATGTACGTTTTGTATTTAAACAATTCACTACCTTCCTTAATTTTCTACGTGAGCAATATGAGTCACACTGGTTTTATGGAAAGTTTAATGATTTTTTACGACTACTATTATTTTTGAAAATATCTATGTACAATAATGTGACACAGGTAAGTTTACCATTCTTTTCAATTTAATACGATGCACTTCTTTTTTTTTTTTTTTTTTTTTTTTTTAACAGATGAAGCTCGTTCTTCAGGAAAACGAAGATATGATTGTTTCACTTTTTGAAATGCGATTCATTTTACATCACTCATTAGAAAAACAAATCAGGATTTTAAACAACTCGTTGTCTAATAATTCATTTGTGCAATTTATGAAGATAAAAGTTTCGTTTGAAAGTTGTGCAATCTGTGGAGGTTATTTTTGTGTTGAATTTGTTTTATTTAGAAGTTTCTTTTTTATTTTCAATAGCCTAATATCATTTATGAAATGTATATTGGTAACACTCTAAATAACATTTTTATGAAGATTTTTCTGAGATTTTCTTTGCAAATTAAATTTAAAAGGAAATAGTAGTAGAATAATTTTTGTTCGAAATATTTCATAATTATCATCTCACTCTTTAATATAAATTGAATAAATATTACGTATTAATACCGAGTGTCGATGCATTTTAATTTATTTGGTGGTGTACTTTATTCCCATACTTTTGTATCTAGGACAGAAAATGCTAAGTTTCATATCGTATAACATATTTTATATAAGATAAAAGTGTAGATTATTCGCTGGAAGTCTTTAACCTTTATTTCTAAATAATTGTATAACATTGTGTGGTTTTACAGAACACCATCCACTAGTAATGAAATTGATTTAACGATGTAGAAATAATTTTTGTTCTCATTTTGTAGTGCATTTGAATCCCTAAACTTCTGATAATGTATAGATTGCTACCACCATATTGAAATACTTAATTTTACGCTTTTTTATTAAAGAAATGTCTCGCTTTGATATATTTTTCTAAATCTAAAATACTATTTTTATTAAAAATAAAAAAGAATATGCATTCCATTCGAAATGGCCCTTTCTGTGGATTTTCCCCAATCTCTTGAAGAATTCTAAAAATTTTTCAAAGAGAACGTGTGAGGAAATGATTTTTTTTTAATAAAAAAAAAGCATCAGATTCAAAATGGAGGAAAGCAGTTTACTAATGTAACACGTTATAGTACTTTCATATTGCCCACTATCTGCCTAAATCCATGCTTCAATACATTTTTTTGTGTATTTTCTATGAAAAATAAACGACAAATTCCCAGAACTTATTCCAAGAAATCCTGTTTTTTGAATGAAAAAATAAAATTTAACATTTTATCGCAATAAAAATTCCTTAAGAAGTAGAAACTTAGTTTGAAAGCTTTACTGTGATTTTTATGAATATCAAAAGCGACTTTTTTAGAAATTTCTCGATAAGTCTTGGGTTTAAAATTATTTTACATATGTATGGTTCATAAGGTATTTTATAGTAATAGAAAAACTAATAAGCTATTCACTTTAGAGAAAAGTTTTTTTTTTCTTTTATTCATGTAATCCTTGTACATTTGGAAACTTATGACGTAGGAATAAGTTTTTTTCGGCGGCATGCGGGTGATTTAACTAGAGAGCTAAAAATTACGATCTTTAAAACTGTAAGTGATGATTGATGAATATCGAGTCATTTTAAAAAAATAAATCTTTTTTTTTATGTTTGAATGTTTGTTCTAATAGCATGTTTTTAATATTACGTAAATGCATTTCAAAGTGAAGTGGAATATTTATATATTTTTTATAGGATTGAAGTTTTAGTGATCAATAAACGAGTGGGAGTGGAGTTCATCTTAACGAGAAAGTGTATAAACCTATTAAAAATAGTTTCCAAAGACTGAATAACGCTATCAACAAATACTGAAACTCGGATAAAATTTTAAACCTGAAGTAAGAAGTAATTGAATGTTGTGGTTTATTGAATACTTTTATTTAATAGTACATACCATCTAGTAAAATCAAACAGTGTCCCAATGTATTAAAAGTTGTATGTTATAAAAAGTTGTTTTAACTTTTCTTGTTAGAGTTTAATTTTTCTAAAAGCTGAAACAAGTCTTCTGAAAAAGATATATACATAAAAACGATAATGGATGATGCGGGTGGTATTAAATCCTGATTTAAGTTCAACGCTTTTTAGATTCCTTAACCATGTTTAAATTTAAAAAAAATACTCCATCTAAATGCTTAGTTTTGTGGAGGATTTTATTCACATCAGAATACGATACTTTTAACAAATAATTTTTGTTTGATTTATTCAAAAAGTAGAGTTGACGTTACATAATAAGAAATATAATTATTTAAATTTTAAAGTTATGTGGTAGTGTAGTTTTTAATTTAGAGCATTTGATTTAAAAGTTGGTTGGTTGTTGTGTATTTTCTGAAGAAAGCGTTACACTGGGAAGTTATGCGCTGTAACATTCTAACACCAGCAACATCTATAATTAAGCTTCATGACTTTAAGTTTGATCATACGATGATGCTCCGGTAGCTGAGCTAGCACCTCTCTCCAAATACTTGCCATATAATCTCCAACGATTGAGAACTCAATGAATTTAACATGCAGCGGTCACCATTATTCTATTAACTAGTGTTATGGCTCCACGCCCATTAACTGAACAACTTGGAGATCTTTATTTTAAAGAATTTTATGTAATTGAAAGTGTGTTAAAAATTTGACATCGTGCCAAATTTAAAATGGATGTCGATTGTACAACTATAACTATTTTAAAATTATAAATTGAAAATAAAAATATTATGAGATTTTATGTGTAACATATCATAAAAAGGTATTGAAACCTGTGCACTTAAAAATATAAATGAGGTAGTAAAGAAATAATAAATTGATATGCAGTTAAAACCTTCTTTATCTTTTGTAACGAGAGCTCAGTCAGACCATTATTAATTTCATTGATGTTAGCCATCCAAACAAATAATTAAAATTATTTCATAAGGTTGAAATTACTCTATACTTAAGTAAAGTGCAATATAAAATAGTTTAAAGTTAATAATTTCAAAATCAATCAATAAAAAAGAAGTAAAGAGATTTGTTTTACAGAAAGAAAACCTGTCAAAAAGTTATTTTTTGATAAACTGATTAATATTTTAGTTATTTAAAGAAAACTATTTGAAATATATTTTTTTAAAAAAGGGGCTGTAAAATATATATTTCTTTTTCTTTTATTGAATAAAGTGGTATACTTATTCGACAAAGCAAAGTGGTATACTTATTCGACAAAGCAATACGATAACCCAACTTTCTTTTTTGAAATAAAAATCTCACTTAAGACCCAAAAAATCTTTTCATTTGATAATTCAATTTTTATTTAAGAGATTTTTTATTCAAATTATATTTTCTTTTCACCAGTATTTAAAATCGTTGTCAAATTAAATGATTAATGCAATTCTCAATTATCTAATCATCTCAATTGACACTTATTATACTAATTACTAAACCAGTGACAAAAATTGATTAGTCTCTATTTTAAACCAGTTTATCGCTTGACTTTAAAGCTCCCTGCAACACTTCAAATTAACACAATTTCAAAACTTATGACTCATTTTTAAATGTATAACGCAATCCTCAGTCATTTAAGTAAAATGATAGAACTGAAAACTGCTTGATTAACAATAGAGAGTTGGATCGATCACCCGGACCAAAGAATTGAACAGTGGGTTGAATCAACCTGTCAAAGATACGCAATCCAATGATATATGACAGTTTCACAGAGCGAGAAAATGAATTGCTTTCTATTAATTTACAGTTAACCGTTCGCACTTGATATCAATGGAAAATGCATTTTCGTATCTACAGGATGACAGTTTAAATGGATTCGAAGATGTTAAAATATAATAATGAAATTATTGAAAAGACGCCGTTTTCGATATGAACCATAAAATGATCACTGACGAGATATTTAACTAGTCTAAGATTGCTAAACACTTTTTTTGCATACAAAATGGCATGGTGAGTATAAGTTAGTTGGAGAAAATAAAGGTTAATAATGCCTAGTTATTAAGAGTTATACAGATCTATTTGAACTGCATTGTCCAACTAATTTATAAACACACTGTATAAGGTTAGAAAATACATCTAATGCATAAATTAACTGATTAATTAATGCGTTTACAATTATACTTAAAAGATATTAAAAATCAATAGTGAATACTATTCATGTTTTATAGTTTTATAGTTAAAAAATATTATTATGAAAAAGGAGGTATTCGTTTATAATGATATTTTTTTATTCCTAAACGATTAAAGTAAATGAAATTACAAAATCCTTTTTTTACCACCTAAAGCGCTCTAAGAGCTCTTAAAATTGCTGTAAAAATCGTGTTGGAATTTATTTTTGAGAAATCAAAAGAATATTTATTTTTAGTTCCATATATGAAGTTAAATATGTCGCTATAATTAAACAATAAATTTTTTTTTAGGAAAGTAATTATGAAGCCTAACAAAGGAGTTTTAAAATTATTTAACTACTTTTTATGTTAGTAATTTAAATATTGTCCTATTAGAAAACGAATGAATTATTTTTGTTCTTTGAAGCATTAAATAGAATTGTACTGGAATAAAACATATTTTAACTCTGAAATATTATGCCACAAGTGCAATAATTGTTCATTCCATTACGTATTAGGAAACTCTGTTTAAAAGAGGCAGTGCTTGTTACTGTAAAATTCAACGAACAACTTACGAGAAAACTATTGTATAATTCCCTCAATTTCCTTAATTGGAAGCAGACATTTATTACAATAAATTGTCATAAATGTCAATACCTAAGATTCCTTCTCACAGAATACCTTAAGTTTACGTCCCTCCCTACTCACCAGTCAGGAAAGAACTTTGAACCTTTAGCAAGGATAATTGAAATTGTAGCAATTCGTGTCGCTTTTAGTAATCCCTGCACTTGAATTTAAATTAAAAACTCCAAACTTTTTGCGAACAGTATTTTAGCAAGTTATTTCATTTGATCAGTAATCTCATAGAAGGAATTTATATTATTTTGGTGCTTAAAAGCATGTTAAGTTAGACTCAGACTTAATTCAATTAATTTTAAGCAACATGAGGAACTTAGTATTGTGCATAGTTAACTATAAAATATTAAAAGAAATTGTTGTTTTACATATTGTCTTTAATAAATGCAGTTCGTTTGTAATATTATTATTTGCTATTTCTTTATAAACAATTTACTTATTCAGTTATTTAATCACCATCATTATTCTATATTATACAGTTGAAAGATGAGAATTTATTTTAAGATCTTCAGTCAAAATGATTATTTAAAATCCTTTAATTCTATGTGGTGCAGTTGTATAACTATTTAATGTTTTGCTATTCTAATATATCTTATTCTATATAATATATAAGAAACAATATTGCAAATAGGTAAACATTATATTCCCATACAATGCAACTTCATTAAATTGAATATAAAAAATTGACATTATATGAAAATTTACGTGTCCTTTGGGATCATTTCATTATAACTGTGTAACATTTTAGATAATGTGTGTATGGATCGTTTTTAATTAAAGTTTTTGACTGATTCTCATAAAATAAAACTGCAAATAAAATTAAATATTTTGAATTTATCGTTTTGGTCGTTGCACTTTTTAAATGATTTCTAAAATTTTTAAAAATATACATTTTTAGCAATTTCCCACAAAAAAATTAATTTTTAATTGATAATAATGAAAATATATATATAAAAAAATATTATAACTTTGTTACTTATTTAAATTACTAATTTCGTGCGCAGAAAGCGAATTTCAGATTATTTAGATGAATTACTTTTTTTTGCAACACAAGAGTTTGATGTTGTTTTTTATTGCAGAAAGATATATGAATTCTTAGATTTCCTCAACGTTCTAAAATTGTGATTTCCCTTTTTCTATAGTACTTCCATCTATTGTATACTATCACAACTTTCCAAACACTTTGTACTTCGAAGGGAAAATTCACCCACTTACCATTTGAAACTTGACTAATCGACTGGTTGTCGATGACAGTGTTTTATTAACTCTTTGGGTTTGTCACTAAAAAGTCGTGTCTATACGTATACACTATACATACGTGTGTATTACTGTGCGTCTTTTCCTGATACCAAGCATAAGCAATTAGGAAACATTTGATAACTTAAACCTATCCTTGATAAAAATTGACAACTTATCGCCGCTATGGGAGAACAATGACACAAATGCGAAAAGGTAAATTTTCAGGAAGCACGAAAAACCAAAGTGATTTCACTATAAACTTAGTGATACCTATAAACTTGGGACTAGCGTAATATTATCAGAAAAAGTGGTACGTATTCGTTTTTGTTCTTGGTTAGGTATTCTTTACAATAGAACCTTAACTCCGTTTCGATAAATTAAAATGTGCGTCATTGTTCCACCATAGCGGCGATATGATAAGAACTCTGCCATTTTATGTTTTTAAATATTTTATGTTAACTTAGATTTAGTTTGTAATACATAATATATATACAAAATATACCATTATCCAAACGAACTGAAGCTTGGCTGATCTACTCTATCAAAGACAATGTATTCTTTCAAGTTTCTTTTAGAAAAAAGATTTTTAATGGTACAGAACTAATGGTTTTCTTCACTATGAAAATATTTTTAGAGATCAGAATATCTTCAATAAGTTGCTCTTTACAAATAAAAGTTGACCATGCAATCATGCATATGAAGTATTAGAAGTAAAAACATTATTTTTGCGGGTTAATTTCTTATATGAATAAATTATATTTACAGATATGATATGATAAGAACTCTGCCATTTTATGTTTTTAAATATTTTATGTTAACTTAGATTTAGTTTGTAATATATAATATATATACAAAATATACCATTATCCAAACGAACTGAAGCTTGGCTGATCTACTCTATCAAAGACAATGTATTCTTTCAAGTTTCTTTTAGAAAAAAGATTTTTAATGGTACAGAACTAATGGTTTTCTTCATTATGAAAATATTTTTAGAGATCAGAATATCTTCAATAAGTTGCTCTTTACAAATAAAAGTTGACCATGCAATCATGCATATGAAGTATTAGAAGTAAAAACATTATTTTTGTGGGTTAATTTCTTATATGAATAAATTATATTTACATGTGATGATAAATTAACATTAATTGTTAATCTTTAGCAATCATGTAAAGATCTTGCAAAGCTTTACTTGTTTATATAATTTCAACGCTATAAAGAAATTAAGAAAGTGGGGAACATTAATAGTACATTTATTTTTATTATCTATTATTAAATTAAAGCCATCAGAAAGTTTGCAATTTAAACCCTCGCAAATATGTTCATAATATTTAAAACGCAACTTCGACCGTAAAGCAGCTCAAAGTCATATAAGTTGTTTAATCTCCAATTTAATACAATTTTTATGGCTAAATGAGCTTTTATGCACTTCTAATGTAACAGTAAAGTTCTCTAATCCTTCTCCTAAACGATTCATGCTTAAACTACTACTATTTACAGAACAATGCTCTAAATTACCCCCAGTCTTTATTTTTGGAAGATTAAGTATGCTTTAAACAATGGCTGTTCATATGAAGTTGAATGAAATATTCTTAAATACCTTTATTTTTGAGTGAAAAGTTCGTAAGTAATTAATAAGCCTATAATAGGATAAGCTAACGTAAGCTATTAATAGGATAATATTCTTGATATGGATTTCCTAGTGTGTAATCCAAATGTGCTTGTTATATAAACATTTAATACCTTTTCAAGGACCAATTTTCATTTTATAGTCCATAAAAAAGTCTTTTTACTTTATTTTATCATACTTTTATGCATTATATGTTACTTAAGATTTTATAGAGTTGAAAAAACATAATTTTAAAGCAGTATTTTATTTCTCATATTGCGCGCTATTGTTTGGTTTCACTTCCTACTGTCTAAAGAACTATAATTTTCTACTATCTAATGTACAGACAATTTAATATGACTTATAAACGTGTTTGTTGAAGATAAATCGTTCTTTGAATTTTAAAACCATCCACATTGGTATATTGTTATGCTACTTCATGATTTATTTGGAAATTGGAAACAAAGATAAAACACCAACCGGGCTTCTGATTTTTCTGTTATCAAATTATAATCATTACTTATATAGAATAAATGCAAATAAAAAGTATCGATCAATGAAGTGTACAGAGACCATCGAAGTTGGTTCAGTTTTACTCCACTGAATTATTCCCCACTTCAAACGCAGCTGTTTTATAAAGCTATTTACTTCAGTGCAATATACGATCTGGTCTGGCAGATTGTTCTATTTATCAAGAGCTCTGCTCCAAAAGAAATACTTTCTATTCTAAAAAAAAAAATGAGATTTAAATAACGGGTTTAGCTGATACCTTATATTGCTTCCTATATTACATTGAAGCCCTTGAAATCCTCATGTTTTATAAATTTAAAATTCTAAATCAGATCCCATCTAGACTTCATTTTCTCCAGTGTCTACATATTTAAGTTAAAATAATCCTAATCTAAATATCCTTGTATCTTTTTAATTCTCATACAGTGATCCAAGAATTTAATAACCTTCCTAAAAAAATGTAACAATTATTGCACTGCATACTCTAGATGTATCCTAGCCAGTCATCTATAAACTTTTTAAACAATATGTGGTAAAGGCACAGTGATAAATTAGTTCGTATAGTGGATTTCGTAGTATTTTAAAACACCAGATATTATACCATCCAAATTTGCCATAAATTAAAGTCAAAGGAATGACAGCAGCTTGAACAAGAGTTAAATACAATTCATTTAATCAACAAATGGGTCACAGATTACAAATAATTCGGACTTACCCGGATAGTGGTCACAGCTACACGACCCAACATGGTCGGAAGTAGATCAAATTAAGTTTGATTTTACTAAGAAGCAGGACTATGTCCCTCAGTCTAAAGAGAGTGTTTGAACTAAGAGAGCTGGGAGCGAAGTGGTTTAAAATCTGAAAAGTCAATTCTCCTCTTTGCTTTTCAAAATTACTCTAAGGTCCAGCATTGGTGGCATCATCGAGAGGTGTGTCATATTCCCTCTATTGGTGATTTCCAAGAGTGAAGGTGGCACAAAAAAACACGCCCTTGTTCTCTGGTTGGTAGGTCGGTAGGTCTTTTTTGTGACCCGCGAGAGGGACCCTAAATTCGTAAAAACCATCAGAAGTGTCCAAAAGGGGCGCCAATGTCCAGCTATGTCTGGCTTCCAAGACAACTGGATTTATTATCCATTCTTCTGAGGAGAGATGTTTCTTTTGATCAGTGAGACACCGAGTCTACTCGTAGTAGAATTGACATAAGAAGGGGAAGGGGGGGGGGGGAGGGAGGAAAAGTCGTAAACTTTCGGAGTCCCTCCATGAATTTCTAGTGTGATGATACATAGCTTCATCACAGTTCCTCCCCTTGCACACGTTTGCAAAAAGCATATGACAACAGGAGGTCTATACCTCGACTGGTGAACATCTCAATTGGAACTCAGGCACAGGTGTCGTTGAACCACAGGAGTAACATGTACCGAAATGAGGTCTATACCCCATTGGCACAAATCAGGCACATCTGGAAGCTGAAAACCATTTCAAGATTTGGTCTATACCTTGTCTTGAAAGTAGACTGCACGGACCGACGCTGGTGTTGTTCCACATCACAGAATCTGGAAGTCAGCAAGGGCAGTCAGCAACGCTCGTCCACATCATATCCGGGCCAGCCGGATGGCGGGCGGACGAAAGGATCACTACTCGTCAGCTAGATTCCCGTTGCTGGCTGTTTGTCGACCCCCTAGGACTCCGTGGGTGGCTGCATGGGTTGCTGGTCTCTGATGTGGGAAATTGTGCTCCTGTAATCCTCGAATGTGGTGTGTGAAACAGGCCTGGGTTGGGTTCCTGGATGTATGTTGCTTGGATGCTGTACTGTAGATCATCCCTCTTTCTGGTCAGCTCAGTCATGCGACGGTCAGTCTGTATTGCATGTCCTCTAGTCATCTGGTTGTCTGAAGCTCGGGCACAAGCGAAAGCTTTGGAAGAGAGCAAGAGGTGGACCGGCTTATGTAACGGCTTGTCATCCTTCAGGAAAAAAGGGATCCCGGTACGTCTCTGGGCTGTGATTCTGCTCCCTCATCACTCCGGTAGGTCCTCATCATCTCAGGAGTAGGACTCCACTGTCAGACTCAATTGTCAATGCATAGGCAAGAACTGGGCCTATAAAATTACTAAGACTCTCTCTCGAACTGTTATTGTCTATCAGTTATATAAAACTTCATTAAAAGTAAAGTCCAAATTTACATGTCATCAAGTAACCCAAATTAATTACTAATTATTTCTGAATAATACGCGCACAAAAAAATCACTTTGTTTTTCTCTTTAATTTACAATTCAATCTTTCAGATTTTTCTCTGTAAAGAGAAAAAAAAAACCTTCCTCATTCACCTCAAGAAAAAAAATTCATTTCCTAAATTACCATGTATTTTTTTCTACTTATACTTTTTTTTTCTTCAAAAAAAAATTTACAAACGCGCAAAAAGAAAAAAAAAAATCAAAATACACATACATTAATATAGCAACTGTGTTTCAATAAGTGCCTCTCTCGATTTTTCTCATAAATTTAAACAAACGATTCACCCCCTTTGATGCATTCTATAGACGAGAAAAAAAGAAACCAACTTTAAACAGAACGCAAAAAAAAGCTGCCTGCATTCGCGAGAAGAGGAAATCGAAACCAGTTCTTTACCATGGCCATCTTCTAACCTGGTCACTTCAACTATAACTAGTTCGCCAGCCTGTGGCACAGTGGCTTCTCTAACCAAAACGAGGAATCCTAGGTACCGGTTTAGCCTCACGACCAAACATCCGTACTGAACTGAAAAGCTAAATTGTTTGGGTGATACGATTTTTTTTCCCAGCTTCACGACTCACGTGGGAGAAAAGAAATGGATTCTTTAAAAATATAAAGGCGGTAACATTGCATTTCCGTTTTTATTAATATGACTGAATTGATTTCATGTACTTTAACCCTATTCCTTATAGGATCGCAGCGGAAATTTTTTTCTCTAATCCAATGATTATAATCAATTTTTATTTCAGAAATCGACCCCTTAGCGACAATATTTAGTACTGTCACAAAACAATTGTATATCATTGTATTTCCATTTTTTTTTTAACCTGTTTGAAAAAAATGTATTGTTTGCCCTTTCTTACTGTATAATTTAAAGAGATTTTTCTACCTTCTTTGATATTTCAGATATCCCTTTAAATTTTTTTTTTTTTTTTTTTTTTTTTAAAGAACGGCAAAGGACAACCAAGCGTTAATACATTCCCTTTCTAGGCATCAATCAATGGTCCTTGATTGAAATAACACAATTTTATAAAAAATGCTTATTTATCTGTCAAATCAAATCGTGCATTTCATTTTTAATATTTCCATCCTGTTAATATTCGTTTTATTCCACAAGTGCTCCATCGCCAAACGAAGCCATCGGAAAATCTATGCCAAAGTAGTTTTATAGCAACCCCAAAAAAGAAAAAAGGCCCCCCGAAAAGAGGGTGTGGCTTTCCGTAATCACTTGCCTCCCCTCCTAAAAAGAAGGTGAGATATTTTGCAATGTTTGTAAACAGACTGGTTTTGTGTGTTATGATCGTTTGTGTCTGTTTTTTTTTTTTTTTTTTTTTCTTCTTTTGTAAAATGTTACAAAAAAAATCCTTATTTATTTATTTTTACCAGTGTTTTATAATTTTATGAATATATCTCTTGATTTCTTGACACCTACCAACATTTTTATTTAATTTTTGTATTTAATATTGCTATCAAATACTCCGTTTTGCTCTTAAACGGCATTTCTACATTTCTTTGTGGGCCTGGGTCTTAAAAAATACGGATTTACACTTTTTTTCCTTTGTTTTTGCTTTGGGCATTTTTTAATTCGAGCGACGGATATTTTTTTGTTAACTAACCCATCGGCTATCGAAATAACGTGCGGGGAATTTACGTGTGTTACGCTATAAGGACCTGTAAACCTTTTTTTTATAAAACGTCCCGTAGTTTTAATGTAGACCTGATCCCCGACAGAAAATTTTCTTTTTACAGATTTCATCTGATTCCTTTTACATCTTGTATTTTTTTTCTGTATTAGATTTTTATGAACAGTTTGATAGACGCCATCCATCACTTTTTTTGTTCTAGCTATGTATAACGGAATTGCTAATTGATCATCGTTTTCCTGTACCTTATAATTATCAAAAATATGAGGTATTTTTCGTCCGAAAAACACGTGATAGGGAGAGAATGAAATTCCTGAATGAGTACTGCAGTTATAAAATGCCTTGTGCAACATAATTTTTAATTCCAAGTTTGGAATTTCTTCGTCTAAAGCATATATTGTTGTCTTTATGCTGCGATGACAGGCTTCGATTACATTTTCATACGGAGCATACGGCAAAGAGTGCATAATTTTAATTCCCAATGCTGTATTTAAATATTCCCATATTGCCGATTTAAACTGTGTTCCCCAATCTGAGAATATTTTGTTGACCTTCCCATAAGTTGTAAAATAAGTCAGAATTTTCTCTGCTATGGTTTCTGCCTTAATATTAGATATGATATAAATTTCGAGGAATTTACTATACGCATCCAACAAAGTAATTAAATACTTTCCGCACCGGAGTGGTCCTACAATGTCTACATACAATAAATCTCCAGGAAACTTACCATGATGCGTTATGCCATGAGGAATATGCCTTTGTCTTCCCGTTTTGAATATATTGCATTTATCGCAATTTCCAATGAAATTCCTTAAGTCAGAGTAAAGATTTTTCCAAAAAAAATTTCTCTTTAAAAATTCATAACATTTATGCAACCCAAAGTGCGTTTTATGGACTAATTTAAGGGCATTCTCTTGTAAGGATTGTGGTAAGACGACCGTTTCATTATAAACCCACTTTTGGAGTTCATTTTTCATTTTGATAACGCATTTGATCAAATTTGATTCCTTGTCTATAAAAAAATCTCCTGTACGCTTTTTTGAAAGATTCTTAGTCCCTAAGTCCTCTCTCAGTTCGATGAGATGTATATCTTTTAACTGTTCACTCAGAATTAAACCATCTGATAATTCAGCCTTAACATTAATTTGATTTTTGTTTGAATCGACAGTCAAAATATTAACATTTTTGCTAACCCTTTCATTAACTAAGTCCTCCGAAGAATTTTCCCTCAGGACCTCATTGCGTGATAGAAAATCTGCCAAAACATTTTTTTTCCCTGCTATATGCTTAACTGTGAAATCAAAATTTTGCAAATATAATAACCAGTTACATACAATTGAAGTTGGATTTTGCAACTTTTTGTGGTATTCTAATGGTTTGTGATCTGTCAAAACTACAAAATGATTGAACAAATAATTTCTAAAATGTTTTATTGACTCTACGATACTGAACAATTCAAGTTTTATACTTGGATATTTGGCTTGAGCAGAAGTCAAACGTCTTGAAAAATAAGAAACTGGTCTTAGCTCCCCGTTAATTTTATGAGCTAGAATACTGCTTATAGAATAAGCAGATGCGTCAGTGTTTAGATAGAACTTCTTGGTTATATCGGGTTGGATCAAAAATGGTTTCTCAAAGAATTTCTGCTGCAAATTCTTAAATGCTTGCTCACATTCAGTTGTCCATTTAAATTTCTTATTTTTACCTGTCATACATTCCAAGACCCCTGATAATGTAGAATAATCTTTAATCATATGGCGGTAAAATCCTGCAACTCCTAGGAAACGTTTTAATTGCCTCACAGTATTTGGAACTGGAAATCCAATAATTTTGTTCAAATTTTTATCTATTGGAGAAACCCCTTTTTGAGAAATATTATAACCCAAAAAATCTATCTCTGTTTGTGCAAATCTACACTTTTTCGGCGATAAAGTTAAATTGAACCTTTTTAGTGTACAAAATACTCTTTCAAGTCTCTCTATCATCTGTTCAAAATCATTTCCGCCCACTAATAAATCGTCAAGGTACCAGTAAACTCCTGGTCCAACATCCTTGAAACACTCATTCATTAATGAAATGAAAAATGCAGGAGAATTCACAAAACCGTAACACAATCTAGAAAAACTATAATTACCAAAAATTGTTGTGAAAGCCAATTTTTCCCGCATTTCTTCAGGTACACGGATTTGCCAAAAAGCCTGTTGAAGGTCACATGAACACCAAAGTTTATTCCCACTAAGTTCATTAATTATGTCACTGATTTTTGGTGGATAAATTGGAACCTTAACTACTTTAGAATTTAATAACCTCATATCGAGAGCTGTTCTATAGCTCGGTTTTATCCCTTTTGCAGCATCACTTATGGTCTCTCTGCTACGTTTCCTTACCAATAACATGGGGGCAGCGTAATTGGAGGTAGATTCGGAAATTATACCTGTTTCTAATAGTTCGGAAATAATTCTCTTTGCCTCGGGTCTCAAAGCTATCGGAATGGGATAGGGATGGCAAGCCACGGGTAAATCATTGAGCATCTGAATGCTTGGTTGGATCGCGTCTGTTTCACCTAAAGTCTTCAGACTTGAAGAAAATACATCTGTATAATTTTGCAAGAGATCTTCCAATTCAACTTTATCAGTTCCTGATAAATGGGATAATTCAAAATCCTGAATATTAAATTCTTGTTTTCGCAATTGTATTGTCTCTTCAGAGGCCGTAATTAAATTAACCCTCTCACTGTCTTTTGAATTGCTATTTGTTGGAAGCTCAATGTTTTCCTCAAAATCCAAATGTATGGTACCCAATTTCATATGCTTATTCAAAGTTAACTTATCTGTCTCCAAATTGGTAATTACTGTACAGATTCCGTTATCTGTTGTGTTAGAAATTGAAGGTTGTAAATCCCATTTATTGTGCAATATTTTTGGCTCAAACATAACCTCGGTATCATTTGGAATCGTATTTTTTCCCAAAACTAATTCTATTACCTGTGTTTCTCCTGGGTTTAGAGTAACTTTCCGTTTTAAAGAAACTGGATATTCTTCAATTTGTAATAAATTTAGGCTGTTTTCATGGCCTTCTAAAAGTGGTACCTTAGCATTTTTTATTTTTAGTGTCTTTTTCTCAAAATTAATGTGCACCAAATGTTTTTGAAAAAGATCATAACCCAAAATAGCTTTATACGTGTCAGGAAAAGGTTGTTTTGCAACAAAAAAATCATGACAGAGGTTCTGATTGCCAATTTTTAAATTTATGGTAACACATGCTACGTATTCAACTTTTGATCCTGTCATTGTTAAAATTTGGCAATGCCTAGCAATGTATTTCAATTTCTGTACTGTTTTTACCTTTTCAAATACTGTAGGACAAAGTATACTGATAGAACTTCCGCTGTCAATTAAAGTTTTGAATTTCGTGCCTGTCATAATAACTTCAATCATTGGTAAATTTGCCCCTTTATCTGTATTTACATTTGACAGTACCTCTTTGGGTGTTGTTTGGCAGTTAGAAAGATTGTTTGGGTTGGGAGGAACGGACGAATTCAACACTAATTCGCCTCCCCCGCTCTCGGTAAAAAAGAATTGGATTCTGCAGATAAACGGCTCTGATTATTTTGAACTGGCCAAGTTGTTTCCTCTGTTGGAACATTTTGTCTATGCTCATAATTATTGGCCTCATGATTTTCATCAGCGTTTTCCCGCCTATCATTATATCTTCTCTGAAAATTGTGGCGACCCCCTCTATATCCTGTTCCGCGTCTATTATTCGACTTTGAACCCTGAATATTTCGATATACGGAGCACGTTTTGGCCCAGTGCGAAGATGCTCCACACAGCATGCAAAATTTGTCTCTTTCAGTTTGTTCCCCACGCAAATTATTTACCTCTAAAGTTAATTGCGAAATTTTTCTTTCCAAATCATTTGCCTCATGAATGGGATCATTGCTTGCGCTTTGCGAATACAATGCATTAACTCGTAGTTTAGTGACGGTGTCTAGAGCTGTTTGTGAATTTTTGGCTACTTCAATTGCTTCTTGAAATGTTTTTGGGTTACTTTTGAGTACGTCTTTTTGTAAGCTTGGCAAAAGAGCGCTAGTGAATTGCGATAACCTGAGACGGTCTATAACATCTTTGGTTTGCCCAGTTACCGACGATTCTGACTCACCTAGATATTTGTTAGAAATCATAATTAATCTATGAGCGAAGTTTTTAACAGATTCGTTTTCTCTCATGCGACAATTTGCGAACTGCATCTGTAATTCACCCAAACTAGGCTCCTCCGAAAAGAAATCAACCAATTTTTCTTTTACCACCTCGTAATCCCTTGAATTAGATAATTCTGCATCTGAAAGCAGAAATCTTAATGCCTGACCCCTCAAACGACTTTTTAAAATTGTAACTTTCTCGGTTGGCGTCCATTGTGCCAATTCACCTACATCATCAAATTGCTTAAAGAAGAATTTTGTATCCTCTGTATCACCGTCAAAAAAAGAAGTCAATAGAGCTATTCCATTAATATTTGGCTTTGATCTAATAGTATCATACGGGTTATTTATTTGTGCATTTGCTAGTGGTAGCTCATTAACAGACTGCCTTGTTGCAGCTGATCTGCTCTGATCGCGATTTTGCACCCGATCAGGTATGCGCCTATTACCTCTTCGACGTGTTAGTACCATTATAAATCAAAGACAATCCTAATACTAAACAAATATCAGGTTTTTTTTATTTTTTTTAACTCTTTAAAAAAAACACCAAAATGCAATTTTAAAATCCTTAACTAGCAAGCAATTTCATCAAACAAGAGAGACACCAATAAACACAGTCGCTACACAAATACAATCATTTAAAGTACTAGTATGTACTTTGTAATTCATCCTAATTAATCCCTTTTTCATTAACTCTTACACAAAAAATTAAATTTAATGCGAAGCATGCTGTCTTTCTTAGGCAAATCAGATTAGTATCAGTCACCAAAAAAAAAATGTGACTGACTGGACTTGGCACCAAAATATGTGGTAAAGGCACAGTGATAAATTAGTTCGTATAGTGGATTTCGTAGTATTTTAAAACACCAGATATTATACCATCCAAATTTGCCATAAATTAAAGTCAAAGGAATGACAGCAGCTTGAACAAGAGTTAAATACAATTCATTTAATCAACAAATGGGTCACAGATTACAAATAATTCGGACTTACCCGGATAGTGGTCACAGCTACACGACCCAACATGGTCGGAAGTAGATCAAATTAAGTTTGATTTTACTAAGAAGCAGGACTATGTCCCTCAGTCTAAAGAGAGTGTTTGAACTAAGAGAGCTGGGAGCGAAGTGGTTTAAAATCTGAAAAGTCAATTCTCCTCTTTGCTTTTCAAAATTACTCTAAGGTCCAGCATTGGTGGCATCATCGAGAGGTGTGTCATATTCCCTCTATTGGTGATTTCCAAGAGTGAAGGTGGCACAAAAAAACACGCCCTTGTTCTCTGGTTGGTAGGTCGGTAGGTCTTTTTTGTGACCCGCGAGAGGGACCCTAAATTCGTAAAAACCATCAGAAGTGTCCAAAAGGGGCGCCAATGTCCAGCTATGTCTGGCTTCCAAGACAACTGGATTTATTATCCATTCTTCTGAGGAGAGATGTTTCTTTTGATCAGTGAGACACCGAGTCTACTCGTAGTAGAATTGACATAAGAAGGGGAAGGGGGGGGGGGAGGGAGGAAAAGTCGTAAACTTTCGGAGTCCCTCCATGAATTTCTAGTGTGATGATACATAGCTTCATCACACAATATAAAATTTTTATATAAAATCCTGTAGAATCCTTGAGTCTTATTAGCTTTCTGACTTGCTACGCCACAAAGCATACAAAAGTACAAATGACAATAAATTGCATTGTGTATTTTGTTCAAATTTAGAGTAGTATCAAATGAAGGTAAAATAAATTTAAAACCGCAATCTAGTGATTAAAAAGTGTTGTAAGAGTTTATTTGTAAAATAAAATATATTGACACACGTAACAGTAACATGTGGCTATTACGTTCTATTTCCTATATTTGGTCAATAGTTTTTTTAGACATACCTGGACTCTCTTGGTCGAAGGATCTTAATCAAAGTAGTAATATTTTACCCACCAAGTATGCGCTACGTTTTCTTGATATACAAAAAATGAAACATGACATTTTTATTTTTTATGTCATAATCGAATACTTTACATCTGCTTTGTCATAGCTCTATAAGTAACTGGCATTTGTTTAGAGAAAGACCTGTACTTTAACCTTGATGGAAATAGTGACTGTATGTTCTAAAACGAAATAATAATTTAACTTCATACTTGCAGTCTAGAAAATGACAGATAATTAAAAAACAATTTGAAAATTTACTTTCCAATAAATCATAAGAAAGAAAGAATTCTAATTATAAACTGGCACTCTAAAAATAATATTGATACTGACACTCTCTTAATATATCGATTTATCGATATAACCTAACTTTCTAACCTCTAAACTAGAATTTTGGACTCAAACATTCTCTCATACGGAAAGAATATAATAAGAATCAGGAATTAGAAAAGATTTTTTAAAGAATATTTTTTCACCGTCACATTTTAAGAGAGAGAGAGGGAAGGAGATTGTATGAAACAAATTTCATGAACTTTTCTCTAACTTTTTATTCTTTTTCAAGGAAAAATCTTTTCTGACAAACACAAAACAGAATGAACTGAAAATACTTCAAGTGCTATGGAAATCTCAGCAACTCTAAAAAGTTTTAAATGGAGAAAATGAATTTAGGAATTCATGTTTTCGTCTATACGAATAAAAAATCGAAAAACGTGAGTTTTTCCTGTGAGTTATTACTTGGACCGAAAATATTATATTGAAATATATTTCATATTTTAGTTTGTTTTGGAAAAATAAAAATGGGAAAATAATGCAATTAAAAATGTATTTATTCCTTCTCTTATCTTACAATAAATTGAAATTCAGGAAAATGTATTAAGCAGCCGAATGCAAATCAAAATTTAAACTTGTTACTTTTAGTTCATCTAATTAATATTTTAAAAATAGATTCATATTTTCTTAATGCCGTAAATATATCAAATAAAAGCAAACATTCTACATAACAAATTCAGATAAACATATCTTCCAAACATGCAAGTGAAATCCTTATCTGATAAGTTATATAAAAGTTTGATAAATACGTATTTATTATATTTTTCATAAATATCTAATCATGATATAGAACAATGAGTTTCATATATGTATTATAATGATATAATTTAATAAGTAAATAATTATATATACTATTCAAATTTAATGTTCCCAAAATTTAATCCTACAATATTATTAACACACAAATTTACACAACTAGAAAACTCATTGCATCTAACAAAACATAGTTTATACATTTACAATGGGACCAACATTGCCTCCTATAGTATTATTTTGTATTCCACACAAAAAAAGACCGAATTCGCAATAGCAACTTCAGACACCATTACACTCAGTGATGTTTGTGGCATTGGACATTATCAGTAGGACAAACTTTTGTAGAACTTATACGATTATCTGCCCACCTCAAAGGAAATTCAATTCCGGCTAATCCTGCTGCACTACTCCTGATATAACTGTGCGTTATTTGCTTTACTCCGAACACAAATACAGTGATTCAAGTATCCGGATTAGTGAAACCTTCTCACATAGAAGATGCCAATATACTTACAGTACATGTCATGATCTTAGAAGAATGTGACGGTGCGAATAAATTAAGGAGTTGAATCAGAATTTTAGTATGTAAAAAAATCGGGTTGGAAATGGATACTGAATTTAATGGAATTGTTGTAACAAAATGGGATTTTCCTGTTTGTCTACTTTTCATGAGATTAAGAATTTAAAGGTTTAGTTTTTCTTGCTAGTTTTCTTAATTTTGCTACGTATAACTTAATTTATTATAATTAGTTCTGATTATAATAATATTGGCAAGCTTTAAAATTATGAAATATGTATTTTATGTGATATTTTATTGTTAAGACAGTAAATTTATCATAATAAAGAATCATTAGTAAAACCAAATATATAATTCTAATTCAAATCATTAAAATTCAATTATTCAGGTTTTATAATCGTCGGTTTTATAATTAATATTTTGCTTTCAAATAGTCTAAAACAAAGTCCATATTTTGTTTTTCATGTTATTTAACTGTGTCTTTCGCACTAAGAATTAAATACATAATGATTAAAGTATGATTATTTGCTTATCTAAGAAATATTCAGAAAAAATTAGGTCTTTTCATCACAAAATAAAATGATTTAGTTTTCTTTTTCTTGTATAAGATTTTCTGATTCTTGATCCTTAATGGCAGCCAATGAATGAAAACAGGATTTCAGTATTTCTAGATACTAGATTGAAATTATGATTAGTATACCAATAATTCTACAGAATTCTTCTCTAATAATTCTACATATTTTGTTTCTCATGTTACTGTACTGTGGAATTCGTACCAAGCATTAAATACGTAATAGTTAAAGTATGATTATTTGTTTATCAAAGAAAAGTTCAGAAAAAATTAGGTCTTTTCTCCACAAAATAAAATGATTCAGTTTTCGTTTTCAGCAGATGGTACATTACAAATCAAAATAAATTATCATGAAACACCTAAAGTTTGTCTGCTAAAAATGAATACCAACATTTCAATTAATCTCTTAGTTGAAATGTTGGTATTCATTTTTAGCAGACAAACTTTAGGTGTTTCAATAAATGTTTGAAATGACTTTCTTTCCAGAATATAAAAGAGTTTTCGCTTTGCCGAATTTCGTGATACTCTTTTGGAACAAGGCAGTATTGATGTCAGGTATGGCTGTTGTGACGATCGCTTTCAGCTCAGAAATCACTTGTAAACTATTTAGAAAACGTAGAAACTTTCTTTCAACTTCTTTCAGTTTTTCGTCAACCAAAATGTAGGGCCTTTTGGATCTTTTCTTGACATCTACTAATCCAGTAACCCTGATTTCACTCGGTTGTACTGCGAATTAATCGTGTCACTGTTGAATTATTGGGTACTGATGCATCAGGATATTTCTTGCGAAACTCTTTAATGACGGGAAAATATGACTTTCAATCAAATTAATACTCCAATATGAATAATAGTTGTTTTTGGTAAAACACCATGCCATCGCCATGAGCAATACACACTTCATACATGACACCTCTGAGAACGAGACCACTGATGCTAATTGGAATATATTTTGGAACCATCTATGTTCTTATCTACCAGGAGGATATTGAAATTCATTGCCTATTCACTGGATTATGGCTAAAACTTTGACGTGCGTGACTTTAAACTCACCCTGTAGTATATAAGTTTATTTAATATGCTCATAAGGGTAAAACTTCGGTAAATATTCGAAAAATACTTAAAATAAAGTCAGTATTTACAAGATGATAGATAATTTTCTCGGGTAAATTATTTAAAAAATACAGGATGAATTTTTATACGACCCCTACTAGAAACAATTTCAATGTAAAAGTGTACCTCAGGTAAAATCACATTAATTAAACAATATTTTCAAAAGTATTATACTTGGGGAATGGGTAGCTTCTTAATTTCAAAATGTAAATTCGCCTTGTTAATAGAAATGTTGTGAAATGAATATTTTTGTAATCCGTTTAAAAGCGAAATAAATTATTTATATATTTGAAAAACACATACTTTCCAAATAATTCGCACTATTTAGACATTATTAAAAACTAAAGCAAATACGTTCAAAAATGATTATTAGTGACAGACTTTATCAGGAACAAATTTTATCTATTAACATATATTACTTAATAAATTTCTTTCTAGCGGCATACCAGACAAAAAATTCTATTAGTTTCAAAACATTCACATGAAATTCATGCTACATTTTTATGATTTCTTACCCTATTTTGAGCACGTATCCAATTTATACTAAATTTTTTAGGATTCAAGATGACTATTTTTAAAACTGCTGTTTCGATAATTTGTTTTTATTATTATAAATATAATCTACATTTTTTTTATTATTATTCTATATAAAATTTCAATGAGAGAAATATTTAAATTTTTATAAATATCTGCTTGGCTCCACATTGCAGAGATCTCTCAATGTGGATATATTTTAGCTCGCGAACCATGTTAGCTTCACTTCATAAAGGGTTCACTGCTACGCAACCCTCATTAATACAACCCCATTCCCTTCCCCTCTCAGAAAACAAGAATTATCTTGCTTTTTGGTGAGAATTTTGGAAACTGATACCCATTAATGTTGTTTTACCTACAAACATTTTAAAAAGGGGGGGGGGGACTAATTAAAACTTTACCATTCTGGTTGTCAGAATCAAAATTAGAGATAAAATTTAAATAAAAAGTTAAAATTTCATAGTTCTCCTATAAAGGAAGTTACTTTCTATAGAGTAACAGACAGACTCCTTATTTTATTAGTATAAATAAAAATTAAGATTCTATCTAAAATTTTACTTACGTAATATTTCATTCATTTCTTAGTATTGAAGTAATTGCTATGTTTTTGACTTTTTGTAATGATATGTTTTTCTGAATGCTAGACAAAACTAGTACGTATTCTCTTAGAGAATCAGGTATTAGATTTTTAATGGAGTCCCATATGGTTTTTGTCATTAAATACCAGAAAAAAGAATAAAAAAATATGAAGTTAAATTTATAAATCCTTCAAAGAAATTCAATTAAAATAAATAAAACTTTTTAATATGTATTGTGCAAATTCATAAATTGAAGCATTTTATACATGCAAAATTGAAACTGTTGGAGAAAATTATAAATGAGTAATATTAAAAACCAAATTATCAATGTAGAAAATGTGATTTATAGATGACAATTATATAATAAATTTCCTCTTCATCAAATAACTTGTATATTTTAGAATAAAGGCATTGATTGCATCACATTTTGAATTTAAAAAATTTAATTTTGAAGTTATACTTTTACAATTTTGTTCTTATATTTTCTAATTATTTAGTTCCTTTTGAAAAAATTAGAAAATCAATAATACTTTGACGAAAAAGCAAAAAGGGTTCACTTGGAAATTATCTTTTCCCAAAAGCAAAAGTAGGAGGGACTATTGAAAAGTTGAAGAAATTTTTGAATCCACTTTTCAATTCAATATTGAAATACTTCTGTAATATATTCTGATTCAGATACTCAATCAAAAATTCTGAATTCCAAATGTAAACTTCCCAAGTCAAACAAAAAAGTTTTCAAAACTTTTTAAGAGCCACATTTTTTTATAAAAAACAACACATCGCACATATTACACTTGGATATGCAGTTCTGACAGAAATAAAATGCTCAAGTTGATGCATGACAATCAGAGCAAATGAGTGATATGAAATGTTTTGATGATTTGTGTTAAAAGCATTTTATTTTAGGTATTTGAAATTTGAAACTTTTTGCATGCATTGGATTCATAGAGTAACATGATTACTTACCAATCATTAAAAAAAGTTATACTGGATGATACAATGCAATACAAATAAAAAAGCGTATATTTTGTATTTATTTTTGATAAAAATTTGAGAAAAAACTAATTATGGCAAAAATTTCACTGTAAACTTTTTATTTCGCTTCGAAATTTTAGTCAAATTTAAAGAACTAATATTTTTATCAGTTAACAACTTTTAATTACATGATATTTTATATTAAGGACGAGTGATAACGACAAAATATAACACATTTAAATAATTCACGACTGCTTCGAAGCTTTTAATCTTTATAATTTCTAATAAAAATTAGGAAATAACGTCGGAATTTCTCCATGAGGCTTTATATTTACAACTATATTTAATATTAAAGTCATTTAAATATTAGAAACAGTATTGAAGTGTTAAAATTGAATATATAATTCTTAACAAAATTCACAGACACAGAAGATTAAACTTCAAATTCGTATTTTATAATAAGAAACATGTAATTTACTTCTAAAAAGTAATAAGAAATACTGTCGTTTCGTTGTAGAAACTTTATGAACATTTAATCTCATCCATCAAATTTAACGTTATATTTTAACTTATGCTAGATTTCAAGTTATAAATAATCTAACTGTTAGATAAAGAACAAAAATATTTATATTTGATGATTAATAACAAACTATTCATAAACTGTTCCTCCATTCATAATTTTCTTGTCTTTCAATAATTGTTGTACAATTGTTTCTTCAGGCCAGTGAAAACATCAAAAGATGTTTTAATATGTACATTTATATAGTGAATGAATATTTATACATGGCCAGAAAATAAAATAAAATTTAAAAGTAAAATGTAAGAATATTATCGTTTCTCTTTTTTTTATGTACATTTATCGAAAAAAATTGAAATTTTTCAAATCTTTTAGCGGAAGTTCAGAAAATTTGCGAGCATCCATCACTAATATGTGTGTGAAATTTTAAAACTCAGGGTAGATATCTTCTGTCACCTCAATAGCTCGAAAGTTCCGAAATTTGGACTAAAAGTGATTAAAATTAAAAAATTCATAAAAAATTCCAGATTTCGCTGTCAGTTTAAGTATGGTGCTTACTAGTTACTGTTTTTGACAACAACAACTATAATTTTTTTTATAATTATAGGTTAATATTTTCTGCTACCTCAGCAACACCAAATTTTGGAAAATAAAAGGCTCAATTTCAAAAAAATAAATAAATAAATGCATGTCACACTTATCTCATTTTAAAGGGATCAGAAATTTTATTGCCTTTCAAATATACAATTGACGATAACATTAATACTTGTAATCCTTTTTTGTCTAGAATTTCGACATGTGTTTTCTGGATTCTAGAGTAGCTCATGAATTTATCCCTGTTTTCAGGCCCAACTGTTTTCTCGGAGACTGCCGTGACAAGTTTCACAATTCACTAGACTGCTTGTGTACGTGAAGGAAATTGTATGAAATGCCAGCAGGCCTTCGGCATACCGTCCTCTGTCATTTTCAAAAGATCCTGAGAACTTATCTCTCGAAGAACTGGAGGCGATGTCACAAAACAATTTTTCCAGTCAATGAGATCAATGTAGTCTTCAGCTAAAAATTGATATCAGGAATAACGAATCTGCGCACACATCGGCTAATTTCTCTTGCCTTTATTATTCTTCGAGCTGCAATGATTCTGATATGACATCTTTCATCAGTTGACATGGCCAAAAGCATGTTTTCTGGAGCAGCAAAATAAGCGTTTCGGGAAATAACTGGATCGATTACGTCACAATACTTCTTAGGCAAGTACCTAGATTTGCTTATGAAATGTCACAGATGTCTAGGACCGTCTTTTATGGAGTGATTAATCTTAATTCGGAAGCATGAGGGTGCGTAGACTTTTAGAATGAATTCAACTAAAGTTAGGAGCTCATTTGATGGATCTGATAAAGATATATATAACCTCAGTATTCGATTTGCAGTTGTTAGCCAGCGGGCCAAATTCAACGTTCCTAGTTCTCTGTTAGATCTAAACTACAAATGCCAGAACTAATGGCAGTGCAAATGTAGTAAAAGTATTTCTGATCTGAACTGAGTAATCTACTATCAATGTGTGGCAACTCGCATTTAATATTATTAAAAGCAACGACTGAAAGTTTTTCACAACCTTTAAGTTTTCGTCCAATGTCTCCAGTGTAAGATGAAGGGCCAGAAGACTTGCCGTCTATTGACTGGAATAAGTGCCGTATTGGCAACTCATTAAAATGAAGTAAGCAGACAATCCATTGGAGTGGTCTCTGAAGTTTCATTTCAAGCCTGCGAATTACACCAGTAAACATTCCTATGTTCACCACAGTGCCGTCACACCCGACAGCTGTGAGCTTGCTAAAATCATCCAAAAAAGTACTTGTTACGTATTTGTAAATGCTGTTCGATACATGAAGACTACATCCACTTTCAGGTGTAACATGCCCCACATACGAAGAACCAGGCTCCGATACAATACAGTAATGCGCTTCTACAATTGTTCTTTGGAACTGCTTTCCCTCGAGTGTTTCTGATGTTAGAGTTTTGTCATGCCGGCCATCAAAATAAAGGGCAGATAGATTGGAACGATTTTCATTTAATTTTTATACCATTTGCTTGTAAACTCTTGATTTTTCCCTCCATATTTTGTTTTTGTCTGTGACGAGACTGGAATTCGATTCCGATATTAAACCCAAATCTTTCATAACACTCGATGCAATAGCAGCCGTGGCTCTGTTAGAAACACCATATCTTTGACTGACAATAATTGTGTTGTCCAATTTTACACGCATCTGAAGTCTCCTTGAATCCTGCTGAAGAAACGGTGTGTAGGGCGCCTCTTTAGTATCCAACTCCGCCTCCACCTCCATCATATCTTCATTTTCCAGAGTAAAGCTTGAAACAGAAGCAGGAGACGCCTTTTTTTTTACTTTGCACAGCATTTTGTTGTACTCGCATTTGACGTTTCTGAAGTCGTTTTGCTTCGGGTACATCAACTCTTCCAATGAAAATTTTTCTTTCCGTTTTTTGATCTTTGAGGAACGCCTGCTCATTTGGCGGAACTTTGCTCTCTTTTGGGCAGATACACTCCTTTAAAATGGCACATTTACAGGAGGAAGATATGTCGAATAGTTTCTTTTCTTCCGTTTTAAAGTTCTCAACATTTTCAAGAGCAGTCTTGCTTCTTCCCACACGTTTTATATTTTTCATGATTGAACGATATTTTTTATGATAAGCGTGTATCATATCACAAACACGCTTATGTGAAACAGAAGGAATGGATGAATCGACGTATAAACTTTCAATTTTCAAAGCAACAGTTTCTGCAATAACAGAGAAGCATGGTTCTTTATTTCCATCAGTTTCATTACCAATACGCCATCTCTCATGAGCGCAACATCTTATGACATCTTCATGTGTTGGCAGCATGCGAGAAAAATCCTTCGGTGTTCCAAAAATAGGGCATTGCAGCATTTGTCGACTTGAAAATTTTGAATGCGATGATTCTTGCATTTCTAATATTTACCAATATCTTTTACTAACAAATGACTACGACACTGAGCTACGAGTAAAAAAAAAATTCTTGAAAAGAAACCACTACATTGTTGCAAATATGTTTGATATGGAGATCGAAACTAATTGAAAGAAAATATTCTAGAGGTAGACTAAATACTAAACAAATGAAAATGATCACGTGATTTATTGGTGGCTCCGATTTGTTTCTCGGGGTGAAAATAGGGTTTCTGGCAGTACGTCAAACCCAGTGTGATAGAAGATATTAACCAATAAATCTTGCATACTTTTTGTTGTTGAAAAAAGTAATTTTTATTACGCGCTACCTCAAAACGATCAATGAAATTTGCGACTGCTGATTAAATATTGAATTGTATTCCCTTTTATTCAAATTTTCGGAATTTCCGGTTCACTGAGGCGACATAAGATATTAACCTATAATTTTAAAAATATATATATAGTTGTTGTTGTTAAACAATACTAACATGTAACCACTACCCCCAATCGTTAAAAGAAATATTGGAATTTTTAGGAATTTTTGAACTTTAAACACTTTTAGTCCAATTTTCGGAACTTTTGGGCCAAAAGATATTAATCCAGAGTTTTAACATTTTACACACTTATTACTGATGAGTGTCCACAAATTTTCCGCACTACCGCTAAGAGATTTGATAAATTTCGATTTTTTGATACGCCCTAATATACATTTATATACTGAATATTTATGTACTGAATGAATGTTTATAAATGGCTACAAAACAAAATAAAATCTAAAAGTAAAATGTAGGAATCTTCTTTTAGATGGGGCAAGGTAATTTTATCTCAGATCGCGGATTACTTCTGAAATGATCTATAGTTGTGTGTCTCAGAAAAAGTTTAAATCAAAGTCTCTTCTTTGGGATAAATTTTGAGGAAAGTGGTAAAAAAAGCACTGAAAGGATGACATTCACTGACAAACTGCGTATAATTCGATTGTTGAGGTATATGATGGATGCATTGCAGTTTCCAAAGGTCATCGTTTCTGAACAAAAGGCACGAGGGTTATTCCCGATTTTTCCACTCACAGCTTTATTCATTTCTTTTATTCTGCTGATTTGTTTCTTGAATTTTTGTTCAATTTTCTGTTTTCTTTCAACCGAACTCATTTATCTTTTTTAAAACCTACTTGACAGAAGAAAAGAGATGGAGGTACAGAAACTAGATAATAATTCAGTTGGTCAATAGATATTTTTTAACCAGTTCCCATACTTACAACCAAAAATAATTTTTTAAACTTTAATATCTTTAGAAAAATATATTCTTTATTTTTATTTTCCGTTTGATAAATTGTAATGTACTTGTTACGAAAAAAGAAAAACCCACTCAAACTAAAATACAGTAAAATGTGCTTTCAAATGTTTTCTGCAAAATAAAATTAATTTTAAAATGTTGATCAAACCATCATTATTTTGTATGAAATTTAACACAATGGCATGATTGGTTGGTAAGCGTCGGAAGTAAACCGATTATTCTTCAATTAAAAGTGTTCATTTATGTCAAATGATAGTTTTGAGCAATATCTGTTGAACAATTTTTTTCAAATCTGTATAAAACCCAATCAATGTGTCCAACCATCCGAAAAAATTGAACTAACATTGTGAAATTTAAACATATATTTTTTTTTCTTTAAAAAATATTAACATATTTTGAAATTAGATGGATTAGGTTAAGTCGTCCGTGATGGTTCTGTTGAATATACGAGGTTTCGTTTTTGGAAAAGGCCGTGCCTGTTCAGACATGGAATATGAAATGGAAATATATATCGGATGCTCATAAAATTCAGCAGCACACGAAACAGGTTTTGATGTCGAAGACTCAGAAAACGTTGCAGTAAAATTGAAATTAATACAAAAACATCCAGTTTCATCAATGTTGACTCACTTTCTTCATCGGAAAATTCAATATTTTAGCAATTTATGTATGGATCTGGTCTGTCAGTCATACTTGAACTCATGAATAGGTTTTGATTCACTGACCATTCATCAGGTACACAAAAGCCAGCTGGAATGTTTACAGGAGTATAGGCCAAAGGATAGGATTTGTCAATATTCTCCGCAACGTCGTCGTATATGGTAATTGGTTTTCCAGCACACAATTGCTGTACTCTGTGCTATAGTATTTCTTAATGGGTCCAAACACACCTCTATGTGTTTGAACCTTTAAGAAATACTACAATTTTTTTTAAATAAATTCTCATGTTTATAATGAAAACAAATTAGCACACATAATTTTTATAAGTCAAAAACATTGAAAGTTCCAGAACAAAATATATAACCCTCTCATTTAAATATCAAAAAATAAAAAAACTTGACTGAATTAAAATGGTTCAGATAATTAAAGCCATTTTCCTCCGTTTATTAATGCAAATTTTTAAATAAAATAAAAACATAAAAGATGTGACTGCAGTTGTACGTAGAGTAATGGACCTAGATACAAGACAAATATGTGGCCTTCGGTACATGACTTGGTCATTTCTTATAAAATGCCTTTTACTAAAAATGCACATGAAGAAAGGACTTATTTAAACATCTCATTTAGGACATAATGTTACAAACAAAGTTATTTACTAGAATTCAAAGAAAAGTATTTGGCTTAACTGTGTAAAACAATAAAAGATACGAGCTGTAAAATGTTACTGCAGACCATATAAAAAGTTTTTCATTTATAAATTGCCCCAGATTTCTCCTCTAAGATTTCAAAATGGCTACCAAACGTGCAATTGGGTGTTGCCACTTACTCAAGTGACTAAAAAAAAATTTAGAACTAAACATTATCCAATAAAAGTGGTGTGGCCGTAGGTACATAATGGCCCTAGGTACATAAGTCTCCCCTAGTCAATGAAACAAAATTTTAAAATTTATTTTGTTAAAGTTGATGACTTAAATATCTGATAACTTTTTCTAATACAATACGATTAAAAATAGATATTTCAAAACAGCAGAAATTAACTTTTTTCCACAATACACGGTAAGATATCTTAATTTTACTGTTTTTCGTTTGAGTTATAATTTTTTTTAATATTGAAATTATTATTTACTTTTATAGGAAATGTATTTAATTAAATTTTACGGCTTATAATACTTTAAAAAGTGGGAACTTTCTTGTAATGCATATTGTTGCACAAATTGTCTGTATATATTGTAAATAGTGACGTATTATTTCAAAATTCTATTGTAATTTATTTTTATCCTATTTTATTTAGTAATTAATAGCGATTATACAAGTTAGAAAAAGGTGGCAACACCTAAAGTAATCGAGAAGTTTCGAGATATTTCGTTTCCGATAAATTGGCTGGAAATTTCGAGAATGTCTCACGCGCTTGTATATAAAGGACTGGAGAACGGGAAAGTTTTCAGATTGACTTCGGATTTCGTTGAAAGCTGATTGCTTTGTTGACCTATTGGAGTGCGCTTGTATAATCGCTGAATTCGAAGTTATTTTTGTTGAAGCTTGTGTTGAAGCTTGAGAGTAGTTAAACTGTTGCCTGTGAATAGATTTTGTGAGTTTTCTGAAGAGAGAATAAATACTTTTAAACCGTGAAAACTGTGCCATCATTGCCTCAGTGGAAAAATTCATAACAGTGGTGTCAGAAGTGGGATCTCGTAATTTTGAATGCCGACAACTAGAGGAATGATGGAAGACCAAATGAAGCAGTTGATGGAAATGATTGCTGGAATAAAAGCCGGACAAGAATCCACGGCCGCTGAAATGAAAGCCGAAATAAAAGCCGGACAAGAATCCACGGCCGCTGAAATGAAAGCCGAAATAAAAGCCGGACAAGAATCCACGGCCGCTGAAATGAAAGCCGAAATAAAAGCCGGACAAGAATCAACCGCCGCTACAATCGCCGCTGGTCAAGCCCGCCAAGAAACGACTAACGCCGAACTCGCCGCCGCAATCGCCGCCAGCCAAGAAGCAACATCATCGGAGATTAAAGCTTTAGCCGCCAAGTGTGAAACAACATCTGCAGCTGTGAATGAAATCAAAGAAGAAATGAAGATAGAGCTAGCCTCAATGGTGGAATCAACCATAATAGAAACTACCTCAAATGTTCTGCTATCCGTGAAAGAAGAAGTATTTAATGCAGTAAGAAAGGAAGTTGATGAAAAGTTTGAGGAGTTTAACGGAAAAGTTTCCATCGTGCAAGAAAAAGTTTCCACCGTGCAAGAAAAAGTTTCCACCATGCAAGAAAAAGTTTCCACCTTAAAGGAAGAGCAAGACAAATTCATTGACGTTGTAGAAGGAAGGCTGCGAAAAATGGAAACGCGTGAAGCTCTGGCCATAGCGTCACCTAATTGGGATAACGCTTCCATCCCCTTTATGGCGCCGCGCTCTAACATCAAAGTGGCCACTTTTGATGGGAAGTCGTCTTGGCGCGTTTATCAAACGCAATTTGAAATGATTGCTTCTGCGAATGGTTGGGACGATACTTCGAAAGCATTCCATCTCGCAGCATCTCTTCGAGGTGAAGCTGCTGACATTTTACAGACACTACCTGAAGAGAAGCGGGGAGAATTCGTGGCGCTGGCAAGTGCGTTGGAGTTAAGGTTTGGGGAGCAACATCTAAAGGATTATAACAGACTGCAACTGAAAGTGAGACAGCAGAAGGCCAATGAAACTCTTCAAGAATTGGCATCGGATATAGAAAGACTGTCGCTCCTCGCTTTCCCAGACTGTCCCCCGGATGTACGAGACGATCTTTCTCTGCAGTATTTCATCGACGCTATTCAAGATCCCGATGTGCAGCAGGTGGTAAGGTTATCCCAAAACAAAAACCTGAAGTCGGCCCTCGTGTACGCCATGAGAGTAGAAGCCGCGCAGCTAGCTTCTGGAAAAGACCGACGATATGTGCGTGGTGCATTAGCCGAGGATTCTTCTGACTTTGTCACCAGTAAGCTTCGAGAACTGGAGAGCAAAATTGATAGAATGATGAGAAGCTATCCCGGAGCCAGGGATCGAAGGACCAGAGTCGTTTGCTGGCACTGCAAATGGGAAGGGCATCTACGACGAAACTGCCTTGATTTGAAAAAGAGAAGGGATAACACTACCACGGATTCTCCACAACTGAATCTAAGAAGATGTCATCTCGCAGGGCAGAAGCTGCAATGTAGAACAGGTGAAGCCCCGACCAGTCATTTCCACGTTTCATCCCGACAAGGAGGAAACCAGGGTTTATTCGTGAAGGGGGAGATCAACGGAACTCCATGTCGTCTAATCGTCGATTCGGGAGCGAACGTAACGATCGTAAGGACGGACGTGGCTCGTCGCCTGAACAGCCGACTCCTCTACACAGCGCCCTCTGTTTCTCTACAAACTGTGTCTGGTAGTAATATCCCTGTTCATGGGAAATTGCAAGTGGACATTGCCCTTGGATTTAACACCTACAAGCACACCGTTTATGTTGCCGAAATTGTAGATCCGTGCATTCTCGGACTAGACTTTTTGAAGAAAAATGGAATTACGCTGAATTTTGAGAAAAGCAAGCTGCAAACATGGAGAGGCGAAGTTCCTTTGCACGATCTAGACATGAAAGAGCTGTGCGTATATCGGATTATGGCTCATGAAGACAATGTCATAGAGAATGCTGAAGAGTCCACATCTATGAAAAGTACCTCACCAGCCTCGGACAGAGAACCGAAGAAAGTGACGTTGATGAAACCCTCCCAGGAAGTGGTTCATGTGGAAATGGACAAAGTTAGTGAAGAGGGAATCGACATCCGTACTCCTGTTACAAGCATCGAACGGAGGTCCCGGGATCTATCAGCTGCACCCGCGGATGATTCGGACTCAATCTTAAAATCATATAACCAGCAAGATGGGGATCAGAAACTTTCACCGCTTCTGTTGGCATACGGGAGTGCAACTCACGAGACCACCGGATTTTCTCCATCTCTAACGATGTGTGGAAGAGACCTTAGGCTCCCCAGCAACCTCCTTTTTGGACAACCACAGGACACTCCTTCCTCGCCTGTCCAGTATCTAGATGATCTGCAGCCACGTTTGGAAGCCGTACATCGGTTCGCCAGAGAGAGAAACAACATCATGACGGAGCGCGTGAAGATCCGGTACTATGCCAAGGCCATGGACCGTTCATTCCAGGAAGGTGACAAACGTCGGAAAGGACTCTCCCCTAAGCTCCAGACGAACTGGGAAGGGCCGTATGGGATCCTTAAGAAGATCAACGACGTCGTGGTGAGAATCCAAAGGACACCTTCCTGTAAACCTAGAGTTGTACACTACAATAGGCTAGCCCCATATTATGGTAGAAGTCATTGAATGGCTTAAGGACTTCACTGCCCGGGACGTGCAGTCTTTAAGAAGGGGGAAATGTTGCACAAATTGTCTGTATATATTGTAAATAGTGACGTATTATTTCAAAATTCTATTGTAATTTATTTTTATCCTATTTTATTTAGTAATTAATAGCGATTATACAAGTTAGAAAAAGGTGGCAACACCTAAAGTAATCGAGAAGTTTCGAGATATTTCGTTTCCGATAAATTGGCTGGAAATTTCGAGAATGTCTCACGCGCTTGTATATAAAGGACTGGAGAACGGGAAAGTTTTCAGATTGACTTCGGATTTCGTTGAAAGCTGATTGCTTTGTTGACCTATTGGAGTGCGCTTGTATAATCGCTGAATTCGAAGTTATTTTTGTTGAAGCTTGTGTTGAAGCTTGAGAGTAGTTAAACTGTTGCCTGTGAATAGATTTTGTGAGTTTTCTGAAGAGAGAATAAATACTTTTAAACCGTGAAAACTGTGCCATCATTGCCTCAGTGGAAAAATTCATAACAATATATTGTTGATAAAACGTTTGAAAAAAAAATATATAAATAATTTAACTATATTTTATGTAAAAAAATATTTTATGTAAAAAAAAATATTGTATGCAATTATTAAAATATATATTAAATTTTTTTTAAATGTTTTACATTTAAAATTGAGTTGCACAACAAATGATACAAATTATTCATTATTTAAAAAAGTTTACAAGATAAAATTTCTTGTTAGTTAAGTCTGAAGTTAAATAAAAATATTTGAATCTCATATGATATGCAATTATCAGTTACCAATGTCTACTCAAAGAAAATTTAGCATTGATTATTGATTTAAATGTTAATTGATAAAATTAATTAAAATATAGCCAACATGTATAAAAGATTCTAAAGGATAAATCAGTATAGATTTTTGTTGGGGACATATTCAAAAGAAAAAAATAACACCATATTTTATTTTATTTTTTTCAATGTTCCTGTTTAAATTAAGTGTAGCTATACTTTAATCTGAAAATTTAATGAAAAGAAAAATTCTGTGTTACATTAATTATTTTTTGTTTCATTTTCTTAAAAAACAGACGAGTTTTATTCTTCAAAATTAAACTTGAGTCTTTTATAATTGGATTTTCAATGTCCGTTTAAAAACGCTAATTTTTTTATACACTATTCCTTAAAAATCCACTCTAAACTAATATCATAACTGAATTATTTTTTAACTTTAAAGACTTATTAAAATATATGTATTTGGCTTCCATTTCGACTACTTTTTATAGAAGATCAAAACAGTAAAAATTTACTACAAAGCTTTTAGCATAATTCATAGTGAGTAATCATAAATCATTAGTATACTTCAAAAGTAAAATGCTTATTTATTTTAAATCCTAATCATTTTGTAACTTTACTCTGATGCTAATATTAGGATAGTGTAATTTGAAGATTTGTGTATACATAAATCATAAATAACGTAATTTATAATATCCTGGTAATTAGTTCCTGCTAATGACCATAAAATTGTAACCGGGCTTTCATCAGTTGCTTATTTTATTTGAAGTATTCCAGGTGTTGTCTATCTTTTTAACAAGCGATATATTTTACTTTTGCCCAAAGTAAAGCTGACATAATTCATAATTAATGTGACTGAGGTATTGATTTTGACTTTTCATGAGGGGTGATTTTCTTTGTTTTATTGTTACAGCAATTGATTGTTGTGAAGGGAATGGTAATCATCATTTACCAGAGGAATGAAGATGTGTATAAATGTTGGGTAATTATTGATTAAGGAATATAAGTTAATATGAGTGTATGGTTTGGATACATCTTCAGAAAACACCAATAGTAATAATGTACTTTTTCTTTTTAACTATCAACTTTATAAGTTTAAACGTACACAATTTAAAAGATTTATCTTATATATTAAGTTCCATTTAAAATTTAACTGGTAACTTACATAGGTGTAATATGAAACATAGTTTAACTTGAATACATATTGCGAAATTCTAATACAATTTGATATGTAAAAAACTCGAAAGTAATTTAATTTATTTCATCATTAATTGGTTAATTTTAGACGAATAACTAAAACCTTTTTTTAATTACTTTATTGTATTTTACTGTACACACTGTTAAACAATTGAGTTTGAGAAGTTGAATGGTGCTCAAAATACGTTATATTACTTCAACTAATTATTTTTTCATTCAGTTTTCTATTAAGTTTTAACACATTTGAAAAAATTTAATGTGATAAATAACAGAAAAATCTGATATTTATTGTAAATATTAATGTTATGCGCATAAGATTTATAAAATTGTTATTATCATAACCATTTTAAAATGCAATATTTTAAATTCGCTTAATATATTCCTTTGAAACTACTTAACTTTTATACTTAATTTTCTTTTAATGGGAATATGAATCCAATTTTATTTGAATTTAGATAGCTCGTACTTTTTTCATACGCTCTCATTGTTTTAATCTTATAGAATTTCGATAATTATTTTATTTTAATACACAATTACATTATCAATCGGTTCTTAACTACTTGGAACGATCCAAGAAAATTAATAACAATTCATTTCAACTTTAAATTGAATTAGCAGTATAATTTTCAAATATGACTAGTAAAATCAAAATGTATGGCGATTCTACAATTATTAAATTTAACTAAAGAAATATCTCAATAAATGCACAGAATAACTACATATAATAATTACAAAGAATTTTAACAATTAAATTACTACAATAATTCACCAACCCAAATAATTATATTCCAAGTATTAAAGCAGAACGCCTTGTTTTAATGAGATAAACATACCCAGAAACATATTCCCCTGTATTATATTTAATGCTAAAACGACTTTCTCAGCTAAAAATATTCTTCTTTATTGATTAACCAAACCTTGAAACAATAGATATCGCGTAATTAGCGCTGTTGATCAGACTCGTGCCACATGAAGGTGAGCGGGGATAGGCCAAAGAAATACAACACATGCGCCCCAGATTAGGGCGCAAGGGGGCGCGCGGGATGTTCCAACAATGGCTCAATGAAACGAATTCCACTACTAGAAGCAGATGGTGGTCGGTCTTCAGACATTACGACGTCTTGGTGTTGAATCACTACCACGTGTCTGCAGCTTACTACAGGTGGTTTGTGAGAATTTTTTTTCGTTTTTTATATGATTCATAATGGGATTCTAAAGTAGATAATATATATTTTTTAATTTACTATGACATATTTTAGAAAATTTGTGATTAATTTTGGATTCGATAGTTGATCGAACGTCCTATTGTTAACTTCAATACATTTCATCAATTGTACTTTGAAAGATCGATTTCCAACGGATGCCAATTGTTCTACATCGTGTTAGTCGATTTTAATTTAAAACGCATCGATTTCTAATGGACGACTCTTTGTTCTGTAACTTCAAATAGTTCAATGATATAAATTTAAATTATCGATTTCATTTAAGACATCAGGTAGAACTTTCCCTGTGCGTGTTTAGATTATTTCATTGATCACATTATATTAAGTCGATTTCAAATAACTAGAAATCTATCTCTGAGGTGTTAATAATTTAAAGTAGTTACAATACATATCACACTTAAGTATGGAAGCAATAAATTTCAAAAAAGCGTACATTCAAAGATCGTCAGTGACTCTGCTCCTCTTTTCTTGTCTTTGGTCATGTCATCTTGACCAGTATGAGGCCAAAACAAATATGGCGAGGATAGAACAGTTTGATCTGGACATGAATGAACTTCCAAACAAGATGGGAAGTAACAGGTTTGGGAAAAAGTTCCACATCGGCAGGAACGAAAAGCGACACCAGAACAATGTCCTGTCGTTATTCAGAAAACGACGGCTGACTGATGCTTTCAACAACACTTGGCCCATCAAGCGAGTTGCAGAAATTGATGGTGACATCATCATTGGTGGTCTCATGATGATTCACGAGAGGGAAGACAGAAGGATTTGTGGTCCCATTATGCCTCAGGGTGGAATTCAGGCTTTGGAGTGCATGCTGTTCACAATGGACTGGGTAAATTCACAGAAAGATTTCTTGCCTGGTATTAAGTTGGGGGCTTATGTTTTGGACGATTGTGATAAGGACACCTATGGACTGGAGCAGGCTGTGGATTTTATTAAAGGTAAGGTTAACATATTTTTAAAATTTATTAAATGTTTTTGAATAAATGAGGCATCATTGAATTTGTTGTAAGGAGTAAAAACAATCGCTTTTCAAATTTAAACGAAAAAAATATTGTTTTTATGCATACAGTTCATGAATATTACATTTTCTAGAAACTACAATTTTCAATGTCTTAGTCTGAAGTCTTAGTTATGGCTTAAGATAAGAAGAGTTTTGCCACTTAGCCACATATTACCTCATTTTGCTTTTTGGGTTTAATTAAGATTTTTTTTTTTTTTTTTAAAGTAGGAATTTCTTTTGTTTTTTCTCACTTTTGATGTGAGTAATTTATGTTTACTACTCTTTATATTGAATGTTAAAAATTGTCACTGATCAGTTAAAAAGTTTGTAATTGCATTTTATTTTAAAAATAATTGTTGGTTACATGGCATTTTAAGAAAAGTAATTCTAATTATTTTAAATACTTGAAATAAATACCGATCAATAAATTATAAAACTGAAACTGTCCTCACAAAATGTTATTTACAATTCTTTTATATCAAGATTTTATCATGAATTTATGGAATTTTTCGTTTTTTAACGCTTTTTCGGTCACTTTTATACAATTATAAAATTTCAGGATGTTTTCGATTTAAAACTTCTTTTGTATATGAACAATCAGAATACTATGAAAATGAGGTATTCTTGTTATTATACAAAAAAAAAAAAAAGAAAGAAAGAAAAAAAAAAAAAAAGAAAAAAAAAAAGAATATGCATAAAAAACATTCAATAAATTATTTTAAATAATTAATTTTATTAAATTAAAATAACAACTCAACATTCCCTACCAAGTAAGGTAATAAATATCCTTCGTACTTCCTATTCTGGAAATTTCTTAGCTCTGTGTATTTAGCGAGAGTTCCGTCAAATTCATACGCAACTTTTTTCCACCCCGGATGTTTTATTGCGAAATTATGTAATTATAGAATAATAATTGGTGAAATTATTTTTTACATATTCATTAGATAATATGACTCATTTAACCTCCGGAGAAATTCAGGTTTTCTTTTGAAAGTGATAAATAAGCCGTTTCATTAGTTATTCTCCCACTTGCTTAGCATATTAATAACTGTCCACAACCTTGACGATGCATTAGCGTGACCAAAATAACCTTAAGGTATTCTTACTGCTTGGTATTTTTGTTATTATTCACTAAGATTTTCTTTTTTCTTCGTCAGCATGCTTATTACTACAAGTTCGTGTTAACATAAAAATTAGTCGCTTCTGGTTGACGCTCATAAATAAAGATCTGATTTTGAAGTGAAAATGAAGTTGCAGGACAATAATTCATGGTTCTCTTAAGAAATACACGTGGTTCATCTAAATATTTAATTTTGGTATTTTTTTTTTTGCTACAGAAATAATTTCTTTCTATTTATGATGAAATTAAGTTTTTGTCTAGGTATTCCCACAAAGCTCTATTACTACTACTACTGCTACTACTACAACAACAACAACAAAAAAAAAAAAAAAAAAAAAAAAAAAAATTCGCACCATCTAAATATGAATTTCCTTTGTGTTTTTGTTTCTTATAATGTTGAAAAAGGATTTGTGTTTAGGGTGTCTTATAGTTTGCTTAATTTTCCTGAAAATACACCGTTATTCGTAATTTGCTCAAATGTGTTGATTTTTGAAGTGAAATAACTAATTTCATATTCAACATAATGTTCTAATCTATAACGTAATTTTAATCTATAACGTAATATTCTTAAAACAGTTTACTTAATTTTTCTGTAAAAGTAGCGTAATTCGAAAATACCTCAAATATAAAGATTTTTTTAAAATTAAATAATATTTTTTCGTATTGTTGTTTCATGTGTTTTTCTTTGTTTATTTACTATTTACGAAAATGTATCCTTGAAACTATATCACTATTTATATGTCGACTTTATATATGATTTTATTGCTATCGCATTAAGCTCAATGTATTAGACATGTGTAATAGTTTGCAATAGTATGTGTTCTGAACAGCTTTATTTTTTAGGTAATAGATCTTAATCGCATTTTCTTGAGAGGTAAAATGTAATTTCAAATTGCATCTTTTTCCCCAAATTACAAAATTTTAATTAATAAAATGAAATTTCTTCCTAGAATTACACATAATTTTACAGAAAGACTTTCGGAAAAAAAGATTATTTTTTTTTTGTGTATTTTGTAAATTAGGGATTTAGTGAATTATTAAACACATTATATACGTTTTCTTCACAATGTTTTAAATTTCTCGCTTTTTTTAATTTCCTCCTTACCTTGCATTTTCAATAAAAACAAGTTATTATTAACAGTTCTTTATTTCTGATTAATTCCTAAAATTTTTTATTTGATAAAAAAAAAACCATGTAAAGGGGTTTATATATATATATATATATATATATATATATATATATATATATATATATATATATATATATATATATATATATATATAAACCTAATTATTAGAGATTTTGACGATCTTATTTGAATAGTGATTATACCTTGGTTCTATTAGTCTTATCCTATGATCTTAATTTCAATATCTATAGATGTAATGTACCAGTTTTCGTAAGTGTTTGGTTTCAGTATAGTTTTGAAAGTTTTTGCAAACCACATGAGATTCATTCATTAAATTTACTTGAGGATGAATGATTTTTTTATTTATACTTTGCAGTATTATTAATTATGTTACAGAATAGTATGCGTTTTCATATGTCAAAGCATTTACTAGTTATGAAGTAAACAATAAACATTTTACACTTTAAGACCTCTATTGTGTTTTGTAAATTTTTCGCCTCCACTGATTATGACCTTTTTATGTGATTTAAATACGAGTGTGTTTTTAGTTTTAGACGTTTAATAGCTCTCATTAGTCGCAATGTATTTCTGCAAAAACGCTTTTTAATTAAGCCGGTTATCTCCATTGGAAGTTATGGAGCTTAGTTTTTCAGTAAAAATATTTTTGAAAATTTCTGTCAAACGAAATATAGAGACTATAAGAAATTAAAATGTTCAAACTTTAAATTTGAAATGAAAAAACACAAATTCACCGGAACCTTTTGGAGCAATTAAACAAAATTAGTTCTTTACTTACTCTTGATATAAATTTTTTTAACACATGAAATGCAAGTTAATATTGATATCAATGTAGTATTTGGTATTCAATTGAGGACTAGAAATGAAAAACGACCTAAGTCCAAAAAAGAAAATTTTTCAGGAGAGCCGAAAAATGAAAAACACTCGCATCTGTTACTTAAGGATATGATTAAGTACCAGATTGAATTTGAACTATTGCTACTGCAGTTCGCACTTTGGGCGTTCTCCACTTTGTTTAGCTTGGTCTTTATGACATTTTTGCGTAAAAAAAAAAGATTTTCGATTCTTTTGGTACCTAGGTCGCTTTCCATGTCTAGTCCTATACTGTTTCCTTCAAATGCATAAAAAATAACTCAAAAGATGGCATTAAGTCACTCAGTTTAAAATAATCTCTTAAATTATAGATTATTTCTTTATTCGTGTATATCCAGAAATAAACAATATGCATAATTTGTGGAATTATGATTTACATAAATAAAAGCATTTATTTATATTTGCATCATCATATTCTTTTCCATCTAATGTTTTCCTTTTATAAAACATCAGTAAATGAGCTTTCATGGTTCAGTAAAATATATGAGAAAAAAAAATTATTTGAAGAAAAGTGCTAATATTCAAAAATCGCAACATACAATGTAAAAGGAGTAACAAGTTAAGGGAACTTGGTACCCTTCAAACTTTATTTTATTTAAGCCTTTAAAATTATAATTTTTACATATTTGGAAGTATTATTGTGTAAAAACTAAATTTTATTTAAAAAAAAAAAGTTCTCATAATGCTCTAAATTTTCAAAATTTTAAATTTAAAAAAAATTCATTAAATTCAAATTTTATCCTTTTTTTTCATTTTTCAATGTTATTTGCTGATTGTTTAAAAAACAATGTTCATAGTAATATACTCTAACTTTTTAGGCATCGGATTTAGAATAAGTACAATAGTTTTCGAGAAAAATGATAATTACTGTAAAAAAAGCGCAAAAAACGGTTATATTTCAACATTTAAATTAGTAAAAAAAAAAAAAAAAGTTTTTTTTTTATTCAAAAATCCATGCCTATTTTTGTCAAATAGAGAGATATTAAGAAGGATACAAAAAAAAAAAAAAAAAAAAAAAAAAAAAAAAAATTCATTCATATTTGTTGAAGTTTTGGCATTTTGAGTAAAGTGGGAATTTCAAAAATCACGGTAAAAAAAAATGCTTTCGAAACATAAAGGATATTGCAGCAATGCCAAATTCTCCATAAAAATATAGTTTTTCTGCAATTGCAGTTATCGGATCTGCTCAAAAACTTGCCAGAATAAGGAGAAAGTTTTAAAGATTATAAATAAGTAAAAAAGAGAAAATCTATATTTTTATTATTTTTTGTGAAAGCAAGGGGTACCAAGTCCCCTTAAGCATACAAAATAACCAAAAAATTGGATTTTATAGATTTCCAAGTTTTCCAATTTATTTAAAGCCAAACCAGGTTCATATTAAGTTCATTTACAATTCAGTAATATTTTAGTCATTGTTTGGTAATTTTACATGGAGAGTGGCTACCGTATTGTTTTATTATGTTAATGTAAGTATCATGTTTTCTGTTATTTTAGAATTGACAAGTAAAGGTTATATTTTCCTCCTCGCAGTACTCTGTAACCATGACACCATGGCAACCTTCCTAAAAATGTATTTCTTAACCATACCATCACATCTTATATTTTTTGAGTTGCCCATAACATATTGACTTAAACTAATATTACACACACTAAAACTAATATTCTTTTGGACCATAACGGAAAAAGTTAGCTTAATGGGTACTTTTACCCCTTATCAAGGATTTCCATAGTTACAGGAAATGATCATACAACCTTTATCACTAATTCGGTAGTAAGAAACATCATAAGGTTTTCTATAGTAACACATTATATACCAGTTACTTTTTTCCAACTCTTCTGATACGACTCTGCTATAATAATCGTTTGGCCTCCGCTTAAGTTGTCTGTACTATCCATCCCCATCTTTTAAAATACTTATAAAGAGAAATATTAGATAAATATATTATGGATAAATATTAAGAAAGTGTATTATATATAAATATTAATAAATTATATGATGTATAAATATCAATACAATATCTGATTATCTTACATCATTAGTAAAATAGTGGATGAATAAATATTGCTATAATATCTGATGAAAATAAAAAAAATTAAAAAAATTAAAAAACTGAGGAATTAACATTAGCAAAATATTTTATGAATAAATATTATTAAAATAACTGATGAATAACTTTTTCTATAATATCTGATGAATAAGCACTAGTAAAATATCTGATAAACTTACATTCGTAAAATATTTGATGAATAAACATTAATAAAATATCTTATATCATAATATTTGATTAATAAACGTCAGTAAAATATATGAAATGATGAAATTTGACGAATTCTAATATTTCCTTTATGTTCGATGGTGACATATGCACGAACGTATTTTTTTAAGAGAGAGAGAGAAGTAGGAGTAATCGAGTAGTATGAAGTAGCTTTCAAACAAATACAAAATACAAAAAATAAAAAAAAACTACTGGTAATAACTGTATTGTTTATTTTTCTAAAACTAATGTATCGATTTACATATGGCACCAGACAAACAGCTATTGATTTGAAAGATCTCTTCACACAAATAAAAGCTTACCAGTAGGTCAAAAATGAATGAAATCTGTCTCTGAAATTTTGAGTGATGTGCGTTTTTCAGTAACTCCCCAAGTTTTCATTTTCAGAAGACGCCCAAGTCCACTTTTTATGGCTTTTCCTGGAAACGCGATTTCCTACTTTACGACACAATACTTGAGCGTCGAGTCATTGATTTCCTTTTTCCTTTTCGATCCCGTGACAGATTTATTCAAATGTTTGACACCTGGAAAAAATATAGGTGTTGGAAATGAATTACTGCTTGTTTTTCTATTAAACCTTGACTTTTGAAAGGTATAATCAAATATTTAAGCTTAGCGAAATGATGGTTTTCCATGTTCTTTCACTGCAGAAAATCAGTTTTCATAATAATAAAAAAAAAAAAAAAAAAAAGAATGCTACCGACATTTTGTAGTTTCACGCGTAATGTATCAGATTAATTATTCAAAAGACCTAAAATCCATAATGGTATAAGTCCCATGTTTAACAATTCTGACTTAACTCCGGAAATACTATCGAGAAGGCTGAACTGTTTTTGAGATCAACAAAAACAGCTTTTAAACGAGGCGTAATTTTCGATACACACCAAAACATATAATTTTTATTTTTTATTCATATTTATTGCACCACATAATGTTATATTCCATTTGGAAAACTATTAGTTATTTTAAGCATAAGTATATTTTTTTTATTAAATTTAAGTTATTAAGTGAAATGTACTGATGAAAATTCTGGGGAAAAGTTTTTTTCATAAGTTACCTACAAAATAAAAAAAAAGTTATGATTCTAACTTTTTGAAATTTCTTAAACACATTTAAATAATAGTTTTGAATTATCTGAACCAGGGATTATGAATCTAGATGAAACAGTTTTTTACTTTCAATTACCCATATGTATACATAGGGTAATCAAAGTAGAGTATTCGGTCAAAAAAAAATCTATCGAGTGATCTAGATAAAATTTCTGTCTGTGGTGAGCATAACTACCGAAAAAATTGAGTTGCAATCTTCAAATTCGGTGTGCGTGTTGGTGATGGCACATAGTCCTACCAATAAGATTCCGTCAAAATCGCGCAGGCTCAAAAGGTAGCTGTCATTGAAAAAATCATGTTTTTCAATGATTGCTTAAAAACGACTCTAATGATTTTAATCAAAATCTCTGTGGTAAAGACCTCTTAAGGTGTTCTAAACATCCCCAAAAAATTTTCAAAAAATTCAAAATTTCCATAAAAATGCTTTGAAAAAAGTTGAAAAAGGTATGCCTTCAACATAGAGTTCTCTTTGCTTGAACATAGCTAATCAACGATCGTTTTTTCTCCTCTCCTGAGTTTCACTTATAAGAAAGGATAACATAAGAATTATTGATAAGTATATCGTCTAAATTATCTATTTGGCGAAGGTTTATAATTATTATTATTATTTTTTTTTGTTTCAAAAAAAGTTCTCATAATGCTCTAAATTTTCAAAATTTTAAATTTTTAAAAAAATTAATTAATATCCAATTTTATCCTCTTTTTTACTTTTCAATATTATTTGCTGATTGTTTAAAAAATAATGTTCATAGTAATATACTCTAACTTTCTAGGAATCGGATTTAGAATAAGTACAATAGTTTTCAAGAAAAATGATAATTGCTGTAGAAAAAAGCGCACAAAACGGTTATTTTTCAACATTTAAATTTGTAAAAAAAGGTTTTATTTTATTCAAAAATCCATGCCTATTTTTGTCAAATAGAGAGATATTAAGAATTATACAAAAAAAAAAAAAAAAAAAAAAAAAAAAATGTTACGTCATTTCATTCATATTTGTTGAAGTTTTAGCATTTTGAGTAAAGTGAGAATTTCAAAAATCACTGACTAAAAAAAATACGTTCGAAACATCAAAGGATATTGCAGCAATGCCAAATTCTTCATAAAAATATAGTTTTTCTGCAATTGCAGTTATCAGATCCGCTCAAAAACTTGCCAGAATAAAGGTTCATTACGCCCTGATGTTTTCAGTTTTGTGTCACACTAACTGTTGTGGGGGAATAAATGAAATTCAGGGGTTCTGTCTGTGTTGTGTTGGCGAAGAGCGGATGTGAGTCGGATCAGGTTCAGTGAGGAATATCTTGCGAAATGAGTTTACGAGACACAGGTCAAGTTGAACTTTACAAATAAACCAATGGTCACCTATCCAAGAAAAAGGGTTCAGACCTTAATGCTTTTTGGGCGTAGGTTTATTTCCAATGAAGGGCGTAATACTGGAGAGAAACAAAAAGCACCAATCGGAAAGCAATCAAGTTTTTAAAAACTATTGCAAGTCTGAAAAATGACGATTTGTTTCATTGCTCTCAAGAATCCTCATTTTACAAAACAAAGCTTTCCCGGCTCATGGAAACGCCGTTCTCTCTGCCGACCGAGTGAATCTGCGGAGTTGAGCCCTAAAGATGTCAACACAACTTCATGACTAGCAGACCAGTTGAGAAAAGGGTTGAGTTCCTTCTGGCATTCGTAATCACACACATAAATAAATCCAAAAGAGAGTAAATAAAAGTAGAATATGTATGTCGTGGTTAAATTTAATATTGAGGACAGACCAGATAAAAGAATTGATAGGTTTTTTTAAGCGAGAGGTGACGAAGATTACCTTCTCGTTAAATGTTGCTTAGTCGTGGTTGTTAAAATCGGTATAATTAATTAATTAGCTTCCCTACTTAGAGACTTTTGTAGGGTCCTTGTTAAAAGGAAAATATGTTTTAAATTCAATTTCAGTTCGTAGTTGTGTTATTTTAAATGAGTCTCCCTCCCCATAAGTACCATGCAGTCGTGTGCAGTGCATATTGTCTATTTCGTGCTTTGTTGTAAATGTAGGGGAATTTTACACGTGTTAATTCAGAAATAAAAAATATTATTACTATCCATTACCCATATGTATACATAGGGTAATAAAAGTATAGCATTCAATAAAAAAAAATGAAAAAAAAAAAAAAAAAAAAAAAAAAATTGAAAAAAAAAAAAAAATTATGCATTTTTCCACGTTTTGGAGCATCCTGATTTCAAAAAGTGATCTAGAAAAAATGTATGTCTGTGTGTATGTATGTGTGTCTGTGGTCAACATAGCTCCTGAAGAAATTGACTTACTATGTTCAAATTTGAGATGAGGGTTAGTGGTGACCATGGGACCTACCATTAAGATTTTGACCAAAATCGCGCATGAGCATAAGGTAGCTGCCTTTAAAAAAATCATGTTTTTCAATTATTGCAAAAAAAAAGCTCTTACGATTTTGATAAAACCCGCTGTGGCAATGCCTCTTAAGGTATTCTAAATATCCCCACCTCCGAAATTCCCGTAAAAATGCTTTAATGGCGTAAAAAGTTGAAAAACGAATGCCTTTAACACAGAGTTCTCTTTCCTTGGGCATACCTCATGAATAACCGTTTTTTCTCCTCTCCTCAGTTTCACTTACAAGAAAGAATAATATAAGAATTATCAAAACGTATATCACCAAAATTATCATTTTGGTAAAGTATTATTTTTGTTTACTTTTTGTTAAAGCCTTCATGCAAGAATTATCGCAAAAAATATCGCCAAACTTATCATTTCCTCTAAATGAATGATGATAATATAAAAATGGTAAATGCCACAAATCTACGTCAGTATTATAATGTAATTGAAAGTTGTGCGATGCTCCACAACCCTAGTTTTTCTTAAAAATGGTGTCTTCCTTTACAAATGAGTAATTATTGGGTTTGGGTGACTTGTTTTATTTGCAGATTTGGTTCAGAATGATACTACAGTTCCCCCACATTCAGGTAAAATATTATTGTTTTCCTGTTGATATTTTGGTTGTATTGTACAGGTAAAATAGGACATTAAAGAAAAAAAAAACCTGGTCTGTTCATGAAACTTGGCAAAAACGTTTAATTTGTTGTGGAAATGAATAAACAAAAGAGTCAATAAAAATATCTGGCAAAGAAGGGTGTTTTTTGGGAGATGGGATTGAGGGGATCAGGGGAGGTTTATAACTGACATTAATTTTGGAACAATCTAGGCATGTGATACATGTTTTTAAAGTATGGTTTAATGCTAAATCGAATGAAAAAAAAGTAAGATGATGTAATTAATCTAAACAAAGTTACAGTCCTTTTTATAAACGAAAACACATGTAAAAACCGAGGAATGGTAAAATACGACATAAAGAAATAAATAATTGGTCCATTCATGAAACTTGCCAAACACGTTTTATTTGTCATGAGAACAAAGCAACAAAAGAGTCCATTTAATATCTAGCATAGAAGGGTGTTTTTTGAGGGGGTGTGAGGGTGAGGTTTTTTTTTAACTGAAAATTATTTTGGCATGACCCATTTATGTGATGCATGTGTGTGAAGTACTTTTTGACACTGAATCGAATGGAAAAAATTCAAGACAATATAACAAATACAAATTTTAAGACCAACAACAGGCTCAAATCCCAACAGGGTCGGTCGAGTAAAAAAAATATTTATACTATAGAAATAGAGTTTGCATACAATAGTTACAGGATCACACATACAATATATAATAGTTACAGGATTATACATAATAATACAATACAATATACAATGTTGACAGAGCATTTGACGATAATACTGGAAAAATGCAATACATAATGCATGCTGAAAATTTTTATAAAATCCAACAGTACGCAAACGTAAGTAACCCAATATAGTAACTAAATAACCAAAATTAAATATATATAAATTTTGTGGTGCAAAATATAAGTTACTTTCCTAGCCAGTATTATACAATTATTGTCCGTTGAAGATCTCCCAGTGCATATCTAACTGTTTCTTAAAACTCTTTACACTCGCTGAATTTATAACATTTGGTGGCAAATCATTCCAATCATTGATTATCCTATTGTAAAAATAGTGTTTTCCCCCTTCCCTATTAAATTGAGATTTGAACAATTTGCATCCATTTCCTCGTGTCCTATTGTCAGTAACAAATTCTAAATCCTTAACTTCACCATGTGCAATAAGTTTATACAACTGGAACAAATCCCCTCTTGCTCTTCTTTCCTGCAGTGTATAATTTTTCCAATCTATCCTCATATGATATGCTAAAATAGTCTGAATAATTTTTGTTGCTCTGTGTTGAACTTCTTCCAGTAAATCAATGTCCTTTTTTAAAAAAGGTCACCAAAAATTTATTGCATTCTCAAGATGAGGCCAAATCAAACCTCTATACAATAGTAATACGATATCACTAGATCAAAATGAAACACTTCTTTTTTATATAACCTAACATCCTATTTGCCTTTTTACTAGCTGCCCTACATTGTTTCCCCGTTCTTTACTAACCAACACCCCCAGATCACTGACAACATTAGTATAATTTTTTCTAATACCTTTCGAATTGTAACACGCTGTTTGATTTTGGTTTCCCTTATCCCATTAAAAGTTACAGTCATTTATATAGACAAAATCAAATATATCGACTAATGTAAAAACGTTCCTTATTTCATTACTTATTCTTTATCTGTTATACTTTTTTACTTAGTATTTCAATTATTCACAGCTAATTACTAATTTTATAACTAAATGGTAGTTTTTCTATTAAATTTTGGTTGTTTATTAACATTTTCCACTCAGTTTTGGTGCATTACGTACATTTTTATACTACAAACTATAAAATAGACAAATGGCCTATTACTTTTTAAAGGATAGTTATATACCGTCTTGATTTTTTCCATTCGATTCAGCGTCGAAAAAATACTCCACATACAAGTGTCACATGCCTGGGTTATACTAAAATTAATTTTCAGTTTAAAAATCTCCTCTCACTTCTCACCCCCTCAAAAAATACCCTTCTATGTTAGATATTTTTACGGACTCTTTTGTTTCTTTGTTCTCATGACTAACAAAACGTTTTTGTCAAGTTTCATGAACGGAACAATTTTTAATTTTTTTTAATGTTGTATTTTTGTATTTTACCTTTCCTCGACTCGATTTCCACGTGTCTTCATTTATAAAAAGGACTGTAACTGTTTTTAGATTTGTTTAATAATTTTTTTTTTTTTTTTTTTTTTTTTTTTTTTTTTTTGATTCAGCATTAAAAATTAATCTAAAAACATGTGTCATATGCCTAGATTGTTCAAATATTATTTTTTCAATTATAAACTCAACACAAAAACACCATTCTTTGCTATATATTTTGATGAACTCTTTTGATTATTCATTTTTGAGATAAATAGAACATTTCTGCCAAGTTTCATCAACGGACCAATTTTTTTTGTTTTTCTTGTGATTTTTGGCATTCTTTTACCATACTATTGATGTTTAACGTGATCCCTGTAAAACCGCATTTTTGAAGCGTATTGAGAATCTTGTCCTATTATATTAGTAAGACCTGGCACTTGCAAGAATAAGCAAATCGAACACAAAGCAATGCAAATATACTCTATGATCAGGGGTCAATCGAAATTATAATTTATTTGCTTTAAATTTATGGGCAGAGGATGCAAGCTACAAAAACTATATGACAATTTTATTAAAGAATAATTCTGCTTCAGAGAAAAAAAACCCTCATAAATCAGCTTTCTACTATTAATATTGAGTTTATGCCCGATGCTTAATGATATATACTGTGGATAACTTAAGTTCAGAATTGTTTTTCTTAATTTTTCAGCATTACGTTTCACTTGATAATTTTTTAAAAGATATATTTATGAATAAAATAATTATAGTTTTTTTTTTTTTTTTTTTTTTTTTTAATCGAATGAAATATTGCGCTGTATAAAATATCAATTAAAAATAGAAATTATTGCTTTTAAAGCATATAAAAAGTTACATGAAAAAGTTGTTTTTGGTGTCAAAAGAATTTTACACCCATTAACTAAAAAGTTAACTAAGTCACAACCTCATAGGTCACCACAAGGATACTACCATACTGCTGACATAACACGGCTAAAATACAATACAGAAAGCATGTATCGACTGTATTCCTTATTGTATCATGCGTATTATGTATTTCGATGTAACCAATAAACCATCACAATACTGATTGCTCATAGCTAAAAAAATAGCTGCGTTTGGCTTAGGTATCTTAGTAGAAAATAGTTGAATAATTATCTTATTCATTAGGAAATGTGTGCCTTAAGTTCTACATATCCGTTATTTTAACATGCATCCTAACACTTATAATGGATTTAAAATATCTGTTAAAATAAAATGATGTTGACAAAATTCACATTCTTCTGCTCCACTTTTTTTACATTATCTGAAAAAGATGGAAATCAGATGAATAAAGAATTAAATAAATTAAAGAAAGCAATTCATGAATGCAAAGTAAAATGAACTTCTAACACAAATAGGAATGTCTGTTAAATATAAATTTGAAGAAATCAAATTCTCTTAAATTGAAAAACAAATGTGAATCAATTTAGATCTGAATTTAGAAAAAACTTTAAAAATTGATTAACTAAATCAAGTTTTCAGAAATAAACCTTTACATAAAAATTCTTTATAGGAATAGAAGTTCATGTCATTAGAAGAAATTCAATAAGCTTTGTTAGAAGCAGCAAAACATTATTTTTTTTTCTAAAATGACGTCTGGAAAAATACATTATGATGGCTCTATTGGTTGGTTAAATGATACTGGAACTCCCACGTTTCTTTTTATAGAAATTTAACGAAGAAAATCAATATGATCATTATGATGAAACAATCTTATTCAGCGAATGTTAAGGTAAATTCCACGGTTTGCAGTGGTAGCGTAATAACAATTTGTGACTCCAAAAAAGACATTTCTGAAGAATTTATTATCCATTAAGGAATAAGTATTTGATTTTTCTTTTGTATATTTTGTATTGGATAGAAATATATTACGTAAACTTTGATTTCGTAACAATTTAGATGGGTAAAATATTTTCATTCCTCAATTTGAAGAATGGAATTTATTTGTAACAATATAGAAACAAGTTTTGAAAGTTTATCTTGATTTTATTGATTCCCGTACTGTTTTCAATGATTGTTTTTAAGCATGTTTCCAGAATTAAAAATTATGAGAATTTATTATATTAGACTAGAGTTGATTAGGTTGATTTTCATTATAACTTTTATCTTAATTGTAATTTTCATTATAATTTTGATTGTTATGTTTAAAATGCCTGACAATCGATTAGATTAGAATAAAATTGATGAGATGAATTTTCACTATAATTTTTGCCTTAATTATTATTTTCATCACAATTTTGATTGTTATGTTTAAAATGCCTAAATGCAAATATTACTGATTAGAAGTTTATGGAGGAACTACATAAAGATTACAAAATACTATGTAATGTTCTTTCGGGTGATCGTATGCAGACATCTCAAACACGTGCGGAATTTTCCCGGAATTGCAATTTCCGGAAGTGCAAACGTATTCATTAAAAATTTGAACTGATAAACTTCAAAGCATAATGATTACTGTATATAACTGCAAAAAACATGCATATGAAGACATTATCATTCTACTTTGTTTCGTAATTGATTCAGGGAAATGTTATTCATTTACGACGATTTTCTCTTCAAATACAGAAACTATGGTACAACATTTTTCCAAGTTATAAATAGCATTTATTATTGAAATCGAATTTACACTTTGAGCCTTTCATTTAGTTATATTGAAGAAAGTGTTAATGATAAAAATTTTGCTATTGAACTTAATTAGAAATAGGATGTGAAAACTTTTATTCAATGAAATAACTATTTCTAGAAATAATGAATTGAGACAGTTAAATAGAGAAATAATCGTATGATTTGATTTAATATGTTATTTCGTTTAGTAAAGGACTTTATCTAGTAACAGCGTAAAATAATTAGCTGAATTCTGTCACTGGTTATTTTATAGATTATCTAGTTATTTAATAGAATAACTAGATGTTATACTAACTATTATGAAACTATTGCTAACTATTCACATTATAGTTCAATCAGTATTCCATAAATTTACTACCATGAAATTTGTAGAATAGCTAATTTAATAACTCAATAATACAACTATATAAACTCAATCAATAAATATCTAAATATAACAATTGCACTGATGAGTGATGTTTCATATTTCGTTTAAATATGACTGCATTAATGTATCGTTTTGAAATTCAGATATTTTTGTATTTTATTGTATTAATATTGTCACTTGCTTGCATAAAACTTCAATACCATGTTAGTTATAAATCTAGTGGCTGTAATTTTTCTGAATATAATATTTTTTCCAACATATTGAATTTTTTTATTTAAAATCTTTTATAACATATTATGAAATGTATTAGTTTCAAAACAGTATTATTTGTACTATACATTTTAGCTTCCAATAGTCAAGCACGTAATGAAAATTTTCAATTTTTGCAATATTTTTAAAAATTGAATGACTGCGGATGTAGATGGCATTATGCAAATATCGTATCTTACAAAGGATCATTATTGACTCACTAGTTGTCAATGAAACTTCAGCGCTCTGAAGGTGTAGAAAGGTGCATTGGGATGATGATACGAAGTTTTTATGAATTTTAGTCAAATAGTGACCTGCTTGATGGCTGATGCATTGAAGCAGGGTTGAAAGTTGTCGCACATTTCTTTAGCATTGATCGTTCAGAAACTTTTCGAATATAATTTTTTTTTTCAAAGACGTTTAACAGTTGTCCGAAGATCACTGCACCTGAGCATGTAAGTGCTACAACCCAGTCAAAGGATAGATGCAGGACTATGTAAACGAATTAGGCTAAAATGGTAAATGGGTGTATCCGCCATGTTGACAGCCTAAAAATTCAGTGAAATCAGAATTGAGTGCAGCGATTCACTCACTCAATACCACGCTCTTTCTTCTATTTATCTTGGTAACATATTATTTAAAATTGTGTGATTTAATGAACTCTGATAATGATTATTATTCACCGAACTAGCAGCCATCTCAAACATTCATTTTGCGAGTTTCGTATCATCACCCAAATTTCAAAATTACGAAATAGTATATTTTAGTTTAAATATAGTATTAAAATAGCATACAGACAAAAAATGGGAATCAAAAGACCATCCATGGTATTGGATATTAGTAAAATGGAATTTAGTGGGATCCATCAATGATGTCACAGTTTCTTTAAAATTTTCACATTGTGAGAAATTTTCATATAACTTTAGTGAATATTTATTTGTATTATACACTTTGAATTTTTTTTAGATTATTAATGGTATTTAATAAACAGAAGGTTTCAGTAATTTATTCAATAATTAGCAAAAATTTAAACGAGATGTCAAGGGAAATCGAAGTCGGTTTTTTATAATCTACAGCTTGTTCTTAACTACTTGATAAGCTGACAACGAGGACAACTTAGTAATTAAAAATAGATTTACCTGTAGCTTTATTAATAATGAAGAAGATGAAGCATCTGAAAAAGATGAAAAAATAACCTTTATCACATAAATTCTTTTCATGATTTTTTTTATTGAAGCCGAGTTAAAAAAAAATACTTAAACACCTTTATTTCAATGTCAAGAATATTTTGGGTATTATTGACTTTATTACAATTTTTGGTGTGTTAATAGGTCAATCCATAGTGGAACGCTGTCGCATTTCTAAATAGTAATGAAGCGGAATCGACGAATAAACTCCATATCTACATTCATAGTTGCAGTGTCACTTGGAAATGCATTATCAATCAGTATTGTGCACTAAAAGTTTCAGACAAGAGGGTAGTATGCCCAAGTTCCACATGTTTGTGACACCTAAGTTAGATTGGCAGGATTTTACTGATGACGTCAAAATTCCAATTGGTCAGAATCAAATTGGAGGAATGACTTGTTCGTGGACAATTTGACGTTTTCTCTGGAATCAGATGATAACCATGTAAGAGCGTAAAAAACACAAGGCAATCCGACCAAGAACCTCACGCATTGTCGTGTGAGGTGGTAGTGTTACGGGAGAGATAATAGTGTTGCAATGAGGGCATAAATTTGAATTTTACTGTATCACACCGAACTGTAACATTCAGTGATTCTGTAAACGACTGTGGGGTTTTGGAATGAAGTCTTATACTCCAATGTTGCAGCAGTTGGCGCTGAGTTCCTGACTTATTTATTAAGGGCGATAAAGACTGACATATTGAGCCACAATTCTTAATGAGCATTTTGGAGAGAGACAGCTTTTTTTTTTTTTTTTTTTTTTTGTATGAAATCACACAAGCATTCCAATATTTTTAATCACATTAAAAATCTTTGCAGTGCTTTTAAGTGTGCTGTATATGTATGTTTGCATCATGCAGCCTGTCTCAGAGAGTTGAAACTCTTAATAAAAGAATTTTCATTGCTAACATCAGCTACGGTTGATCACAATGTTTGAAAGGATGGAAAATCATTGCAAACTTTGTGTAAAAGTCTGAGTTTGTAACATAAGTTTTTATGGCTGAAAACTAAAGAGTTTATTTCATACAAATATATTACTTTTCTTTAACGAAAAAGCATATTTTCTACCTTTAAGATCTATTTTGGTTTAATCAAAACTTTAATTGTCCGTCGTTGTTGATTTAACTTCTGCGTGCTTAACGTATGGAAGTCATAGTACAATATAAAAAGAATACAACAAAAAGTTGCAGCCGATTCTTCGGACTAGAGTATCAATACGTACATCCAAACAAAATATTCTAGGCATTATATACAGTCCTTTTATCACAAACCCTAACTTTGTTCTCAATGCTTCAAGGAATCCACGTAGATAATGATCTATCTTTGTACTCTTTGTTATCTCATATACCCATGCGCTCGGAGAAATGGGCAAGAAAAGAATTAAGTTGAACAAGATATCACTGACCTGCGTGCAATCTTACCAGAAGGAATCAATGACAGAAAAAGTAGTAACTAAAGACAGAATTCTGTAAGAATAAGAAGGAAAAGTACTCCATTAAGGTCATTGGATTGTCTCCATTTACGAATAATAAGTCGGTTAACCGTTACAATTGCAACTATTTATATAAGATTTCACGTCATTCACCAGTGTATTTTAGTTACACGAAATATAATCTTTTGTAAATGTATTATTTTATAACTTAAATCATATAGAACATGGGGCTTTTCTATTTTTATAATAAAATAATTGTTGTTTTCAATAAAAAAATATCAAATATTTATATTACAAAAAAGTTAAATTAAAGTTATGTATTCTATAAAGATAACTTTACAAATAGTTCGTGTACCATTAACCGAATATTTGTTAGCTTTGACACAAGCATTACATTTCAGAAAGCTCAAGGATGAGGAAATAAGGACTAAAAATACTTTTTCAAGAACTAATATTGATCCACATAGTTTTAATTCTAATACTTAAAAAAAAAAAAAAAAAAAAAGCCTTAAATTACATATTCACAATGGGAAACCATAGAAAATTCTTTTTATAATACGAAACAGTTTGAATAATCAATTTGAGAACACTTTGAGTTTAAGTTTATAATTATTATACAATAAAGTTATTTTTTCTTATCAAGAACTAAACTTCTTTGTTCGATCAGAAAAAGTATATTGTATTTTTATTTGTGATCTACAGTTTCACATTAAGGCATTAGCTTATAAATTTATGCATTTAGAAAGTAAATTCTTATCTTACCATAGGCAGTAGTCAGAACCTATTCAAAACGTATATCATATTGCGTGATGCTTTCTACTTCAGAGTTATGGTAACAAGTTTTAATGATTACAAACAATAATAATTTTGGCTTATTGTCCATTCAAATTATGTACATATTTATAATATTGTGAAGAATAATATTAGCACGAAATTTTTTTAAAATTATTTATTACAATAAGTTACCTTTATCACAACACTATAAAATGCTTATCACTCATAAGAAGAAAAAAATTAGCACATTTCATCGATTCAAAGACGACGTTCTTTTTAGCTCACAATTACAAGACAAATCTCTGTTGTCATGAAACCACTCTATTACAAAACGACGATAGTTTAAATTTTATCATGAAAAATTCCTTTGCTTTCCTGATCAATCGCTTTGCCTTGAATTATTGAAATTACCACCTACTTTCAATTTATTGCTTCGTAAATTATTCTTAACATTCGTCAGTATTTTTCATACGAAACTTGCTACCTCGCCATCAATCTTCACTAGTTCCTGTGTAAGGCGGAATAGAAGAAAAAAAAAGGAAAAAAAAAAGGCTCCAAGCGTTTCTGTTCAATTTGTATTAGACGGTCTTTGTAAGTTAGAGAATAACTTTTTAGTTTTCTTGATTGTTTTATACAAGCCTAAATAACTTTTTATAACTTATTCCTTTTAAATGGAAAGTTTATAACTTTCCATATAAAAGGAATTCCTTAAAAATATGCGCTTTAGTCTAATTTTCATAGAAAATATAGAATACTTCATGCAAAATGTGGTTTCATGAGGCAATTTTTTGCAAATAACTTTTAAATGTTTAATGGTTCATTTGATTGTAAGTAATTTAAGTTATTAAGGAATTTAAGGTACATATCAATAGGGAATTGTACACATTATTAGGAATTACATCAATAAAGATAAACAAAATTGGATTAAGTAATGTAATAATTAATGTCATCATGTTTAGAAAGTAGGAATTTATTGTAGGCTTTAATCGATTGTAAAATCGATAATAAAAAATAAAAGTAGGGAGATTGTTGGTTTACTCAAAATTCAATGACAAAAAAACATTTTCTATACTGTAAGCTATTTGCAATTGTAACCGACTTTAATAATAACAGATGCTTAAAGTCATTGAATTATTTCCTTTTGGAAAAACAACGTCGTCCTGTATTAAGTTTTTAATAAAACATTTCTCAAATTTTTTTGGTCTTTTGAAATGTTTAATAAATAAATTTAAATCACGTTCTTTTATAAAAAATTTCATAAAATCTATCAGGATACAGATTCATAAAAAAAATTTCATGTGAAAATATTAAGTGTTTAGATACTATTAGTTAAATTATGAATGAAAACATCATAAAAGTATTGGAAAAAAAAAAGGATATGATTAATCCTGTAAACTCTGCGGAGTTATATGTCTGGTAAATGTCATACGGTATTCTGCCGACATAAGTTAAAAAGCAGTAAGATTACACTTTCTGATTAGTCTTTAGAAAATAATCTTTATACTTGAATGAATGGCTAAAATTCCTACGTCATAAAAATATATGCATTTGTACAGAAATATACACTTTCAAAATGCTGATCAGAAAGTGTTAAAATGTGCATTTGAATTTTTTTACTTTCAATTAACCATATAGTCTGGGCGCTAATGTTGAAAAAAGTGGTCCCGTGGGCCACTTCATGATGCAAACATGTGGGTGGTGTCATTCGCTTCGTATGAATGCGTAGAAAATGAATTTCGATGGTGGGTATCTGGCATCCGGGTATGAGAGGCGCTACACTCGAAAATCCAAAATGGCCGCCTCCTTACCATCTAACTTAGGTTTTTGCCGAATAATGGCTTTCCAGATCATTTTATCAACTAGTTGACTCTAAAAGAAACTTGTAGGAAATAAAAATTCCTTTCCAATGGTATGTAATACATGTATGTTAAAAAAATTACAAAATTCAAAATGGCCGCCGGATTGCGATTTTAAGTACGTTTTTCAGGTTGATTGACTGGTTTGTGAGCTCAATGTCATATACTTGTGCAAAATAACGGCTAATCAGTCCAGGACCTGCAACTTAATGTGGATACCGAACCAAAAAGAACATCCATGCCTAATCCGGGATTCGAACCCGCCACCCTTAACATGCGAAGCCAGAGTTAACTACACAGCCATCAGATCAGTTAGAAAGGCAGACTGGGATTTGCACTTGGTAGCCACACAGGACTTCATAAAGTATGCCTTTGATCGACTAAACTCTGCAAGAAGGATTCTACTGTACTTGATGGATATGGAGAGATTTAATATAATGCATACAACTATATTGATCTAAACATCCCCACCTCCACAATTCTCATAAAAAATGCTTTAATGGCGTAAAAAATTGAAAAACTAATGCCTTTAACCCAGAGTTCTCATTCCTTCAGCATACCTCATCAACGATCGTTTTTTCATCTCTCCTCAGTTTTACGTATAAGAAAGGATAATATAAGAATTATTGAAAAGTAAATCGCCAAAATCATCTATTTGACGAAGGATTTTTATTTTTTATTTTGTAAGCCCCATACAAGAATTATGGTAAAAAATGTCGACAAACTGGCAATTTTTTCTAAATGAATGATGAAGATATTAAAACTTTAAATGACACAAATTGACATTAGAATTATAGTGTAATTGAAAGTTATGCGATGTTCCACACCCCTAGTTTTACTTGTGATGGCAATACTTGGCTCTTTATTAAAATGTTGCTACTAATTGCGTCATTAATTTGAAAATGTTTGTGACTATTGCCAATGCTATTTTTAAATTTATATTAAAAAAATTGAATTCACTTTGTTAAAAAATACAATCAACACAAAATAATATTTTACTTATGTTTTTAAATAGTATTGCATACTATGCATTATTTGTTTATTTACTCTGAATTCTTTTAATCAAAAAAGTATTAATTTGTTGGTTGAATTTTTATAATGGAATTACTTTGTTGTAAAATGCACTAATTATTTTACCATTACATTTACTAATAAGTTTCCATTACTACTGTTATTATTGGTAAAACATTTCACACGTTTTTAATCAATATTTTGACGGATACTGTGATCACAATGAAAGCATTAGGTCAAGGACAAAGGTTAAAGAGACCTCTTAAATAATGTTTCTTTTAAAAACAAAATTTTCCATAATGGAAATTATTACTCAATAATTTGAAGCTTTACTTGCATTTGAACATTGTTATAGTGTTATGAATTGTATCACAGAGTTCATTTTAAAAAATGTTTCAGCGATGGCTCTTTTCATTTTGAATTTCAATAAAAATCTTTACTAAAAACCAAAGAATTTTCAGATGTTTTCGGATTGTAAGATTCCTTCTTGTTTGTAGGCAATCGGAATCCTTTACGTTTGGTTGAGTCTGTATTATAGATTTTGTTTTCACGCCGCTTTCCAATTTATTTTTATTGATTTTCCTAACATAAAAACTCACAGAACTAAGCTACAAAAGACATCACATGTCTTTTTTCAAAAACTAAATCCCATTGTGCAACTTCAAAATATATCTTTATTACGTTTATCTTCAGAGTTTGACAATTTTATAGAAAATAAATACATTACGCACATTAAAAATTACCTTTCCAATACTTCATGTTTATTAACATGTTTATTAAAAACCTAATTGTAATTTAAATGTAAAAACTTAATGTATTTAAATGCTAAAAATATCATACATATATTTGAAAAATAAAATCTAAAATTAGTTTTTCTAATACCAATATTCATTGGAAAAATTTGTCTTTAATTTTTGAAAAAAACTCATAATTTATTTCACTTTTAACAAGTGCTAAGAAAATAACTGATCTGAATAAAAAATTTCATTTGCTCATATTTAATTGAATAAGTAAAGTTTAATTATTTCATTAGGTTCTAATTACATCAGTCATAATTCAATTTTGTAACTTCTTTATTATTTTAATTCTAAATGATACATAATGATTAGCTGCATGGAACTTGCTAGTATCGTACATATTACTTAAATAGCTTTTTCATTGTTTTCAGTCAGATTTTTTTTAGATTTTTTGCAGTTCTCCACGTTTTGGAACATTCTAACTTCAATCTCCACGTTTTGAAACATTCTGACTTAAAAGAAAATGGTCTAGAAAAAAATGCCTGTTTGTGTGTTCGTGTGACTTGGTCCGCATAATTCCCTAATGAATTGACCTGCGATGTTCATATTTGGTGTATGGATTAATGGTGGTCATAAGACCGGTCATTAAAGTTTTCGTTAAAATTGCGCATGGGCAAAATATGAAAACATAAAAATATCAAGTTTTTTAGAAATTTCTAAAAAACGGCTCTAACAATTTGTAACAAAATCGCTAAGCTGTTTTAAACATCCTCATGTTTGAAATTCCTGTAAAAACACTATAAAGGTCTAAAAATTTGAAAACAGAATGTTTTTATCACAGAGTTCTCTTCCCTTGAGCATCGCTCATCAAAGGCCATTTTTCACCTCTCCTCTGTTTCACTTACAAGAAAAGATAAAGTCAGAATTATTGAAAAGTATATCGCCAAATTCATCATTTTGTCGTTTTTTTTTGTTTTTGTTTTTTTTACCCATCTTAGAATTATCGCCAAAAATATCGACAAACTCGTCATTTTTTCAAAGGAATGAACATGTGAAAATTGTAATAATAATATTCCAGGTCAAATTTAATTGTAGTGTCCTGTATTATAGTCGAAGTTGTCTTATGTTAAACATTCTTAGTTCATAGAATTTTGTTTAAAAAATATTTAAAATGACCACTTTTTTAAAAACATCAAAATTAAAAACTAAATTAAAAATAAATTATTGCATAACTGCGTAATATAATAGTAGATTTTTACTGTGAATTTATACACTTTAAAACACAAAAAGCACAGTGTACTTTCAAAATGTTTCATAAAATCTGGAGTTCAGGATGCATTAAAATAAAACTTAAATTTCACATTTTTAAAGCTACAGTTAGAGCAGTCTTTTTGTATGTCTGCGAAACTTGGAATCTAACCAAACAACAAGAAGATAAGCTCGATGTATTTCAGACCAAATGCATTAGAAATATTCTTAAAATATATTGGCTAAATAAAATATCAAATGTTGAAATATACAAAAAATCTTATTGTAAACCCATAACAACAATAATACAAAAACGAAGATGCCAGTGGGTAGGACATGTTTTACGGATGTCTCCATTAGACCCAACTTGGGCATCTGATGGAAGAAGAAAAAGAGGTCGCCCAAAATACACATGGGGTCATAAGATAATAAAAGAACGGAATTCTCTTGGGTGGCCGAACTGGGGAACAGCCAGGACAGCAGCATCACACCGGAAGGAATGGAAGGCTATGCTCCTGGCCTCATACCCCACTTGAGCGTAAATAGATTTAAGTCAAGTCAAAGTATATTACAATTTTATTTTTTTCAATTGGTTGATTCAAACTAATGTTTACCTTGATGAAAAAAGTTTTTTTCATCAAGGAACAAGTACTAGTTCTCTAGAATGAAGTTAAATATGTAGCCTATAAATTCGAAAATGTTTTATGAAAATTAATGATTATTTCCCATTTTTTCCAAATTCTAATGTGCATTGCCTAAAATTACAAAATTACTACATACACTCACTTCCGAAAGTTAAGCATGAAGAGAAAAATCATAATTTCCGTAAGCCAATCTGAATCAAAGAAGCTGAAATGTTCTGCAAAGGTAAAAGGAAGTATGCAAATATGTTAGGTAAAAGCCAATCATGGTTTAGCGTCTAGAAATATGCAAAACAGGCAGTCGTATAAGAAAAAGGCATTGTGATGGGTTACAAAAGTTGCATATAAGTGAAAGGTGTGAATGTGAAAGAGTTGCTGATGAAAGGTGTTTAGAACACTTGTACAATTTGTTTTCAAGCTACACATGTTTCAATGATTTCCAGAAGACGAATGGAAGATTCTGAGAACTGGTGGTCTGTTGAACGCATTGAAGCAGGACAGTTTATCATAGATGTTGCTCTTTTTGTCGACGTTCATCATTCCATCATTTTATTATGGAAACAACCCCAAACCAGCTAAATAGTTGTCAGAAGACCTGTAGCCGGTCTTTCAAGGGTTACGACCCCCAGGGGCGGATTTAGAGGTCAATCAAGGGGGGTGCGATTATGACCATGAGTGTTTACAGTGGCGGTGATAGTTTGTCAACTTGGGGGACAGGGGGAGGGGTATCATCAATGGTTCAATGAAAGATAAAAATTAGAGGGTTTAACTATCCTCTTTTGCACCCCATACAAAAAATTACCCCGAAAATGTAATACAAAATAAAATTATAAATATTTAGTATTTTTTATTAGAGGAAAGTATTTAAGAGCGCAAAAAAAAATCTTATGCAGTTCAGGTGAAGTGTAAAAAGTTCAACAACCCTGAAAATTCAACTTTTTTATACAAGTTAATTTACCAATATATTCAACATCATAAATCATTTAATGCAGAAAAAGACGGCAGATCTTTCACATTTTTAGACAACACTGCAGGTACGCAAAACTCTTTATTTATAAGGTTTTAATAATTTCCGAAGTTAAATAAGGCTTTTCAACTCAGTTTGACATCACATTAGTAAATTAAAATATAAGTTACATAAACTTGAGACTATACACTATAACTGTACACTATAATATTTATCATTGTATTCAAATTTGATATGGTATGATTTACTGTTTTCATATTTTTCTTCATTTAAATGAAAATGGAGAATTTGGCAATATTTTTGGCAATAATTTTTACATGGGATAAGAAAAAACTCCAAAACGGCGAAATTGGTGATGATATTCAATAGACATTACACTGTCCTTTCTTGTGCGAAAAACAGAAAAATATCAATCGTTGATGGACGATGCTCAAGGGCAAAGAGCTCTGTGTTAAAGACACACATTTTTCAAATTTTTACGCTTTTATCAGATTTCTTCGGGAATTCCGGATGTGGGGACGATTAAAACTCCTTAAGAGGCATTAGATTCTTGATTTCACCCTTATGCGAATGCGCAACCTTAATCGTAGGTCCCATGGCTTCCACTAATCCGTACACCAAATTTGAATACTGTACGTCAATTCGTTTAGGAGTTATGCTTACCACATAGACATTTTAACTAGACTACTTTTTTGGAATCAGTATCTTTCAAAACTTAAGAAAATGGTAAGGGAGGGGGTCGATTTTTTTTTTACTGACTGCTGTACACTTTCATTGCCCTATGTAAACATATGGGTAATTGAAAGTAAAAGCGTGTTTGACTATGATTCTCAATATTTTGAAAAGAAGTACATAACAACATGGAACTCGCTTTAAACTGTTGAGGATAAATGACTTTTTTATAATTTAAGAAAGTAATTTTGTTTGATATTGTTAAAGGGTTTTTATGATTTTGCATATGAAAGGGTGCAGATACAATGCTTATTCCAGCAAAATAAGTTAATTTTTATGAGAATGAAATACTTTGAATCATTCGGACAAAAATGAAATATTTAAACATTTTTCGGAAAGAAAAAAAAATATATAAACAAAATTGTTACTGAAATATCACATTTTGTAAAATAAGAAATAAAATTTAAAAAAAAAAATCTAATTAAGGTTTAGTTACCTTAACACTATACATATTGATGCACTAAGACTGCTTTAACTAAATTAATATATATTTGAACTTTAGAGTAAAAAAAAAAGAGTGAGTCCGTTCACCTCAATGTGTGTGTACATTTTTTTAATAAAAAAATTATATTCGAATACAAGATAGTTTTTACTATGGCTCTTACAAGATTTTTTTTTCTTATTTATCATGTAAACTTTCTTTTCTTTTTATTGGTTAAATACGCATCAATAATATTAGTATCAAAATATACAAAGATTTTCTATATTAATCCAGAATAAATTTCTTTTAAAATTTTAATATGATTCTAATTTGGTTAGAAGATTGCTAATATCAAACGGTATGTGTGCTTTATTTATGACAGCATCGAAAGTTTTTTATGTGAAGGCGGACCATAGTTAAACTGGTGTTGTTTAGATCAGTCCGGAGTCTGTAGAAATTAGTAAATAATTTTGAAATTTTGTATTAGTACTGCTGGGAAAATCTGGAAACATTTTATAAACATTATCATAAAAAATTTCAAATGAAAACTTAAAGAAATAACTGTTGGGATTTTTGATAATTACGCTTCAAGAACAACAATATATTTAAAACTTCATTGGAGTGATTTCATTTTGTTTTATTATTTAATTTATAAGGAATAGCATGTAAAGCTAACAGCCATATAAGCCCTTTTTACCTTAAAGTTACCAAAAATGCTCTAAATAGATGGATTTTAACTATACCCAACCTGTACTTTAATATAAGTTTTGAGATTGGTTTAACATAACTGATGTATGCTTTCTCTTACAAATATGATTTACAGAGAACTTAAATTAAGAAAATGTACTCAAAGCCCATCTTAAACCGTCAACACACAAATCTTCATATTAAAAATAAAGGGGAGGGGGGGGGGGAGACTAATACAGAATCAAGAATAATACAGAATATAACTACAAGATAATGCAATGCACCGGGACAACTTTAGATTCTGATTAATTTGTTTACAAAGCAGGGAACATATGCCAGATGGTCTTTCAAGGGGAAAATGGACTTCATTTGCATCTTAAATAAGAGAAACCTCGGAAAACTATCAAGAAATAGCTCAACAATCGACGTCAGATTACTAGTCAAAATTTCTAGAGTGTTTACTCAATCTGAAAACAGACTACAGAGCACCAAAAATTGCTCGATCCGGTGACATTTCGCATGGTAGGCGAGTATGAATCTTGAGAGAGAGATTGGAGCATAGCAATATTTAAAAACGTGTTTGGCTAGGATCCTCAATATTTGTTTTTTTGAAAAAAAAAAAGCTAAAAACTCTATGGAACTCACTTTAAACTGTTAAGGATAAATTACATTTTTATAATTTAAGAAAGTAATTTTGATTGACATTATCAAAAGACTTTTATGATTTTGCATATGAAAGGGTGCATATACAATGGGTTAATCCAGTAAAATCAGTTTATTTTTATAAGAATTGAATATTTTATTATCTATTCATATACTGATGGTATTGAATTGAGAGTTACGTTGATGATTGTACAAAATACCAAATATGAGAATGTGGGATAAATCACTACTTCTGATCATTCGGTCAAAAATGAAATATTCAAACATATTTAGAAAAAGAAAAAAAAATGCCTAAACTAAAACAAAATGTTAATGATATTACATTTTGTAAAATAAATAGTAACACTAAAAATATCTTATCATGGTTATATATTACTGTCAATTATCTTGCACTGCCATACCAATCGAAGAAACAAACAATCTAGGTCTAGACATCGCAAGCACACTCCAACTCAAGCAAGAAAGACCATTCCATCACTTCCACCTCAGAGTCGAGGCTTTTTAGTAATTTTCAACGCACATGTGAATGGTGCAATGTCACGTGCAAGGGAAGGGATAGTATGACCCCTCAAGTTTTATTGCTTTGTCTGTGTCCTTAGTTTCAAGGTCACCCAAAGAAGGGGTCATTTTTCCCCCCTTCCCTGAGCTGTTTTAAGATTTTTTGAAGAGAACGAAGGGAAACTTCCTGGTCCTAATTTAGTGATAGCGTCTTTATCGGAACTGTAAGTTCTTACAATATTCTGTAGAATTGTAATAATGCTATATACCGATTTGATCAAAGAAATTTTCTTAATTACGAATTAGGCATTTTATTTTCCAATTATAATCACAGGTTTTTTCAAAAGTTATTTTAGTGCACGATTTTTTGTACATAGAATGAAGTTTAGGGGGTGCGATGGCACCCCGATATTAAACCTTTATAATTAATTGACCTCTGATCAAGAAGTAAACCTACAGAATGCTAATTGCAATCAAAAACTTGTTAGTCTTTGGTCCCATCTCATACTCTATACTCTCAAATGAGAAAATCGTGCTGAAATTGAGAAATTTTTTAATGGTATTGTGAGAAATTTTTTAATTTGAGAATCACACCAGGTGTAAAGATTCGTTGACCGGTACATTGCAGGTCATTACAATCCCGATCTACTCGTCAAGTCTCAAGCCCATTCCTTCTACGGGTAATGAAATAAGGAACTCGGTTAGGTGGCTTAAAAATCTGTATTAATGAGGCATGAAAAATATCAGAAAAAGCTTAGTTTTGTTTGCTGATTTCCCATCGATATTGATATCAAATAAAAAATATATCTTCCAATTATTAATGAGATTTCAATTTTTTTTTACTTTGAACTCGGTGGAAACTGCTATTTAAAAATAATTTAGACGAGATACTTCATGGGGGGTGCGGTCGCACCCCCCGCACCCCCCCTAAATCCGCGCCTGACGACCCCCATGGAAGATCAATATATTGCTATTGCAGCCAAACGGAATCGAAGATCGCCTTCCACACGTGTGACATCTATGGTTGCAGCGGCCATTGGTAAGACGATATCTGTCACTACTGTTCGTCGAAGGCTACACATGAATGGTCTGTACGTCCGTGTACCACGAGTTTGTGTTTCTTTATCCGTCCAATCCAAAGGAGCACGATTAAAGTGGTGCCGCCAGCATGTGAATTGAACTGTGTTTAATTGGGGCAACGTTATGTTTATAGATGAGTCCAGATTTGCCCTACAACCCGATGATAAGCGTGTAAGGGTCTGGAGGGAACAAGGCTCATGCAATTGGCCCCAAGAACATCACCGAACATTACGCATTCCTCGGTAGAAGCATCTTGATCTGGGCAGAGATTTCATTGGTATATCGCACCGACCGCACATCTTCAGGCGAGGTTCCGTGACGGCTCAACGGTATCGAGATGAAGTGTTAGATCCCGTTGCGAAATTGTACACTGCAGCAGTTTGTCCTTCTTTCGTTTCAATGGACGATAATGCGCGTCCCCATAGAGCTGCCATCGTAGACAACTTTCTAGAGAGTGAGGAGATTGCGAGATGGAGTGGCCGGCTTAATCACATGACCTTAATCTAATTGAAAATATTTGGGATGCCCTCGACCGTGCTGTATGTAGACGTTTCCCACCTCCAGCCACTCTCAGAGATTTAGAAAATGTCTTACAGGAGAAATGGCGATTACTGGACTCTGCGGTGGTTGATCTACCCGTAACATTTTGTTAATGATGCAAATATGACGTCATCTTACAGTTTAGGAATTTTTTTTTTATCTGTCTGTAATTTTTTATTTTGTTTCATGAATAAACATATAATTACTTACTTGCTGCATTTTGTGACAATCAATTTTTTCGCACTTTCCCGCTTCATGCTTAACTTTTATATATGTTTATATGTTTGTATGAGTATATATGTTTGTATCTAAAATGAGTTAGTGTCTAGGAGGAAACAACTTTAGTACGTAGTATTTATGCACTAAATTCTTTCTGTGTAGAATTCTTTGTTTAATGTCTAATGTTTTTAGAAATATATGATTTTTTTTTCTTTCTTAGTTATAAGTTTATGTTCACTCAAATTAACTGAAATTTTGAAAGAATTTTATGTGATCGTTGCCCAAACTACTTCTTCTTGCCTTGATACTTTTGATACTTTTATAGTTGAACAAACCATGTATTAAAAAGAAACATATTTATCATAATAATGCATTAATACATCATGAACTCTTGATCAGTTCATTTAATTTGCATGCACTCAACATCTGGCAAATCAACATTTATTAGTTTAATAACTGGTTCTAAATTTGGCGTCAATTTTTCATAACCTGTGTTTATTTTACTTGCTGATAAATGCGGGATTTTTTTTTTAAATTTCTAATAACTTTTACCCAAATAAATATGTAATTGAAATAAAAGTATTAAACTATAATTATTTTAAATAAATATAACCGGTCCCATTGCGTTACATATTTTTAGTTACAATACATACACTGTGTATTGCTTTTAACACAGCTCACACAAAACGCTGTATCATTTTTCGTTTCGCTTCTGAATGTGTTTTTGTAGAATTTACTTTATACGACTGTATTTGACAGCAGTTCATACTCTCTTTGCATACTCCTTTTACTGTAATGGAATAAAATACGTCGGTGAAACACTAACGTCTAAAGTCCTGTCCAGTTATTAAGTCCTTGATACAATCCAATGTTTCAAAATAGGATTTTTGAATCTTTGAATGAGAAGATGATTCATTTTTTAAAAATTAAAGTTTTAAACTTTGTTTGTTTTTACAACCTGAAAATGATTTCCTTAATTTTCTGGCCATCACCTTATTATGCGTTGAATAAAGACCGAAAAGAATTTGATTGATTTGAAAACTTTTGAAATATTTATAAAAAATTATTCAATTAACTAAATATCGTGCGAATGTGGGTTGCAATTAGTTTCGCAAGTTCAATAATAAGTGTTGGACTGGTTGATTAAATCTCAAATTATATTTCTTTCTAGTTATATCCATACATTCCTGCATTCTAGGGTCCTGTCTTGGAAAATTTAAATTATATTTATTTTCTTTGGAATTTGCTTGGATGTGTTCCTATTTTTAAAACAATATGTTCTTTCATTAACTCTAGTTTTTAAAGAATTTCCATCTAATCATTGTTTAAATTCTTCATAATGTACAAATGCTTTTCGAGTCTGACTATTTATTGAAAATAATAAAATAAACAAATATTTTCATGATGCAGCTATATGATGTATGTTTTATATAATGCTATTTAAAATACATCTCATTTCTATTAATGAACTTTAGATAATAAACACAGTATTCTCTTTAAAGTTCAGCTTAAAGCTGTTTTATGCAATTTCAATACGTTAAGTAAATATTTTTAAATTCTGTTCTGAAAACCTGCAAAATCAGTGCACAATAGACCACGTTCATGCACTTAGTTTCAAAGAAAGTGAATAACGATTAAACTTCAGAACACACTTTAACGAACATCAACCATAAATCATCGACAAGAGACCTTGGGCTTTTGTTCAGAAGCGATTGAATTTACCCTTTCTACTCTAAAAGGAATAATGAATTAGGTCCATTGTCAACTTCATCAGACCTCGTAGAGTTGAAATTTAGTCTCCATGGTCCATAGTTCTGGACAGAGCAGGTGAAGTTTATTAAGGGGACTAGCGTAAAGACAGGACCTAGAGGCCAGTGTCATGCAGTAATTCATAGCTGCTTTCCGTGGAAATCTGATAAGTATATGGGTGATTTACGATCATGGTTTATTTAGAATTTAGTTAAAGCTGTTGGTTTGCTTCAGAGGAAGTTGGGTGATGAATCTTTTGAAGCGTTCTATGCTTAAGTTTTATAGTCTATGTATATTTTCTGATTTGTATTAAGGTATACATATACATTAGGAATTGCAAAATTTGATTCAAGTCTGCATTTTTGTTTTAAAATACTCCCGAGTTCATTACCTTTAAAATAATACCCTTTTCTTTCTGAGATTCAATTTACTTTTTAAATTATAGTGTGTTTTGTGAACCTGTTTTGAATCACGTTCATTAGTGTAGTAAACTTTAAACGCGTTTTCCACAGAATGACATTTTGGTGTTATATGACTTTGCGCCAACGGTCATAACTTCATAATAAATTGTCTGACTTACAAAATTCTAATTTTATTCTGAAGACATAAGTTGTGAATGTGTTTCCTATGGAGAATCTAACATATATTTGTAAACACATTTTTTATGAATATTTTAATCTTAATTTTTTGTTAAAAACTATGTATTTTTAAAACTTTTTATTTAAAAATTTATAATTAATTAAATATTGCAGCCAAATTCAAATTCTCTATAGGAACATGCGTCAATATAGCATCTTTTATTTGCAATAAAAATCATACCTCTAAGTTAATTACAAGTTTTTTATATATGTTCTAATAATGTCCAAATTAGTCACTTTAATTGCAATTAGCTGATTAAAAATATGACGGAAAAAAAGTTTATATATATATAAATGCATCATTTTTAATTCTGATATACTGCCAAAAAGTTTGAAATTATTATTTAAAAATTAAAGAAAATCTTCTCAATTGTATATGTATACCTTAAAATTGAAAAATATCCGTCTTCTTCTGTTTGCTTTTTGGAATTTTCGATGAAACTAACATACCATCTTATTTTTTACACTGAGAGTAGAAGATGGTTATTTTGAGTAATGCTTTTTTATAAATAGAATGAGAGGAGCATGAGCATTTTATTTTCTACTGACCCTTGTAACTTACAAAGCAAGCATCGTACTCCTTACAAGATTTGAGTTTGGTGGAAAAAAAAAAAAAAAAAAAAAAAAAACAGTGCTTGTTCTAGTTGCTAATAAATTTGATGAAGAACACTGAAATGGATAGAAAATAAGAATAACAAAATCAGTTCTTCTTTTAACCAAAATATGTAAGCATGTTTATCCTTCTATGTAATGATCGAAAACTTAGTCAAGCAGACAGAATGTTGATGCCAGTCACGTTGAAAATGCATTTTTTTTTACATAAAAAAAGATAGAATAAGTGACTAGGTATTTTAAGCAGCATTTTTTAAGAAACAGATTTTTCACAGAAAATGTTTGATGGGGAAAAAATTATACATGATTTTTTTAAGAACAATAACTTTATTAAACATTGTTGGTTATTGATGTCAAGAGGCACAAGCTCATCCAGATAACTTATAAATATGTTACACAATTTATATGGAAAACGCAATAAAAAAGAATTACATACAAGCAAGAAAAAACAACGCAATCTAAGAAAAAAATAAATAAATCTGGAAACAATATCAGGTACGGACAGGCTGTGATGTGATATGTGAACGACGCAATTTCTTACAGTTCAGTTTTCAATAAAACAATAAAATAAATAACTTTATTAAATGACACGTCACTGAAATTTATATTTCTTAATAATTAAATTTAATAAAAAAAAATTAAAAACTTGATGTCGATGTAGAGATTTTTTTTTAAATAAATATTTTTTAAATTTCTTTTTTAAAAATATTTCAGCACATGATCAAGAAGTGCATTAAAAAATTTTGCTGTGAAATTATGAAAATTTATTAAAAAATCCTTTATTTATTCTGGGAATATTGCAAATCAGTGTTTTTCTAAGACTATAGGTTACAGAGTCATTGAGGATACAAACTTTTTTTTTTTTTTTTTTTTTTTTTTGTAAACAAAGAAATACAAAGTATTTAAAAATTAGATTAGCATTTAAAAATTGATCTAGCCAATTTTTTTTATCCCAGCATTCGAAATAACTTATTTTAAATATCTTATTGTACTATTTATTGAACACAAGCATGATACAATAGTTTTAAAAATGAGCTTCTGGCTAAGTTTTTAAGTAATAAAACGAATCTATACAAAAACAAAGTTTATCCTTTACTTTTTTGCTTTCAATTACCCAATTTGTAATAAACGTTGATAATAGTATGGCATTGGTAAAAAAAATCGATATTTTTTTTGCATTTCTTCTCGCCTTAGAGTAGAAAAAAGTGTCATAGAAATGCTATTTATCTGTGGTCAGCATAAAACTCAAACAGATTGATCTACAATAATCAGATTTTGTGTACAGATTGGTTTCCATGTAACCTGTAATTAAGGTTTTCGCCAAAAATTGCGCATTCCCCTTTGGATTTTAATTTGTATATCATTGTAATATCTGTCAAAATTATATTTGGGATATCTAACGAAGAAAATTCTTATTCTAGTTTTTTGTAATCGTGTGATTGGTTCAGTGGAGAATTAGATTTTAGTGCAATTCCAGGAGCAATAATTTTATCCAAGATAAAAAAAAAAGTTATCAGTTTGCTCAAAACTGAAGCGAGCAGTTTCAACTTGCATGTATAAAAATGCATGCTCTAATGAAAGTATGATCATTAGGGGAATCTGACTTATCAGTTATTCCAGTTGGTAGGTTTAACACGGAGAAAAAATTGTTCTCCTAAAGAATAATTAAATAATCATATGAGTGAATAATCACACGCAAATTATTATCACAACAAATGAGAATCTACGATTTTCGACGTTTCTTTCGATCATGAATCCAATTGGAAGATAAAAGCAAAGATGAAGACAAGCGTGTTTATTTTTGTAATTTATTTAATCAAACCGTATCAGGAGAATTCAACCTTTATTTAGTTACTTTTAATAAATCATAAAAGTAAGAGTTTTATCAATTCAAATTAGTTTAATTCAATTGAAATTCCTAAGCACAAAATCTAACATAACATTTTTCATTTATAAAACAAATATGTTTAAAGTTGAATTAAGTCCTCGCTAAGGATTAGAATAATGTTATAAGCTTAAATGATGCACGCAACACTTTAAAGTTCCTCACAGAAAAACAAAAAATATTTTTTATTCAATATTATTCTCTAAAAACTTTATGGTAACGTAAATAGTTGGACAATTTTTTACGAATATTTTGTTCTGAAAAATAGCGAAACATGAGTTTTAGCTTTGAATATATAATTGGAAGAGCACCGGAGAAGAATTTGAATAAATCAGCGCTTATCCCACCCAAATTCTTCCTTGGATTAGGCTAAAGTAAGATATTTTTAATGGTTTATATATATATATATATATATATATATATATATATATATATATATATATATATATATATATATATATATATATATATATATATATAAATACATTTTGCAAAATGGTTTTTGTTAAATATGTAAATATGTGTGTTTTATATTACATTTAAGCTTGATTCAATACAAGCTTATCAGCGAAAGTCTCTCAAATATAAAATCAATGGTTAAAAGAAAATGTCGAATTTGGTTTTTAAGTGCAGCGTTGTACATAGATGAGACGAAACTTTTACATTTGAAATATTTATATTTGAAGGGTAGCCTGTCCAATTTTTTCAAACATTTTGATTTGGTGTTTTAGATTTTGGGGCATTTATCATTTAAATGACCCACTTATAACTTCTTATACAACCAATTTCAGATTCTCAGTTACACTTAGATTTAAATATCTAAAAATTGACTGTAAAAAACTTCTAAACCGGAAAAAAACCCTGAAAAAGTAGTTGCTAACAGTAATAACTTCTGTTGTTCATAAATGGAAAATGTATCTAGTAAAATAAATTTTATCGTAAAAAAAATACTTCATTTAAGCTATTCTTTGATCTACAATGAATTGCTCATTTCATAATATTTGAAATATTTTTTTTCTTTAATTGCTAAATTAGAAGATGGTTACCCTACAACAGATGCTAAATCTCACAGATTAAATTTATATATAGTTACACACATTTTCTGTATATAATTGTAAATAATGACATATTTATTTTAAAATTATATTTTATTTTGTTTGTTAACAGTGATAATACAGGTTAGAAAAAAGGTGGCAAAGTCTAAAGCAATTGGAAAATTTCGAGATGTTTCTATCACTGATCTCTACTACAACTTCTGTATAGCACATGCTTGGTAGGCCGGGCCGAAAAGTCGAAGTATCTAGGAGTTTTAGAGGTAGTTTGAAATAGTTGTGTATTCTCATTATTAAAAAGTGTGTAAAATCTTAAAACTCTCAAATGATATTTTCTGCCGCCTCAATGAGTCGAAAGTTGTGAAAATTGGACTAGAAATGCTTAAAATTCAAAAATTAATAAATAATCACAGATTTTGTTGATCATTTTGCGGTAATGCTTAAAAGTTACTGTTTTTTTTTGTTTTTTTTTATCTGCAACACCTATAAAAAGTTTTAGATTTATACGCTAATATCTTTTGCTGCCTCAAAGGCACCAAACTTTGAAAATTGAAGGGCAATTTTTTAAATAAAAACTCATTTCACTTTCTTCATTGTAGTACAAAAATAAACTTTTTTCCAACTTTTAGACTTACAAATTACAATAGCATTATTGATTGTAATCTTTTTTAGACTTTTTTTTTGGCTTTTTTTTTTTACTAAAAATTCTAGAATGTGGTTTTTGGATTCTAGGGTTGTTTCATCCCTATTCTGCGGTCCAACTGCTTTTCCGGTGGCTTCAGTGTTTAATAATTGCTTATAATAATTATTAAACATATAATAATTATTAATATTAATCATTATTGCTTATATTCATTTTAAATGATGAGAGGAGCCATATTAGGACCTTTACAGCTATACTAATTATCAAAGCAAAAGCAAGGGAAATTGGCCCAAATGAAAATTGTGTTCGCAGATTTGCTATTCCTGCTGTTAATCTTGGAGCTACAAACAACACAGATCTCATAAACTTGCTAACTTATTAAGTAACATTAACTCATTAACTCTATTTCTCAGAGAGATACGTTTGTATGACCATTTGAAGATGAAACAAAACTGTGTAACAATGGACGGTTAAGATTTTTAAAAAAATCCTTCACACACATACAAGCAGTAGAGCAAATTGTAAAGCTGATCACTGAAGCCTGAAGAAAAGCAGTTAGACCACAGAATAGGGATGGAGCAACCATAGATTCCAAAAACAACATGCTAAAATTTTTATAAAAAAAAAAAAAAATGACTGAAAAACAGTCCAAAAGAGATTACAATCAATAATTCTTTTGCAATTTGTATGTCTGAAAGATGGAATAAAGTTTATTTTTGCATTATAACCAGGAAAGTGATACGTGTTTTTATTTAAAAAAAATGCCTTCAATTTTCAAAATTAGGTGCCCTTGAGGCAACAGAAGTTATTAACGTATAATTCTAAAAAATGTTACAGGTGTTGTTGTTGAAAAACAATAACTTTTAGGAAGTACTGCAAAATGATCAACGAAATATGTGATAATTTATTAATTTTTGATTTGTAAGCATTTCTATATCCAATTTTTACCAATTTCGACCCATTGAGGCGACAGAAGATATAAATTCAGAGTTTTAAGATTTTACACAATTTTAAATAATGAAAATCCCCAACTTTTCCGCACTACCACTAAAGGATCCAAGATACTTCGACTTTTTCGGCCCTGCCTAATGCTTGTTTATTGACTTGAAGTTGAAGAAGGCTAATAATTACTATTGAGATCTATACTGGCAACTTCCCCCAAAACTAGTTAAAATTTGTTTGTTGCTATGGGCAACCTATTTCAAAGCATTATGGGGGAAGTATTCAAATGACATCATCTGCTTACAGAGCAGAAACTGCTTTTTAGCAATCTAGAACTTGTAATAGAGCTCAGTGGTTTCTATCAATTGACTGGTCGACTAGATATTTCGAGAAAGTTATCACGCGTTCTAATAAATACAAGACCACAGATCGGGATAAATCAGTTTAACTTCGGATGTCGACTTAAAAGAAACTGATAGCTTTGTTTACCTGAATTATCGCTGTATTCGGAGTTGTATGTATTAAAGCTGATGGTGATTTTACTGTTATTTAAAGATATTTTGTGGGATTTCAAAGGAAGAATAAATTATAGTTTTTATCTAATAAAAACTGCATCATCATTGCTTCCGAGAAAAATTCGTAGCAATATAAATTCTCAATATACTATCAAATGCTGATAAGACATAGTCTTCATCAAATAAAATACGAATTTATTTGGTTTGTGTAAAACATTTGGTTATTGCCCTCCAGTATGCAACTGCAACTGCAACTGCAACTGCAAAAAAAAAAAAAAAAAAAAAAAAAAATGGAAAGGATAATTCCCACATTTTTTAATTGTATTTTTTTATTCAATTCTAAATGTTTCGAAAAATGTCATAAACAAAAAAAGAAAATTCTTCTCACAGCTCCTTTCCTTTTCTTTTAATTTGCAACGTAACTTCGCTGGTTTATTTAGGCGTTTATTATTGTTAATGAACAACATGTACTATATTATGCTGCAAGAACAAACTATGTATTATGAAATGGTTTTAAACTTCACTAAATTTACTCAGTTTTCCTTGACTATGTGACTTGCAAATAAATTGTTACTTCTAAATCTCACATTAACTTTTATAAAAGAAATGAGTATTTTTACACGTTTTAAGGACAAACCTTTCCCGGACTCTTGAAGAGAAACATTCTTTTTCAAGTAACAGCTCAGCTACAAAAGTTAAGAGCAACTATTTTCAAAAGCTAAGTGACAACAGCTCTTAAGAAAATGGATATCACGGGACCTCCTACTAAGTGCAAAGTACAGTTATCTTAATGGACAGTATATGGTTTCTATACTGAAATAACTTTTTCCTTAACTGGTATAGTGTCAGTGCATTCTATTTTTATATACACTTTCTGATTTTATAGTGTTGTTTACTTTTGTTTGTAAATAGTATTGTTGATTTCGAACAAGATATGAACATTTATAATGCGAAAGATTAACGCTTTTTTTTTATCTAAAAGATGAGAGAAAACTAATTGTATATGTATATGATTTATACACAGAGTAATTTTAAAGCTACTTTTCTGTTATTCGACATTATAGCAGCGTTATTGATCGCAGCATGTGAACCAAATTTGAGATATAGGGGATTTCAAGCATCACTCATGAATGATTGAAGAACAAAAATCAAGCTCGTAGGATTGCAGTTACATAGACAAATTTCAAATGGAGTTGAAATGAAAATACACACTTTTAAATATTAATAAGTTATCAGAGAACAACAAAAAAATTAAAGTGTTAGAAATCTATATATAGTACTGTTTTTTGATGGTCTGATTATTTTTCGATGATTAGAAAGGGTTGCTGACATTTGAATTTTTCGAAACAGTTCCACTTAATATGTAATCGTGAGAATTTTTGTTTTTGTTCTCCTCTGTAATCTCAAAATCCTACATTGAAATATCTATATTTTAATTTCTATTTACATTCATTTATCAAAATGACCGATAGATTGTCGTATATTAGCATAGTAGCTGTTTAAAAACCATGTAGTCATGTACATATAAATTAAGTAATTAGTTTCTATACTCATCCAAATACAAGACTCTTCTCGATGTTTTATTAAAAGTTTCCACTAAAAGGTACATAGTAGGTTCGAATAGATTTAAATAATTCAAATTTGTTACTTCAAAAATTTATCTACTCTATTGATGTCATAACTATATAGATGGTTTAACACGAAATTCAGCCATCAGTAGCTCATTTCTCACACTCAGTGCTGCATATTGAACTCAATTATTTTTAATGAGACACATACACTATCTACCAATAAGTATTCGGACAACCACGCAAATGAGGACATCTGCGGTCCTGATCTGCGTCACCCTTGATCCCAATTCATGGTAAGCTCAACGCCGACTCCTATTCCACTATTCTAGACAACAATGTCCTTCCTATGCTGTGGCAGTTTTACGGGTTGGATCATTGTTGCTTCCAGGATGACAACGCCACTTGTCATATTACGATGTCCACCATGGATTGGTATGATTACAACGGGGTGAACCGACTGGACTAGCCTGCCCAGAGTCCAGATTTGAATCCTATAGAACACCTCTGGGACGAGTTGGATCGCCGAATTAAGGGATGTAGCAACTGTCCAAAATCAGTGAAAGAACTTACAAGTCTTCTCCAAGACGAGTGGAGGAAAATACATCTGTCCATCATCCAAATACTTGTGGAAAACATGCCCCGGAGGGCTAAGGCTGTAATTGCCAGAAGTGGAGGCTCTACCCCCTATTGAATATGAATAAATTGTACTTATCTCTTTTATCACAGGTGTCCAATTATTTATTGGTAGATAGTGTAGTCTGGCCTTGGAAACCTAGTTGAGTTTTTATAACATTTTTCCTAATCCCAACGCAAATGAGACATTCTGTTGTTTTCGTTTCTGAGTCAATGGAACATAAATTTTGAAAAGTATAACCCTTGTTTATTCTTATTGTTATGAAAATTCATTATAACTAGCTTATAGTTTGAACTGCATAAGCATCATTGATCAAACTGTAAGCTTAGTTTGAACAATGATGCTTGTTCAGTGTAAAAACATAAAAGTGGTTAAGTTTGAAACCTATTTTATAATTTACCTACCTTGACACACTTTAAAAACATATGCTGCAATTCCTTCCTTAAACCATAATTGAAACATCAGAATGAGGTTATATTAGACGGGCTTTTATCTACCATAAGTATTTCGCAAAAACACAAAAAATATCAAAACACAAAAAGTCCGGAACGATCAACATAGTTTTTACTGAACACAAGTGGCAACAAATTAACTCTCTACAAAAAATGCATTTCATTGATCTAATTCATAGAAATTTAACGTGATAAAAGACACAAGTAACAATACCTCTACATCACATTTCCTCAAGCACCTTTCTCCAGATTACAGCTCTATAACTCCCTCCGGTAAAATAAGTAATTTACAAAGTTCTGAAAGAAATCAACAAAAAACACATCTTCCAAAAACCATTGCTATTTCAGCCAATCTGCCATCTCAGGAAACACGATTAGTTCCCGTTTAATTGAAACATCCTTTCGGATTAATCGCATGTTTTCTTCTGAGATCGTCTTCACGCTCCGACAAGAATCTTAATTGATATTATTGTAGAAGGGCTGTTTACAAAGAATATCCGGTGGTTATCTTCCGAATGTTTCTTTTAGAAACTGTTTTTCAGTCCGGAGGCATATTGAACAAACGGATTTCTTTAGATATTTTTTTTAAAGTAACTTTTCTTTATGAACAACAAAGATTATACCACACTCTGGGTGGATTCTGATAAATCAAACGATTTTCAATGGGAGCACTATGAAAACCATTGTCTGAATTTTGTTATTCTTTTGGAAGTATTTTAAAGACTATTTCTTAAATAATAAAATTTGCGTTATTTTATCCTAGATACCTGGGTGGTTGTTGTTTGTCCTATTGTACTAGGATGTCAGAATAAATGAGGGTAATAACTCATACATTCGTGTTTGATAAAATGTTAAATCCCCCTTTTTTCTTTCAATTACCCATATGTATATATACATAGGGTATTGAAAGTATATAGCATTCGATCCAAAAAATAAAAAGATTTGTTTGCATTTCACCACGTTTTGGAACATCCTGATTTCAAAAAAGTTATCTAAAAAAAATGTATGTCTGTGAGTGTGTATGTGCGTATGTGTGTGTGTGTGTGTCTGTAGTCACCATAACTCCCGAACAAATTGACCTACGATGTTCAAAATTGGTATGAGGATTAGTGGCCGCCATGGAACCTCCTCACCGTTAAGGTTTTCGTCAAAATAACGCATGCGTATAAGGTAGATGCTATTGAAAAATCACGTGTTTTAATGATTGCTAAAATACGGCTCTAACTATTTTGATAAAAATCGCTGTGGTAATGCCTCTTAAGGTATTCTAAACATCCCCACCTCCGAAATTCACGTAAAAATCTTTTAATGGCGTGAAAAGTTGAAAAATGAATGCCTTCAACACAGAGTTCTCTTTCTTTGAGCATACCTCATCAACGATCGTTGTTTCTTCTCCTCTCAGTTTCGCTTATTAATAAAGGATAATATAAGGATTATCAAGAAATATTTCGCAAAATCAACTCTTTTTTTTTTAATTTTTTTTTTTTAGTTCTATACAAGAATTATTGCAAAATATATCGCCAAACTGGCCATTTATTCTAAGTAAATTAAGAAAATATACAAACTACACAAATCCACGTCAGTATTATAGTGTAATTGAAAGTTGTGCGATGTTCCACACCCCTTGTTAGGCAGTCGATCTAGCTTTGTTGTATGCTAATAGAGAGGAAGCGAAAAATGTTTTTGGTAAGGTTACAGTTAACATATATGCCTAATATTTCACAGAGTCTAGGAGTTTTAATTTCTGAAAGGTGAAGAATTTCCTAAGAAGTGAAGAAAAGAAGAAAAATTTCTCATAGCACGTCGAAGATATATTTCCCAGTAGCATACTGTTTTGATACCTCGAAAAAATTATGAAGAATTTATTTGTTTATTTTACAAATGTTACCTAGTCTATTAGTTTTCTGGAAACGTTATCAAATACTATTAAGTTCTTAGGATTTGAATTTTTAAAAGATAATGATATTCAATGTAATAAACATAAATAAGTTGAACATTTTTATAACCTCCTGTAGAAACCAGTAATGTTGTTATTAATACATGTTTTTTTACAGTTGCTTAGAATAATAATAACTTTAATAACACTAAATTATATTTTAAGTTTTTGATAGAATCAGATATATTATAATTTTATTTAATCAGCAACTAAGGACATTGACCATCGTAAAAGGTTCAGTTATACTATATTACAAGTAACAAATTTGATATTTGATATTAATTGGAAAATTTATCGTTTTTGTTTTTTATTTTTATTTAATTTTAATAAATTCAATTATTTGTAGGTTTTGGCGTGATGTTTATTTTGCACAAAACTGGCCAAGTTGACACGATAATTTAGGTAAACACAATAGTAGGCAATTCTTTGTTTTGGCTGCACAATTTGAGCTCGAAGAAACATAAAAAAGACTACATCTTTTGTTCAATATTATTTAAATAAATTGTAGAATATTGTGATTTCATTTACTGTACTATTTCATGTGTTGTACCACAGATGGCGTTATCAGCATTTTGATCGAAGTGTTTTTTTCCCCCACCTACTGTAATTTTAGAATACCACTGAACACCAAATAAAAAGCAGCTTAATTCAACAGCTCATCCTCGCCGATTTGATTTTTTTTCATGGTGCATCGGCCGGGAAATGAAGAATCCTTTCGAATGGAAAAGTGTTCGGTTTTTGAGGCAGACCTTAATATTATGAGTGAGTTACTAATGAGTGAACAGTAAACTGTGAGTAGTGTAGTTTGTTTCGATTTATGAATATCGAGTTTAAGTTTGGTTTTATGTTTTTTGATTATTTCTATTGTTTTGAATTGTTGTGTATAGTATAATCAAAATGATTGAAAATGGTGGTGAGCAGGATTCTGCTTTGTTAAATGTTGTTAGAAAAAGGCGGGCTGCAATCAGAACAGCTACCAGTAAGTTAATTACTAAAATAGAAAATACTTTCGTTGCCGAATTAGACGATCAGTATACATTGGATAACCAACATGAGGATTTGTTAAGCTATTCTGATCAGTTAAAAGATAAAAGTAATTCATTAAAAGAAATTGACAACCAGATTTTTGGTCTTTTGAGCTTAGAAGAAGTTGAAAATGAGGTTTTGGTGAGCGAGGAATACTTTGAAAAAATAGTGAAATATCGTGGAAAAATAGACAGATATGTAAGAAATATTTTCGCTAGCAGAAATTCAAAGCAGAATTCCGCTCCCGTTTCTGAAAGGCCAGAAAATGTCAATAATTCTGAACACGTTTCACAAATGCAATCTGTGGATCATAATGAAAATCCTTTTATTGTTGATGGTAATGTCAGTATTAAAAATCAGCAGCATTTAGTTAAATTACCGACGTTAGTAATTTCTAAATTTTACGGTGATGCTATCAACTGGCTTGATTTTTTCAATCAGTATGATAATGCAATTCATAGCAACGATTTTTTAAGTAAAATCGAGAAATTTACTTATTTAAAAAGTTTATTAGGTGGGTCTGCATTAAGCGCAGTTTCAGGGTTTGCGTTGACAGCTGAGAATTATGATTCTGCGCTGGGTTTGCTTAAAGATAGATTTGGACGAACAGACTTGATAATTAGTGCTCATATGAAAAAGTTACTTGACATGCAAAGTGTAAAAGATGCACATGATGTTAAAAGTTTACGTAAGTTTTATGACACGTGTGAAATACACATTCGTAGTTTAAGCTCTTTAAATGTTACATCGGGGTCATATGGTAGTTTATTGTGTCCTATTATTTTAGAGAAAATGCCGGATGAAATGAGCTTAGAATATAATCGTAGAAGAAGTTCTATTGACGAGTTTAACATCAATGAGCTTATTGAGTATATTCGAAATGAAGTAGAATGTAGAGAATCAGCGATCACGCTGACTGGTCAAAGCACTAATTATAATTGTCCAAGGGGAAGAGGCAGGTTTGATCACCAAAACCCACACGCAGGTAATCGTAAAAATAATTTTCAGTCTTCGTCAGCTGCTGCTTTTAATACTGTCATTCATAATTGCTTGTTTTGTAATCAGCCACATGATAAATTTAAGTGTAGTATTAAGCTAGATGAGAAATTAGCTAAGTTAAAAAAGGAATTTAGATGCCTGAAATGTTTTAATAAAAATCATGTATGGCGATTTTGCAGAAACAAAACTATTTGTAAGTGTGGATCTAGATCCCACCATGAGTCAATCTGCAATAATCATGTATCAGAAACTGAAACTCAATCGTCTAGCCCAGTTTCCCAGTGTCATAATAATATTGTCGGGTCAAGAAGGGTCATTCTGCAAACGTGCAGAGCAATAGTAAACTCAGACAGCGGAAGTAAATTTTCACGGATTCTTCTTGACCAAGGATCGCATCGAACATTTATCAGTGAATCATTAGCAAAACACTTGCATTTGAAACCTATAAGGCACGAAAATTTGTCAGTTTTTTCATTTGGCGCTAAGAGTGCAAAACAAAAATTGTATCCGGTTGTTCGCGTTGAACTACAAAACAAAGTACGAAGTTGGAAAAAGATAGTCGAATGTCTAGTAAGTGAAACAATAAGTTCGGCTCCGATTCACCCGCCTTCAGAAAAAATAATAAACAAAATGAAAGAACTGGGAATGGAATTTGCAGATGTCAGCGCGTGTGAGGGAGAGACGTATGATTGCGAAATACTGTTAGGCGCCGACGTGTTCTGGGATGTTGTGCTGGACGAGAGAGTTCAAATCTCGCCACATTTAATAGCAATAAATTCCAATTTCGGATGGCTCGTGGCGGGATCTGAGTTTGAAAACGTTGTATGTTCACAAGTTTCTGTTGGTAATGCAGTGTTATTGAATGATTTATCTAGATTTCATGATTTGGAAAGTTTAGGAATAATTGATAAAAGTGATTCTTTGTGTGAAAATGAACAATTAGAACAATTTAAATCTAATCTTAAATATGATGGTAATAGATACACAGTAAATCTTTTGTGGAAAGATAATGCTAAGGATATGTTGAAAAGCAATTTTGAAGTGGCGTCAGAAAGATTTCGAAGGTTACGTCTGCGTTTTTTAAATGATTTGGATCTTTTTAATGAGTATAGAAACGTGATTCAGGGTTATGAGCGCGAAGGTATAATAGAGAGGGTTCAAAAGGAAAGTAAGGAAAAAGGGGTTGAATTTTATCTACCACACAAAGCAGTTATTAGAAACGATAAAATGACGAGTCGAGTAAGAGTTGTTTTTGATGCGTCCAGCCATGCAAAAAATGAATTATCGTTAAATGACTGTCTACATGTTGGGCCCAATTTGTACCCTGATATTTTGGATCTTTTGCTTAAATTTAGAGAGAATCCCATTGCAATTACAGCAGACATTTGCCAAGCTTTTTTACAACTACAACTTGACCAAATTGATAGGGATGTATCTAGATTTTTTTGGGTTAACGAACTGAGTCAAAGGGATCCTATTATTTATAGATTTTGCCGTGTGTTATTCGGCATAAATTGTTCTCCGTTTTTGTTAGCAGCCACAGTAAAAGAACATATTAAAAAGTATTCCGAGAAATTTTCATCAACTTTCCAAATCTTAAATGAAAATCTGTACGTTGATGACCTAATAAGTGGTCGACGCACGGTCGAAGCTGCGTTCCAAACTAGCCTTGAATGTATACAGATATTTAAGGACGCAGGCATGAATTTACGGAAATGGCAGAGTAATAGTAAACAACTTCGTGAATTGTGGGAAAAATCAGATATCCACGTGGAAGACGGAAATAGTACGAATAAATGTCTAGGCCAAAGTTATTTCCCTCTTAAAGTTTTGGGATTAGGTTGGAATCCTGAAAAGGATACGCTTTATTTTGATACAAGAAATTTAATCAATGCTATTTCGATACCAATTTTGACGAAACGTCATCTTTTAAGGGTTGTGGGTATGATTTTTGACCCCGTGGGTTTTCTTGGTCCTTTCACGATTCGAATTAAAATGCTGATCCAAACTTTGTGGAAAGCAAATGTTGATTGGGATGAAACACTATCTTCAGATATTGGGTCAACATGGGGACGGTTGTGTGACGATATCAGAGAATTGGATTTGTTAGAAATTCCGCGATACTATTTTTTTGAAACAGGGAATAAAGTAATAGATGGAATTGAACTTCATTTGTTTTCTGACGCCAGTTTAAAAGCTTTTGGTACAGTATCCTATTTCAGAATCATAACTCGTGATGGAAGAATAGTTACCTCATTAATTTCTGCAAAGGGGAGAGTAGCACCCGTGAAACAACAAACTCTGCCTCGTTTAGAGCTCATAGCGGCAGTTCTATCAGCAAGATTATGCAAGACAGTGTTGAAGTCCTTCAATGCAAGGATTTCTTTGGATAAAATATGCCTTTGGACGGACTCGTTAATTGTAAACTATTGGGTAAAGTCTTCTCCTCTCAAGTTAAAACAGTTCGTGTCAAATAGAGTTAAAGAAATACAGGAGTTGACTTCAGGAGCCAACTGGTTACATGTGCCTGGTAAAGATAATCCAGCGGATTTGATCTCCCGTGGGGTACCCATGTCCGTACTACGAGAGTCACGTCTTTGGTTTCATGGTCCCGACTGGTTGTTACTACCTGAAGCAGATTGGCCTTCACAAGAACTTCAAGAGATTGACTGCCACTTACTTGAAATGAAGAAGGAGGTGAACGTTCACGAATGCATAGTCGAGTCGAAGAAAGGGCTACTTGACACGTCTAGATACAGCTCATATCTGAAAATTCTACGGATCGTGGCATGGATGAGAAGATTCATTTCAAGAGCCAGGGGAGTAGCGTTTCTGGAAGAAAATCTGACGGCCCAAGAACTTGAAGAGGCAGAGAAGATTTGCATACGGGAAGTTCAAGCCGAGTGCTACCCGTCAGAGATGAGGAGTCTCCAACTAAGAAGATCGGTTGATCGGGACTCATCTATCTTCACCTTGTCTCTATTCCTTGATGAAGATGGCATCATAAGAGTGTCAAGCCGTCTAGATGAAAGCGACTACTTGACGTATGACGAAAAGAAGCCCATACTTCTACCTAACAGGGCGGCGTTGACGAATCTTATAATTCGCGGAGAACATGAACGAGCCTTTCATTCTGGAGTAGACTACACGCTGACCATAGTAAGAAGAAAGTTTTGGATTCCTAAGGGGAGACAGAGCATTAAGCAAGTCATTCATCGTTGCCTCATCTGCCGAAGATCAGCTGTAAAACCAGCGACACAGATGACTGCACCCATCCCAAGAGACAGATTGGCTATGACACCACCCTTTAGTGTCGTGGGATTGGATTTCACAGGCCCAGTCTTCGTCAAAGTTGGAGACGAGAAACGTAAAGCCTACATAAGCCTATTCACTTGCGCAGTAACTAGAGGAGTACACTTAGAGCTCGTGTCCAGCATGTCGACGGAAATGTTTCTGTTGGCCCTGCGTCGATTTCTTGCACGAAGAGGGAACTGTAGGATAATTTATTCGGACAACGCCAAAACATACAAGAGTGCCAAAAGAGAGCTGTCCTCTTTCTATAAAATAATCAATGATTCTGCAGTTCAAAACTTCGTTTCTTCGGAAAGAATAGTTTGGAAATTCATCGTGGAGCTCTCGCCATGGTGGGGAGGGTTTTACGAGCGTCTAATGAAGACGATAAAAGAGCCTCTTAAGAAAATACTTGGAAAAGCGCTACTTAGTTTTGAAGAAATGTCTACAGTGATTACAGAAGTTGAACTTGTGGTTAATCACCGTCCGTTAAGCTATGTATACAGTGAAAGTACAGAACCTGAAGCCCTATCCCCAGCTCATTTTCTGTATCCTGACAGGAACAGCTTTGAGTATCCGGCGCACTTCGTGGAACTAATAAACAACGAATCGACTAGAGAAAGCTTAACTAGGAGAAAGAAGTACCAAACTGTGCTTTTGAGCAGAATTTGGGGAAAATGGAAACGCAACTATCTTCTGAACTTAAAAACTGCACACAATTTAACGACTCCCGTTCCAAAGGCTGAACTCAAAGTGAAAGACGTTGTGCTCTTGGAAGGACAATCTAAATCCAAATTTCTTTGGGACCTTGGTGTTATCGAAGAAACTTTCAAGGGTAGAGACGGTCTAGTAAGGTCTTGCCTCGTACGAACCCCTAAAGGGTCGTACAAACGATCAGTGCAGTTGTTATATCCCTTGGAACTCACTTAAAACTGTCAGTTACTGTGTCCATAAATACTCACTCAGTACTCACTCACAAACCATAAAATGAACAATACTAAATTTAGAACATTTTTAGTTTTTTCATAAAGTAATCAACACTAATGTTAACTTTATTTTTTAAATAATCTTAGTTTAAGAATTTTTGTTAAAGTGTTTTGATTTATGTATTTTTTTAAATGTTTGAATTTAACATGTATACAAGTAGTTGAACTCTGTAAACAGAGTTCGGTGGGGAGTGTAGAATATTGTGATTTCATTTACTGTACTATTTCATGTGTTGTACCACAGATGGCGTTATCAGCATTTTGATCGAAGTGTTTTTTTCCCCCACCTACTGTAATTTTAGAATACCACTGAACACCAAATAAAAAGCAGCTTAATTCAACAGCTCATCCTCGCCGATTTGATTTTTTTTTATAAATGTAGTACCAAAGCCAGTTTTAAATGGAATTTATATGAATGAAAATAGTTGCAATTCCACTCCATGCAATTCAAATAATCACATGTCATCTTAAAAAAAAAACATTGTATGTGCAGGAAGTTGGGTCGAAAAAACGGTTTATTTTTTAAAGCGTAGAAGCATTTTTTTGCGGTCGCTGGGGATCGATCATGGGATTTTTTGTTTCCCAGCCAGATAGCCTCTATCCACTAGACAAAAGCAATATCTGGTGTCTAGGAGTTGTATATGTTATTTGTACATGAGACCACCACATATCGCATTCCAAATAAAGCGTAGAAGCTTTTTCTTTTGCGGTCGCTGGGGATCGATCATGGGATTTTTTGTTTCCCAGCGAGATAGCCGCTATCCACTAGACAAAAGCGATATCTGGTGTCTAGGAGTTGTATATGTTATTTGTACATGAGACCACCACATATCCCCTTCCAAATAAAGCGTAGAAGCTTTTTGGTTTGCGGTTGCTGGTGATCGATCGTGAGACCTTTGGTTTTCCAGCCAGATACTCTATCCACTAGACAAAAGCGATATCTGGTGTCAAGGAGTTGTATCTGCTATTTGTTGACGAGACCACCACATTTTTGTTTCAAATTTTAATAGTTCGGAAAAGTTGCGATTTGGCTTAAAATGAACGAAACAATTGGTATTTATTTTTTTCGATCCCTTCATCTGTTCGTAAATCTCAGTTGAAATTCGCTCAGTGATGGAAATCGCTTTTTTTTTCTCGAAATTTTTAAACCTAAGTTAAAATGGTAATTTCGAGTTGTAGTACTGCGGGATTATATCTATAGACCATCACGTGCCCAAATCTGTAAAAATATTGCCATAATGTTGGTGCTAACATCACGCGCAATGAGACAATAAAATATAGTTTTTCAAGAAAAAAGACTAAAATAATTAAATTTGGGGCACATCAGATTGGATCATACCAAATTATTTAGCACAACTTTTAACCTATATTATTAAGATATTTCCGGAAGTAGTTGTCATCACATAATATTCCACTCGTAAAAGATACCTAGGTTTACTAAAACAGAATGAAAAAAGCAACATATTGAAATCACAGTAGAAGTTACATTAAAAGACTAGAACATTGAAATCACATTAGAAATTACATGGATTGTTCAGAATCTAATCTGTACTGAGATTTTTGGATGAAGCATGGCATAATACTCCTCGTCCTAAGGGTAGATCTTATTTTGTCATCTCTTGATTCGGCTCCGCAGATAATGGCTGATGCCCCTGTTACCAATTTGACGCATCTTTCAACTGCTTCACGGGAAGGCATTAAGATCCCATCCATGTTTCTCACCAGAGCGCATAAAATCCCGAATTTCTTCATTTGCGATCCTTGTGAGGGCTGGTGGAAATAAAATGTTAACCGAGCGTCTGTCAATCATTTCGAAATATTCATTTGAGGGTCTGGATCGTGAATCTGCGTATCTTTTGAAAAGCTTCTCGTGGCATCGTGGCAGTTTCAAGAACATTGAGTGGGAATTTCCAGAAATTGACAACAACAAAAAAAAAAAAAAAAAAAAAAAAACCATCCTCCATAAAGGTGAGTAGCATCTTGTCGACAAATTGCTTGACGCACGAGATGGTGAGGTGATTGTTCAAAATATATGTTGGTTCACGATCCAGGCCCTCTTTCCCATGCTCGATGGTTGACAAGATCCCACCAAATACTTCATATGTACATTGGCACTCAAGACCAAGCCGCTCATGATTGTTCAAATCAATTGTAATTTCTTGTTGCATGCATGAGTGTTGAGCTTAATGGTATAATTAATCCCATCGTTGAAAATAATCCCCTTTTGACCATACAGATAATTTGCTTCTCTCCATGATCGGACATGATGTACAACATGTAAGAAAACTCTGCCTTAGAAGAATTTTTAAAGTCTAGAAGAACAATCTCTCACTGAAGACTGCTGTCATATACTTCAGAGTTCCATGGCTGAATTTTCAAGCAAATGAATACTTTGAAATGATTGACTGAGGCTCGGTTAACATTTCCTCTTCAACTGTCCACAGAAGGATCGCAGATGAAGAAATTCTGGATTATACATGCTCTGGTAAAATACCTGGATGGGATCCGACGTCTTCTTGTGCTGCAGTCAAGTAGTTGAAAGAAGCGTTAAATTAGTGACATAGGTAGTAGTGTCTGCGGAGTCGAATCAAGAGATGGCAAAATAAGATCTAAAATTAAGACTAGAAATATTATGCTAAGCTTCACCCAAAAATCTCAGTACAGTTAAGTTTCTGAACAGCACATGTAATTTTTAATGTGATTTCCTTACTTTCTAATGTGATTTCAATTTTCTAATCTTGTAATGTAATTGTGATCTCAATATGTTGTTTTTTAATTCTGTTGTAATAAATCTAGATGTCTTGTACGAGTGGAATATTTTGTTATATCACAAATCCTGAAAATATATTAATAATATAGGTCATAAGCTTAATCAAACAAATTGGAATGATCACTTCTGATTTCCCACAATTTTCGTTATTTTAGCATTTTTTCTTGAAAATTGGAAATTTATGGTCAGATTGCACATGAAAGCTAAGCATTGCGTTCGATGTTAACAATATTTTTACACATTTAAACACTTATTGGTCAAAGTTTTAATCTCGCTCTATTTTTTCTCGAAATGATAATTTTAACTTGGAATTCAACATTTCGAAAAATAAACATTTTTATCACTTACAACAAATTTTATCTTAGTACAGGAAAAATAGCCCAAAAATGAATAGTTGAAAAACAAAATTCGTTCATTCTTGAAACTTTGGTCATAACATCTTTTTGGTTGTAGAATACAAGAGCCGATAAGTCCCCAAAATTTAAAGGGGTTCACTGTTTTTGAGGGGGGGGGGGGGGTAAAATCCAGCCAAAATCAAAATTTTCAATATTGGTTGCGTAAGGTACCATTTTTTAAGCATTTTTTGTGCTGAATCGAATGAAATAACTTTCAGATAAATTGGAACTTTTCTTTTTAAGATGAAATAGGTTTTGTGGGTCAAATATTTGAAAATCATTGAATAGATTAAGCAAAATGCATTGAAGAAATTTTTATTGAGTAAAAACTAAGCAAGTTTCTCGATTGGTAGTTTTTTAAAGGAAACTTTTCTGATCAATTATGACATGCAATATATGACACCTGCTCATTCAATTTTGGATTCCAAAATGCTTGAATTACTACACAAACAGTATTAACAATGTCTGAAAATAAATGAATTGTTCTCGTCAAACAAATTGCCTTTAAAATGTTGTCTGATGTCCATGAGTTCTCATTTATCGTCTTAAATAAGCTTTTCCTAATCAAAGTAAATTATTACACTCCTTCCCCTTATACATAATCACAAATGGTGGAAATATTAAAATATTCCTGGTTGGCAGTGGTTTTCTGAAACAATTATAGGAAATCAATACAGTGATAAATCTAGCATTATCACTTTACCTTTTATTACGGCACCTCCTTCAGATCTTGAAACTGTATATACAGCTTTAGTGATGGCAATTGATGCTGAACAACTTCCTGGTTTGAAAATTATTTTGTAACATTAATTGGCATTAACCCTAATCAGTCCCACCGGAATCACTATTGCAGAAAGTTGTGGTGAGAATAGGAGGATTTCATTTACTAATGCCCTTCCTTGGTTCATTCGGATACATAATGGTGGATACTGGACTGCAAGAGTTTTTGTCTGTTGTGTATTCTGAAAATACTACTAAACGTATATTTTCAGGGAGCGCTTGTTCTCATATGCTGTCAGAGCACACATTTCGTTGGCTGTAGTTCAGTATAATTTACATCTGAAGGATATATACAAATGGACGAAGAGTGGACGGGCAGCGAAAGGAGCGATAGGGTATTTCAAAAACTCTACCATAACAAGAGAAACGATTTCATCAGATTCTAACATTATAAATCTATTAGAAAAGTGTGGGAAAACTTGGAACGTATCAAGCAGAGAAGTCCCACAGTTAAGTTGTGGATCCAGTACCTTGAAATGGCAACACTGGTAAGAAAATTCCTACTAGCAGAAAGGACTGGTGCTTGGGAGACGCATTTGATGACTGTTAAACATATGGTTCCATATTTTATTGCAAGGAAATACATTTACTATTCAAAAGCATGCCTTATTTATTTGCAGCAAATATAGTCCGGGAGCAAATGTAATCCCGTGGGCCACTTCATGATGCAAACATGTGGGTGGTGTCATTCTCTTCGTATTAAGGCGTAGAAAATGAAATCCGATAGTGGGTACCTGGCATCCCGGTATGAGTGGCGCTAAAGTCGAAAATCCAAAATGGCCGCCACCGTACCACCTAACGTACGTTTTTGTCGAATAATGGCTTCCCAACTCATTTTACCAACTAGTTGACTATTAAAAAACTTATAGGAAATAAAATTTCCTTTCCAATGGTATACAACACATGCATGTTAGGTTAAATTACAAATTTCAAAATGGCCGTCGCGTCGCGATCTTAAGTACGTTTTTCAGGTTGGTTGGTTTGTACGCTCAGCGATCTATACATGTGCACAATAACGGATAATCAGGCCGAGAACTGCACCTGAATGTGGATTCCAAACCACAAAGAACATCTATGCCCAACCCAGGATTCGAACCCGGCACACTTAGCGTGAAAAGTTAGAACACTAACCACACAGCCAACAAGTGGGCAGTGCGTTTTTCAGAGCAATAGCTTCTGAGTGCGCTTTATTCACTTGTTGGCTATTGGGAAACTGTAGGAAATAAAATAACTTTTGTAATGGAATATCTACCAAGTCAAAATTTAAGATGGCCGCTGCATTATCGTTGTTGGAACGTCTTTTCAGAATAATAGCTTTCCGATGGGCTATATGAACATCTTCTGACAGTAATAGCACCTTTACATTGTTACTCCAAAATTTAAAAAGAGGACACCATTATTGGGCATCTTTTTGGAACTCTAATAATAGTTTCCACATTACATTATAAGATAAGTGAACATCACAGATAGTTAATATTTACAGATTGGACAGTAAAATGAAGCCTTGGCACTTTTCACAAGTAAATAAACTACAACAGACTGATAATAAACTACGGCAGCTCAATATTGATACGACAAAGTTTTTTGACATTTGGAATGTGAATGTCACAGAAGAGTGTAACAGTGTAATAGATTTTGTTATACCTGTATAACAAATGGTGTAAACAATATTAATATTTTTCATTATCATTAAGTTAAATTAACACCTTCATCCTCATCTTCCTCATTATCATTCATCATCAGGTCAAAAATTGCTATGTTGTCACATTAGTCATCATCTCCACCACATGAGCACATCTCTGTGCAAGGCAGATTGTTAATATTGCATCGGCAGAGAAGGCCACAACCGACGCTTCAGACAGGTGCACTTAGTCAACTCTAAGAGTCCCTGCGGAGCACAATTTTATGTACACGTAATAGGCTCAAATTTCCCATCCATTCCCAGCGACCAGCCAAACTCAGTAGGTTGAGGTATATCAGGATGCTGTCGAGTATCTTGTGCTCAAATCATTGCTTGGTAGCGTGCACGCAAAAGACCTGGATAAAGAGATGCCTTTGTGCAAGATGTTCCTCAGTCTTTTGTTTTTTAGTGAAGAGCCACCATCTTTCCTCCCTAATGTCTGTCATTTTGGTTCGCGGTACATACACAACTGACAAACGTGTTAGGCATGGGTGTTTGTAAAAGTATGTTGGCTTGTCTAAATACGAATGTTTCGGCGCATTATAGCCCTCGTGTTGCTGACGGTGCCAGAAAATCTGAAAACAACCAACACAACTGACAAACGAATGCCTCTAACATTTGTAACATTTATGTGGAAAGAGTTTCAAAATGACCCATAAGGCCCTGTGGAGCTATAATGTCATCACCAGATTCATAAAAAACATTCCACCTTATAATCTTTCCTTTTCCAGCAAATGATCCAGTGTTACTAGCACCAGAAAGGGCATGGAGTCTTGGTAGTGCTAAAGATTTATTGGGCCCTAGCATGTCATAGATGATTGAAGATGAATTAACCTTAATAATTTTTAGTGTCTGCTTCCTCCTGCTTAGTTTCAAGACCCAATAAGACCATATGGCTTGCATTTGCATGATTTTTCCAACTGAAAACAAATTGTTTATTATTATTATTGACTGCATAGTCCATAATCTTTGATGGCATATATTCTGACAGTTCATCCTTAGTAATTTCGTACAAAAGTAACTGGTGCACGGTTAATTTAAGGAAATTTGTTGATGGGTGCACATTGTATTAGATAGGAACCGATTTATACTGAGGTTTCACCCTTGTCGATGTCTTCAGCGAATTCTATTTGTAGGCGTCAAATATTATGTGAACTTCTTTGTACATACCAAACTTCTTTGACATTTGTCTGACAAAGTGATCTGCAAGTTCTTCACAAGTCTTGCCAGTTTTAGGTTTATCAATGGAATGCATCTCTGCCATTCCATCAAATACTGCAATAGTTTGTGCCACTTCATCTACTGGAAATGATTTGTGTTAGAATTCGTTTTTCTCATTGGATGAAGAGTATAGATTTTGAGGTAGCTCCTCTAGGATACCCATAAGCTTGCTTTTTTCCGAGCAGTAATACATACATCTATGTAGGGAAAACAAAGCAGAGGTGGCAATAATGAGATATAATAACAACAAAAAGTTGCTTTCAAATCTATACCACCCGACTTCTTGTTGCAATCATCAGTCTAGAAAATATTGAAAAATTAGCTTTTAACTAACAATCTAACAATTTTTCCTTCAATGTTACTTTAAAATTTTGGAATGCTGATTTGCAGGCATAACTTTCATCTTTTTCATTGGTGTCCAAAACTGTACTGAAGGCCTTGATGGTACTGATTTTTCTGTTGGTACTGTTGGTTGGTTGATCATTTTAATGCGTTCCTCAATGAATTTGGAAAGAAGACTCTCACCAATATCATCAATTGTACACATGTCTTTTTGAGCGTCATCGGGAAGAACTTGCTTATACACCAGATGTATAAGATGTTCTGTATTGCATTTAAAAAGGTTGGTTGTCGATTTAAAACCCTCTATAAACTTTTCAACGTTGTGATCCTGACTCTTGCAAACCGATAGACAATATTCATGTCATTTGCATTGGGGGTGGCATTTTTAATCATTGCATTGGTTAATGCAGCAATTCTTGTAAGCTCGGATCTGGCAGAAAGAATCTTGTCCGAGCACTCTTGTTTAGAGTGAAGTCCACTTTGGTAGTCCACCTGTTCTGATGTTTCGTTTTTCTCATTGGATGAAGGGTATAGATTTTGAGGTAGCTCCTCCAGGATACCCATAAGCTTGCTTTTTTCAGAGCAGTTTTTCGTTGGCTCCTAAAGCGTAAAATGGTATTTTGGTTTCATTAACAACCCACTTTCCTTGCTGTAATTCTTGCCATAGTTGTAGGCATTTTATTAAGTTTTTCCATATCCATCAAGTATAGTGAAATCATTCATGCATAGTTTAGTCGATCAAAGGCATAGAAATACTTTATGAAGCCCTGTGTAGCTGCTAAGTGCAAATCCCAGTCTGTATTTCTAACTGGCCTGATAGCTGTGTAGTTAGATTTCTGGATTCGCGTGCTAAGGATGCCGGGTTCGAATCTCAGGTTGGGCATGGATGTTCTTTGTGATTCGGAATCCACGTTCAGCTGCAATTCTCGGCCTGATTAGCCATTATTGTGCACAAATATATGTCATTGAGCGCACAAACCAACCAATCAACCTGAAAAAAGTACTTAAAAATGTGATCCAGCGGTCATTGTGAATTTTGTAATTTTACCTAACAAACATGTGTTATATACCATTGGAAAGGAAATTTTATTTCCTACAAGTTTTTTAATAGTCAACTAGTTGGTAAAATGAGTTGGGAAGCCATTATTCGACAAAAACGTACATTAGGTGGTACGGTGGCGGCCATTTTGGATTTTCGACTTTAGCGCCACTCATACCGGGATGCCAGGTATCCACCATCGGATTTCACTTTCTACGCTTTCATACGAAGAGAATGACACCACCCACATGTTTGCATCATGAAGTGGCCCACGGGACCACTTTTTTTGACATTAGCGCTCAGACTAATATCTACTCAGTTGCAAAAACATATGCTTCAGTCTTATTATCATAAGTTTACAAAGGGACATTTCACTATCGGGAGAACCAACGCATTTTTCAGTGATATTTCTCCTGATATGGTCATTGATCAACTTGTTAATCGAGAGTTCAAAGTTGTGGAGTTGTGTCAAAGAGGGTTCATTGAGGATGTCTTGAGCTCACATGTTTTAAGGAAAAAGGCAATATCACACATTACTAGAGCACTTGAAGATTTTTAGACACCGCATTTTTTTACAACACGTAGATGTTTGGGAAACTTGTGTGAAGAGAGGCAACAATCACATTACAAAAATACAGAAAGGATCGAAATTAAATAATCCTTTTTCTAATTCAGCTACAGTTGTAGTATCTCTTGGGATAGTCATCACTAGTATAGACTTGATTAACTGTCATATGTCAAAAGGTATTGGTCAGAAGATTATTTCACAATTCGTTAGGAAAAAATTTGGGGACGTAAAAATCAAAAGAAGAGATTATGTGTGATCTCTTGCTACAGTAACTCCCTTGATCCGAATAAATGAAAAACTAATCAACAATACCAATGACACTGATGTTACTCTTCTTATCAAATTCACAGAATTAAAACAGTTAATCACGATGCTCAAACTTGTTCTTCAAAGCAACAATATTGATGTGAAACAGGATGTTTGGTTATGCAGATATTCTTATTCTTCGAACAGCCTTAGAGAAATCTGCCGAACTTCAGCCTACTATCGTCAGCCAAGGTTTAATCCCAAGGCACCCAGTGTACATCTTAATCATAATGATTGCACTTGCCTTAGAGAAGAAACTTAAATTGCTATTGAATACGGAAATAAGACGTGTCAGGATACAAATTTATCACTCAAAAAACTTACAGCCGCAACGTCCAAATGTTGAAAACTACATTCTTCTTGCCCATGGATGCGACATCGGTGGATGCAATACTACAAGTGCAATCCATAGAAAAGAGAAAAAAGTTTTGAAGTTGTTTCAAACTAATAGCATGTTAATGGACTGTATCAAAATATTCTCCAAATTGAATGCCTACCGGAAAAGATGCTGGAGAGCGTTTTTCATTTTTTCGTATCGAGCAAAGGATCGTAACCATGACCAATTTCGCCACAGTTTTTCCAGAGATCACTTCAGAAGAAGACAGCTAGATGGGAATCCTTAACCTCCACTTCTGCAAGAGGAGCTCAGCACTCATATCGAGTGTATAACCAAATACAGAAATGGCTCAGATATCAACTACTTCCAGAAGATGGGATTAGATTCATAGGGAGAGTGAACTATACCCTGAATAAATAACTTAATAATCTGCCACTAACGCAATACACAAACTGATTTTTTGTACATGTAAAGTATATTGTTTAACCCAACAGAGCAGTTGCGTTAAAAGTGGTGTGCGTTGTTCTGCTTTCTGCAAAAACTGTAAAGGAATCACCAGCAGTAATTCTAAAATGGATGACTTTGGCAATGATGATATTGGACAGTTTTGCATCCATAATGAAATAAACTCATAAACTGTCTCTGATGTTGATAGTTTATGTAAGATGATAAAAATTAATAATAATTGGTAAATTAAAGCCTTTTTGTACAATGAAATTTATGTCGGTGTTTCTATGTGGATTTTCGAATATTGTACCCATAAAACCCATTATATTTTAAAAATTAGTGTTCCAATCTATCTGAAAGTTATTTCATTCAATTTGATACCTTACTAGACCAATATCGAGAAGTTTAACTTTGGAGACAATTCCCCCCCCCCCCCCTCAAAAACACTGCTCCGCCCCTTTAAATTTTGGAGACTCATCGGATCTTGTATTCTACTGCCAAAAAGATGTTATAGCCGAAGTTTCAAGAATGAACGAATTTTGTTTTTCAAATATTGTATTTTTCGTGTACTATTGAGATGCACGAGTGGAAGACGTGATCGAAAAAAAAAAAAAATGAATAATTTTTTGTTCGTTCATTTGGAAACAAATCGCAACTTTTCTAAGCTATTAGAATATTAAACAAAAATAAAATGTTTTGTAGGCCCACCCTAATGTGCAGCGAGTTATAAAAGAATATATTATTTTTTTCTGGGATAAAAGTTGATTGTGACGTTACCATGCAGAAATTCCATTGTATATGTGTATTTTTAAAAAACAATTTGATTAGAAGCATGCACATTTTGTCATTGATTTCGGTTCATGTGACTAGAAAAATTCATGACAAAAACTTTACATAACAAAGAGTCAACATTTCGGAAAGACGATTTTCATTGTTGAACGACGTTCGTTTCCTATTTTTTATCTTTTGTAGCGCATTCTTATGGAAATTTTTATGCTTAAGATGTTAAGAATTTTCGAGAAAATAATACCCGAACAATTTTAATCAAAACTATTATAGGTGTTTTTTAGAAATTGCTAGAAAAATTCCATGGTTGCTTCTGTGTAAGATCAGATTTGACAAAAACATTACTTTCACGTTTCATTTGGAATATTGACTTCCACATTAAATTAACATATAAACGTGATTCGATTTAGAACAAAGCTGACAACGAGGGCAAACTTATTGACGGGCAAACATTTGTCCTTGAATCACCTCTTCAACTGCAGACCTTCCATAGCTTGGAGACCATTAAAAAATCTACATTTTGTCTACAAATTCAATACTTTCACATTGATAGTAATGATAAATACCAGCATTTTAATTAGTTAACTGAATATTTACGTTCAATTTATCACTTAAATCGATATTAAACAAGCATATTAAATCATGTTTTCCAATTTCTTTTTCCATACACTCCACATAACGGACGTCTGATCCCATTTTGTCCCACAAAATTCAGTTTTTCAAATTCGGAAAAGCTTACTTAATCAAAGGACTTTTGGAATTGACTTGACTTGAATAAGATTTTAAATTTTAATTACATCATTCACAGTATAAAAATTATTTTTATTAAAGTGAAAAAATGCACATGAATGAGATATTATAATAAACATGCATAACAATAATACAGAATTACATATAATGAATGAAGACGATGGGAATTAGTAAGAGTATAAACTTTAAATGGTACTTACTGAATAGACTTGATTTAACAGAATAGATTTGAATTAGTTTTCGATTGTAAAATAAGAAGTACCCAAAAAAGGAGTTTTGGTTTAGAAAGCACCAATGATTTCAAGATGTCTACTCAACCGCATCCGGATCGTTTGCACCCTCACAAGTTCAAAATGTAAATATAAAGGAACAAGTGGCTCCCTCTTCTGGCTGGCGGCGGACTAAACTCAACAGCACCCTTGTTGACATTTGTATCAAATTTCAGAGTTGTGACTACATTGTAAGTAGAATATAAGAATATTCCTCTTTTGGACCGTTTTACACTTTTTTGACCCTCTAAAATTAATGAATCGTAATCGGAGTGACTTACTTTTCTATGTTTGCCACCATTTACTTGTCATTTGACTGCATTGAGCGTGGTACATTCGAATACTCCTTGTTTGGGACGTTTGACTTACTTTTGACTCCTCAATGTTGGTTAATAGACATTAGAATGGCTTAATTTATTTATACTTTTCCTTGATACCAAATTTCAGAGAGAGAATGCCATTGGGATATTCCTCGTATGGAAAGCTTCGATGCTATTTTAACCCTTTAAAATTAGTTAACGGAATTCGCAATTGCTTTCTTTTCTTATGCCAATTCTTGTTGAAATTTGTACTGGATATCATAATTGTGATTACATTGGAGGAGTGACATGCCTCGAGCATTTGATTCCTTTTAGCTACCCCTTTTACCCCTTAAAGTTAGTTAATCGCCATCAAAATAGATAACTTTTTCAATGCTTGACTTTATTGATATGTGTACTAATTTTAAAAGTTGTAATTACTTAATAAAGAATACCTAGATGCACTTTAAGCAGAATAACTAGATCCAATTGATACAGAATAACTAGAAAACTATGCGATCAAAACAACTTGACCTATATTATTGCTATGGAATAAGGAATACGAAAACACTTTAAGTATGCATGCTTTTGATTATTTAGCTTTCTATAAAAGTGTAATTGTCAACAATATATTACTATAAGTGGGACTTTTCTATCATAATTAAATGTTTAGAATATATATTAAAACAGAGTTGCCCCATCATATTTTCAACAAACCAATTAGAATGCAGACATGAAAAAAACTTTGTTTTTAATTAGAAAACCTTCATTTACAATAGATAAAAAAATCCAAACCGTTTCCAAGATAAAGCAGATTCGTTTTTCACAACATAAGGCACAATTAAAACTAACACGTACCCAACAGAAAGAAATCAGTCTCCAAACTTGATTTTCTCAATAGTAGGATTACGTTCAAGAAATTTCAAATCGACTTATATTTGCAGTAAATGTTCAACTTTCTGAATTGCATAATTTTTTTAACCACGCTTCAAAAGCAATTTTTATGCACAATTCATATGGTGGAATTCCCTTTTAACTTTTGAAAACAACATCTTTCGTAGTTAAAAAAGATAATGCTCATTAACTTGAAATTTTTATCTTAAAAATGCTACCTGTTTATTATTACATTAAATCAAAGTTTCTGGGAAATTAATAATTATTTTTATGATTAAATATTCCATTGTAAATGTAAAAAATTACTTAAATTGCCATTTTCGTATATTTTTGGGCTGTGTTATTTTAAATCCTGGTGTTCGCCATAAAAAAAAAGTCTTAAAACAATCAAAAGATCTTTCTTTAAAAAAAGAAATTCTGGAAAATTTTATTTGAATACCTGCTATCTCAATGAATATAAAGTAGTTAAATGAGTAGAAGGTATTATGTTTCTCTCAACTTTTTGAACTCAACTATTTTAAAATAATTAAGAATTTTTCATTCTAAAGTTCTAGAGGCTTAATTTAAAAATGATTCTTAGTTATTAAATTCCTTAATGAGATAATTATATTGAGAATAAAGTAGTTGAATTAAAACACAAAATATGAATAATATCTTTAAAAGCCTCTTTTTTTCTAATTTAAATGTTTCGCACTATATAATCTAAACATTAACTAAACAGTATTTTTTTCTGAAAAAAATTTAATTTTGTAAAGATAAAACAATGTTTTTTTCTTATAAACCTCAAGTTTCTTAGGTATTTAAAAATACTTTTATAATGCACTAATAAAAATATTATATAGGAAATGAACAATTGAATTATAGTAAACTTTTAAGAAATTACGTTGTTGATTTACAGATTTATTTTCCATTTTATATGTTATCCTTTTATATAAATATTTAATTTTAAGTTAAGTATTATAATTTTATGTGTTCAACTTTTTAGATATAAATCTAATTATGTTCCATACATTTGAATATTTTTGTTTTGAATGAATTAGTTAGGTAATGTTTCTTTTTTCCTTTGAGATAAGGCATTTTTTATATACCTAACCAACTATTTGGGTTTTGAAGAATTACAAAACTAATCAAGCTTTTCACCCATTTAAGCTTTTAATTAAAAAACACTAATACTGATTACAAATACAAAAATCTAGCTAATAAGTAAATTTATTAAAAATATTTCAACTCCCTGTATTTCAATAAATAATAAAAATATTTCTCAACTTATACTTATCAATCTTCAAGAATAACGATCGAAAATGAATAATTTAGTAATTTAAGGACAAAAAGGCTGAAAGGAGTAATTTTTTAAGAATTTAAACTGAATTATCATCAAGTATCATTTTGTATGCAACAAGGAGATTTTCTTCGCATTGCCGTTAAGCATTGTAGAAAGTATCAGAAGGTAAGGTAGATAATACTATTTTCATTCATCTTCAGAAATTATATTTTAAAGAAAGTAAAATGCACTTTTCAACCACTTTTTTAATCCAATTACACCTTTATTTTAAGAACAACATGCATAAATTAAATAATGTGTTTTACAGAAACATGATAACTCTAACAAAAATATGTATTATTTTTAATTATCAGTTGTTACATATTTTATCATTTTAGAAGATGTAATTAAATAGCCCTTTTTGCAATAGAAGTCCCATGTATATGTTGTAAATGCAGATTGTAACAGTCACGCATTAATGTCAAATTTTTATATTTATTAATGGGGTCCAGGGCCCAAATATTTTTAAAATTGTAAAAAAAAAAAAAAAAAAAATGTTTAAAAAATAATATGTTTAATTATGATTATTTTGATACCTCATTTATATTTCTACCCCTTTCCGTTGGCTTGCAGTTGTCTGTGTTGTCAAATTAACGCTGACGCTGATTTAGTTTCTGCATTCACTTTAAACGGGTTTTTCTCACTGACAATTTTTTTAGCTTTTTTTTTTACATAATTGTAAATAACTCCATTTGTAATTAAGTAAAATACACAAAATTTCCCATGCATATTGTATTAACTTTTTAGAAGATATTTACCAAACAAAATAAAACATTTTGTTTTTTACACCCGATATGATTTTTTTTTTAATTATGAAAGAAAAAAAAAATATTAAATTTCATATTTAAATTATTTTCTTTTAATATTCGCTTTAAGTATCAAAATTGTGTTTGGTAAATTTTCTAGATATATATTTGTGAACACATACATTACATTAAACCCATTGAAGGTCAAGGAAATGGGCGAAATTCTATAGTTGTTTACCCTGCAATAATTTTTAAATTATATTTTTAATTCAAATAAATAATTTTTTTAAATTATTTTTTCTTCATTTGTTTTAGATAGGTTATAAACGCTAATCCTAAGAAAAATATTAAAAAAATATTTTATTTTAAATTTTATTTATAAATTTAAAAATGTTGTGTATTGCTGGAAAACTGAGAATCAAATGATGCATATATACGTGCATGACCGCCAATGGATTAAGTTCATTAAGATATTTTTTATTAAATTATATCAAAATATTTAATGCGTTGTTTGATAGTAATTATAAAATTTTAATAAAACAAATATTTTTAATAGATTTTATAGACCAGTGCACTGTTCTATAATTACTTAAAAAAATGTGTTGATTCAACAAATATTAAAGAAATTACAATCTTGGGCCCCGGATCCCCTTAATTCAACTAAAAATCAATTTACATCAGACTAATGCGACGAAAATCGGATCGTGAATGTAAAGGTAGATTTACGCGATGTTAATGGCTGAAATTCCAGCTTGTAGGTTAATTGGAAGGTCACCTGTTACATGTTGTTTGGGATATTAGCTTTGCATTCTCATAATTCAAACATTTATTGTAATCCAGCTTTTGAACGAACATTATGGCTGAGGAGCTTCTTGAGGAGCTTCTTCTTCATGGCTATGGTTTCTTGAGGAAGAAATTCAAAAGCTATTGGATGTTAATGAAAAGCGAGGAATATCTAATTGTGAGGTTGGAAATAGCTAGATAAGCTCCCGAAGGCGGCTTCTCTTCATTATTTTTGAATACCATGGTATAACAAGGATTTCTACTCAAGAGATTTCAATCATGGGGAAAAGTAAAAATCTAGTAAATATATACTGAGGAAAACTGGTACATCCACGAGCATGCAGAACACGACGTTGCATGGATTCCAATTATGTTTGAAGGTATCCTGGAGGCAATTCACACCATGAGTCTTGCAGGGCAGTCCGCAAATCCATAGGAGTAAGAGATGGTGGAGATCTCTTCTGAACAGCACATTTTAAGGCATCCCAGTGATGCTCTATATGTTCATGGCTGGGGATTTAGGTGGCCAATGAGAAATGTCTATGGTCAGTAGAGTGTACCATGAATCAAGTCCGAATGCAGCATCGACATGAATGGGTGTAGGTGATTGTTCAGGATGCTTACGCACTCGTCACCTACCAGAATTGTCTCTAGCCGTATCAGAGATATTATATCACGCCAACTACACACGTCCCATACCTTCACAGAGACTCCACCAGATTGAACAGTCTCCTGTAGAAATGTAGGGTACATGGATTCATAAGGCTATCTCCATACCTGTGAACGTCTATTAGCCCGAAACAATCGAAAACGAGACTCATCTGACAAGCAACGTGTTTCCAGTAATCAACAGTCCAATGACTGCATTGGTGGGGCCAGGCATGGCGAAAGCCTTGCGTTGTGTAGTCAACAACGGTACACGAGTGGGTTATCGGCTTCGAATGCTCATGTTAATGATGATCCTTTAAACTGTTCAAATGCTGACACTTGTTGATGACGCAGCATTGAAATCTGTGTCAATTTATAGAAGTTTTGAAAGTCTATCTTGTTTAAGGATTCTCTTTAGTCGCCGATGGTTCCGTTCTTTTTCCCTTCGCCCCGATGTCTAAGATTTGGTGTTTTACCCGATATCTGATAGTCACGGTACACAAGTGAAATGGTCGTACGCAAAAATCCAAATTTCTTTGTTACCTCGTAGATCGTATGTCCCATCTCTCGTACTCCAACTATAATGCCACGTTTCAAGATACTTAAATCTTTATAACCTGCCATTGTAGTAGCAGTAAAAAATCTAACCACTTCGTCAGACACCTATTGTCTTATATAGATGCTTCATATTGAGCTGATTGTTGCATACCTCGGTTATTTGCATACGCACGCCTATGTCAGTTTTTCTGGCTCTTCAGTGTAAAATTACGCATTAAGCACTTTATGTTTAGAACTTTACTAGAAAAATAACCAAGTCAAACGAAAATTGCCAATCCTTAATCTCTAGTAATGAGAAAAAACTCTTATCAGATAATCTGACAAAAAAAAGTTTAACAAAAGAATTTTTAAACAGCAGTTGGAGAATAAGGAACAAAACTTTTCTTTAAAAGCAAACGTGAATAAAGTTGAAACTTGCTGTATTAATTTGGTTGGATGCCTCCTGCTAAAACCATTTTTTCTGTATGCAATTCATCCTTTATAAAAATCTACTAACAGAGGTTTTCATTTTTAATTAAACTATTTTTGAATTTAGAATTTGAATGAAATGTGGAATTTTGTTTAGTTAATCAACAATACCTTTTCCAATACTTTTTTTATAAAAATGTTTTTTCGAGCCATAATAATAAATGAGTTAATTGAAGGATTTAAGCTAGGTGGTCTTATGTTTCGTTTGCAGTGTATATTTATTCCACTTGAATACAAAAGTCAAACAAACTAAAAAATATGAAAAAATAAAATGATACTTTTATCTTGTGTCATGTGCCAATTTGCTGAGATTTATTAAACTGTTGTGTTTCTTGGAAGAATAATAATTTACATTTTGTTAATGTCGCGAAAGCTCTCCAGTAATTAAATATTTAAAAGTGATAAATTTTTTTTAAAAATCTTACCATATATTTTAGCACTGTTCATCAAGTATAAATAAATATTATTTCTCAAATATAGCTAAGTAACGTGAAACGAACTTTTCAAGAAATAATAAATAATTACAAACTCTGAGAAATAGAAGGATTTACGTATTACTGATGAATTTAATCACAATGCTTTTCATTACAAGCACTTGTCATATGATTTTTAAAAATGATGGCTTTTTGATTATAAAATAATAAAATGTTGAAATTGAAATCTTCCCTGCGTAATTTTGTGCATGCAAAATTTTTGTGATGCCAGCTTCATCTTACAGTTTTATAACTCTTACAGTAAGCGACTTTTGATATTGTAAACGTTAATTAAACTATCATAAGAACAGAAAAAGAAGTTTTTTTTATCTCAATTTTTAAAGACAACGTATAGGGGTATGGAACATCGCACAACTTTCAACTACACTTAATACTGATCACTGCATTTATATTTGTCATGGATTGGTGTAATTTACTGCTTTTATTACTCAATAAAAGGCCGAGTTTGGCGACGTTTTTGGTGATAATAAATGTACTAGGAAAAAATAAATGGTGAAATTGGCGATATTCTTTTTAATTAATATTCCATGATCTTTTCTTGTAAGTGAAATGGAAAATTAACAGACGTTGATGATCATTACTAAAGGAAAGTGAACTCTGTGTTGCAAACAATCGTTTCCCAACTTTTTAGGTTTTTATCATCGCATTTTCACCAAAATTTTAGAGGTGGGGATGCTTAGAGCATCTTAAAAGACATTAGCACAGCGATTTTGATCGAAATTGTTAGAGCCGTTTTCGGCAATTGCTGACAAAACTACATAGGTTCATGTGTATCAATTTATATCTAATGAACTACTATGAAATCATTACAATACCCAAGTAACACAACTACGCTGGCCGTTAGCCAATTGTGATGTGGGCTGTTGTAAATCGGTCGTGGTTATAGATATTGGCCGATCTCGCTCAATGCTGGATTAAATGCACTGGAATATTTAAAACGTTGATGCCAAGTTTTAGAATTTAAATATTTTATTTATAAGGAAGGCCAGAGTGCCAAAAATTATACTTTGTGATGTGTTTGGCATGTTTATTAAAAATAAAAATCGTAGTTTGAAACGATGCTCGGATTTTGGTCATAATGGCCAATCTTTCAGAACCTTTGTTTTTGGTATTGGCCAATACTGCTATATTCCTTGGGTACTAACTGCAACCTGATAAGTACTTATTGTTGTTGTTGTTGCTTATCCTCAATAGATCTGACATTTGTCAGAGCAACTCCAGAAGGTTGTTGACCTCTAGAAAATCGATGACAATAAGGGGATCTGGTGTTAAGTCCGCCCTGGAAAGTCCGACGCAATTCAGAATATGATCCGGTAAGGCTAGATGGTCAAAGAAGTATTAGTTACAGGTAGCAGGTAACTGCAGTCGTGTGCCCCTGGACTGTACCGATGGTTATCAGGTTATTGGCAACGTAATGCTATCTATTCTACTTAGCGAGTTCTTCCCGAAAACCTTCCTAAAAATTAAACAATATAATATGAGAGCTTGTCTAACTTAATGCTGAAGCATGTGTTTTCGATTCTATAATGAACGTATCATTAGAAATATACTAATATTTGTATTACTTCTAAGTACACTGTTTTAACAGTGCAACTTAAAGTCGAAAAGTTACTTATTTACATCAATCTAAAAAAACAAAAATAATCTCTGAAACCTAATACCTTTTGTTAGAAGTTAACTTTTCTGTGGAACACTGCCGCTTTCGTAGTTTGGAAGATAACAAGATATGCTCTTAATCCTTAAAATTTAATGTTAAGTATTTGCAACACCAAAGCTCCTTCACATTATGTAATAAAAAGATTGCGAAAACTCTCATGGAATGTATTGCCTATAAGATATCACTTCTGTTAACAACAAGGTTTTCTGCTTATACGATACGCCCTACTTAACTTGTCCCTTAATTATAATAGCATTTTTCTAATACTAATTAGCTAGGTAGGAAAGTAGACACAGCACGCTTTATTCCATTATAGAAATATGTTCCCAATTTAGGGAGAAAAATAATGAAGGTTTACAATCTTGATTATGTTTAAGATAGAGACAAACTGTATTTTAATGGGTACAAAAGTTTCAAAGTACGAATTCGCTCCAATTTTTAGATGAGACCATACTGCAGCAGTGAATAGGTTGGCCTTAAATAATTCAAATCATTTCTTATAGTTAAGGGGGAAAACTATAGAAATTAAAATGCGTGTTTGACAATTTATTGTTTTAAATTACTTCAATGCTAGTATACGTGTGTTTTGACTACTTTATGAATTTTAGAATAAGGACCTCTATTGAAAATGAAGGGATTATCATGCAGAAATCTGTAATTAATGTTGATTTTTTATAAAATCATTATTTAACTGTTTTCAAGTAATGGATGGATTGAAATTAGTATATTGATTTCTTGTCTTTTTCCATGGTACACACAGAGTTATAAATTTTATTTAAATGCCTTAAGCAATCGTCAAACTTAAAATGCACTCCTCTGACTAAAACTAGAGTTGATAAAATGAGAACATATTTCTAAGATATATTCTTAAATGTAAATTAGTCTAATGTATTTTGATGAAGACATAATTTATTCAAATGTTGATGTAAATTCTTTGACGTTATTTTATTAATTAGAAGTTAGTATTCCCAAGTTGTGCAATTATCTTTGTTGAAGTCTTAAATTTTAATAATAATAATACTTTTTTTTTTTTTTTTTTTTTTTTTTTTTTCAATGGATTAACGCATTCGTTTTAAAATAATTAACTCTTTTGCAGAGACTTGTTTTTTTTTCGTGAATGAGATATGGTAGATAAATATTTTATTATAAACAGTTTTTATATTACACGATAGGAACATTACAGTGCACACAATAATTGATTAAAACAATTATTAAATCCACCTTATTGTCATTTTGGAACAACATAGAGGCGTTTTACTTTAGATAAATTATTTTAAATTAGTACATTCTCTGCTGTTGAACACTGAGAAAAAAAGTTTTAAGTAAAAATAAAAACTTTCATCCACTCGTTTTAACTTAAGTACAATTACTTCAGAGACAAACAATGGCATGTATAATTCGCAAGTACATGTTTTATTTAAAATAAAAAAAAAAATTACGTATTAAATTTTGAATATAATAAATAACATTAAGAATGCTAAACTCGTATTTTAAGCTCTGAAATATTTTGGGACAAAGCATTTCTTCGTTTGAATTTATAGCACTTGAAATTTTAAGAATATGTACGATTTATAAATGGCCTTCAAATGATTTTAAGTTGAAAACAAATAAATGTTGACATCAGTTTAAATAAGTGCTAAATGCATTTCATTGCTTCTTGGGACGTTAATGTATTTTTTAATTCAATTTCCAATTCTGTGAGTGTAGGAGTTTTTCGGTACCATGGAGAGCACCTCACTCACGAATAGTTTTTACTTTTTTCTAAGTACACTGTTTTAACAGCGCAGTTTGAAGTAAATGTCTTCCTTCTTTACATCAATTTAAAACTAACAAAACCTGGAATTGTTCAACCCGCCTTTGTCATTTTTCCAACTTCGAGGAATAATTCCTGGCGATCGAAGCCTTCTTTTTAAACGTAACATGGAAAAATTAGGCTCTCTAATTCGAACTGATTAAAATCTTTGCAGCTTTTTCGGTTCCAAACCTACATAATGTTTTGGCTACAAGGTGGAAAATACGATAGGTATTTTTTTTTCAGCTGCTCTGTATAATATTGATAAATGATGAGATAGGAAAACAATTCCGGACTTGTCCTCTTAATAAGCTCATGTCCGAATGCTCAGAATAATTCGTGTAATACATATAATGAAGTCATTAAAAAGGTTGCAGTTGTTCAAAATTACTTGGGAAGAATCGCAAGACAATGATAAAACAATAAATGTAACATCTTTTAAGTCGACGTTGACATGCGCATTACAACGACCTACGTTGGAAGGGGTAATAATTGGACAGTGAGAAACGTGTGCTATGGAAAAATTTAATAGAAATTTCGCAATTTATAGCTACGAATTGCATTTTGTTGAGAGAGTCGTTGTTTTCTTTCATATCCAAAGTATAGGAGACCAATATATAGAAAACCATAGCTGAATACCTATGATTCTTTACTAGATTTCATGATGTGCAATTTTGCGATCAAAAGACATTTTAAAAATTCCTCATTTCATACGTTTGACCCAGTTTAGAGTTCTTAAAATTAGTTAATCGAGATCGGAATATTTTACTTTATTTATGCTTACTCTTGTTGACATTTGTACCGAATTTCAGAGTTTTGACTACATTGAAAGTGAGAAATTTGAACATCACGAGTTTGTCATGTTTTACCTCTTTTCTACTCCTAAAATTTTGTTATTTGAGAACAGAGTACTTTAATTTTTCTGTACTTGCCATGTTAAAATTTATTCTAAATTTCAGAGATGTAATTACGATGTAAGTGGGGAATTGGAATATCCTTCGTTTTGGAAGTTGTGGCCACTTTAAATTAGTTAATCGGTATTGTAATGGCTTACTTTATTTGTGCTTGCCTTTGGTAACAAATCCCAGACTATACTGAAAGTGCGTCTTTGGAATAATCCTCGTTTGGAACGTTTGGACTTCTTTTTATATCTTTTAAAATTGGTTAAACGACATCGCTAGAATTTACTTTTTTCTATGCTTTTCCTTGTTGACATTTGTTCCAATTTCGAGAATTGTGACTATATTGAAAGTGATATATTTGGCTATCAGTTGTTTGGAATGTTTGACCCCGTGTTATGGCTTTGACGTTAGTTAATCGATATCAAAGTAGTTTAGTTTTTTTATGATTATCCATTTTGACAGTTGTACCAACTATCAGAGTTGTGATTCTATGAGAAGTTGGAGAATTAGTGATGAGTAAATCAGTGAATGCAGTCACTTATCAGTTGACTTTTATACATAAAGATAATTTATTTGAAACCAAGTCATTCTTTAAAAGCATGCCAAAATCAAAGTAAAATATGGTACATAAAATCAGTTATACGCACAGAATGAATAAAAAAAATCAGTTTTTATAAAGTTCAGACACCCAAAAAAAGTCGAGTATTCACAATTTCTTCACCTGATTTTATACAAATAATAGAATTAAATATGCAAGTACCGATCTGTGGAAACAGCTGTTGCTAATATTTACAATCGCAATCAAATTTTAATTCCTCCAGAACCACAATTGTTGGTGATTGCAAAGCGTGGTTTTGTTATGACCGACCGATCGACCAAGAATTTTATCCATTATTTAACAAAACACAAACGATAGATGTCAAAAAATTCAACTTGGAAATGTTTATGAAAGGTCGAGTAATCAGCAAACAGGAATCTGGTCAATCATAAACGGAAGTGTCTCAAGTGCTGAATGCGTCTTAGTGTGATAGCTAAATTGTGAAAGAAGTTCCAAACAATAGGAAATGTTGCAATACGATCAGTACCAGGTCGGTTAAACCTAACAACCGCTCAATAAGATTAGTTGTTGACGATTACTGCACCACATCAGAGAAAACTTTTTGAAATTACCTTAGTTGAGACCATTCAACACCCACAGGAATCACAGTTTCGAGGGTAACTATTGGTAGTCTATATGTCAGACAATCATCATTTTACATTACCCTGACGACTGGGTATGAAAATACATATTTACAGTCGAGTTTAGAATATCACAAGCACAATGGAGAAATGAAACGGATTCAGTGACGAGTGCACATTCAGTTTAGGAACAAATTTTTTCGTAGAGCAATCTGGACAAAGCGTGGTATCGGTTAATACAAAACAAACATTAAGAAAAATTATCGTTTCTCAAGGTACCAAAGGCTCTAGACTGCTGGACTGGCATCATGTCGGACTGATCGCCATATTTATTTACAATGTACCTGTTATTGAGGTGTGTGAACCTACTGTTTGCCTTTTTTCGAGGAGCTGTTGATCGTCATTTTTTTAATGGAAAATAAAGCGACTCCTCAGTATGCAGCCCTGGTCGACGACTTCCTCGAGAGTGAAAGCATTAAGTGCATGTAGTAGCCTGCCAACTTTCATATCCTCAATCGTATAGAATATTTAAAGGCTTTCTCGGGATAATTATTATTGCCTTTTGTCCCACATCAAGCTCGTATCCAGAATTAAAAATCTCTCAGTACTACAGATTTGATTATCTCTGTGTGAGATAAGAAATAATCAAACCCTTATCGAAAGCATAACGTGTGTCATGCAGCATAAGAGCCATTCAGTGGATGCCTCACATCCTATTAATTTTCTGATTTTCACTCTTTAAATTACTATTTTTAGTCAAACTGAAAATAATTTGTCTGTCATGTCTCTGGTTAACCTATCATTTAGATACAAAAAAAGTCATTTTAATCATTGAAGGGGCATCTTTTTTTCTTCTTCTTCTTCTTTTTTTTTTTTTTTTCAACGTATTTCGAATTGTGAGCTAAATTACTTTCCATTTTGATTATATTTTTTAAATATTAAAAAAAAAATATATATTTTTCTAAACTTTTGGACATGTATAGTTTATTTCAGGTGAGGTCAAGATAAATATTATTCTCTATATAATGTATGATTATTAAATTTTGAATGCAATTATTTTATGTCTTAGAGACATTTGACGTTATTTTTTACCGGCTCCTCAAATATTTTTTTTTTTTTTAAATCTTCTACAAACTTGGGGAGCATGAAAAATGTCAGAGTTCTAGGTATAACAGGACTATGAAAAAGAAAAACCTGCCTGAACTCTTACTTCTCTTATACACTGTACTGGTTTGGTGGAGTAACACTGCCGTTATTCTAAATGGAGAATATTTTACTAGTTCGATATTACTAAGAGAAATTTCATGCAAAAGTATTTGTTCAATCAATTTCTCATACAAGATAAATGCAATCTTTTCATGCTTTTAGTATTTTAAATGATTTTATTTTCTTCGCGCCCCATATTAAGAAAGAAAGAGATTATTTTTATTTCTATTATGCTTCCCACATAAAGTGTGAATAATTCCATTACAACCGAAGGCATTCCTTCGCTTTTTTTAATACTGTGTAATATCTTGTAAGGAAATCCTCATTAAAAGTTTTTTTTATTATTATTATTATTATCATTTTTTTTTTTTTTTTTTTTTTTGCTTTAGAAAGCTTGACAGTAAAAATCTACTCTTAAATTTCCCTAACGATATTCCATTTCAAGAAAGTTGAAATGAAAAATTTAATTTCCTATTCACCTGCTGCAGAGGTTTGAATATAATTTGAATCGTATTCGGACACCAAAAGAAAGGTCACATCGATTCGAGAAGTTTATTTAAGTTTTGTTTAAGAGTCTTATCTTTTTTTACCAAAAATATGATGTATAATTTTTTCCGGAGATGTGTATGTATTGTCAATCTTATTTTATTTATTCCGTAAACATTATAATTTTTTTTTTAGTTATCGCTCTTTACAAGAACTGAATTACAAATTACATGAAATTGTATGGATAGAGAACACTTACAAAAAATAATTATTTTTAAAAATATTATTTTTTAAGGACATTATTTACTATAAACCTTGTAGTGGTTTTTATAAATCGTAATGCATGTACAAACTTCTAATATTGTTGGTATTTGAATTAGTGTTTGATTATTTATTTGAAGTTTTGTATTTGCACAAAAACATAAAAATCCAACATTAATATTGATAAGCTACGTAGTAAATGTTTAAAAGCAAGATATCCATTTTAATTAGTTTAATAACTGTGTACATCTTTTTTGTAAGAGTTTATTCTTCAGGTTGAATAATTAGTTAATTGATTTTATAACACACTAGGTATTTATCTTAAATATACAATACAGGGTGGGCATATAGAAACTTTGCCGATATATGGACCTCCATTGGTCATTCCGTGCAACAGATAAAGATGATATCTCAGGTATAGTTATTCAGAGGTATGAGCTCGAGATTCTGGGATTGGTAATAAAATGGCGCTCACGGTTACTGTTATGGTTACAGAAACTTGAAATTTTCGAATGGCAGCACCTACGTTTTCCTAAAGCAAAATGTTCAGCTCATGCAAAAACCCTAAAGAGCGTTGGAACGGTATGTACATCACAAAAAACAAACGCGTTATGCACGCACAAAAAATAACTTTGCGAACTGCCGACAGAAACGCGATCGGTGCCACGGAGACCGCTCGCCATATATTCAGCTTAGAAAACCGATAAAATTGCCTGTGATGTCACCCATGTGAACTTGCCCTGTGTCATTTACAAATTTCCAACCTGAGTCCCGATCGTGTTTTTGTTGGCAGTTCGCAGAGCTGTTTTATAGTGCGTGCATAAAGTGTACGTTTTTTTGTGATACGCGTAACGTTCCAACGCTCTTTAGGGTTTTTACAGAGCATTTTGCGACAGGAAAAAGTAGGTATCACCATTAGAAAATTTCAAGTTTCTGTAACTATAACCGTGAGCGCCATTTTATTGCCATTCACAGAATCTCGATATCATACCACTAAATATCTATACCTGAAATCTCATCTTGAACTGTTGAACGGAACGGCCGCTGGAAGTCCACACATCGGAAAAGTTTTTTTATGGCCACCCTGTATTTCTACTTACCTGAATTTATTAATTACAAGTATAACTCACTTTTACTTTGAACACTTTTTGTGTTAAACGCCATCTCTAGATATAACCTAAAAAGTTAAATTTTATTTAAACCATCTTATAAACTTTAAGTTGCAAATTGATTTGTAATTTTTATCCATCACTATTTCAGGATCTATCAGCAATATTGATGATGGTACTTATCGATGTCCTGATGGATCTTCTCCAACGATCCGCCATAAGCGGATCTCTGGAGTACTTGGAGCTGCCTCCAGTGTCACTTCAATACAAGTGGCAAATCTTCTTCGCCTCTTTAAAATACCACAGGTGAGGATCAGTCTTCGAAACTTTTCAATATATGCCTATACAGGAACACATATATATTTTAAGGGTGTAAATAACCCAAATAACCATATCTTTTGGTAAAGGATAAATTTTAATGACGCATCTTGTTATAGTGTCACCAGGCCATAGCTCAATTACAATGACGTCATTGAAACAATTTATTACATTTGGAGTAACAATCAGTCGTTTTGTAAAGATGGTAATTTTTCATATTTTATCTATGAAAGCACTGTTCAGGGCAATTCAAAGCAGTTAATATGATAATTTCTGTTTGAATTTTATATAATCCTATACCTTCAGACTAGTATACTTTAAACGTCTGTAGTATACATAGAAATTTACAAGTTACCTTCAAGTGGCCAATTCTGGTTTTTCCATTAAAATCTACAGGTTGAATTTTGGAAAGGCTACTTATCATAAGGAGACCTTTCATTTTACTAATTGGACAAGTCTATAGCATGCGTAGTTCTGTCACGGAATGTTGAACTAAGACAGAAGGACAGAGTAGGGTGGGCCAAAAAAATAATTATTTTCTTTAAACGTCTTAGTGCAAAAAAAAAAAAAAAAATTCCCATGACAAGAAAACATAGGTATATATTGGTAGAAAAAATTTTAATAAATGAAGATAAAAAAAGGAATACATTTTTATAAATTTTTAGCAGCAGATTTCAGTCGAAAAAAAAAAAAAAAAAAATTTACAAAAAATTTCAGTTGAAACAAAAACATTTATCTGGTTGTATATAAAATTCAGTTTGTAATGACATTTGAATACATTTCAATACAAACTGAAATTTAATGCAATCAGAAAGAAAATTTGTTAATTTTTGTGAAACAATTTTTTTTGTGCATGTGTAATACGCTATTAATAGTTCTAAGTCCTTTATTTGTCATCAATTTCTTTTCGAAGTTTGAAATGAGATTTTCTTGAAAATCTTGATATTGTAGATCTTTAAAGAAGTGTTGTTCTTATACAACCATAACTGAAATAAGAACCGACGTCTTTTTGTGTCTCCTCAGTTACCAGTTTAAGGCATCGCACCACTGCTTGGGTGTGACATGGGAATATGTTAAAATTCTAATCAAGAACTGTTTTATCCGTTTGGAACACAAAACAACGCTCTTGATCGGTAACTAAACAACGACAAAAGGTGGTGGTGAAAATAAAGTTTGGTCCCAGTGAATCATTACGATGTGGTCTGTACCTAGGTAATTGGTTTTCTGTGGTTGGGAACTCCTGATTGACCTTTTTTATAAGCTAAGAATCAGTTTTCATGTTCGTTGGCCATGTTTCAACCTCTTCTGGGTTTTTCAAAACATTACCGACAGCATTGTTCCTTATTTGACTGAAAGTGAATTTTCTCCTCATGTACTGGATGTAATTGAATGGGATGACAGCTGGTGTTATTAGTCAAATTAAAAAAAACAACAAAATATACAGTGGGATGTGTATCTTTTATACGTTTATGAATTACCATTCCGGTATTGGTTTGAATATTTAGATGGTGAAACGTCTGGGCTAAAATCATTTAATGGTCATATTGGCGGACAACTCATTAATGTTAGAAACTCACAGTGGTAAATTTGTAAATTTTGAAAGTGTTGAATGTGAGATTCTATAAATTGATCTGAAAATTTTATTCAAAGATCAACAATACCTGCTGATTATAAGATAATCTATGTAATCAGGCAGCTATCCTAACGGTTTATCTGTTCGTGAACTATAGTTCCACTTTCTCATTCAAGATGGTTAACAAAGGTGAACATAGTTCGACTGTAATTAATGTATTAAATTCTCAATAGATGAACACAGCATCTTTTTTCTTTTATTATCAAATCATATATAGTTTAATAACAAGAAACTAAATGCTTAATAAATGGATCAGAACATGTATTTGAACTTATTGAATCGTCAAGATTCTTGTCAGAAAACTTGCTAAAAGGCATTTACCTAGTAATTGAGAAAAGTTGTGCCCATCCAGTATAAATAAAAGGGATCATATTAGAGTTAGGTTTAAGAAGAATTATAAAGGCAACAAACTCAACTACTAAAAGAAATTCAATCTGGAGTTTCCAACCACCAAAAATCAATATCCTATCTATAGATCACATCGAAATGATTTTGTGGGAAACTACTATACTTTCACCGCTACCTTTTCTGAGAAGACTTACCTTTCAAGAGATTTGGTGTATGGTCCGAACAGATGGAAAAATGGCTAAGTGGAACTCTGACAAATTATCATGAAACACCCAAGCAGTGGTACGATGCCTTAAAAGGGTTGACGAGGAGCTAAAAAAAGTCGTCGCTTCTTATTCCAGATATGGTTTTATAAGAACAACGCTTTTTTCAAGATCAAAAATACCAAGATTTTCAAACAAATCTCATTTTTAAATGGGTCCAGTATCGAAATTCAGTCAAAAATCCCAATTTTTTTTCTGATGTTAAAAAATAGTTCACACATTCCTGAAGAGAATAATGTTTTTATATTACTCCTCTGGTGATTAGAACACCACGAAATTACCTATTATTTAGACATCACTAATGGGCGTAATACCGTGAAGCGTCTGTTTAAAGTGCATTTTCAGAGCATTAGTATTTTTCACAAATGTTGCAAATTAAAATCGATATATCTACAGAACCTTTAACAATTGGCTATTCAAATTTTTGGAGCATTTATTATACATAGTTTAAACATTTTGTCCTCGCAGAATTTTAATTTTGAACGATAACATAAAAAAGAAAAAAATTCGGTATTTTTACTTTTTGAATTTTTTCTAATTCACCTATCAAAATTCTGTGAAGATAAAATTTTCTTTACATAATTATGTATTACAGAAATCTTTCACTAGGAAGAAATATTTTTTTTTCTTGACTTACATCAAAATACACAAACATCAATTAGTATGGATATTTTTTTTTAAACTAAATAAACACAATACTTAAAAAAATTATCTCAAAAATATATAAATAGTATCTCATACATAAGATAAATTTTTGACTTCAAAATATTCATAAATAAAGTTTTTTTATTATTATTTTCGGTACCAGAACTTTTTAAGCTTCAAAAAGACATTAAAGACAAGTAAAGAACTGAAGCTATTAATACCGTATTAAAAATAAAAAAAAAATAAAAAAGTTGACGAATTTCAATTGGAACAAACACATTTTTCTGGTTATGTTAAATTTCAGTTTCTAATGTATCATGGACAAATTTCATTACAAACTGAAATTTTACGCATCCAGAAAAATGTTTTTGTTCCAATTGAAATTTATCAATTTTTGTAAAAAAAGTGATTTATCAATTGAAATACGCTACTTATAATTTGTAAAATGTAAGCTTTTTTATGTATTTATATTTCTATATTTTGTTCTACCAATTCTTGCCTACATTTACTTATCATATAAACTATTTGATTGTTTTCCATTATAGGAAAACTATGAAAATAGTACATTTCTCAAAATTTTAGGGTTGATGCTCAAAAGCGATTTTTTTTTTTTTTTTTTTTTTTTTTTTGCGTTTTGGTTATTTATCCTAGAGGTAAAACTTTTCTGAACAATAGTGTTTATATAAAGAAAAAAATAATCGGCCCATCATAGGACAGAGTCTTTGTAGTAGCTCCTCACTTCATTCGTATAGCGTAAAAACTCTTAACATTTACTTTAAGAGCTTTATAACTCGTTCGAATCTCAACACAATAGTCATTCATTCATTTTTAAAAATTTTGGAACTCATTTACCAAAGCTTGTTATACATTGGGGAAAAATAGTTTTTGTGAACTAACTGTATTGCAAGTTGAGCACCAGTCGTATATTACCAGTGGAGGTAGTGCTGGTCATATTGTACCTATGAAGTTTATATTGCTCAGATAATTTCCTGTTAAGTTGACAGATGGAATTTCATCTCATGGCTTGTAAATTGCTTCAATATGCTTGAGAGATATGGCAAAGTTTCAACGTAAGTAGAATTTATTTCCAGCTAATATAGATAAAAATAAACACTCTTTGTATTATTTACTGATTGAGTAGATGAAATTACTATTTACTAATGACAATAAAAATTACTTCTATGGACATAACATGCAAGTCAACATTCACTTTGCTGATTAAACTCTTACCCAATGTTCGAAACTTAAGCAAAGGAACAAAGCAATTTTCGAAAGTGATAGACTAAGATTGGATCTGCAATTAAATTAAGAGAGCGTTTTTTTAGCAATGATTGCTGAGCAATTTCATCAATTGCAGAAATTCTCTAGAAGATGACATTTAATTGGATTGCAAAACGAAGTTTCTCACTCTCTTTGTTGACTTTATCTGGTATCTTTTGCTAAGTTGGGTTAGTAATTTTGAGCATTTAATTCAATATTTAATCTTTATTTTTAATTAAACATTGATTGTACTTTGTGATAAGCCAGCATTTTCAAATTCATGCTTTCAATTATTTTCGTATGTCTTATAGCTAATTATATCCGAAGAAATTATCAATTTTTTTCGTAGAAATAGCGAAATAACACCAAAAAAGCTGTGATATTCAAAACATTATCAGATTGTTTCAAAGTTTTCTTAACACCCCGAACGACAGACACTCAATGAAAACAAATCCATATAAAAAATGTTGTAAGGTATGAAATGGTGGCTGTATGAAATGTTTTTATGCATTGCTAATTTTTATATTCAACGGCAATTATTACTAACGGCTTTATATTGGCGATCATATCTATCAGCAAAATTTGCGGTAAACTACTTTTCAAAATTTATTCATTAAAAATGAATGTGAATTTTTTATTATTCTGATTAAAAACAATTTTATTATTTATTTATTAAAACAATTTTGGCAACAGGGAAGAATTTCTTCAATGATCTGTTAAATGTTATTTTAGCGCGATTGGCTGACTGCAAGTTGGTTTATTAGTATTCCGTAAAAGGGACATTTCAGCGACAGTAACAGCCTCCAAAATTTGATAGATTGCATTGTCATTGACATTGAATCTATCTGCCAAGTTTAAGAACTATTGGAGGATGCCATTTGGGTTAGTTAGACCTCTGAAATAGACACACACACCCACACACAAACAAAATCGAAGTTATGGGAACTTGCTACACTTAAACTTTTTTTTATTTAACCCTTTAAAATTAAAATGTTTACATATTTGGAAGTATTACTAAGTAATACTAAGTAATACTAAGTAATACTAAGTAGTATTACTAAGTAAAACCAAATTTTAATAAAAAAAAGTTCACATAGTGCTCCAAAGTTTCGAAATTTTAAATTTTTAAAAAAAATTCATTAACTTTCAAATTTTATTTTATTTTTCATTTTTCAATACCTTTTGTTGATCTTTTGTAAAAAAAATTTCGTATTAATATACTCTGACTTTTTAGGCATCGGATTTAGAATAAGTTAAATAATTTTCGAGAAACACTATAATTACTGTACCTATATGTAAAAAAAAAAAAAAAATGTCAAGTCATTTCGTGCATATTTGCTTAAGTTTTAGCATTTTGAATAAGGTAGACATTTCAAAAATTACGAACTGAGAAAAATGCATTCGAAACATCAAAAGAGCTATTGCAGCAATGCAAAAATCTTCACAAAAATATAGTTTTTCTGCTAATGCAGTTATCGGATCAGCTCAAAAACTCAAGAAAGATTTCACAGATTGTAAACACACCAAAAATTTATATTTTTATCGTATTTTGTGAAAACAAGAGGTACCAAGTCCCCTTAATATAAATGATTTAATGAAAAGTATCCCAAATGGCTGTGTCACAATATGTTTTCCTTGCCTTTTTTTCGAGACATACTATTTTACATGCTGTATCAACATGGGTCATGTATAATTTAAATAAAGGAATTATTTAAGACAAGGAAACTCGTTCTGTAAAACAGAAGGCATCGATGTGGTTGCATCGTGGGTTGATTTAGGTTACTCTGTACAAATAAACTTTATTTCCAACAGTTGTATGAAATCAGGGAACTATTAGTACATGCTTGAATAAAATTTTCCTTCCAAGGTTCCAACTATTGTACCTTTCAAGGCGGAAATTCTATTGAGCAATGTCACCATTCATCATTCTCATTTCAAAGACAATTGGTTTTACTTGAAGTTGTTATTTTAAAATTTACAATACTTTAAATGACAAGTAATATGGTTATTATCTATTAAAAATTATGAAAATCACAGTTCTAGCTTGATACACATCAAGTATAACTAAAGAAAATTTAATTAAAGTGGAAATTACTTGTCAGAAAAAGAAAATTTCCAACCAAGGTTCTTACTAATGCACCTTCTCAATATGTCAATTCTACAGGATAATGTGATTATTCATCATTCTAATTTCAAAGACAATGAGCTAAACGCGAAGTTGTTACTTTAAAATCTGCAATACATTACATGATAAGAAATATGATTTTTATTCATTAAATATTTATCAAAATCATAGTGTTTTATATGTTGATGCATATCATGTATAACTAAAGAAAATTTATTAAGCGGGTTCTCTTGTAATTATTATTATTTTTTTTTTTTAGTGTTAATCTAAGAACATAAGATTTAGTTAAATAAACTTATATATGCCGACCAAACGGTACAGTGGTTAGCGTGCTGGCTTCTAGACCGCGAGGTTGCGGGTTCGAGTCCCGTGTTGGCATGGGTGTTTGTAAATGTATGTTGGCTTGTCTAATGACGAAAGTTTCGGCGCATTATAGCCCTCGTGTTGCTGACGGCGCCAGATAATCTGAATACAACCAAACTTATATATATCTGTTTATTTTTATGCATTATCACTATACAAATATATTCCAAAAGTAGTCTATTTAAATAACGTATATATACCATAAATATATTTCAAGAAAATTTTCTAAAAACAAATTAGAACATAAGACAAATTTAAGTAAAATTATATATTTAAAAAAATAAACTCTAGAGACACATTAAATATTTTAATTATTTAAAGTGTAAAATATAATTTACTTTATGCTCTTCAATAATATTAGTGTTATTTTGCGCATTTTTTAAAATCATAAAAAAGAAAAATAATCTGCTTGAATATATATTTTTATGATTTACATTTTCTTTCACAGTCTAATTTCCAAGATAGAAGCACAAATAAATTATTTATGTATTGCACTTACATTAACCATTAACACATAATGAACCAATTTAATTTTCCTAAAAAAACTTGAAATCCTCAGAGGTGAAGTTAGATATTATTTCTCTCCTTTAGATTTTTTTTAAATGCTTTTAACTCAGTTGTTAACTTTGATGATTTATTCATAACTCATTAATGATTTACTGAGACGCTTAAGTTTAAGAACAAGTTTTTTAGAAATAATTTTCTTCTTTTGAAACTGAGGTATGGAATGTATCATTAAAAAATAATCGAACACTAAAACATGAAGGCTGATAAAAAATGCGGTACTCGAAAAAATAAGTATCGTTGATTTTTATTTAGGAGGTAACAAATTCAAGACATACTGATTTAAAAAAAAATTGCTCCTTTTTAAAATTTCGAATGATGAAAGATTTGTTTCAAGAAAGAGTTATTTTCTTTTCATGAGTGGAAACTAAATCATTTTTTAGAAGTCTCGATAGTATTCCTTTCATTTTCTTTAAATAATATATATCAATCTTTTTGTTCACTACTTAATTTGCAGTTTGGATTTTAGTAGTTTTTTTTTTTTTTTTTTTCCATTTTATTCACAGTTATTAGTGCATATAATCACAACAATGCAAAATATCTTAAACTGTGAAATACAAACTCTATAGTGAATATTACAGTTTAACTCAAATTGTGTCCTTATAAGGACTTTTTTTTGGTGCATTCATACAAAAGATATGGCAATGATGAATATTAATCAATAGTATATGGTGTTTTTGTTGTATATTCTTCTCAAAAGAACACATTTCTTTTTAGTTCAATCGAAATCACATATATCACAATATTCCTATGTGGTCTAAAGTTTGAAATTCCTGGTTTTCACCCTCGGGGCCTGAGTTCGATTCCTAGAATAGGAAGAATTTTACTTTTAGTCATAAAAATATGAATGCTATCTAATTTTTCCAAGAAGCTAAAATCAATGAAGGGAATGTTACAAATGACCTAGGGGTGTCAATTAATGGAATTTTTAGGTTTGGGCATCATTGTGAAATAGTAAGTAAAAAAACTAATAGGATGTTAATTTTTATCACGAAGAAAGCTAGTGACATTATTTTGACATTTTACAGATAATTGGTTAGGCTATATTTAGTGTATACAATACAATTCTGGTCTCCTAATCTCAAGAAGGATATTGATTCGTTGCAAAAGGTTCAGCGTAGAGCAGTGTTCGCCAGTTAAATGTTTCCAAAGGGTATTTTCACCCCCTCTCTATATTTTAAGGGTTTTTTAAATCCAAAGGGTATTTTTTTAAATAATTTTTTTTTTAAATTAAAGCAAGTTAAGTTTTTTGACAAAACTAATAACTACAACAATACCAATGATGCACGATAGCGATTTCACGTATTAGAGCGGAAATATGCTTTTTAAATCCTTATTAAAAACACTTGATGATTATAAACCTTAAACTATGCTGTTCGGTGACACCACTTTGGTGTCCCGTGAAACTATTGAACAAATGCAGGCAACACCTTGAAAACTATCGGGAAATGTCAGCAACACTACGAAAACTATCGCGCAAATGACGGAGAAATAAACTTGACAATTGTCGATATCCCGAAAATCTCGAAAAACCACCTGCGATAGACAGATGAAAAATGATCTAAACTTCTGAACCAGTCCTAAGGAGCAAAGAATGAAAAAAAAAAAAAAAAAAAAAAAAGGAATCTACGTTTTCCATGAATTGACGCATGAGGTTACCTTTTTTCTCTATTTCTTGCAAGAAAGCATTGTGAAACACACTTAACAAAGGAACATAAGAAATTATATTTGGAAATTGTGATGACCCCCTACAAGCTACCTACTAATGCTGCACGTGGTATCAGCAGCCAGTCAATGACTTCAGTCAGTCACTGGTCAGTGCGAGGCACGTTTGAACATAAATGTGCATGCGTGACTGATGATTTCGTAGTGGTGATCCGTATATTGCATTCCGTTGGGAAATAAACGAAAATTTTGTATTTTTTTCAGAAAAGGACAAGGAGGTAGCTCCGCCCTTCGAAACACGGCTAGGAAAATCTCTGATTTTACAGAATGTAGGATTATTTTTAAAAAATTAACCAAGATATACCGATGCTTTAATTCTCTCATGAGGTTAATTCTATTGGGTGGAATTGATTTTTAATGCTTGTTCACGCAGATTTCACGCATCTTGGCAAACTCTGGCAGAGAGCAACTAAAATGATACAGGGAAACTCGGCATTGAATTATGGTGCTAGATTGAGTAACCTTAATATGTACACATTGGAAGAGAGAAGATCCAGAGGCTGTTTATATTTATTAACTGTTATATAACTATTTATATTTATTCAGCTGTTTATATTTATTAAAGAGAGTTATTTCCAGGGTTTAGAGTTCAATTCAAGGGACAGGACAAGAGATCGTGTATATATGCTATTTAAATCTCCATTTTAACTTGGAGGACAGGAAACATTATTTTTACAATAGAGTAATTGTGACTATAGTTGGTCGTCATTTTTGTATTTGTATATGTATATTTTAGTTGAATAGGTGATGAAGTTTAGTCTAGAATGGGATAGTTTCGCTTTGGCACTGCTTTTTAATGAAGCATATTATGTGAATTACAAAGATATGCTTTTCCCTTGATTATAGTCTCTCGTGCATTATGATGATATCTGCTTCGAACAGGTCCGGAAAGGTCAATCGCCAAATGAAATTTGTTTGGAATTTCTCTGTTCTGCCGTCTACATATCAATTGGCGGCGCTGCTGATGACTGAGGTGGGAGATAGAGCATATGCCACATGTATATGAGGTGCTTTCATTTTATCATTATAGGCCTGTAAACCACGCGGTAGGAAACCATCAGAAAATATTAGTGTACTTTTTCTGACATCAAGCACACGAGTTGTCTTATTCAAGACCGTGATCTTCCAAAATAACTCTACATGCTCTTGGAGATTATTTAATCTAGGAATCTACAGGTTCCAACAATTTTCGAGTAACAGCACGTGTTCTGAACGACTTGGCATTTCAACTTACATACAGTCAAACCCCGTTAACGCGAAATCGTTTAACACGAAATCTAGTTAAACTAAAATAAAAACTCTTTTCTGTATGATGAAGCTTAGACTTAACGTTAATTTCGTTCGTTTAAGACAAAATCCCATAACATGAAATGCCGCTTAAGACAAAATACACGAGTGAAATTTTTTTAAAGAAATCGCTGCGAAATTAGCTGATTTTGTGTCGAATTTAGATGGCACCCGTTTTTAAACTGGTTTTGTGAAGTCACGTACGCATTCTGTATTCAACAATAGGTTTAGAAATTAAACTCAGTAGCATTTGCATGTGGACTATTGTCAATATGAGTCGGAAAGCGCAATCGTTATCGCCAGAAACGAAGCAATTTATTTTTAATGAAATTGATGGTACATTTTTGAAAAAAAAAAAGAAAGGGGGGGGGGGAAAAATGGCAATTCGGCAAAGTATGAAATCGCCAACAATAAGTCTATTAACGATTTTAAAAAATCGGGAAAATATGAAAGCGGCTTATGCTGTAAATAAATTTGAACCTGCAAGGAAAATGATGCGGACTGCAAAATAGAAGACGTGAAATAAAAACAACAGTATTTTGTACACATATCGCTAGTAGTTCAAATCGGCATTATTAGAAGGAAAAGTTTTTTAACGATTTATACGAAATATGGTTAACGCAAAAAATTTCGGCATTCCCTTCAACTTCGTGTTAACGGGATTTGACGTTACCTACCAGAATAGATATCCGTCTAACAATTAAGTCAACTAAACTCCTACATAGTTGCAACATTCTTATGGAGACACAATCCATGTACATGCTGACACAGCAACTATAATAACCTTGAGGAAGCATGCATTACGGCAATCTACCGTGGTATTCTTTCCATCCCTGATGTCTTCAGTATTTAGGTGTTTCCGCAAAGGAACTTACCATGGCAACGATACCCCGCAGTCCGACACATGAATGCCAGGCAGCTTCCACAAAATATACATCTAAAAAGTAACAAGCAATGCAGTTTCACTCTGATTCATTGGCAACTTTCGGAAGATCAAAGCAGACTACACTTTTTACATTTTTGAATAACAAAACAAAATTACATACATCAAGTGAAGATCACAGAACAAATAATAATAATAAAAAATATATAAATGATGTATTATCTTTTCAGATAATTTTTCCAGAAAAAAAACAAAAAACAAAAAAAAAAACGAAGCACTCTGAACCATAATAAATTTTTTAGTAATACTTTTACACTAAATCAGATAGTTATGAATGCTTTGTTGTGAAATTGTGATGATATTTTATTTAAATTAAAGTGCTTTCAAGAAAAAATGTTAGATCCCTAACAGTAGTTTAGAATTTTTAATTAATGCATTGAAATTAAGAAACGTGATTTACTTTCATGAATAAGTATTTAACAAGGGAATACTTCATATAATTTATTTAAAAAAAATCTTTAAAAAAAAATATTCATTCTAGAAATATTTATAATTAATTTACCCAGAACAATCAAATAAAGAACTTAATTCAGGATAGGTTGAAGGTTAGAGTTAGAGAAATAAACATTATATTTATAATTACCCAATTTTTAATCGCATTGAGACGAGTTTAATTAAATTATATACCGATAAAAACATTTTTAAATCCTAATACAAACTTTAGAGACTGCTAATTAGTATTTATCTAAAAATAAAATATAGAAATTATAGACTTGTAAATACAAAAGGATCATGACACTATTTTTTACAAAGATAACTACAATGAATAAAAAATAATTAAACTCAATTATAAATAATTGCTAAAAAATAATTAATTACATTGATTGAAAAAGATTTATTCAGAAGTATTTAATAGAACTAAAAATAATTAAACAAAGCTTTAAATGAACTTGAATTCCAAATTAATTTATCAAAAAACGCGTTTTAGGAATTTATTCATGTTTAATACTCTGAACTTTTAAGTTGTGTCAAAAAGATCTTATTTGAAAACTGATGCGATGAATACATTGCACAAGATATTTATCTAAATTCATTAAAAACAAGGAGTGTGGAACATTGCACAGTTTTCAGTTACACTATAATACTGAGTTGAATTTGTGTCATTTACAGTTTTTATATTTCAATCATTCATTTCGCAAAAATGGACAGTTTGGCGATATTTTTTGGCGATAATTCTTGCATGAAGGCTTTAACAAAACAAAAAGAGAAAAAAAAAATACTTTACCAAAATGATGATTTTGGCGATATACTTTTTATAATTCTTATGTTATCCTTTCTTGTAAGTGAAACTGAGGAGAGAAGAAAAAACGGTTATTCATGAGGTATGCCCAAGGAAAGAGAACTCGGTGTTAAAGGCATTCGTTTTTCAACTTTTTACGCCATTAAAGCATTTTTACGGGAATTTCGGAGGTGGGGATATTTAAAATACCTTAAGAGACATTAGCACAGCGATTTTGAAGAAACTTGTTAGAGCCGATTTTTAGCAATTACTGAAATACATGATTTTTTTCAATGGCAGTTATCTTAATCGCATGAGGGATTTTGACTAAAACCGTAATGGTAGGTCCCTGTGCCACTACCTAATCGCACACCAAATTTGAGCATCGTAGATCAATTTGTTCGGGAGGTATGCTGACCACGTACACACATACACACTAAAGACATTTTTTATACATCACTTTTTACTTTCAATTACCCATATGTATACATAGGTTAAAGAAAGTATATTTAAAATGAAAGAAATGTATGTTAAAAGGAAAGAAAGAAGTTTTCTACGCTTTGGAACATACTGATCTAAAAAAAGTCCTGTGTTAATGAGTCCACTGAGAAGTTATTAGGGAAAAATTGATATTCCTTAAATTTGCAGACCAGTGTATATACTGGCGCATTTGGTATAAATCTGAGACCAGAGAAAATCTTCAGCCTAACGTCTGTAAAACTTAGAGGAACGGATTGCTATAAACAGTGAACCTCAATCATAAACCTAGGCAATCGGTTTTCCATTCTACACTTTCAAACATTATCCCTTACACCACAAATCGTTGGTCAATATCGGTACGACACTGGTTAATACAGATGTGGGCAGTTATAGACTGCACGTTACTACGGATCTTGGAAATGTTAATGTAGAGTTTTAAAATTGATATATAAATATAATGTTATAAGAAAGGACATAGGAGTAAAAAATATGTTTTGTGAGGGTTTTTGAGATTTTATTTTTAAAAAATCGTGTATTTTGGAATGGTGTTCAAGATTCAACATGGATCAGCCAATTTTTCCCGAACCTTTGTGAACGACATTGGCCAATACCGGTTTGCTAACTGGATTAAAACTATTTAATACTGCCGATTTATTTACTGCCTATGCGGAAGTAGAACTCATGAGAGTTTGATAGAAACTGACAGAGCCACTTTCCTTTAACAAAGCCATGACAAAAAAAAAAAAAACCTATTCGATTGCCACATGTCATACTAAAGAGCTTCCTAGCAAACAACATAAATAAACCCCGCCTCAATCTCATTCGATTAGACACTTCATCTCATCTTCTCCACGAGCAGTCTAATTATCCTTCATACGAAGACATTGTTACTCGTGTGATAATGAATACCCACTTAAAAATTGATACATGTAGCGAAGAACATTCTATCTCTATTAGATCGAAAGGAAAGCTACTGGATGGTTCAGTTTTCAAGTGGATTAAGTCAAGTTCTGGCATCTGTTGTATTAAAGTTGACTTGATTAACCCTTTATAGAGAGATTTTTTCTAGCAATGTTATGCCGACCAAACGGTATAGTGGTTAGCAAGCTAGCTTCTAGACCGCGAGGTTGCGGGTTCGAGTCCTTTGTTAGGCATGGGTGTTTGTAAATGTATGTTGGATTGTCTAATGACGAATGTTTCGGCGCATTATAGCCCTCGTGTTGCTGACGGAGCCAGATAATCTGAAAACAACCAATCTATACTAAACTTCAACTTAACTAGACATCACTTAGACGGTAGATCGTCACAGTGCTCATAGGTATTTAATCCATTTTGGCGGAGTGCAGACATAATTCTTGTCAAACCTTTTAGTCTTTTGTTCTCTACAAGGTAGGTTTGGCGAACATTGTGCTTTCACTCCGCCAAAATGGATTAAATACCTCTGAGCACTGTGACGATCTATCGTCTAAGTGATGTCTAGTTAAGTTGAAGTTTAGTATAGCAATGTTATGTTAAAATATTTTTGATGTTGAAATTAATTAATAAAAAGAAATTAATGTTGCTTATTTCTAAAAATTAATTTTATTTTTAAAACTTTTTTTTTTTTTTGGTGGGAAATATTTCCCCCGCCCACCGCCGAGAGGGAGCTATTTAAAGGTAGGGCATCCCATCCATAGCTTGTCATCGACATTTAAAAATTAAAGAAGTTGGAGGGAAGTATATTTCTACTGCCTTCTAAATGGCTAAGTGTGAACACATTTGCGGAAAGCTAGTAATACAAAATGATTGTTCAGCTTCTATCTACACATATAAGAAGTATTTTCCCCTATATATACCATGGCTCCAAAAAAGTGTCTCTTCAGTTTAAAAAATTGTAGGAAAAGTCAATTAGACAAGAATTGAATTTTAACATTTAAAAAAAATATCTGCTTTTGACTGAAACCTAACTTTTTTTAAAAGAAGCATTGAAACATTATATTTTTATTAAAAATATAAATTCATAGAACCTTAGGGGAAAAATAACTTGAAAGTGTCCCTACACCATAAAATATTCTGAAAAATTGTTTGATAAAATTATTTTCTGACGCTTTTTTTTTTTTTTTTAATTTTAAAGTGTGGGGGCAAATGAAAAATCGGTTATCTTCAATATTTGCTTTCTCTATTCGTAACAATCTATTTGTTACATAAAATGTCTCGTAGTCGTAAAGAAACAACAAAAAGGGGTCCAAAATAGATTATATTAAATCATAATAATAGTAAATCCATTCGATGTATTGCTTATATAATAAATGTATCCCATTCAACTGTTCAGTATGCAAACAAACGTTTGAAATGAGAAAATAGAATCCAATCAAACGAAGAAAAGGTTGCCAGATTGTGTCATTTGAACGTGATATGAGATTTATTGTAAGAGAAGTTGATAAAATTTACATTTATGTTCGACAAAAATTCCTTTAGAATATAGGGACAAATTTTCACTTAAATTTCACCTGCAACTATTTCAAGAGTACTCAGATCAGCTAGACTACATGGGTGTTCTGCCCGAAGATAATTTTTCTGAAAAGATTAAACATAGAAAATATCGTCTTTCCTTTGCAAAGGTATTAATAAATAAGCCAGAAATGAATTGGAATCATATCTTATTTACAGATAAAAGTAAATTTAACATTTTTAGTGCCCATAGACGCTCAAAAAAGTCGTTATGTATACTGAAATATATCCTAATAAGTACTAAATTACAAAAATATTTAAACATAAACACTAACAAGAACAAAAAGGTAAATGTACGAAGACATTATGGTGATGTTTTGTGTGTTACATTTAGATTAATAATTTTTTTTAAGTTTTAGCATTAAAAATATTTCATGTAGTTTTATAAATAAAAAGTTAGAGTTATTATTAAAAAATACCTATTTTTCTGGAATATTATATTTTGTGAAGGGGATAATGTAGTATTTAATATAAATTTATAAGCGTATGAATATTTTTGTTATTCACTGAATATATAGCAAGTGCTGAACTTCAAAAGACCATTCTCATAATTGCTTAAAATGGACTTAGTTCGGTTTAACTCGGAATACAACAATTAACTGCCTTTAATGGCATTGGTATTGGAATTTAAGGAACTCTGTCTTTTGGGTCAATTTTAATTCTGGGAGGTTTCATGCTCTTTCGATTGGATAAACCTGAAATTGAAGAAAAGTGCAAAGTATTTCTTCCATATTTAATTAACTCCTGCTAATATGGAAATAATTACATTACACGGTTGTATCTTGGGATTTGGTAATATTAATTAGAGAATATTGTTTGAAATGGGTATTGTTAAACTTTGCGTAGCTCAGTTGCTAAATTAGTGCCGACTCCTTTTGTAAGTGAAATGAGTTTTTACTTAAGTGCAGGGGTGTAGTCGGGCCGGTACGGCGTAACGGTACTTTTTTGAGATCCGGTACGGCGTACCGGTAAACTTTTGAAATTTTTATTATTAACTAATTAAAATAGCTCATAAATTTTTATGCATTTGTTGTGATATAAATTAGTAAGAAAATAAATACATAAATTAAGAGTATTTAGCTTTGTTTATATCATATGTTATGTAAAATATTGTGAATATGCAATTTGTACTTAAAAAATCCTAGGTTTCAATAGGGGTTACCGTCACTATCAGAAAGCTAGCGTATTGGACATTATATTTAACACTACAACCCTGCATGCCCAAGTGATGAATTTATGTGAAAGAACGCGTTGCTGTACAGTAAATATATATATTTGTTTTATTTTAGGTCAGCTTCTTTTCTACAAGCCCAGAATTGAGTAACAAGCAGAGGTTTGAGTACTTCTTACGTACAGTTCCTTCCGACACGAATCAAGCAGATGCAATGGTCCAGATAATTCGACGACTCAAATGGACATATGTATCCATTTTATATGAAGAATCAAATTACGGAATTCAAGTAAGTAAATCCATAAGCTACCTGCACACACATTGGGAAAATGTTCTTTAATTTTTTTTTAACTAGACTTGCAATTGTTTCACACTTAAACAATCGTTAAAAAACTAACACACTGTATAAAAAATTCTTATAATGCTATTTAACATATTAATAAAATTTCAAATGTTTAGAGATTAATTGAATCAGTAATAACTCAATTTGAAACTTATTTTCAATTTCCATTTTAATTTGAAATGAAACATAGTGATTTGCAACTAGGAGCCTACTAGAATTGCAAATATAACTTAATTAGCATTTTTCCCTCAGAATTTTGTTTTGAAAGCTTTTAAAATTACCATATTTTTAAAAAAAAGGCCAAGATTAAAAATTAAATTAAAAATAAATTAATGGATAGCTATTCTATATGCTAGTTGGTTCCTTCCCCTGACTTATGCATTTTAAATTACATTAAATTAGTTCTTCTCAAATCGAGTTTATAGGTTGCGGTTTTTACCCCCCCCCCCCCACTGTTTACCTTCATAAAATTATTCAATTATTCATAGTTTAAGGGGACTTAATACCTTTCAAACTTTTTTTTTATTTAAGCCATTAAAATTATAATTTTTACATATTCGGAAGTATTACTAAGTAAAAACTAAATTTTTATTTACGAATCTAAATTTTTAAAATTTTTAAATTTTTAAAACAATCAATCAAATTTCAAATTCTATCTTCTTTCTTATTTTTCAATATGTTTTCCTGATTTTTTATAAAAATTTTCCTAGTATATACTCTAACTATTTAGGCATCGGATTAAAATAAGTAAAACAGTTATTACGTGATCTAAATTTTTAAAATTTTTAAATTTTTAAAACAATCAATCAAATTTCAAATTCTATCTTCTTTCTTATTTTTCAATATGTTTTCCTGATTTTTTATAAAAATTTTCCTAGTATATACTCTAACTATTTAGGCATCGGATTAAAATAAGTAAAACAGTTTTCGTGAAAAGCGATAATTAGGTAACCTATAGGTAAAGAAAGCATAAAAAAAACGAGTATTTTTCAACATTCAAATTTGCAAATATCTATATATATTATTGAAAATCAATGCCTATTTTTGTCAAATAAATATTAAGAATGACAGAAAAAACTTCAACTCATTTCATTCATATTTGCTGAAGTTCTAGCATTTTGAGTAAGATGGGAAATTTCAAAAATCACGAACTGCGAAAAATGCGTTTGAAACATCAAAAGAGCTATTGCAGCAATGCGAAATTCTCCATAAAACTATAGTTTTTCTGCAATTGCAGTTATCGGATCAGCTCAAAAACTTGCCCGAAAAAGGAGAAGTTTTCAAAGAGTATACACATGCAAAAAATAGAAAATTTATATTTTTATTATTTTTTGTGAAAACAACGGGTACCAAGTCCCCTTAGAAAGTATTTTGAATATCATAAAGAACATGGTACATTTTAAAATTACTTATCTCGAGAATATTTTAGAGTAAAAAACAAAAATGGTTATTTTTATAAAATTTTCCAAATTTCAATGCGTATCTGTTACCTATTAAAAGTCTTCATTTTTTTATTAAATTTTTTTATAAAAATTATCTTTTTCATGGCATTAACCCTTTAACGATGGTTGGTAAGAACATATATATACCAATTGACATTTAGTTTTTTTTTTTTTTTTTTTTTTTTTTTTTTTTTTTTTGCTAATAAATTGCGATTGTGGTTCCAGTTAATGTTTATCAAAAATCCTAAAAACAATTTTCCAAAAAATCTGAAGAAATTCAAAATATACTTTAAATGATCTAAATAAACAAGGTATAGGATAAAGTAATTGTTTTATCTATTTCAAAGTCGTCTTTAATGAGGTAAACGTCTGGTAAAGCGGTATGAAAGCCAGTTATGACCAGTAGACAAGTGTTTCTATTTTAATTTTTATTTATTTCGAATATCATTGCATAGTTAGGTCAGGGATTATTTGGTTTCAATAATAGAGGATAAAAATGTACTGTGTACCTCTTTTGGCAAGATAAAGATGTTTGGAAACGAATTTGGCTTTTTAAAAATTAGACATGTGTTTCTATTTTACATTTTATGTAATTAGAATGTCATTTCATAGTTTGGTCAATTATTATTTGGTTTCAAAAATAAATTATGAAAACATACTTTGTCTTTCTACTTTTAACTAGTTATAACGTTTTAAAACATATGAAGTTTCTTAATTAACGTGAATCAACTCCAAACGATAATATTTATTTACAGTTAGTATATCCAAGATATTGTAGATAATTTACTTAGCTTTTATGATAACACGTGTTCCATTACTTGAACTATTACTAAGTATGGTAATGATTTATCGATTTTAAATATATTCCAACCTCAAAATTCATGTTATTCATAGAACTGGGCAGTCAAACACAACAAAAGTACTGCAGGCAGAAAACTGTGTGGGTGATAAGTGCTTTGTTGCTGAAATGTTTCATTCAAATTGCTGTGTATCAGTCTACGTCATACTACTAAGGGAACAGTAAGTAAAATGGGTTTTATGGGAAGTAAAATGGGTTTTATGGAAAGTAAAATGGGTAACATTGAAATATTTTACAATTTTAATAGCATAGCTTAATGGGCTATAAATAAATGCATGATTAAAATATAGTGGACAATTAAAAAATACATGATTAAATAAATTAATTGAATGAAATAATTAATCATTAAAAATTAGACTTTTTGCGGTTTGTATGCTATATTTATATTAATTAAACAAGCTGTCTGTGGATCTATAGAAAGTTACTTAAAATAGTCAAAGAGCTCTTGAAATTTTCAATATAAGTAGTTTTTGTCTTCTAATTGGACTTTTAGAAAAAAGAATTTAAAATTTTTGAATAATTTTTTATTAATGTTTATTTTAATTAATTACCAAATATTTTACAAAACGCTTTTTAATAGGGCTACAGCTCTGAAATTTTCAACACCAGTAGTTTTGGCCTTCTAATTTGACTTTTAAAAAACAAAATTTAAAAATTTCGATTAGTTTTTTTATATTAGTTTTTTTTTTTAGTTAACTAACAAATATTTTACAGAACAATTTCTAATAGGGATACTGCTCGGAAATTTCCAACAAAAGTAGTTTTGGCTTTTTAATTGGACTTTTGAAAAACAGAATTTTAAAATTTGTTTTTTTTTAATTAATTAACAAATATTTGAAAAACCGTTTTCTAATAAGGGCTACAGCTCTAAAATTTTCTACACAAGTAGTTTTGGCCTTCTAATTGGACTTTTGACATAAAGCTAAAATTTTTATTCGTTTTTAATTATTTTTTTTACAATGAGCGACTTCAAATAAGCCTAGAGCTCTGAAAATTTCAACAAAAGTTGTTTTGGCCTTCTAATTTTGCTTTTCACAAGCACATGTTAAAATTTTTTCAAAGGGGTGAGGGGAGTTGTATTAATAAATTAACGAGAAAAGTTTTTGGTTTCTTGACAGTGAAGGGAGTCCTAATATTAAAGGCTTGCATAGCAATTAGTTTTTAATGAGTGAAACTAGCTTATGCTTACACAGCAATGATCTTTTCAGTGAGCGAAGCGAGACCATGCTTGCACAACAATGATCCTTCCATCGAGCTTGGGCTTGTATGGCAATGAACCTTTCAATGACTTAAGTGAGCCTGTGCTTTTGTGTCAATGAACTTTTTAGTGATTGAAACGAGCTATGTTTGCGTAACAATGAAAATTTTCAATAAACAAAGCGAGCTGTGTCTGTTGCGATGATACTTTTAGCCAGCAACGAGATTGGTTTTGCTTGGCAATGAACCTTTCTGCAAGCGAAGCGCCAAAAGTTGACACCTATGACGGGTCTTCACAACGCGAGGCCATGTAGCTAGTATTTTATATTTTGCGGTTTGTGGTTTTGCATCAAATGCCGTAAGCATTATTATTAGGATCCCAGTTGTTCATTGTTTTAAAAAATTTATTTGAACTCTTTAAATACTTTTTTTTGTGAAATGTTACTTTTATGTAATATTACGAAAACAAGACAATTATTTGCGGATTCATTAAAAGTTCACTATTATAATGCTAATATAAGTCAAACAATTTGCTTAAATTTTTCCATGCGTGATCGAAGAATCACCCTAATACAACGAGGAAAGCTAAAACTACCTGGATAAATAATTACCTGGAGTAACATACCGACAGTGAATTAGATTTTCAGCCAGTCTGATGTTATTTTTTTAAAATATTGTTAAACTAATTGTAGAATCGGATACAAATATTTTTTTTGTTTTGAATGTTATTTATATTTAAACTGGGATATATTTTTTCCCCTGACCTAGGAATCCAATTCAACAATTTGTTTAATTTTTTTGGTAAGGACTTTTTTCTAGAAAATTCAACTTTTTGATCAAGAAACCCCACAACAATCTTAACACTTCATGGGTCAGGAAAAAGAGAAAACTAAAAACTACAGACACCACATATATTATGAATCATTGAGATGGATGCAATGTGTAGATGTGTGGTTAACTAATTAAAATAATGAAAAATTAATGTCAGAATTGTGATCGGAATCACTGAATCGCCTTTCGCATCTAATTAACTCAAAACTGTAAGCGCTTTATTTTTTGAACTGTTAAATTTTGGAAAATCATTGAAATGCGATTGTAATCGTTATTGAATTTTTATTATCATCATTTTTATCATTAGTATCATTATTATTATTATTATTATTATTATTTTCTTTTTCTTCATATATTATTGTTATTTTACCATCATTACCTGTTATTATACCTTCGTAGTTAGTAATAGATTTGGAAATTAGTGGGCAGCAGGATAGTGGAAGGGCAATATCATTTAATAAACCAAAGACTATTACAGATACGAAATTACTAACTATATGGATATTCTATTTAGTTAAGAGTTCTAATTAGTTGAAGATCTTTATTGGGCATAACTTGACAGTATTAGCAATAATGACTTCCTAGTCCTTGGTAGATCACCTTGTAATAGTTGAAGTGCCTGTTTGTAAAGCAGTACTTTGCAAGGACCTAAATTCTATTCCAGAATTTATTGAGGTAATAATGTGTAAATTCAATATTTGAAGAAGGTAAATGCATCAGGGTTCTGTGAATCTGAAAATCTCTACAACCTGGAAATTAATTGAATAGGAATGTCCGATGCAGTACATTATTATGCATATATGATTAGTATTACCCATTATTGAAACAATGCTGACCAATATCGCTCGGCATTGGTCAATCCCGAAGTAGAACGCAGTTATTACAGATCATGGTCTATCTCGCCTTGTGCTGGATAAAATATTTTGGAAGTTTCAAAATGTTGACGCGCAGTTAGGAAACGAAAATATTTTTTTGGTAAAAAGGACATAGGTCCAAAAAATATGTTTTTGTTATGTTTCTCACACGTTTATTTAAAAAACAAATCGTGTATTTTAAAACGATGCTCGAGCTTTCTCTAGAATTGGCCAATCTTCCAGGGCCCCTGTTTCTGACATTGGCCACTACTCATGCCATTTCTGACCTGGGTGTTATTTGAGTAACAAAAGCTTAAATATTACTGCCTATCTTTATGACTATGGAGTACAAACATGAATTATTTTAGATACTCAAAGAAAATTGATTAAAATGAAAAAAAAAAAAAAAATGTTTTAAAAGCATATCATTTCTTTGATGTTTTAAATTTTTCTATCAACTCGTGTCTTCCTTTCGTTTTAATGAATGCTACTATATTAAAAGATAAACTCATTAACTTTTTATATCGATAGGGAGCTAATTTTATCAATGTATTTCAACACATATATTGATACTGATGCAAAAGGCCTTATTGTGTAAATTTAATTATATATTTTTAATATAGTGCGTGATTTTAAAAACTACACTGCAAATATATACAGAAGAAACCTTAAACAAAGTATTTCCTAAAACTGATTATAAAAGCGGATATTTTTTACAAAACGGCAAATTTGCGTGGAACAAAATCCTCTAAAAATTGAACCTAAATTCGTAAAGAAACATTTAATGCAACTAAACGTAAAATGTAAAAATTTTGTATGGGAATTGTTAAAAATTAATTGGTTACATTTATGACTTTCTATGGATAATATTTTTGTGAAAACGGTTTCCTAACACATAACAATATTAAGTTTTTCATTTAATCACATAATTAATTTCTTGTTGTTATATTTTAAAAGTGTGAAATACATTCAAGTTTCAAATATATATCCATGTTTACAACTGTTTACTTTTTGAAAAAATTATTTTATTCATGATTTCAATTCAGTGTTCTTTTGTCAAGACAACATATTCATCGATATGATAATATACAATATAAAATTTGTATTTTGTGCATAAAAATAAATAAAAAACAATATTTTAGATACAAATACTCAATGACCCAGCTTGGTAGAAAGGGAATGGGGAGGATTTTTTTTCTCTTTTGTTTTAGAAGTTATTGTTGAAAGTATATAGAATAATTTTTAAAAAATGATAACTCTTACGTAACTTTATCAAACTCACATTGGACACACATTCTACACTTCCAATTTTATCGTTGTTTGTTGAATTCATGTCAAAATATTTGCCGTATAACAATCCTGAATTTAAATGTCCTTGGTAATAATAATAATAAAAAAAGTTAAATATACATTTTGCAAGAAGTAGGTAATCCCGATAACAAATGACGCTTTTTTACAATTTCTGCTTCTCTAACGTTCCATATTCTTTATGATTGTGACAAGCTGTCTAAAAAATTCTATAGGACTTAGTAACACAAAGATTTTGATTTTTTCCCCTTTAGTGTACAAACTGTTGCATAAAAAGAAGACTCGTGAATAAAGATACATACTTTTTCCAAGAACATGATCAAAATCAGATATATTTTTCTATTTCATACAGAATAAATTTTCGGAAAATTTGTAAGAACTCCTCCTCCCTTAAGTCCCAGTTTCGAAACTGTGTGCCAGTGTTTATGGCCCCCATGACTTTATTTCTTGCGAGAACTAAAAGTAGTTTAAAATAAATTTTATCTAAAAATTGTTTCGCAGAAAAATGGTAAAAGTAAAATCTCGTTCACTTATTGTAAAAATGAGATACAAATCTTTCACTGAAAAGCATTTCGTCAAAACTTAGAATGGCACGAATACAATTTTTTAAAGTCAATTCAAAATTCCTATGAAAATGAATGAATTTTTTCAAACTTATCACAGTTTTCACTAGTTCACTGGCATATTCAGACAGTAAAAGTTCAATCCCAAACAGCAGCCCAACAAAATCTAAGGGTATGGGGTATACTTTATTAAGAACATTGCCTGTAAAATGTTTGACATGGAACTGAAATTTTGGCAAAGGATTTGCTGTTCAATACTAAGTGATATCATTTAATTTAAACAATAAAAAACTTACTTTATATGAAATTAGCAATCGTTGTGTTATAAAACTATTTATTTTAAAACGTGTTGAAACTCAATTAGTACATTTTATACTTTTTCAAGTGAGAATATTATGAAAATTTACATACATTTATTTAGTGATTTACTATCTCTAATAGATATAGTTTGGACAAACCACAATCATAAAATGTTTTTAAACTTCTCAAATAAGTAATAATTTGAAACAAAACTATCTGTAAGAATTCTTCTTAAATAACTATAAATCTTACGTTCATTTTCTTAAAAATTGTCTTGACTGAAAACAATTTTTATAATATCATTAAACTATCATCACACTAATGATACAATTGGATAATTAAGAATTAATAGTTTTGAGAACAACTCATTTGGAAATTTTTCAAAGTATTAAAATTCAAAGCATTGGTTTTAGTAAAAAACAAATTATAATGTGACCTTGCTACAGTTACTTACTTGTGGCATATAATAAAGTCGGGTAACGTGTAACTCATCGTACACATAACTAAAAAAGGACAATTTTAGAGTCATCTGGTCCTAGCATTTAGGTGGCATTATTACTGAAGTTATGTGCTGGTAAACTGCCATTAATTAGGATTTTATTTTAATGTTCCATACATTTTATTTTAATGTCCTGTAAATACACTAGCTATTAAAAAATTGACTAATATCCCTACTCGTTTTGTAAAATTTAGTTGTGAAATATAATACATTTTGTTAATTACTAATTAAAATTATTTTCACAATTGCTTAATTTGAACTATTGTTTTTGAAAGATATAAATGTTATACATGAGCTCATAAGTGGTTTTGTCAAATTTTACAGGCTTTTACTGTCTTGGAGGAGCTACTTTCTAAAAGCGAGATATGCATTGCTGTAAAGGAACGCCTCACCAAGGATTCAGGAGTGGCTGGGGATTCGTATTACGATAATATAGTTCAGAAGTTAATGGCCAAGCCTAGTGCTAGAGGTAATTTTCTACTTGCATTACTAATAGAGTAATGCATTAGACATCAACAGAAAATAAATGTGCAGTCCAAGTGGTTGTTAGATAATTTGATTTATATAAATGAACTGCTCTTAAGATATTTATAGCCAAAACTATTACATTATTATGTCTAGTGTTTGTACAAAATATATTTTTTCAATAATTTGAAAATATTTACACCGATGTCTCAGGTTAATTTCATGTAAAAATGAACCCTGCTTTGATGCAACTGTTGAAAAAACGTAACTAATATACTGACAAATTACTCCTTAATTCTGATTAAACTGTTTTGTCTAGAATTTATTTATCGAGTAATTTTATACTTTTTTTTTTATAGATTTAAGTACTTTTTCATTCAATTTGAGTTTGTACTTTTGGAATTCATTTACATTCACAGAATATAATGTGAATTTTATTGATTGGATACGTTATCAGTTAAAGATAACTTTTCCCAAGTATAAGTAATACTACAGAAATATTATAACTTACCAAATATAGGTTACATAATAAAAAATATCATTAGTAAATTTGGTATCCTGATTGTAGAGTATATTTTTTAAATATTTTTTTTAAAAAGAGCAGCTGGGGAATAACACTGCCATTCCGCAAGAGTCCTTAATGTTGATTGAATATAAATCTTTTGCATATTATATGAATACAAATTAAACCAAAGTATATAAATTATCCCTGTCGTGCATAGATATACATAAAACTAGTCAAAAATTTAATCAAAATTCTGAATGCGTGCAGTAATTACATCCAAATGTATAAACTTTTAACAGAGAATAGCAGCCAAAGCCATGCAAATCAATATGTAGGATAAAAGTTTTAATGAATACCAGTTGTAAGTTTAATAAATATTCAGTTGCTGCACTAGATCACGCTTGTGAATGTATTTGGTTATCCGTTGTTCAAAATGAACTCTCGGTCAAAATTGAACGAACAATCACAATTGTATGAGCTAAAAATGAACATATATCAGAATTTAAGAACCGACCCATACCAGGAAACTTTTATGCTGCAGAAAACTATGCATGTCTGTAAACAGTGTGGAGAATAATCCAGAATTTCTTCGTTTCCTACGAAACAGGTGGGATAGTGGAAGTACATTATTTGCATTTGAAATGAAGGCTTTATTCAAAATGCAGGTAGCCCATATAAGGAAAAATTGCTCCTGCATTCTACTTTGCATAAAAAAGTCAATTTAGTAAAATGCAGACAGGAAATTGTAACATATTCTCTGGTATTTAAACAGTCTAAAGAAGAAAATTACTTTCATACGTGCATTGAATACTTTTAAGATCCTTAAATTATATTCCACCTATATTTGAGCTTTGGAATAAAAAAAAAAGTTTTAAATTTTATTTTGCCCCTCACGTTATGCCTAGTGCCTCCCTCATTAAACAAATTAAAAATATTTTTTATAAATTGAAAGCTGATTATTATATTAATATTTCTAAGTAATTATGAAATTAATGTTGATTTACTATTATATATATATATATATATATATATATATATATATATATATATATATATATATATATATATATATATATATATTTAATTTTACCACTACCACTTAAGCTGGTAAAACACCCACATGAATTCAATTTAAATAGAAAGTTCTAACATTGTCTATGCAAATGACAAAAATAACGTAAACTCATAAAAAAATAACGTAATAACTTCGTTATTAAAATATCCTTTTATGTTTCGATTTAGTAATTGAACACACATGAGACCATTTTTACTACGAAGGTACTTGAGTAAAATATAGTATTTAGATTAGTTGCCCTCATCGCCGCAAATAATGATATTTATCTTACATCATAGTCTTTGACTATGTAAGATTTCATTAAAACTTCATTGTTAATTGATGTATAATGGATTAGGATTTTAGATTTTCTGATTGATAACTCACTATATTTATAATACTACAAAGCCAAAATAACTATATCCAAATGCTTCAAATAAAATGAAATGCATTTTGCTTTAATGAAAAGTGTTATAAGTTTCTTGGATGACTAATTTGTATAAATGTATATAAATAGTATTCCGGAAATTAAAGATTATTTTAAGTTTGGTAAATCAAGCAAGTACTTTGAAGTGAAAATAGGATGCAGCAGATATGGAAAAGTCCATGGAAAATAAATCTATAAGTATACCTCCACACGAATAACTAGTTAACTAGATAAGACCTGTGAAAGAACTAGCTAGCGAAGTAAAGTTTGGTATGTGATAATATTGATTGACGAGAAATAAGGATAAATAAATAAAAAGTAAAATATGTTTGCTTTTTTCCTATAGATAACTAATCTCTTTATAGAAAAATATCCGTATAAGAAAAAGCAAATGAGGATATATTTTGTAGCTATATATATTCAAATACTGTTTATATTGTATTAGGAATAACATCTTTCAGATACTTAATATTCAAACACTAACGTTGCAAGTGAAGCGTACAACATGAAAATGAGCACTAAAAATATATTTTGTGTATATTCAAACAGTACTGAGTGATATTTGAAAATAGCTTTTTTATACATTATTATTTCTTTGAAATACCAGCAACATATAGTAAAAATAAAAGATATTTTTGAAAAAAAAAAAAATTTAAAACTACTTATAAAACATTAAATTTTTCTTAGCAAGGATCATGTTTTGAATTGCTTTGAATATTAAGGAACTCTGTTATAAATAAGATGTTTTTTTTTTTTTTTTTTTTTTTTTTTTTTTTTTTTTTTTTTAGAAAAGTGTTAATGATTGATTAATTATCCTCATAATTGAAGCAGTAATTTTAGTTTTTACAATTAACTTCATTTTTTTAATATAGTTTATACCTTTCCAAAAATTATTTCATAACTGTAAATAGTTTACAATGTATCGTTCTAATATATGGGGAATGTACCGTTTCATGTAGTAACTATAAAATTATCAATTTCAATACATATATTGTGTAAGAGATATTTCTTTTCATTTGAATTCATTAGATTTGTCTGAAACTTGTGACATTTTCAGTTTTATGCTTTATATATACTTTAAAGCATATTCTTTGACTGAAAAAATTATAAAAAAATATTGTAAATTAACTATGGCTTAAACCTATTTTTATTAAAACTATGATACAAACAAATTTAAAAAGTTAAAAAAAAAAAAAGACAATAATTCAAATTTAAAAAAATGCAATTTTTCTAAGCATAATAATAAGTCCCTGAAAAAATTATATTATAAGTATCCCTATTTCCATTAAACTTACGAGGAGACGTTGAAATTTGACATAACATTATAAATGATCCAGTTATAAAATTTTATGACATCATTTTAAGGAAACAGCTCTAGATGAAAAAAAAAAAAAAAAAACTATTAATGCATTGTTAAGAGGACTTGGTACCCTTCAAACATTTTTTTTTATTCAACCCTTTAATATTATAAAAAAAAAGCGTAAAAAACGGGTAATTTTCAACATTTAAATTTGTAAAAAAAAAAAAAAAAGTGTTTTTTTTTTTTTTTTTTTTTTTTTTTTTTCAAAATTCCATGCCTTTTTTAGTTAAATAGATATTAAGAATGACACAAAAAAAATCCAAGTAATTTAATTTATATTTGCTATTCATATTTGCTGAAGTTTTTTCATTTGGATAAGGTGGCAATTTCGAAAATCACGAACAGAGAAAAGTGCGTTCGAAACATCGAAGGAGCTATTGCAGCAATGCTAAATTCTCCATAAGAATATAGTTTTTCAGCAATTGAAGTTATCGGATAAGTTTAAAAACTCGACAAAATAAGAAGACAATTTCAAAGATTATAAAAACGTAAAAAATAGAAAATTCATATTTTTATTAGTTTTTGTGAAAACAATGGGTACCAAGTCCCCTTAAAAATTTACTTCATAACCTTCTGATAATTTAATATTTAGTACTTGAACATTTCGTAAAAAATCTTCAACTTTTAGAAATACCAGATTTTACGTGTATTATATTTTTTCATTATTCATTTTTCGGAATACGCATTTAAAGTTTATATTTAAGATCAACTAAATTAAAAAGCATTATTATTAATCAAATTATCGACTATTAAAGAATTCATCCTCTTTCTAATGTGTAAGAGGTGTTTCTCTTTTGAAAATTATAAATTATTTTATTTCCATTTTCTATGCTAGAATATTTTTTCACATGTATCAATGATAAGATCTTTTTCCAAAGCACTACATCATGCGAGTGTTTTAATGCATTTACTATTATTTTAATCCTGTATAAATAATCCTAAAAAAAAACTTTGTAAAGAGAAACCAAGTCCTTTATGTAACAGCTATATCCGTGAAAAGTATTGAGTTGTAAAGTACAGCCAAGTTTAACGCTGTTGTAAATTATTGGTAATAAAAATTATTGAGATTTAAAACAAATTGAATTTCACCCATCATGGGTCTAAATATTCAGTTACAATAATGCACTCAGTTAAAACTCCAGTATTTTTCATTTTCAGTAATTCATATCAACGTTAAACTTGGCTGTACTAAAGAACTTGAACTCTTTTTACAGATATATTTTAGTTGGGATTTTTCACTTCTTTTTTACTGTACTTATTTTAGATTTATTACGCATTTTTATATCAATAGTTAGTATAACAATTTTCAGTGTTCATAATTTTAAAACTTGTATTAAACTTCCTGGAATCGGAAGTATTAAGTAAACATTTTTCTTTGATACTTGCAAATTATACGAGTACAATTGGTTGGTTACTTATTTTCAGCAATTTGCCAAAAAAATTCATTTTTGAATCAGGGAATTATTTTGTTTTAGGGAACATTTGAATTCATTTCCAGGGCCACAGCTAAAAATTTCCTTTTCCTTAAAAATTACATAATTCAAAATTAATATATTTTAAAGTTACTAATTTTAGAAGGAAATAATTTTTTAAATTTCTAATCAAAACTTTAGTTTTATTTCAAAGTAATCTCTATCATATGATGTTTGTGTATATAATTAAAGCGTTTAAACAAAATTTAAGTAGATTAAACATATTAAAAATTGTTTCATTTTGGATTAACTTTGCTGTCAAAAACCACTGAATTGTGTCGGATAAGTATGTTTACTGTTATTTAAGGTACGTATGTAGAATCTTTGAAATGAAAAATATCGTTGCCTATGCAAATCCACAGCTATTTTAAGTAGAAATTTTGTTGATTATCAAGCGCTAAAACTACACTAGGACTATTTTCATACCTATGCTGCGTCATAACATCGATAAAGCCGTAGAATATAAAGGGATACTTGTTTTCCGAATGATTTTTGAAGAGGAAAATTCCCCCCTACGTGTTGAATTGAGAAAACACGGAAAACTACCACCGACCGATTTGCCAACATTTGACGCAAAACTAGCTGCTTCTCATTTTTGTAAGGAAATTTTAAGAAAAGTTATTTGAGAGAAAGCATCTTTTGTTTTATGAATAGCACGTGTTCTGAACAGATTCTTACGATACTCTAATAAGAGATTCTTTCAAATTCCTACTAAATACGCGAATTCTCAGGTGTAACAAAAGTCAAATTTATAAAACAGATAAAAATTAAAATGCATATATCTTAAAAACACCAAAATGCCAGTGTCTGTACTTGCACGTTTCACTGGAAGAAATGTACACACTACAAGCGTCGTTTATGGAGACTGCTCTTTGATTATAATTTTATGGATAAAATAGTAATCTTAAAGAAATTGCACTCTAATTTTTATGCAATTATCAACCTCTTAAAAATATTCCTTTTGAATTTTAATGGATAGTAAATAGATAAATTGACAATTTTCAAAGCAAATTATTGATCATTGGAAATGGTTTCTTTTGTTCTGTCATAATACAGTATAAAATATATTTGAGATAAGTCTTAGGGGAGTTTTCAGCCAGCAACACATTCGTATCTTTTTCAAATATAAACAGATGTACCACATTCAAATCTACATTAACATTGAAGTTTAATAACTATTAGACAAACGTAATCAAAGTGCTTTTGAATCTAGTTAATTTAAATATTAAAATATAATTTCATTTGAAAACAAGATTGTGATCATGTTTTACGTGTTCATTTCCAAGAAATACACTTAGTCCCACTTAGCCATGACACTTAGTTCGAATCAAGTCCTTTCCACCACGACACTTTAGTCCAAAACAAGTCCAACTTTCAAAATATCCTTGGTCCTCAAATTTGCATTACTCAGAGTCGTTATTTTTCCATGGACGTGTTGAGTTAATGTGGACTGCCATTCAACGCAATCAATTAGGGGAACACACATTTCAGAACATACAGCTAATGAGAGGTTTTGTGGCTTTATGGGAAGATCCAGGCTCGCATAAAAGTAGGGCTCGCAAGAATGCGGAAGTACACTTGTGGGTACACTATTTTCATCATCATCACCTTTACTATCTGACTCTTTATCATCATCCAAAGCTATCCAGTTTTCTATCAGGAGAGCTCTCTTATCGAGATATCTGATGCCACTAAATCGAGCCCTTGTTGAGGGGGAGAGCCGTTACTGCTCCACGGATGAAAACGCGTCCTTCAAAGAATATTCTAGAATATTGACATTTAGAATTCTCTAGTATTTTCCAGTGTTAGCGAGATATGCTTTGAATAATCACTAGTAAACCTATAAAAGCTAAGTATTTCGATTTTCCACGTCTTTTGATATAATCAACTTTAGCCTAACGTCATTCCGTCTACTCCCATGGCTGCATATGTTTCGACGGCCGCTGATACCGTGAACCGTTGACAAACTTTTTATTGGCTGTTGATTACGACTCTCGACTTCTTTTCGTCTGCTTTATTCTTTGAATTTAAATTATTATATGGTATTAAAAAAGTGTAAAAAAAAAACATTCTCAACAAAGTTCAATTACCAGGACTTTTTTTTAAGAAAGTTCAACTTACCGTACCATAATCCATGGAGTATTTGTGCATTCAATGAAAACAATTATGAAATAAAATTATTTTCAGTAAATAGTGCTTTCGAATTTGCAAAACATTGTTATTAACATGAATAAAATTTCCTTGATTGTCGAATATTTCATAGTTTAAAATGTTGCCAATATAGTCATAGTCATAGTGAATGGGGGAGGTCAACTCAGCTTAGGTGCTGATTCCACAATGTTGCCAATGGTCCTCGATATAATTGCGTACATACTCTCTTTTAATTATTTCTCAGTTTTTTACTTAGTTTTTGTTGTTGTTATTATTTAGGGTTTTGATTTTCTCCTTCGTAACTATATATGTGTTTATAGCTACTAATATTCTAAGTTTTATAATTCTAGCCAAAATAGAAATATTTTTGAATTAAGACTCATATTTTTCGTATATATATTAAACTTTTCAAGCATATAAAATTTCAAAGTTCTAACTCTCTTAGATCATTAATATTTTAAAATACCTTAGAATATTCTAAGGTAACTTAGAATATTTATGATCTAAGAGACCATACTTAGAGTGTATTAATGTTTAGTGAGTGAGTCTCAAAATATGCTATTTTTAAAATTGATTTTATCGACATCCATTAGACTTGAAGACTTGAAAATTGAAGGTATTTCTAAAGTTACTAACTGTTACATATGTAAAAAAATTCAGCTTCCAGGTGTTTACTGTAATGCGCTAATATAAGAGAAGGGAGGGAGTTGTTGCTTCCAGTAAAAGATGTCTGGTATTGAATTTGTCGCTTTCTTTACCGTGTACCTAGATTACGTTCATAAAACGTAAAAGGAGGCTTATAAAAATGTCTCTATCTTTGAACTTATAAAATAAGTTCAATAATTGATTGAAAAGAGTAGATGAGCATAGGAAATATCAAAATATGTTTCTCTACTTAAAATTAAAAAAAAATAAAAATACTAGAAATAAAGATTAAAGTTGTATTAACAGATTTGATTTTAAAATAGTATAACTTCCATTTTTATTTGACAATTAATTTCCATTTTTTTAACAAATATACTTTACTAAATCAGTTTTTAGATTTAGAACTGGAAGTAGATTATTTTAAGTAATAAAAGCATTTGGTAATAGTTTCTTAATATGGTATTCTGTAACTTTCTTAAAAAAGAATAAAGTTCACGAAAAGCGAATTTCATAAAAGTGAACTGGAAAAAATATTTAATAAAAGTATGACTTTTTCACAAAACTCTTTTGAATAACATTTAATAGGATCTTCATAAAGTACAAAAAGGTATAAAAATCATTTTTACTTTATATAAAAAATCGATTAAGAAACGTATTTTGCTTTAGGCATTTCTGGAGAATATGATTACGTTTTCATAACTCTTACTTCTTGAACGAAAACAACCACAGTTTGAAACGATTTCATAGCTTTTTAAAATTCATATTTTTTTTTTTGTTCAAATATAAAAATTCTAAAGCATTTGATATGGATGTAAAAATAATTTACATATTTAAAAAGTGAAGAGAAAATTAGCATACAATGTTTAAGATGTATGGCGAAAAATATTTACTCTGTGTACTCTAATAGAGTATTTAAAACTTTATTTTTAGTACAAAGTCATTATGGTTGAGATTTCTAACGTGTACATAACAAAACTTATAATATTAAAGAACATGCATGTTTATTTTTAAAATTTATTAAAAAATGATCATTTCTAGATGACGTTATTTTATGCATCATATATACGCTTTATAAATACTCAAATTAGCATACATGCAAACCAGATACTAAAGTAACTGCACAAAATATATTCTTCAGATATACTTATATAATAATGAAGGATAAATGGTACTAGTAAACACCATGTGTGTCAAATAACGTGCACTCAGTATCGTAAAGCAAACGTGTTTATTGTAACAGAGTAACGACGACACAGGTAACACAAAACAAGTATTTAAATAGAAATCTAATACAGTGACGGTTACAGTTAAGTATGAAGTAGTAGTCACTATTACGACACAGCTATTATTTATATGCTGTGACGTCATATACATGACAATGTGTAAGTAGTTTAAAAATTTAATTACTTATGTTTTATATTTATTTGCTACCTGAGACCAACTAGAATTCTTAATATAGCATATATTGCATTTTTTTTATTGAATTGTGTTTCTAAAAATAATCCTTTCATACAAAATCAGTAAGATTTAAAATTAAGATGCATTTCAACTATTCGTTAGATATATTTTATCCTGTATGGTTACCTGCTCTGTAATACTCACTTTAAATTATAATATTTTTTTAATAAATAGATGGATTGTAACTGAAGTAATATGGTGGAAAAAGTTAGTCTAAAGCAAGTAGCATCATTTTAAAACTACTGAGTATGAGAACATTTTAGTTAAAAAAAATTATGTTCACTAAATTTCGTAATTTTCAAGGTATAATGGCACATAGAAACTAATACAATTCAAGCTTTTACAGATTCTTTACGTCAATAAAATCCCCGAAAGGCTTTTTTCCGCAAGCTCCAAAATAAGACGATAAATTTTTGGTCAATGAAAAAAGCATTCTTTGAAATAGCTCCATTGCCGTATAGCACTTCTATCTGTAAATGGTCCATTTTAGAAGGCGATCTGTAAACGAAAGTGGTTAGCCTTTGGGCAATTCGTTACTGAAACTGTTCCGTCAACGTAAGGACTCTGCTAAACAAAGCCCTTTGCACAAGTAGTTTCGCGAACGATAAAAAGTCAGATCTTTTTCGCTACGAGAATTGCTCAAGAGAAGTAAGAGTGACTTTCACTCAGGAAATTCTTTCAGTATTCAAGAGGTGAGTTAGGATTCTCAATTCTTGTTTCAAAATGATTATATATATATATATATATATATATATATATATATATATATATATATATATATATATATATATATATATATATTTTTTTTTTCTAGCTTTGTAACAAAACAATTTCTTGAAATGGCATTTGTTCCTTTCTTAACCCTCTAGCGCATATTACCTGCTATGCAACTTTTACATGACTCCTAGTTGCATCATAAAGAAAAAATCATGCACTAGAGGGATAATGGTTGATTCCATTACGTTTTTTTTTTTTCAAACTTGAGGGGTTATTTGTGTTTACAATATGAAAAAAAATGTTTTTAAAAAACTTCACCGAAATCAACATTGGTTTGTAATACATGCTTAACCAATTAACGACGGATAGCAAGAAAACTTGCCAATCGACTTTTTTTTTTTTTTTTTTGATTTGCTAATAAATTGAGATTGTGGTTCCTCTTATTGTTTTTTAAAAATCATAAAATAATTTTCCAAAAAATCTGAAAGATTCAAAATATACCTTAAATGATCTAAATAAACAAGGTAAAAATAAAAAACAATGACTGTTTATCCATTTCAAAGTAGTCTTTAAATGATTAATATGTAAATATTTATACGAAAATGCGATTGAGTGTAGCTATGACAATCATATTTTCAGGCCAAATGTTTTTCATTAAATAATGCTTCCTCTTACTAAAATCTGTTTTTTTCTAAGAAAAATTAAAAGCCATTTTAATCTCAAGATAATCATATGCACTTTTAAAGATAAATATTTACTTTCTTTATGATTACATTGAGTGGTATTTAACATTTATTATAAAAGAATAAGGATTCTTATCAAATGAACATTTATTATATCTTATCCAATTTATTGTACTTCCGAAACTCATAATTACAATTGTTAAGGAATGTTTATGTGTGATAAAAAGCAATACTATAATTCAATGATGAAATTCCCGTTTATTTATACAATATAACTTACACTGTGAAGGAGCTATGTTCATCACACTGGAAATTCAAGGAGTTGTAGATTCCAACATCAATATTATGACATCCCCCCCTCTATTTCCACTTTGCCAGCGACATAATCGGAGACTCGATGTCCGAACTATAAAACAACGAAAAGTATACATCGTATATTCAGTTGTCAGGGAAAGCCAGATATGGCGACGATTCCGACATTTTCTCGACAGACAGGGATGGATTTCAGACACCTACAAGCTGCCACTTCACCAACCAGAGCGAACGAAGGCGTATAAGTCCCAGATTTCTTATTCTTAGAAGTTTCAAATTGAAAGTATTGGACAAACCTCCCATCATTCAAGCAATAAGTGAGTTTTTAAAAGTTAGAAAAGTCAAGACAAGAAGACTCTTTCACCTCTTATGATTACAGCTTTCATGCTACAGGGACAAACCCTTACTGTTAGGTCAGGAATGAATCATTTTCAAATGAAATTAATTCTATTAAAAAACATGCTATGAAACGCTTTTATAAAACACGAACCAAACTCAATTCTTTAAGTTTCAAACACACAATATCAATAAATACAATGTAGAAGTTGAATTAGGACATAAATTTTACTTTTATGTCCTAGTAGCATTTTCTTTGATTCCTATCATTACTTTAAACGATCTAGGTTAAAGCTATTAGATGCTCATTTTTTTTATTATCCGATGGAGCAGCTGTTTATATTGAATTACGAACGTGGCAGATTGAGCATGTTCAATCATTAATCTATCCGCCTCACAAACAGCAGTTATTTACTCCTACTGTTCTTATCTGGATATTATTTTTAGTTTAAGGTTATTCCCTAGATACTTGTCACTGATTCGTTTTAAAAATTTGAAACTGCTTTATTATTTTGACTTTAAAATCAACATTGTACAACATTGTTTTCCTGTTTCTGAATTTACAGATTGAGAAGAAGAAAGTCCTGATCGAATTAAAAAAAAAAAAAAAAAAGGTTGCGTAAAAACTATTATACTGATTTATACACGACGTTTTGGTAGTATTAGTTATATCAATTAAGTATTTTTATACAAGAATTAACTTAATAAAAATAAAAGTTTGATCTAATTGTGTTTTACCAATTGTCGTCTGAAACTCCTGACACAGCATATGTTTACATTCCAAAGCAATATCTGTCAAACTTAGTTTGACACATGTTAACATTCCAAAGTGAAAACTGTCAAGTTTGGTTTGGCATTAGACACGGCATTTATTACCATTCGATTGCCACACCTGTTAAGGTTGTTCTGCCTAAAAAATATTTATTAAAAATACTGATTTATTACTGACTCTTTAAAATTTCAATCTCAAATACAAAGTGCTAGCAAAATCAGAATCTGTTAATGACAATTTGAAAACAAGGAGAACGTCTCGTGCTAGGTGTTACAAACAAGTGCCGAATAACAATCAGCTTGAACTGATTTACCTAAATTAAATACTTCGATCAACATAGGGGACGTAAGATGAGTTTTACTAATTTAATTTATTTCATTAAAAAGTTTGGAATGACATATGAAATTTGAATATATATATATATATATATATATATATATATATATATATATATATATATATATATATTGATCAGGGTGTCACAAAATAGCTTGATATATCTGCTCAAGAATTTATGCTAACTCTGTATTGCATAAAATAATTGGGAATTGGTTTATTGGTTTTATAAGAGGTATTTAAAGTGTAACTATAGACTTTGATATTGTATTCAACAATATCGCCATACATTTTTAATTTGTAATACTTTAAAAGGTAATGGTAAAGGTAAAAAACACAATTGAAAATTAATTTGTTTAAATATAAGAATAAATTCTAAAAGACATTTTTATTAAACTTATTTTACTACTTGCAATGAAAGTTATTAGATATTTAAGAATTAATAAAATTTAACATACACTTTATATGTATTTTAAACATTCCGTTTTTATTTTAAAGTAAAACATGTTATGATTTGAACTAAGCTTTCAATATGCATATTTCAATACTAAATTAATTTTTTTCATCAAATAAATTTTAAGCAAACATTCATAATTTGATTTTGGATAAAATATATTTTTAAGATAAAATATTTTAAATAAACAACATTCTTAGTTTCATTTATTTCATTAAAAACTGTACTCAAGAACTAAAATGTATTTGTTTAATATAGGCATATAAATGCATTTTTATATAGATTGCTTTTAGAAATACCCAAAGGAAAATTTGGTTCAAAATAAATATCTTGGATATCTTATTTAAATAAAAAAAAAAAGCGAGTTTCATATTTCTAAGAAATAATGTTTTTTTCAAAACTCTAATTTTTTAATAGTTTTTGTCTTTTAATATTTAATAAATAAAACATGTAGTGCCTTCATACTACAGATTAAAAAAATAAAGCTGTCAAAAAACCTTTTAGATGACATTATACTCTATTGCTTTTTTTTTTCTTCTGTAATCGACATATGAGTAAAAGTTACTGAATGGATAAAAGTCTCCTCTTTCAGAAGTGTAATGGATCTTTTAATGGCTCCTTTAATGGGAAAAGTCAAATCCACTATGTTAAAGGATTTTCTTTGAGATTTAGTAGTTGATGACCAAAAGTAAGCTATCTATCTTTCAGTGATTTTTTTATGAAATTATTAGCTTCAAAATAAAAAGGTCACAAAATAAATAAATTTTTATACATTCATTCATATTTTAACTTATGATATTTAACTTATCATTCATATTTGAACTTTTCATTGGTACTTGGACTAAGCCAAACTTCGACTACAACGTCAAGAATAACCCCGGGAAGAAACATAAACATCTCCGAGCACACTTCATTATTGACATCAAAATTGTGAACCATTGTTTGTAACGAATCATTTGTTTCAAAAACAAGCAATTGAAACGTCGTCCACAATCTTCTCCTAGCTCTCAAAAAGGATTCTTTTGGAATGTCATCCCATGAAGGGGTCTCTCAGTATCCTACTCTTTATCGTCTTGCAATCCACTGTGTTCTTCAGCTGGAAAAAGTGCAATAAGCTGTTTTTGAAGATCTGTTCAGGGAGAAACGGAGTTGGGAACGGAGGAACGGGTTATAATTGAAAAAGAATTATCCATAAATTTAGGAAATGAAGGCTATGCATTAATATCGTCATTGACTTGTGAACAATGAAGCTGAATAAAAGTACTTTAGTCGCATGCGAACTCTTCCTCATCGACAAATACATACCACGATCAAAAAATTCTGCAAGATTCAAAAACCAAAAAGAAATAATGGAGAGAGACAGACAGATGCAAAAAAAAAAAAAAAAAAAAAAAAAAAAATGCATCCCTTGTATGTAGAACATACGTTAAATATTATTTAAAGAAAATGTCATAATTAATTACATTAAATTAAATCTTTTCTCTTTGCCATTAGAATATATTGCATAATGCCGTGTACTTTTTTTACTTCATTCATTTTTAAGTATGAAATATTTTCTGGTAAGAGGTATGGCGATTTCCAAAATTTTTTACAATACATATTAATAACATTTATTTAAAGAGGAACTGTGTGAAAACCTCCAAATTTAGTTAAAAATATTTAGTTCTATATTTTCCAAAAGGTAATAGGAAATTAATTGTTTCATTTTTATTTTTCTGTTTCTCACTGAATCGTAAAATCAAAAAAGACCTATACGTTAGGGCGTATCGAAAAAAATCGAAATTTTTCAAATCTTTTAGCGGTAGTGCGGAAAATTTGCGGACACCCATCACTAATACATGTGTGAAATTTTAAAACTCTGGGTTAACATCTTCTGTCGCATCAATAGCTCGAAAGTTCCAAAATTTGGGCTAAAAGTGATTAAAATTAAAAAATTCATAAAAAATTCCAGATTTCGCTGTAAGTTTAAGAATGGTGCTTACTAGTTACTATTTTTGACAACAACAACTATAATTTTTTTTATAATTATAGTTTAATATCTTCTGCTACCACAGCAACACCAAATTTTAGAAAATAAAAGGCTAAATTTCAAAAAAAAAAAAAAAAATACACGTCACATTTACCTCATTTTAAAGGGATCAGAAATTTTATTGCCTTTCAAATATACATTTGACGATAGCATTACTACTTGTAATCCTTTTTTGTCTCGAATTTCGACATGTGTTTTCTGGATTCGAGAGTAGCTCTTATGAATGTATCCCTGTTTTCAAGCCCAACTGTTTTCTTGGAGGCTGCCGTGACAAGTTTCACAATTCGCTTGACTGCTTGTGTATGTGAAGGAAATTGTATGAAGTGCCAGCAGGCCTTCGGCATACCGTCCTCTGTCATTTTCAAAAGATCTTGAGAACTTATCTCTCGGAGAACTGGCGGCGATGTCACAAAACAATTTTTCCAGTCAATGAGATCAATGTAGTCTTCATTGATATCAGGAATAACGAATTTGCGCACACCTCGGCTAATTTCTCTTGCCGTTATTATTCTTCGAGCTGCAATGATTCTGATATGACATCTTTCATCAGTTAACATGGCCAAAAGCATATTTTCTGGATCAGCAAAATAAGCGTTTCGAGAAATAACTGGATCGATTACGTCACAATACTTCTTAGGCAAGTACCGAGATGAGCTTATGAAATGCCACAGATGTCTAAACAATACTAACATTTAACCACTACCCCCAATCGTTAAACGAAATATGGGAAGTTTTAGGAATTTTTGAATTTTAAACACGGAATTTTTGAATTTTAAACACTTTTAGCCCAATTTTCGAAACTTTGGGGGCATTGAGGCGACAGAAGATGTTAACCCAGAGTTTTAAAATTTCACACACTTATTACTGATGAGTGTCAACAAATGTTTCACACTACCGCTAAGAGATTTGATAAACTTCTATTTTTTTTATACGCCCTACTATACGTGACATGTAAATATCATTTATTATTTAGACTTAATCCATTGGATAATGACATCCGTTTACTAATATTTCCGAAATATCTGGGTTGTAACTTCCAGTAGAATTTTTGCATGGTAACACATCCTATCGAGGCCCTTTCATTTGACATATCGCACTTGCACATAGCTGCTTTAGTTTTTAAAGGGAACATTTTAAGGGAGCTAATTCTTTTTCGTATTTTCAAGTCATAATGGCGATGTTTCGTCCAGTTTTCGTCTTGCAATTATACGATATCATGTAGCATTTTATTAACTTAGCTAATTTGTTTAGTTTAATAATTACCAAGTAGATAAAAGAGCTTTACATTTTTTGATCAGTTATTTGCTAAGGAAAAATAAGTATATAACTCTTTCATTTAATTTTAAAGTCCTTTCACTTACCTTTAATGTCCAAAAAAAAACTATCTTAATACTTAAATTTTTAAGATCTAGAAATAACACACTTCTCATTATAAAAATGGTGCCTATGTTTAAGGTTTTTGATTTCACTTTTATTATTTTACATGAGCAACTCAATTTATAAAGAAGTGGACCCCAAAAAGGATTTATTCAAATCGAAAAAAATCCTCTTTAAAAGTAGTGACATTCACTATCAAGTAAATCTATTTTTGTCTTAATCGTGAGGCATCGTGACTTATTTAATTAAGTTTCACAAGCGTGAAAGAAATCTCCCCATCAACTAGTTCAAGCTTCTTTGGTTTAAATATAGAAACTAATTTTTTAAAAGTCCCATTTTAAATTTCGATTCACTTTTTTAGTGCCTCCAAGTAATCCAGTTATCCCTCAAGTTTTTTTTAGATAATTGACCGATTGTTCTGAGCAATTTGAAGTTTTATAAAAATATTATTATTTTTACTGAAACCTTTTATTTGGATGTTGGGTGATACATTTTTTTAAATGTTATGTTATAATTAAACTCCTCAATTATATTTATGATAAAAATATATTTATGTGTTATACATTTTCTTAAATTCCATTTTGATAGGGTCGAAGTGTTTATTAAACTCACTATTAAAAAAGTACTAAACAAAAATTTTTTTTGTAACACTATTTACAAAACAAATATATTTTTGACTACATTCAAAGGAATTTAAACATATCACAACTGTTCGCAACATTAAGCCAAACTTTTGTTTATATTTTTAAATAAACGTTGCTCGTAGATATGTGAGCAAATGATTTTTACAAAATCAGTTGTTTAATTTAAGCTACAACTAAATTTTATTGTAGTTGGATCATTCCATTTAAGCTTTTAACATTTCCATCTTAATTTTTATCTTCACCAGAACATTTCTTGCTTAGAAAAGATCAAATTTTCTTTTGGTATTTGACATTTCAAGGAAATTCCATAGTGGATGGTAATTAATAATGAATGGAACAGGTAAGGCAGGATAATAAAGCTAATAAGAATAGGCGTTTTCTTCAATAAATTCTCTAACTCGTATTGCTTATAATTTTTCTTTAGACAAATGAAATTGTTATGCAAACATAATTACCAAAAAGGATCTCCTTTTGTGTGACGCGTGTCAAATATTGTTGACCTACTTAATTGTGTACATAATCTTAAAGCTCGTTTTGATGAGTCGGAAAATGGGAAATTTAGATAATTGCGTGTCAACTTCCGACATTTACATCCACTTTTTCTTAACTAGTTTCGAAAGGAAAAGAACAGGAACTGTCATCCATGATAAGTTTTTAATTATTTGTATGTAGGTACATAATACGATAAAAATACTTTGGGGAAATTATTTATATTATATTCAAGGTTTCACGTCATTATAATCTCCTTTTTATGGAAATATTTTGATAATATTACTAATACACGTACAATTTCATCTTAATATATTAATTTTAAATATTAAAGGGAGTATAAGACACAACATTTGCACAATTTTGTTCAGTTATTTTTATTGTTTTAAAAAATAATATAGATAGTTCTGAGTTGAATGAAATTATAAATTAAACTAAACCTGAATTAAAACTTTTAAAATGGTTTAATTAGCACCATGATAGATGCTTCTCAACTATGCTATTCCACAATTTTAAGTCTAGTTTTCTTAGTGATTATATATTTCCCCCGTTTTGAAGTGTGAGTCGATGTAACTCTAGAACTGTATATTATAAATTCATTAAAATTTTTTCCCGTATTATTTGAATTTTTGTTCTTCAATTTGTTTATTTAATTACTAATGTTAATTTTAAAAAGTTGCAGAATTTTTTAAATAAAATCTGTGAAATATTATCTAAAGTTAAACTTGTTTTTGAAAATTTTCTAATGATTGCTTAAGGGAAATTAGAATACTATAAGTTTAGGACTTATAAAATATAGAAATGCTACTCAAATTAAACTTAAAAAAATCAAAATTGCTATTTTAATATAAATATTTTATTCAACCATAATAATTAGAATGCGACTGCTTAAAAATTTTCAAATCACTTTGATATTCTGGATTTTTAATTTTTATGTCTTATACCCCTTTAACTTTACATTGTATGTATTATGTATATTTCTTGACATATGGGCTTAAAATTAAATTTGTAAAATTCGTAATATGTATAATATACTAGGAGAACTATTGTAATTAAAAAAAATTGACGGACTTTATTTATTATTTTTAATTTTTTTCGAAAGAGTTATCTCATAAAGCAGTTGACGCCTCATTAAGTCAATAACATTTATTCATATAGTTTTGGGTTTAGGTTGTTCAAAATATATAAATTGACATTAACAAATAACATATAAAAGCATTATGGAAAAAAATAAATTACAAATCATAGGAGAGTAAGCAAATCCAAATAATTTCTTCAAGTTGATCCAACATGTTGGAATTTAGAAAATCCATTTTTCCTTTCTAAGTCCATCAATAAATTAATATACGGAAGGAAATACTTTTTAAAAATATAAAATACAAAAAAAAAAGAAAAAAAAAAAAGTAAAGCATGTGTTAGTTTGTGAAATTTTTTTTTTTAATTATGATTTATATACAGTGTCATTGAAAAATTATGCTTCAACTTTAAGACTGTATGATACAGCATTTTTTAAACATATTTACAGGTTTTTGGCTAAGAAATTTATGGAACATTGTAGACAGACTTGTAACATTACAGACTTGTAACATTACAGACTTGTAATTTTTAGATAGATCTAGCAAAACGTATACAGTTAACAAATCACAACTCTGAGCCTCTTATAAAGTCCGAATACTTATTGCCGTATTCTTGACATCCTTTATTAGGAGTTACGGAAGGAGATATATTATAATTTTTATGTCCATCTGTGCATATCATGAAGCATGCTAAATTATGTTTACAATTGTAAATAATCATTTTATATTTTCGCCTAAAAATCATGAGTTTAGGTGTTGTTTATTTCCCGTAATACGCTTTTGATGTCAGGACATTCATTTTCAAAGACATTGTGTTAATTAAATACTGTTCATGGTAGTAAAAATTCTGTATATAGTGGCACATGTATTTTTTTTAATAATGTGTGTAGTATTGTTGATATTGTATTTTATGAGTTGCTACTATTAATTTGTTTCAATTTTTTTTCAAATGGTGTTTTAATTTAATTTAATTTAATTTAATTTTACACGTACTTTGCTTGAAAAGTAGTTTCGGTATAACTTTCTGGAATTTTTTTTTAGATTACACAAAGTAAGAAACATAAGGATTTAATTCTATCTCAGTTGAAGTTCATTAAACATGTCTCCTTCTTTGATTGTGCAGCTGCCACACATTTAAATGACAGCAACAAATGCATTATGATAACATTAAAAGAATGACCATTAATATGATAAAACTTACATTTTTACAATTTCAAAAAGAAACTATAAACATAATTAAGATACCTAAATATCATTTGTGCGTGAGTATGACAATTTACAAATAGCTAGAAAAAAGTCTGGTTTTTGTGTTTGAAAATGGAATAAAACAAGTTAGCTTACGTTCTTGGAATGTTTTCTATTAATAACTACCCACAAGTTTAAAAAAGTGAAATGAAATTACTTCCATTATAATAAAATTGTTTTGTTTATTCAGCTGTGTAACGTGAGTAAACAAAGAAACAATTTTTTTTTAAGTATGAAACAAAAATCGAGACCATTAAGTTGTGGAGACTTTTTTTTCCTTCCATTTTTGTGATGAACAAATACAAAGATTATTTACCTTATTTGTAAATAATAAGTGATTTTTCAATATTACATGAGACTTCACATTAAAAAATTTCTAAATATGATTTTAAATTTATTTCATAAGGTTGCTGTAAAAATAAAATAAATTTGTTATGATATAATATTACATTTAAGTATTACAGTAATAAATAAAAAAAAATATTTTAAACATATACTAAATGAAGACTATGTGTACATTAAAATACTTAAAAAGATAAAAACTTTTCAAACATAGTCTAATAATAAAAAAAATATTAAATTTTTTGAATGCGATATACTATAATTAAACGTTTTGATTTCAGATTTAATACTACAGTAAGAAAGACTTGTATATACTTCTAGATGTATTCACACTGTCTCTTGACTTGTATTTTTACTGAAAATATAGCTTTCGTATTTGAAATACTATCACTTGCATGTTTACATCCAACGATATTTATTTTTTAGTGAATGTCATCCATATATATGAATATGTAAGTATTTTCTATAGGAATTTGTAAAAGTTCACAGATATGATAGTGATTCCGTCAAAACCAAGCGAAAGGAAATATCTTTTCGAAAAACAGTCTTTAAAAAAAATCCCTGTGCTGAAATTCGATATTCAAGTCTAGAACAAAAGTAAAAAATGCGACTGGTGACATGTTCTAGTGACGTGCTATGGGACTTGTGGAAACATTTTCTTGATGCTTCAAAGTTTAATATTACTTTTTGCTACTCTAAACTGCCACCAAGTACTTTACACTAAAGTTCGCAACAATAGAAGAGAAAATACGATCCATCAGCATTGTTTATGCAGCCCAAAGAATTCGAGTGCAGCCTAACATTGGAAGAATTTTACATTCGGTCCATGTCCAGTTGGAAATATGTTTTTCTAGGAATAATGCATGTAACTTTTAAAGAAAAGTTATCGAGTCAAAAAAAGACATAGAAAATTCACTATATGAAAAACTTAATACAACGATCTTTTTTTTTTTCAAAGTTTCTAAAGAAAGGCAAATATATGAGACAGAATATTGGTATTAGAGTGACGTTATCATGGAATACAAATAACGACATTTTATTTGCTTTTTTATATTTTTAGGGGAAGTAATACACAAAAGAATATACTTAAATGTCAAAGAATATATTTACTACTTTTATGCTTGTTTGAAACAATGGTTGTTAAATATATAGTATTTTACTAAATAACTTCTTTGAAATAAAATTGTTCAAAATCGATTATTTGTAATGTTGTATAAACATGAATTATTAAACCCAAAAAAGTTCTAAAAAATATTTAAATTCCTTTTACCATAACTTTCTACTCTCTTGATAACAATAGTTTTACATTTTTAAGGTACACAAGATATTATTAATTTCTTTAAAAAGTTAAACATATTTAGATCGTTGAATTAACTGAAAGGCTCATTTTACTATGTATTAGAACTATGCTATATATTTATTATATCATTGGTATTTTGTTGTGAAACACAACTTTAATCATTTATAAAATTAGTTATTAGTTTTCATTGCTTTTATTTCTTTCCTTTGATTATGAAAACAAATTAACATATTTATATTTAAATTTTAACTTTATATATATTCAAGACTAGCCTTTTAATTTAAAAAAAAAAAAAAAAAAAAAAAAAAAAAAAAGATTAAATTTCCCAAATAGTATTTTCTGGAGAAACAATTCGTGATAACTTCTTTCCTTAAAACTTAATTGCACGTTCCTTGTGTAATGTTTGAACCATAATGCTATACGTGTCTTTTGAAATTGAACGTCGAAGTTGGAAAACATATAAGGATAACAGTTACAGTACAAGACCAATTATAAAAGTCATACCTTTGAATTTTTGGTGATATGCTAATATACTAACATTGTATTCCAGTCACATATAAATGTATTAATTGTCTGCATTGTAATTTTTTGACATAAAGCATTAAAGTAAGATACACACGGAAAGCCATGTTGCGTGATCCTTATAGGTCTATTTCTTCGGTTATTACTTAACATGTATTTCGACTCCACCAATTGAGCAGTCCTAAATCCCAACAGTATTTTATGGTTACCTACACGCACTTTTCAGGTTGCATTACTTTAAGTTCGTATCAAACTCTATTTCTCTAATTATTATTATTTTTTTTTCTAAATAATAGACTGCGTTGTATACTTTTATACACATTTAAACTTTTTATTTTTATTCGTTTAGACAGATTTGATATTACATATTCTGAATTACATATTTTACACAAATTAATATGATTTTTAATGAATAAAAAATTCCATGGAATTTTTTTTTTTTTTAAAGAATAAATGATCTGTTTTTGTTTAATTAGTACTGATGCTTTAACAAGAAAATGGTTTTAAATATAAAATTTCTTAAGAAATATTTCTAGTTCCAAATGAGGTTACATAACGCTTTTCAGACCATTTATCTTGTAAAAGGAAAGTTACTCACGAAATCAATTTATTTTCTAATTACAAAATTTGCATTATAATTCTGATTAAATCATTTTGAGTTAATTAAAATCCTACCAATGTTTTTACACAAGGTCTCGAAACCAGGCTTTTAAAGGACTGTATTTATTAAGGTTTCTTTTTTTTTTTTTTTTTTTTTTTTTTTTAATATAGGAAAAAAATGTTGAAGCAGAAAATTTAATTCATCGCATGGCATTCATTTGTAATACATTATATTATATTTATGATAATGATAGTTTGATTGTACAAATTACATCTATTTTTCAAAAGAAACGACCTTTACTATTTAATCATACTTTGAAAGGAAATATTTAGGTTACCCCAAAACTATTGCTATGGGATACTTTTTACCTTCAAATACCCATATGTTAATATAGGGCATAGAAAGTGTTGCATTCCGCAAAAAAAATCTGTTTTGATTTTTTGTATTTCTGCAAGTTTTATAACGTGTTGAGGTCAGAATTTGACAATATTTAGTGTCAGAAATTAAGTTACTAGGGAATAGAATTGTGGAATATTTTAATGTTTGATTTATTTAAATGTCTTCAGGGTCTGCACTCTGTTTTTTAACGTAAAAATATTTTTTTTTCTATTATTTTTTATGGACACGCCACCTATTGTTGTTGAATTACTATTATTATTATTTTTCACTGGCGGTGGAGAGAGTCTCCCCATTTGCTCCTTTGGTCTCTTCACAGTGTGGTTGACCAACGTGAGCTTTACCCAGACTTGCTCGTGTAGTGTTGTGATGCTAATATTTAATTTTATATGTATGTTTTTGATTTAAGTGCACTTTTCCTTCCTCTAAAGTTTTTGGTACTTTGCTCATCTTGACTTTTGCTCTCCATTAATATATTTCCTTTCTGGCGAATCTGTGGGTAGTTGGATTACCTTTCCAATTGCGGAATTGACTTGCATAAACTCTAACGGGGGATTGGAGAACTGCTACTTCAGCTACCTGAGGGAGAAAACGTCTTTCTGGTGGCGAGCGGTGGGTGCCGCGATTTTTGTTTGGGTGAAAAGGAAGTGAAGGGAGAAAAAGCGAGACGGCGGTAGGATCAAAATAAGAATCTACGGGGGCCAAAGGAGTAAAAGAGAAAATAAACGGGGTAGCGGTAAGAGAGGCAGATAGGTTTTTGGGAGCTTGGAGATAGGAGATGAACTAACCGTGTGGCGGCTAGTATGGTTCGAAGACTTGGAAAACTCTAGATCGTGCAAGACTAATAAAGTAATCCCCGCCAATGCCTGAAAAATCGTTGCTTTATGCTCCCCTAACGTTATGCTGTGTTACTACCTGACGCCGGAGCCTGTACCTTCCTCGGAAGCTGTGTTAATTCCTGACCCTGGAGCCTGTAACTTCTCCCGACGCTAAGACTTTACCTGATCCTGGAGCCTGAATCTTCATGTGCCAGTCAAACGCGCCTGAAATCTGAGACTCTCACAGATAAACATTTCTAAAACTAATTCAAAATGTTCTTACTTCACTGAAAAATTATCATTAATCAAGTATTTAGTTAAAATCCTATGCCATTGCCATTTCCCCGCTCTGTATAAAATTTTGTTGTGCGCTCTGCGTGCAGGTTATATATATAGCCTCACTAGGCCATTACTAGGTTAATTTGTGTGTTAAGACGTTTTGCTAGACTTGAATATTTGTCGCTGTTAATTTTAATTAAATTCCTTTACTCAGAAAATCTACATGCTTGTCTTCTTTAACACATGTGACACATCATTAATACATCTGACTGCATCCATTATACCACAGTAGGGATGTTAGCTGAGTTTTGGGTTATGAATTAATGTTTAACACAGGCCTTTAACCTTTAGATTATTTTTGTTTGAAAGTTCTCAGGTGAATTTCACCACAGTAGCTGTACACCCAGTGGTCGAATCTTTTGGACCTTAATGGTTGCTCTAAGGACAACCATTGAAGTGATCCTTAAGTTAAATTTTTTGCTCTTAATTTTTTCAATGTTTCAATTTGAAACATCATTTACTTATTGTGCAAAACTGCATTCTATGGCAATGGCGATGCCATGATTCCTGGCCGCTTAATCACATGTGACGCATACATTTTCTGTTTCTCACTACCAAAAAGTTAAATAAATCAACATGTACATAAATTTAAGTCCTCTAAATTCAATTGATTAGTTTTATCCATATTATCTATACAATACATACCTTTATGCAATAAAATTTTTATTTCGGGTTGTCCAAAGGATAGTTGGAATTTTTTTTAAGTTGCTCTTTTAAAAATCTGGTTGCTTCGGACAACCGGGCAACTGTAAATTACGACTCTTGTGTACACCTAACATTGGTTGGCTGTCAGGAGGGTTTGTCTGTCTGCCATAGTTACCGAACAAATTGACCTACGATGTTCAACTTAGGTATACGGGTTAAATGGGACCATAGGATATGTCATTAAGGTTTGGGTCAAAATGTGTTGATGTTTTTCAGCAATGCCCAAAAAAATGACTCTAATGATTTTGATCAAAATTGCTGTGGTAATGCCTTTCAAGGAGCTCTAAGCAAGTCTTGTAGTTAATCAAGCGTCGCAAATAATTTTTATTACAATTTTATTACATCGACACCGCTGCTCATCTTAACGACGCGATGTGGTCAATGTTTTTGCACTCATATATCTCTTTTGCATTTCAAAATAAATCTTTTCGGATTGATTCCTTTCGTAAAACAACCTTTTTACTCTTTGAATATAACTTGCAAGGATAATGTACTATTTATCGAAAAATACATTGCTAATTTTGCCGTTTTACCGAGACGTTCTTTCTTTATCAATGTAATAATTATCACCAAAAATATTGCCAAACTGTCTTTTTTTTTAAATGATGAAAATATGAGAATGGAAAATTATATCAATCCATGGAAAATTTAAAGGCAACGACTAGTTTTAAGTGTAATTGAAAATTGTGCGATATTCCACACCCCTAGTTTCTTTTGCTATTACAAATAGGACATCAGTGTAAATTGGAAAAATTCTCAAAAATCTTTATGAAATCATAAATATGAGGTAACTTATTTTAAAAGTTACATACTATTAAATTTTATTCAACTACTGTAGGATAAAAAAGGCAATTACAAAAACGTTCCTTGAATAAAGTTTCGTTATGTTCGTTCGTTCGTCCAGGTAACCTAAGTCTAGCTGGGAGGCTTAGTTAATTACTTAGAGACCTACCCCATATTAATTACTAAGCCACGTTAAAATTAGCAAACTGGTTTCTATGAAACTTTAAGTAATAGTTATAAGAATTTTTAGCTAAAAATCTATGCATAGACTTATGTCAAGAATTTTTGAAAATGCTGTAAATTTAACGAATTTAACTTATTTTTTCTTCTTCCACTGTTTTAATACGCCGAAATTCAATTTTGTCGGTCATTTTTCCTTTCATCTCGAGGTACAAAAATCAATTTCTTTCTTTGTCAAATACTATGATAAAGTCAATTTTTAAGTTACATTTGAAACTTTAATTACACTTATGTGCTTTGTTGATTATTTATGTCGTTTTTTATGAGACGATATTTTAATATAATAAAGATTTGTAATGTTTTAAGTTTACTAGAAGGATTTTTCACTTCTTGAAAAAGTTAATCAGAATGGTTGTAATGTATTACTTTTTTCTAAAAGATTATTTTTTTTCTTCAAAATATGCCTCAAAATATCTGGGACATTTTATTTATAAGCATATCAACTTTGCAATTACTTTTATTTTTAAACTGTGCTCTGTTATTTACATTTAAATATACTAAATTTAGATGCTTACAATGTGATGTCTAATTAGTTTGATATTCAAAAATAATTCATCTTCTGCGAAAGATTGTTTTATGACAATTCTAATTGCCCTTACAAATATTTGTTGTGTATATTTGTTGTGTGTATTTTCATCTTTTCTAAGCTGGAAAAACTGCTATCATTTTAGAAGTTGTTGAAGTTTTTTTTAAAGTTTAGTAATTTAATTAAGGACGATTCTTCAACAATGTTATGTCATATCATAGCTAATGATTTAAAACGTTATAACTATAAATATATAATATATAATTTATTAATATGAACCTTGTTCTACAGCCAGTGTAATCCACTGTAAAAACATATTTCTAATACATTAACAATACATTACGTTTATGTTTATTTAGTAGTATAAAAAGTAGGAATAACTTCAATTATTGAGAAAGTGCACACATCGAAGTTTAGTCATTTCTCTAAATGATGGCAGCAAGGTATAAGCAAATTAGTATGGTTTCACACTAAAAAAAGTTTATTTTTAAATCATTAATTTAAATTGGTATTGTATGTGTTTGAATGTAATCGCTAGCGTGTTACTATTATTTTCCGAAAATGATCAATGGCCCTTTAACATATTAACCATAATGCAACCATTATAAACAATGGATTTCACTATTTCTTTAAGAATAGTCAGAAGGTCCTATACTACATATGTTAATTTGACATATATTGATGTACCTTTGTTCAGAACCCCGTCACACATGCAGGTCTGAAATTTTGTTTGCATACAAAATGAACACTTGTTAGCTTACTAACACAAACTTATAAAAAAAATCATTTCAGATATTTTCATAGATGTTTCGATACTATTCACTTAATTTTTTTTTTTCAAATATTGACATTTTTCAGGAGAAAAAGATTAAAAAAAAAAAAAAAATAGTATATGAGGTATTCTCAAAAAATAATTTTAAGATATATCTAAACACATAATACACTTGTCTGAAATATTTAAAAACTATAATATTTGATTATTGAAATTAAAAAAAAAATTATATATGATTGGAAAGTAATATATTGGATATTCAAAACATGTTAAAATCCCAAAATTATCTAAACAAAATGTATGTTGCATCCTCATTAATAAAAATATAAAAATAAATCCAATTTCTAATAAAACCGTGTTTTGCATTTTTGATCTCTCAGCTGGAATTTTAATTAAATGAGAAGGAAAGGTTAATTTAAATTTTAGAGCATCTTTCAAGCTGTATAGCTTTACAATGCAAAATGGTGGCTTTATTCTGGTGTCCTCATTCCAAAGATTTTTAATTAGATTTTCATATTAAAATCTTAACTATTTCATGATCAGTATATGAGGATTTTGTTTGCGATAACATTATGGATTTCTTGTATAGGATCGGATTCTACTGTTCTCAAAGTAAATTAATTTCACAGAAGGAATAATAAACAGATTTTGTAATTGCACACATATATTTTAGGAACGATATATTTAAATTATTCTTCATTTTTACAGAAGAGTGGCGAAATAAATTCATTCAACTTTAACAAACTTCAAAAATACTGTAACACTACTAAACTCTGTATAATGTTACACAATCAGACATCCGAAGATTAATAGAAATGCATATCAAACTACACAGAGTGGACAAAGCTTCCTCAATGCATTTAAAGATAATAATTTGAAATTATCAAATTGAGCCTGCGGAATCAAGTTAAGTGACTATAACAATTAATATTATTTTTTAACTAGATTCAGGATTTCGCACTTAGATGCAACTGACTTGATTTTTACCCAATTGAATACATATTCTAACTTCTATCATCGATTTTTTTCTATATCACTTTTTGAAGATTGTCGAATACTGATTTCTTTTGATTTAACGTTTTTTGGATTAGAAATGGTCGAGATCATGCATATTTTTAAGGGATGCTGGCTTAGAACAAAGGGAGTTTAATCGTCGGAAGGTAATGCAATATAACGCGAGCATGTAGTTTTTTGTTGCGTTTCTTTTATTTCATACGTCCTGCTTATCACAGTTTTCTACCGAAAGAATTATATATGCCTTTTTTCCGTAAAATCCTTATAATAGCAACAGAAAAATGTACAACAAAGAGTTTATTTATCCTTGATTTCATAAATTGAAATTTCCAGCTAATATTTTTGTAGAAAAAATAATAACTCTCTCTTTCTCCCTCGAGGCAATGGTATTCTTCATAGACTATATTCTTATTCGACAATATGTGAATTTCGTATTAATTTAGGACTTATGGTTCAAACAGTATGTGTAATTGCTTGAAAGATGCAGTTGCATCTATGTTATATATGTAAAGCCTATATTATATTGTTTGCACGTAGTAAATATTTTGAAACTAAACTCACAAAGATCTCACCCTCGTTTTAGGCGTGATCATCTTTGGCTCAGATCAAGAAGTAGCAGGTGTGATGCGTGCAGTAGGCCGCAATAACTGTACCGGTGTCTTTTCCTGGATAGGCAGCGACGGATGGAGTGCTAGATCTCTGGTATTTGACGGAAACGAAGACCAAGTCGAAGGTACCATCTCCGTCCAGCCACACGCACATCCAGTAACCGGTTTCGACCAGTATTTCCAGAAGCTCACAGTACATAACAACGAACGGAATCCTTGGTTCACCGAGTTCTGGGAGCACTTTTTCAACTGCAAGTGGCCAGGAAGCCAGGTCACACCATACAATCAGTTTACTAAGACGCCGTGTACTGGAGAGGAAGTGATGTCCACTGAAAATGGATACGAAGCTGAGAAGCAGCTGCAATTTGTGAGCGATTCGGTGCTTGCTTTTGCTTATGGGCTGAAGGAGTTACATGCAGATTTGTGCGGAGGTTTACCTGGAATTTGTGCAAAAATGAGTCCGATAGATGGAGCGATCCTGCTGAATTATGTCAAAAATGTGACTTTTAACGGTGAGTAGATGGATTTTGGGGTGTTTTTATTAACTATTTCTAAGAATGGAATTTGTCATATGATTCGACATAGAGCATTTCGTTTGTAGATACTAATCATAGATTAGCTTTCTACTCCGCAAGGGTAGCCAGGGATTTTCAATTTTTTTAAATATTGAATAAGTATCTAAGAAAGCTTACTTTACTAGTCTTGAAGAAAATAATGTGTTTATTTCTTACACACCATAGAAAAGAAACTTTAAACTGCATCTTCTTGATAAGCGTTTTTTTTTTTTTTTTAATTTTTAATTTTTTTTTTTTTTTTTTTTTTTTTTTTTTTTTATTGGGTATCTTATACGTATTTTCAAGTTTTCCTATCAGAAGCATCTTGCATGCATCTTGAAATCAACTTTTCTTACAAAGTCCAATCAAACTTGCCAAATCAATAATTTTGTATACAAAAAGAACCCAAATCAGAATTTTTTTTAAAACAAATATTGTTTATCTTAACAAGGTGGTTTTCAATCCTTAAATACCTCCAATTTTTTCTGCTTGTTTGATGTTTTTGTAATAGAAACGTGAGTAGAAGAGGATTCATAGAGATAATAACTGTTATTATACAACTTGCTCAATTACAATTAAATCAACAAACTTTATATACTGTAAATAAATATTTCATAATATTACACAAATACAATTCCTTTTCAAATAAAATTGAGGTAATTAAATTATGAAGATATATGCCAATATTATTAAAAAAATATATTTATTATATAGTATCCACTTTGTCTCGCTGAATAATTTGAATTTCTAAATATGCACCCATCAGGTATTTTAAATAATTTATTAACTTCTACTATTAGACAGTACATATTGAATTTTTTAAATCGTTAATGATTAGTGCGAATTAGAAAAAGGCAAGATTTTTACAAGTAATTACAAATAATGAAATAATTTTTACATATAAACACAAATATATCATAAATTTTTCAATATATTTAAAAAAAAAAAGTTCAGTTACATGAATTGATCAAACAATTAATACATCTGAACTTGTCATATATCTGAAAGCAATGCAGTTTTTCTTTAATTCAAATATGAATAATAATATTTTTGCTTTTAGGTTTGAGTGGCGATGAATTCCAGTTCTCACCTAATGGAGATGGTCCAGCGCGTTACAATATAATCCATTTTAAACAAGAATCACAGGGAACATACAAATGGATTCGCGTCGGAGAATATAGAGATGGGGAACTTAAAATCGACCTCACTCAAGTACGCTTTCGATTCGACGAAATAAACATGCCTGTCTCTGTCTGCAGTCTTCCTTGCGGTCCTGGGCAAGCGAAGAAGTACGTTGAGGGTGGAAAATGTTGCTGGCACTGTTTCAACTGCACAAAGTACCAGATACTTAGACACGAGACAACCTGCTCCGATTGTCCTCTGGGCTACTTACCAAATATAGATCACTCTGAATGTGTGAGGCTGCCTTTGCAGTACATGAGACTCGACAGTTACTGGGCAATAGGCGTCATGATATTTTCCTCGGTCGGTATCCTCATCACCACGTTTGTCATCTCCGTCTTCATCAAGCAGCAAGAGACACCAGTTGTCAAGGCATCCGGTCGCGAACTGAGCTACGTGCTTCTCGTTGGTATATTTTTGTGCTACGCCATAACTTTCCTCTTGGTGCAAAAGCCGTCTGATATAAAATGCGGTGCCCAAAAGATGGGAATCGGTCTGTGCTTTACTATAGTGTACAGCGCTGTTCTCACGAAGACCATCAGAATAGATCGCATCTTTAGGTCTGGAGCACGAAGCACGAAGAGACCAAGCTATACCAGTCCGAAATCCCAGCTGTTTATTTGTGGTGGTATAGTTAGCATCCAGATTATATTTTCAGCTTTGTGGATGGGATTCAGTCCTCCGAAGGCCATACTTTACCACCCGAGTCCAGACGAGAGTCATCTGGTATGCGCCGCTTCAATCGATGCTACATACATAGTTGCGTTTGCGTATCCTATGATACTTATAATCATTTGCACTGTGTATGCAATTCTTACCAGAAAAATTCCAGAGGCTTTCAATGAGTCGAAGTATATTGGATTCACTATGTACACCACATGCATAGTATGGCTAGCATTTATACCACTCTACTTTACAACAACTGATCACGATGAAATCAATGTTTTTACAATGTCCGTCACTGTCAGTCTCAGCGCAACGGTGACACTTTTCTGTCTATTCACACCTAAGCTGTACATTATTTTGCTCCACCCTGATAGGAATGTGCGACAGCCATTGATGAACCAGAGTAAACACACAGGTAATGACATACGAAATAAGCAGGAACGGACAACGACTGCTTCAGAAGGTAATAATAATTTAAGTTATTTTATTTTTCAAGTAGACAATGTTGTTACGTCAATGTTCTATATCCTAACAATTCCAATTAAATTTGCACTTCAATAAATATGGCCAGATTGTATTGCTGGAAGAAAAATAAACAGTTTAAAAGAATAGAAACTGAATGAACGCCGAAAATAAATATTTTTCATCAATTAAATCTGCAAAATCTTTATGCCAATTAAAATATCCAAGAATTCACCGTTCTGAAATATTTAGTTTTATAAGTTAGACGATACAGAATGAGGTAATCGTTTAATTCTTAAAAAAAAAAAAAAATAAGAAATTGAAAAATCGTTTATTAATGGTATTACCAGCTTCATTTAAAACGATTTATTCTTTACTCAAATATCGCTGTCTAGTGACCGAAGACACATGATAATTTTAAAGCAGATGTTTGGACATTATCAAATTTAGTATATTAGTACTTTCAACTAAACAACACATAAAGGTAGTTTTTATGGGTAACTTAAATTTAACCAGACAGTTCACAAATTTCTGAATGAAGAAAACGAAATAAAGCCAAATATTTCACAACCACCTCATGTAAGAGAAAATAATAATCCTTCCAAGTTGAAGGTCAAATTGAATCTCAAAAGCATTCGTTCCATGATCAAGACATAATTTTTGCCAGAGTAGGCACATAAGTGAGTCATAAGGATTATTAAAGGATTGCATTGAAATTAAGTTTAACGTCTTATTAAACTCAATTGATAGGGGTATTGTTTTCAGCAAGATATGTCTAGTTAAAGATTTTATTATATCTACTTTTATCATCTCGTTTCATTAAAAAAAAAAATCTAGATTAAGCATTTCAAAGTGCATACGAAATCAACGCTGAATACTGAACATAATACATATATATATTTTTAGGATTGTTATCTATGATTCGAAAATTTCAAAATAAAATAAAATCTATCAATCTATTTGCAGAAAAAATTTATCCTAAACCATGGTAAAAGGATTAGACGGTATTTTAAACTATTTCTAATACAACATTTGTAAACACATTAAGTTGTCAAAACATTTAAATTACATTAAATATAACATATCAATAAAGTAAACAACATACAGTAAATTTAAATAAACATAATTCCCAAATTACACCACGACAGAAAATGAAATGCTTAAGAAAAATTTAAATCCTTAAGAAAACTTATAATCGTTGTAGTATCTGCTCAAATTCAATGAAACTTCAAAAAAAAAAAAAAAAAAAAAAAAAAATCCTATATTTATAACAGAATTATATATTTTGCACATAAGACTTTAACGTAAGTGATTGAAAATTAAAAGATTTGAAACATTCTAACAAATGACTCACTTAAACATTAATTCTATAACTTCAGCCGATAACTTCCCTTTATTAATTTGTGTTAGGACACGCGACTAAAATTTCAATTATATTACGAACACAACATTGTAGAAATAAAATTAATAATACAATAGAGCCATCTTAATTAGTGTACTTTAAGATGACATAAGAGTGGACATTTTAAGTTTAAGATAAGAATAAATGAACTTTATAATGGATTTACAACTTTTTGAAATATAGAAATAAAAATTTAGGGATTGATATTCAGAGTTAATATGATAACATGTAAAAAAGTACACCATAGCTTGAAAAATACTTACATACAAAAAGCCTTATCACACAGTATTAATAAAAAATGTGCTATTTTTAAGAGAGATCCAGTTTTTCTAATTTTTCTCTCAAGTTGATTGAAAACCACTGAGGCACTTTTTAGAGACTTGTTAGAATAAAAGTCTGAATAGAAGCAAGGCAAACTAAAGCGTATCTTTTTTTTTATTTCGCCTTTGGCGGCTACTAAGATTCCATTGATAGAAGAATACTTTATTATCTTGAAATCATTTTTTTATTTTTTTTTTTATTTTTTATCATTTTCACTGAAGCTAAGTAAAAAAAAATTAAGACAATGGATCACTATTGCAAAATAATTAATAAAAGTTTCAGAAGTATATATTTTTTCCACAACTGCTTGATTTAATCACTTTAAAAAATATTCTGTTCCTTTGTTATTAAAATGAGAATGTCAGTGAAAGATGTAGAAAAATGGTAAATTAATTGCATTTAATATCAGAACCAATTAGAATTTTGGAAATTATTACAAAAACGGCTCACTATCAAGCAGTAATTTTATTGTTTTTCTTTTTAGGGTGATGTTAATTAATGTATCCAAACTAATAATTTGGTTAGATTAATTAATGAGTATGAAAGTATGAAACTCTATGAAACTTAATTTTGTTTTTGAATGAAAAAATTGTAGGAAGCATGGAAATAATTTCTCAGGAATAATCAGAAGCAAATTGAAATACCCATTGTCAAGAACTTTAATACTTTTGTTCAATGAGCAATCACATTTATCTGAAATATGTTTCATTAAATACCACAAATGGCGCATAAGACCACTAGTGCAAGCATTAGTTGCAAATATTCATCCGAACTTGTGAAATCAGTTCAGTAGAAGGTTTGCTTAGTGTTTTTTCACGTTAAGTTTTCATCTATTATATTAATATAAATGCTGTTATTTATGGACCTCTCTAGTTTTCTTTAATAAATTTTTTTAAGAACTGTTTCGGGTATTACACATCTTGTAGCATTTTAAAAGACACAGCGAAATCAGTTCTGGGTACCCAAACGTCTTATAACTTCTTTTAAAACTGTAATGTAATTAAAATAATGGAAATGCAGAAAACCCTAAAAATACCTGTTGATTAATAAGTAGAGACAAAGTCTTTAAAGAATCTACTAAAAGATTTAATTACCTTAGAGACAAAAAAAAAAAAAAAAAAAAAAAAAACTACAAGTGGTGAACATCACTTCCGACACAGTTTCCCCCTTAGATCTAGGAAAACGATTACAACACACATGGTAGAGATAAAAAATTCGATAAAATTTCGATTTTAAAAAAGGCTTGCGTAGAAAAATTTGATTAATAGAATAAATTTTGTTGTACAAAATTGTTCTAAAATGTTAGTCATGCTGCATCGATCATATCAAATGGCAAAATAGATCCTTACATTGGAACTAATCTCAGTCATAAATGAATAGATGAATGTTAACAAAACCTTATATACATAAGCAAAACATCGTATTATATCTGCATGAACTTTGGTGAAAATGATAATCACTACAACGTAAATATCGGTAATAAGCGGCTGCCATAGTGTAGCAAATCTCTGCAATAGTGGCCATACTAACAGCGGCACTAATCCAGGATAAAAAAGAAGAAAAAAAATATATATACAATTAGTGGAAGCTTAGGTGAATGTCAGCATAACCACGCATTCATCAATATGATATTAGCAAAACATAGCATTATAACAGTATAAACCTCGTCGAAAGTGACCATCACTCCAAAGGGAATATCGGTTACAGCGGCTTTCATAATGGTGAAAATCCCTGCAATAGTGGTTATACTTAGTGCGGAACATGTTACGTTACAGCTTAGCATATTAGAATTTGCGTGATCATCACACCAGTCTAAATTATGGAAATATGAGCTATAACATTTGATGAAGCCGCTGCAAAATTGGTCCTTACACCGGAGGCTTTGGAAAGTCTGAGCGTATACGTTTTCTTTGGTTGTCAGATATGAAAGCAGTCTTATTTACCAATCCCAGAGAAATGTAATGCGGACTTGCATTGATCTTAAGAATGTCAAAGTGTTGCTCAAAATATCGGAAATTTGCATTTTCGTGGAATGATATTGTTAATCCATAACACGCCAACACATGAAGAGATTAACTACAAAACTATATCTTGGGGAAAATTGGGATCTGAATCTCCTGAGTCAAAATTGTCAAGTTATATTTCAGTGTCCCAATGGTTCTCTTATTGCTGAAAATTCCTTAAGAAATTTACTACTTCCCTTTGGTATTTTCAGAATTAAATGTTAATTTTCAATAAAAATTTTAAACTAATTAAATATAATTGAAAAATAAGGCCATTTTCATATTTTATAAAATCCATAGAATTCATAATTACTACTTCAGGAAAAATCCATGAAACAATTAAAATTTTTAATTCCTTATTTTTTCCATCATATTATTCTGTCCTAACAAAGCCATCGTTGACATTTGAGGTCGGATTTGAGGGATTTAAGATATTTATTTGCAACTTGTAAATATAATTATCAAATATAAATCTTAGTGCTAAAAGAGAAGCACATTTTTCTTTATTATAACACATAGAAAAAATTATAAACTTATATTTTCAAAAGGACTGTTCCAAATACAGTTACAACTACACTATAATGCTACACATGTAACAAGAAATATAATGAAGAAATAAAGGTTGAAAATATAAAAATCTTAGTTTAGAAAGTCATCGTTTTCTTGCACATTACATCTTAATTTTTATGATTAAGTTTTGGAGGTATTTACCACTTCAGTATAGTTACTAACTATAGTTAGTTATAAATTGAAGTAGCAAATGCCTCAGAAAAAGAAATAGTAGAAAAATATCAATATTTCGAAGGTAAAAAGCATATTACACTACTAATAGGATCTGTTTAAGGATTCCCACTCAGGTTATTAACTACCTATATAGGAATTAATTACCTGTAAGGCAAATATCTTAATTATTTCTAATTATTTAAATTTAATGGAAATGTTCCAATTCTGAATTCCTCCTTGTTTTGAGGGGACTTAGTACCGTAAAAATGAATATATATATATATATATATATATATATATATATATATATATATATATATATATATATATATATATATATTGATTTGGGGATTATTATTTCATGTTGTTTTACGTTTCTTTTTTTGCCTTTCCATTAATGAAATACTTTTGTTTCTAAGCAAATTAGAAGTATTTTATATTTTGTTTGAAAACAGATTTAATTATTAAATTTATAATACTTTTTCCTTTTAGTTTGATTTTCTGTAAACGTGATATTTTAAACTTTAATGTACTTTTTCTCGATATAACTCTTTTTTGAATAGTAGATGTACGCCATTAATTTTTTGGATTAAAATGTAGTATTCAATCTATTGATTAAACTGAAGTTAAAATATATCGTTTTATTTTCATAATCATTCTTTAAAATAACAAATCTTTGTAAAGTGGTTTTTATTCAAAAATAAAATTGTAATTTATTGATAAAAATATACAAACATGTTCTGATGATATTTGTTACCAAACTTCAACCAAAGTATCTTGTATGATATATTCAAAGATATGCAAAAAGGTAAACTCAATTGTTTAGAACATTCCGAAAAAAAGGTAAATTAAAAATAGGCAATGTAACACTACGAGTATATTGGGTACTAAGCTCCTTTAAAAGAAAGTCATTATCGTGTTGCCGAAATCATACGAAAACAATAAATATTACGTTTGTATATAATAACAAAAAGAAATCTATAAAAATAATTAATCAAATCAAAGAAGAAATAGTATTTCCATTTTATTCATTGAAAATCAATATCCTTATAAAACTATTAATTTAGATAAAGATAAAGCCTGAATTCAAAGATATACATATACAAATGAAAAATATTCATACAAAGGTCCTTTTTCATATATATAATGTTAAATATCACAAAGTAAAGTTTCTAAGCCTTTAAACAAAAACTATTACCTTTTATAAAAATAAGTTTTCTTCAAAAGACTAAACCGTAAAGTATTTTTACATTTCTAAATGTATTTCTTGGTATAAATCTTAATATAGAAAGAACAGAAATCATAACATCAGACAAAAAAATAACCCATCCTCTCCATAAGAGCAAAAGTTTTCTGCAAAAAAAAAAGTTTCTGTACAACAAATCAAACTAAAACATAACAAAACACCATTCTCAAACCAATAACGGATCGACCTACATCTCCTTCGAGAATAAAAGTATCAGGTAGGCAGCAAATATGATCTCAGAAAAGAGTTTCTATCGATTTCATCCAGACAATTTCGGGTCTTTTCCTCCCTTCTTCTTAAAGATCCGAACTCTTTTGTTAATGGTGTTTACTGATTTTTCTTCTGTTACTCTATCTTTGAATGGCTGTGGTGACATCGAATACAATTGGAAGTTCCAAAGATAATTTTTTTTTTTACTGCTGAGGAATTCTGTATGATAATTGAGATTGATAAAATTGGAAAATGAGATGCATTGAGGGGGGAGGGGGGGGGGGTAACAGGTGAATAAACACTTAGGAATAATTGTTCGATTATTATATTAATGTTTGTTCATTATATTAATATTTTATTAATTATAGGTCTTTAATATCAAATGTTTTGTTAATTATAAGGTGTTTCTTAAATTAGCAGATTAGTCAACAGATTCAAACCATAATGAAAATATAGTTATTTTTTACAACACATGTTTCCGTGCAGTAAATTCTTAGTAATTTGTGCTCCTAATCCACTTAATTCTTACTGGAATAAATAGCCTGTTAATTCCAGAGTTTTAAGTGAAAAAACTAATTTCTACTCTAGTTTGTTCAATGACGTATTTTTCAAATTCAATTCATTTTTGAATCGAGCTGTATTATTTATTACCAGCCTTAATTATATCTTTAATTAAGTTGCTCAATTGAATATCTGAATGCAAATTTTTAAATGCATGTTTATAAGTACTACTTTATAAATGGTAATTGAAAATTATTGTTTTATATAATTTGTGAAATTTTACTTGTATTGTGTTTTTTTTTTTTTAAATTGTGGGGGATAGTAAATTAAATGTAATGTAATTCTTTCTCGTTTACATACTTTTAACTGCTAAATTTTAAAATCAATCATTAATTAACATTGATTGATTACGCACTACTTTACAAATATCTTTTACGTTTGTGTCTTATTTTAGTAGAGATGTAATTTTGAATTTTTGTCAAAGTGAATTTTCCCTTATGTTTTAAACACATGTATGATTTGTACAAATATTAGAGTTTCTATTATAAATTCTTAAAATTATATTATATTACGTCTTAAGATATCCAAACTCGTTCGTAGTGATTTTTTTTTTTTTTTTTTTTTTTTTTAATTTGAGAAACAATTTAACTGCATTTTTAAAAGTAGCACTAAAAAACATAAGTGATTCAAGCATGAAATTGTAATTATATTCTGATAATTTTATAAAAATGGTAATTTTATATGATATTTTGAATAAATTTCCCAAAAATGTTCAAAATTGCTAGATTAAAAATTATTTAACTTATTTATAAGTACTTCCAAATTAAGATACAAACTTATATCTAGAGGATATATTAATAAAATAAGCGAAAGTTTCAATAAATAAATTTTTTAACTGTTACCGAAGCACGTTTTCTATATTTCAACATTGTAAGCGTGTTATTATTTTTTTTTTTAATAATGCTTCATAATTATATGTTAACAAACATTTTATTCAATTTGTTTAGCATAACCTCTAGATAACTGATTAAAAAAAATAACAACAGAAGAATATCTTGATAACATTTTTAGCTATCAATTTTCCAATATAAGACCTTATGCATAAAATTGAACTACGAGGAAAAATCGTCTTAAGATTAAAATATCACCATTTAACATGTATCTGCCCAAATAACATTTACCCTTACTTTTGTTTTAAGGGGAGTTCAAACCTTTTGACCACAACAAAAACGGCTTTTCTTAAGTAAATTCAGATATGATTTAAAATAAAATGTATTTAGTATTTTTAATTGATATTTTTTATACAGCATAATGTTTATTTCCTTCTTGAAAAGCCTTTATTATTTTAAGAATAAATATATTTTTTGGAAAGTTATCAAGTGAAACGTAATGATGGAAAATTTAGAAGAAAAAAAAAATTATGAATTTAAAGTTATCCACAATATTAAAAAGAAAGTTATTGTCTTATTCCTTTAAAAAAATTTATGGATATACACGTGATAGTTTTACATTCTCTGAAGCAGAAATTAAGAATATAGATGACAAGGTTTTTTTTATAAAACGGCATTTATAGTTAGACAAAAAAATAATTTTCAAGTTCCTTTTTACATAAAAATATTTTTACATTATATAAAAGGATAATTCTACTTTAGAGAATAAATCCATACATTAGCTTTGATTTCCAATCTTAATATTGAGTTTATTGCAGAAACTGAATAAAATATCTTGTGGGTAATTTATGTTAAAAAAAGAAATTCTAAATGTTTCATCATTACGTTTCATTTGATAACTTTTTAAAAAACATATTTATGTCTAAAATAATTATTATTTTTCAAGAAAGAAATAAGCATTGTACCGCATAAAAAATTACAATTAAAAATATAAAGTACATTTTATTTTGAAGCATATTGAACATTACGCAAATAAAGCTATTTTTGTTGGCGTCAAAAAGTTTAAACTCCCCTTAATTGACGCGCACTAAAAGTGAAAAACTCGATAATGTCAGCATAACAGTATGCAATAATTTTTTTTTTTGAAATACTTAAAAAAAAAAAAAAAAAAAAAAACATTAAAATTGACTTATTAACGTAGTCGGATACCTTAAACAAACACGCTCGTTCTTTTTTTTACCTTTTTTGGGTCTAAATTTTTTTCAATACTTGTTCAAATTCACTTGTTTTTAATAAATGTATAAGGTTGATTCTTATTTTTACTTTGTTTTGATAAATACATTTTCTTAAACTTTTAATAAAATAACAAAAGAAGGCAAAAAGCCAATTTTTCAAAAGCATAGTGGCTTTATAAAATTGATATAAAGTTGATTTTAAAGTTACAATGATGACTGATGTTCGGGGAAATATTTTTTACAAAATAGAAAGTCGATTTAGTGTTACAAAATAGTTTAAGTAATAAGTTGTTTATTTTAAAAAATGGTATCTTAATTGACTGAAACATATGTTTGACATTTCTGAAAGAGCAACAGACAGAAACAGAAAACATATGTGAACTCTATAGATAAAAAATGTGTCCCTCAGCAACATTTCTGCATTTAAAATTATATGTTGTTTTATTGTGTTAGTTTTTATTGCGACATTTGAATACGTCGTACACAAAATAAGTCTGTGAATTCTTGGAATATAAATATTTATGAATATTTCAAAAACAGTCTGAATCTGCAAAAAATTTATTGAAATCAAATTCCCCATGTCCGTTGTTCTGAACATTCAAATGCAGAATTATTGGAGATGGTTGAATTTTTCCATATAATACAGAAACGTGGGGTTAATGGAAACTAAAATTTTATATTGCATTGAATAAGTAAAAATAGTATCTTAAAGTGGTAAGCATTGAATAAGTAAAAATAATAGCTTTCCACAAAGTCAAACTGACAATCATACGGATATTGCCTTTTTTTCTTTATTTTCCAATAGCATTTTAGTAAATTGAGTTGAAATATAAACTACATGAAAATCTGGCCTTATCTACCAACCCATACTTTTAAAATCCCATGTCAATTTAACTATACAATTTATTTTCAAATTCCTTCTGAGCTAAAACGTCACACTTTATTTAGAAAATGTATAAATATACACGTTATTAAATATATTTCAGAACCAAAAGGTTTATTTACATTAGTATGTTTTTACAAAGATATATTATAAAATTAGATTTATTTACAATTTATAATGATTTTAAAATATAGCTCTTTGTTACCTTTATACATAAAATGAAAGTTCAACAAACCAAAGGAAACCGGTATTTTATATTATATATTGTAAAAAGTTTAATTGCAGACTTTCAAAAGAACGCTAGTGGCTCCTATTACAGCAATTAGTATTCCATAAAACAATATATACAACTTACGACTCTCGGAAAAGTATTTTTAATTTAGTTGCAAAAAAAAAAAAAAAAAAATGTTTATAGATACAACACTAATGAGACAATATTTTGAAATTTCGTACTTCTATAACTAAGTGTAGTACACAATGTTTACAAAACGTGTTATATTTAATGAAAAATAAGGTTTTTCTACACAGTGTTTTCTCTTTAAGATATTTCTGATGAGTATGTTAATAATACATGCTTATTTTAGTTTACTACAAAAGATTGATCCTTACATTACTTTAAATTTGCAAAACATAAATGTCTTTAATAAACAAAATTACATATCAGTTAGTCAAATCTTTAATATTTAACAGTTGGTCTATTAAAATTATTTAGTGATAAGATTGCTTTTTGAATTTTTCCAGTACAAAATAACCTTTAAATAGAAAAAAAAATATTTTTTACGACGAGCACTAATCCTTTTGGCATGAAAAACTCATCTTGATGAGGGTAATTTGGCATATTTATGATTACTCTGATGTGAAGATACTTAAACCTCCATTCGTAATTATTGAAACTTGTAGTTTATGATCATATTTACCTTACCTAGAAATACTAACGAGGTTTATAGCCTTTACGTGACTTTTCGAGGGCAATTAAAATGTATGTTCTAAAGAAGAGGTAGTTGTCAGCTAACTGAACTATTTTTTTACACTTTAGAATTTGACTTCATCATTAAAATTGCGAATCGATATGTACAAATGATCTGATGGCATTAATAAAAGTCACAATATTATTAGATTATTTTACTTACTGCTTAGTAAGTCTTAATAAAAAGCGTAAGAAATAACCACATAATACTTATATGTGACAGAGTTACTTATGAATGAGAGAGATACAATTTTGACTTGATGTTTAGTAATCACTTTCATGAAAGTCCAAATCTATGTTACTCTCTTAATAAACACTCATCAAGGCTTCCTACTATTGTTTTTAATTTTAACAAACTTTGTATTAATACTTGACATTCAACCACTCAACTGTTTCTACACAAATTACAAAAAATAAAGTTTAAGTAGGCATGAACATCCCTGATTCCTAATGCATGTTTATAAATAGTATTTAACACAAGGATCACTTTTCTGATTGCTAAAACAAATTATACAAAAAGCAGTGTTCAAATTTTATTCACTTTTGCTTTTAAAAGTAATTATTGATCTTCTTATTAGCAAAAGAACATCTCAGAAAGGTTTTCATTTATGCTTTTTCTCTTTTATTTGTTTTTAAAATAAAAAAAATTAAAAAATTGTGAAATATAATGCCATGGATTTCTATGATTGTTCTTTTTCATTAGGGAGTTGGTACCTAAAAATTTATAATAAATCAAATTTGAGTTTATTGTTGTTTATTAAAATTTGACTTTTTCCCTTTAAAATGATACCTAATTTGTAATAATAATACCTCATTTAGAAGTAGTTTTGATAATTTTGGAAGGAAACATTTTGAACTGTAAGTGTAAGTAATGTTTTCTTTAAAATGCGTTTTTCTCAAAACTACATTTTTCATTCCTCATGTACCTTTTTCTCAGAAACTGCTCAAGCTATCTACCTAAAATTTCTATCACATATTCATTTTATGTATCTGTATTTATTGAAGTCAGGTTTTGTTGCTATTTTAAAAAGATTTTTTGTTCTGGCTTATTTCGTCTAAAACAAAACTTATGATGTTTAACAAATTTGAGCGACTAACACGATAATTCATTAAAATAAAAGTAAATGCTTTATAATTAAATCCCAACTTCAGTAGAATAACAAGTGTCTACTAAATGAGATGAAAAAAGAATTAGGATTCTATATCAAGTATTTTCTGAGAAAAAGGTAAAGGAGTAATGAAAAATAATGTTTTGAGATAAATGCATTTTAAAGAAAAAGGTACAGGAGTAATGAAAAATAAACTTTTGAGATAAATGCATTTTAAAGAAAAACTTATTTACACTAATAGTTCATAATTTTATCTTCAAAAAATTATTAAAAATACTTATAAATGAGGTATTATTACAAATGAGGTATTATTACAAATGAGGTATCATTTTAAAGGGAAGACATTAAAGAAGACAAGAAGAGAAGTTTAACATTTTAATAAACTATACTAAACTCAAAATAAATTATTTATAAATTTTTGGCAATAAATATTACACTGATAAAGAAAGAAACATCTCGCAAAATTATTACATTATTCTTTTTTTTTGTATGTGAAACAGAGGAGAAAGAGTCATTGATGGGCAATGCTTTAGGAAAGAAAACTTAGTGTTAAAGACATTTGTTTATAAAATTACCTTTTTTTTTTCCCTGGCTGTATGAAATTTATACCATATTGAGAGGTTTAAAACTTGCCCTTTTATTTTACGTGTTGTGTTGTACAAAACATGGAGATATTTATCTTAATAAAAAAAATATATCTTTCTGCGCTAATCTAATTAGTTTGAAATATTTAATTTTTTAAAACTTAATTGAAGAAAAGAAAATATTTTATTATTCTTTGAAGCATTTTAACCGTTTCTAAATGTAAAGATTTAAACATAAAAAATTATACTTGAATTGGAAATTAGACGTATATTTTTTGTAAGGGTTTAAATAATAATTAAATGATAACTTTTAAGAACCAAAGAGCTTTATAAATACCGTTTAATACAGGTTAACTTATATTCACATTTAAATGCAAATTTATTGTCGTAAGAATGAGGAAGTATAAAAAGACTGTTCACGATCCATGAATTTTGTTTTGTGAAGAAAAACTAATGCATATTTATACTATCAGTTAGTAAGTTTGTTAAAATCTTTACCTTTTAGTTAGAAGGTTAATATCTCTATAAAATCACAATGCAATGAAAATGTGGTAGACATATAAATGTCTCATTTAACTACTGGTGTACATCAAGAACTTAAAACTTGTCCAGAAAGACCAGGTGTAATAAGTTCTCGTAGTAAGAAGTGTATAAAGAGAATACCTTTACCTCCAAAAATAAATATAGGTTACAAACACAGTTAAGTATTATTAGCTGAAAATATATACTTTATATATACGTTTAAGTATATTAATCAGTGATGAAACAGATAGAATGTAGATATTCTAATTATCAAGCAAGCTACTCTCACTTAAAAAGTACCAAAAAAGTGATTATCAGACAACCCAGGGATGGATCTGTGATAAGACTTTTCCTGCAATGACAAAGTACATTTTTTATTTCTTTTTGACTGATGATTGGTGATTTGTAGAGACACTAGAAATTCATGTTGCCTTTTGAAGTAGTTTTTAGTGAAACGAACTTAACATTTTAGCACTACAACGCATCTACCCATGTGTCCAATCCACAAGAAACACACATTTTTTGCAGAAATACACACGTTCAGGAGTAACCCAGCAAAAGCCTCAACAGACTCAACTCTTTCGAAAACATGTGGTCCCTTTTAATTTGAGAAGTTAAATGTTAAGTGAATTCGTCAGTAAATTACTTCTGTGCCACAATATAATACTCTTGATACTAATTATATTCTGCACTACTGCAAAGTTAAATAACTCCTTTCTAAAATGTCATAAATGAAGTTATTTGCAGGAACGGATATTCACACGCTTCTTAAAACTTCTCGTATTTTTAAGCTTTTTTTCGTTTGTTCTAAAAACTAGGACGTATATTTAAACCCATAGTTTGAGGCAATAAAGTTATTTATAACTTACACCATATGAAAATTATCAACTGGAAACGCAAGTATATAAAATATTGACTCGTATTGTATATACCATTTTGCAATTAATGACTTCTAAAACATGATTCTAAAAAAAATATGTTCCTGAAAATAATACAGTGTTTTTAAAACACAGTTTTACATTAAATTTTCGATGAAAACTAATGATATTAAAAAACTAACTTTAAAGTTGTTTTTAACAAATTGCACTGGTTTTGTTAAAAAAATATTTATAATACATATTATTACTTAGATATTATTTATCTTTCTTACAATACATGGATTTAAATAATGAATGATCTCATTACAAAAATGATATAAAATTAAAAATTAGCATATAACAGATTTAAATAAAAATAGTATTTTATAATATTTTCTGGACCGCTTTTAAAAATTAACTTAAAATAACTATTTAATAAAAATTTACATGTATACCACGTGGAATCAAATACATCAAGTGATTATAAATGGCATAAAAAATAAGTAAATAAAATAACTTTTTTTTTCAAAAATAAACAGTTGGAATACAATTAACCACTTAGATATTCAAATCCCATCATAAAAAAAGTAGTTTAAAAACAAGCAGAGAACAAAATTTTAAAAGTAAATGAATAACATATTTTTACAAGCGAGTTGTTTTAATATGAGATTGCAAAAACTAAATTTTACTGCATGTTTTTTCCAGATTAATAGCAGTTGCTTTTTCAAAAATTCCTTCGAGTTTTCCGAATAACTAATGTTTTTAACCACATAATCGCTTGCTAATTAGTTTTGATTTTTATCATTCATTATTTTTTTAACGCATTGAAAATATAAATACTTTTTAATGACTGTTTTAAAGATATTAATAGCGAATAAGTTGAAATACTTCTCCATAAGCACGAAACAAAAATGGTCATACACTGATTGATAAGAATATATATTTTTTTCTCTGATTATACATCTGTTAAAAAAATATTGTTTTGCTTTTTCTTCAGTAAATTTGAATTTATTTTCTATACGATGCACTGATATTTTTTGTTTCTTTAAATTATTGTACTGCCACTATTATAAAAAAAAAAAAAAAAAAAAAAAAAAAAAAACTGATAAACAGAAAATCTTTAATACATTCAATAACGTTGCTTGAAAAGTAATAAGTAAAATTAATAAAAATGAAAAGTAAATAGTATTGCATATCATTGTTCAATAGATAATTTGGAAAATGGTAAGTAAAAAAATTACTTTTTTAAGAACTTCAATTACATGAAGCAAATTCAGCATACGTATTCCATTTTTACTTTCAATTACTTATATGTATAGAATTCGATCAAATGAAAATGTCAATTTTTTTGTATTTCTCCACGTTTTGAAACACCTGATTTAAAAAAAGTAATCTAGAAAAAATTTATATATGTGTGTACGTGGTCAGCATAATTTAGAACAAATTGACCTACGATGTTCAAATTTGGTTTGCAGGTTGGTGATGGCCGAAGGACTTACCATTATGGTTCTGTCAAAATTGCGCATGCGCATAAGGTAGCTGCCATTGAAAAAATAATGTTTTTCAATAATTGCTAAGAACGGCTCTAACGATTTTGTTCAAAATCGCTGTGGTAATGCCTCTTAAGGTGTTTTAAACATCCTCACCTCACAAATTTCCCTAAAAATGCTTTAATGGCTTAAAAAGTTGAAAAATGAATGCCTGTAACACAAAATTAAGAAATAACATCATAAGAAAAGATAATATAAGAATTTCTGAAAAGTATATTGCCGAAATCATCATTTTGGCATAGTTTTTTTTTTTTTTTTTTTTTTTTTTTTTTTTAAAGACTCATACAAGATTTATCGCAAAAAATACTGTCAAACTAGCCATTTTTGCTAAATTGATGATGAAAATATTCATAGCGTAATAGAAAGTTGTGCAATGTTCCACACCCCTAGTTAGTTTATGCAGTTTGTCCTAGAGCATAGAGATCTTGATACGAGTTTTTTAAATTATTGTTTTGTAACTTTTGATAGATAATCTGGTGTAGCTGCGATCTGATGGTAGCAAACCTGGTCTTTAATGGAGAAACTTTGCCCTGTGTAACTAAAACTTAATTGAGTGTTAATGAGCAAAAGATAAAAGATAAGTAACGAAGGCTAGACCACTAAGTTTAAATACTCCGATTTTAGTTTGAGAGGAGATGGTATCCTAAAATTAAAAAAATAAATAACAAAATTTGGATTTATTATTGTTTGTTAAACTTTTAATTCCATCCTTTAAAGTAATACCTTATTTGTAATAATACCTCCTTTAGAAGTAATTTTAATTAGTTCTTGAAAAAAAAGTGAGTACTATTTCTGTAAGCAAGGTTTTCTTTAAAATGTGTTTTTCCCAAAACAACAATTTTCTTAACTTTTTTAAGAAAGTTCGCAAACTATGTACCTAAAAACTTTACCACATATTCCTTTAATGCATCTGTATGCACTGAAATGAGATTTTGTTGTAAATTTATTAAAATATTCTTTTCTGACTTATTTCCTCAAAAAAGCAACACATTTGAGTGACTTTCACGAAAATTAATTAAAAAAAAGTTAATGAATTACAATTAAAAACATACTTTAGTATAATAACAAGTTTCTTCTAAATGTACTTAAACAAGAAAGCTATGTCAATTACCTTCGGAGAAAAAGATACATGAAATATTTCAAATTAACGTTAGTAATATAGGGAGTACGAGCTCTCCTTAAATTTAGATAAGTAACTTCACGTAGTGGTCACCTAGTCGGTACAACCTGATTTAAGGAGGAAATATACTTTGAATTTTAATTAGGCTATTACTTTTCATATTAAAATTATTGCTCTATTTGCACGCAATATTGTTTTAATACGATTAATTCAGTATTGTATTTAAACTCAATATTAAGAAAATGATTAAGAAATTGATGAGAATTGAAAGAAATGATGAGAATTGAAAATGATTAAGAAATGAACAATCGAATAAGGCTTCTAAGATTAAATAATTGCATTCCTATTTCTTTTATTTTAGGATCACATGAAACTAACACCATAAATGAGGGGAATTGTAAATCCAACGTAAGCCCGAACCCCCCACGGAAGCAAATTTCATGTGGCACTCAAACAGCAAATGACGTTGCACCAACGTCAATATCTCGATGCGTCAGCTGCACCGTCATTGGTACATCAAAAGTCGAAGGCACCAATTCCATTTGAAAACTGAAACGTGCTCACTGTAAAGACTGAAAAGAAAATATTTGCTCTTGCATTGTATACATTTACATATGTGTCCGTAAAACTAATATATATATATTGATGGAACTGTTAAGAGACCGATTACTTTTTGTTCAAATATGTTACATTTGATTTCAAACTATACAATCGCTGTTTCTTCGCAGATTCATGTGCTTGGAATTTATGGATGTGTTCAATATCATTTGACAATTTGTTGTCAATTAATAGGGAATATTGAGAATAAGGTATGTTCAAGTTAACATTTGAAACCACGTAATTGTAAATACTCTGTGTATGCATTGTACTTATCAATAAATATTTAAAAGTTTGTTTTTTAAAGTGCTCTTTGTCAACTTTTTATTCATTTTACTATTAAGCATTCGAATTAAGAAGTAATTTTATAGCCACTATTTTGACCAAGTTTAAAATCAAATTTAAAAATATAACTGTTAATTTTTTAATAATTATTAAATTTTGAGAATTTTAATTGAAGTAAATTTTAAAGCTTATAGATGTCATTTTTCACATTAAAAGCAAAATTAATTTTCTTTATTGTGTCTTCAAACAATAGGTGCTATCCTTTCACTTTTAAAAAATATTTATCTTTAATTAAACTAGTTATATATCGTAATTAAAAATCTTATATTTAAAGGTTTACCAATAAATGTTACTTTATAAATCAAAGCATTCAGGTCATAATAATATTCACATTTTGAATAATGAATTTGTGTCATCTTTTTAATTGATGATTTTAAATCTTTATACAGCAGAAAAGTATAGTTAAATCTGATTTTTATATGAAAAACATGAAAGAAAGAGAAAGTATATAGAGTAAAATGCAAAGAATGTTGTTTTTCTTTTAAAAAGTAATTTTTTTATGTTGTTTTTTAGTATTCATTAATTGTATTCATGCACTAAAATTGTATTTATTATTGTCAAAGTTACATAATTTGAAAGATCTTTGCTACTTGTTTATTTACACCTAATTTTCCCATACTAAAAATATACGTAAAATTATATAAATAAAAAGTACAATTTTCAGTTTTAATTTTAATATGAAATAATAATTATTCACATGAATTGCTAAACGTAAATACGGACCATGGGCTTTCAATAAACCTTGACCTTTTTTACATTTTGTGATTTATATTGAAGTTCACATTGCTTTAAATTAGTGTGAATATTAAAGAGTACTTAGAAGTGATTGCTTATTACTAATAAGATAAAACAATTCCAATAAAAAAATAAATTGAAAATATTAAAAATTAGTTTCTGTTAGAGTGCACATTGCAGTAAATTAGTGTAAATTATTATTGGAGAGAAAAATTGCATTGATTGTCTATTATTAGCAAGATGATAAAAAGATACAAACAAAGAGTTTAGCTTTTGATTCTAAAATTCATTAACAATCATAATAATAATAATTGCTTTTTATAATGTTCATTACAGGAACTTTCAATTTATATTACAGTTAACTTTGCATTCATTGCCTTTCATTAACATTATGGTAAAGTTACATAAATAAAGAGCTCAGTTTTCAATTCTAACATCAATAGAAAATAGTAATAATTGCCTTGTTATAGTGTTGGCTGTAGGATCAATTAAATAATATTTTAAATCGTCATTTAGTTGTAGGATTATTTCTAATACTAGGCCATAAAAATATAAGGTGATTATTCAATGTAATGTAACTATTTGCTAACATTATAGGATCTTTCTGATGTTTTATGGCATAGTGCCCTTTAAGTATGAAAGGTTTAACTAATAAGTTTGTACATATAAAAACCCTTATAACATCAATTTATTGAGTATATTTGATTATATACGTATTTAGTAGATTTGATAATGTTGAATTTTAATTTTTGTTAAACAAATTTTTGCATTAATTTGGTTTCACAGTTTGGCAGAAAACCTGTTTAAGATTTAAATGTCCTTCACATTATTTAAAATATAGAGAAACGCAGTTAGGAATTAGTAGTGAACTACTAAAAAGTATAATTACATCATAGCATAATTTTGTATGAAGAAAATATGTTATTCTAAAGTTATCTAAAATGTTTCGTAGTTTCTTACATTCGTAAAACAGAAATAATTTTTATGCGATTGTTTCAATATCCAAAACATTAGAAACCCTGAAAATGAGAAACAGATTAGAAAAAAAAGAATAGAAAGTCATATTTTTGTAAAAATATCATAATGGTAGTATTAGTGAAGAATCATGCGAATTTCCATTTTTATGGAACTCAATAGAAGATTTACGTGTTTCCATCGTCTATAATGATTCCGCGATTTAAAAGAAAATGGATTTTCAGTCGTATTTCATTAGAATCCAACAATAGGCAGATTGCAATAAGAAATTGCTTGGGAAAAGAAATTGAGCTATTTCATTTTAAGCCACCTAATCTCAAAACGATCACGAACTCATTTTTTTTTTCCTTCTTTTTTTCTTTTCAGAACTCTATATGGATATCTGAGGAATGAATCGTTTAATATTTTACTTTTTTTATGTGGATGATTCGCAAATACAGTAAAAAAATCGTAATAAGTGTTATCAAAACTTTTCTAGAAGTACTTATTATTGCATATTGGAACATATTGCTAAATTTTATATCCTCGATAAAAAATATTACTCAATTTTATATCCTCGATAAAAAATATTACTCAATTTTAAATTCCCCGTGATATTTATTATTTGTTTGCACATAATACAGTTTCTGTATATTTTACTCCAGCATTTTTGCTGGCGGATTGATATATAAAATATAGATTTAAATTTTTTAATGTATTCGGTAACCTTTATATTACTAATGCTAGACGTTAAATTTTATACGTACCTTTTCTAATTAATTAAACACAGATCATTTGAGATTTTTCTGAACATTATGCAAAACTTCTTTAGAAATATAAGAGATTAACATTTGGACAGTATGTTGGCTTGGTTTTTTCTAAAAACTCATACATTACAAACACCAAAAATCTCTGAAAAAAAAGTTTTCTTAAAAGAAATAATTTTTTTAAAACATAATGAATCAAAGTTTTGTTTAAAAATCAACCTCAGATTAATCTAGGATAATGGCATGTGTGATAAAATTTATTTAACTAGCTATTGGCCAATTTTTCAAAAAGTTATATCGATGTCTGACAAATGGCGTTTTGAGAAACACGCAGTTTTGTATGAAATTGTGACAGGACAAACCTTGTGATTACTTTTTTTAAGGCTATTTTTTTTTCCAGAACTGTAAGAAATATAGGAAAAAATTACATGTCAAAAGAAACAAAATTGTTTGAATTTCGAAATTCACAAAAATCATTATTTTTGAAACGTTTCGTAACTTTTACTTACTTTACTTACTTTTTACTCACACGATTTTCTTTAGATAAAACCTATGGCCATATATTACTCCATATGTGTTGAGTTCAGTAGAGGTAAGTGCTTTTATAAATCTATCTTTAGTGAACATTTTGCAATTCTTTAACTTATAAATAATTTTTTTTTTTTTTTTAAATGTCATAAATATCACACATATTAGAAGAAAAAAAATGTAAATCATTTCATTTGCACTCAAATATGTTGTCACCATTTGTAATGATATATTGTAAGTAGTTGAGCATATGCTAGTACTTTTTTTGATATAAGATATGTTTAATTAGTGACAAAATTGGGACTGTTTGAGTAGATGGAAAAACCTTTTTTTTTTTTTTTTTTCATTTCAGAATTATTTTCAATAGTCGCAGTTTGGGGTCTAAAAAAGAATTTGAAATTTTAAGTTCGTGAAAAATTATATTAGGGTTCCACAGGGTCCACCTTAATTAGATTTTTCCATACCAAATTATAAAATAGGATATTTAAAAAAAATTATTTAAAATGCAATAAAATAAATGCGATACTATGTAATATTTACAGTAAAGTACTATATACAAAAGTGAAAAACGTAAACTATGTGAAAAAATCATTAGCGATTCAAGAAACCCTTTAAAATAGATTTCTCCCACATGAAAGTACATGAAATATAAGATCTTAGAAAACTTTGAAAATGTACAAACATAAATATCCTCACTCTCAATGTTATTTTGAAGTTCTCAAATCATACACAGTTTTAATTTTATTCGCTATAATTTGAGAGTTCTTGAGATCTTTTTAGCTTTAGAATTTATCATTAAAAAAATTAAAAAATCTAAGTTTTGAAAAAAGGTTTCTATAATAAGGAACGAATATTAAGAAACACCATTTTTACTTAAGATAAATATTTAATAATTAAATTATTGAAAATACCCTAAAATTTAAAATAGAGTTCCACTATTTCAATTCTGTTTCAATATATAACTATATAACTAAAAAATATCTTTTACTACGCTTATTTAACTCAAAAAATTTTCACAAGGAAATTGAAATTTGTTTTTTATGAAAGACAATGCAATTCTTAATATTGAGATTTGCTATGAAGATCGGCCAAAACATGTTCGCTCATAAGTGATGTTTTTCTCAACATAATGAATATTGCTTTTAGGGTAAACGAAGTGTTCTTAATCGAATGTAAACATAAAAAATAGAGATGGTATTAAAATTTTCAAAGATACAGTTAACTTTACTTAGTGAACAACCCCATAAGAAAAAAAAATTAACAGACCAATAGAAAAACGTTAACAAAACATTTTGAAGCAAACCACAAGATTCTACGATATTAAGAACCAAAAATATAGCCATCACTCGATTTTTTATTATTATTATTATTATTATTATTATTATTATTATTATTATTATTATTATTATTATTATTATTATTATTATTATTATTATTATTATTATTATTATTATTATTATTATTATTATTATTATTATTATTATTATTATTATTATTATTATTATTATTATTATTATTATTATTATTATTATTATTATTATTATTATTATTATTATTATAATTATTATTATTATTATTATTATTATTATTATTATTATAATTATTATTATTATTATTATTATTATTATTATTATTATTATTATTATTATTATTATTATTATTATTATTATTATTATTATTATTATTATTATTTTATGCATACTGTCCCCAAAAACGGCACTTTCGGATTGATCTGCCGGACAGTTGCAGCCAAATGCGGTTCGGCAGACCAAGTGATACTTTCTCGGAAAGTAATTTTCTTCATTCCCTGAGAATTTCAGAGTGATGTTAGATGACGTATTTTGGTACCCAAAAATTGCATTGCGGGTACGCTTTTCGGACACTTCCGGCCAAATGCGCCTAGACAGACAACGTGATTAGTGTCAGCTGGCATATTTCTATATTCCATATTAGTTTCAGAGTAATGTTCAATGGTGTCCAAACCTTGCAGTCGCTTCTCGGACTATAAGGTAAGACCAATTAACATTAGTGGAATTACGAAGCGAATACTCAGATTCCTCGAAGAAAAATGTAGGATTGGACGGGGAAGAAACAAACACAGGAATGTGAAATAAGTGGTGAAGTGATTCAATTAACGAAAAAAAAAATTATCCTTTTTCTATGGTTTGGATTATTTCTCGGTTACATTTTAAACTACTTCCTCTACAGCTCTACATCTTCTTATATAATAGTTTGATGATAAAACACCAAGTCCTAGAGGATTCACTGGTGCATTTGGGAAAATTATCATTGAACCTGTTCTAAAGAAATAATGTTGCTTTGGAATATAGCATATATGTTAATTCCCCATGGTTCACTTTTACAAACCGCGTTTTAATTACTTGCAGATGAACCAGCCAACCACCACCCCGTAATGGTTTGTTTGTTTGTACGCTCAACGATCTATTTTTGTGCACAATAACGGCTAATCAGGCAGGAACCTACAGCCTAACGTGGATTCCGAAATGCAACGAACATCCGTGCCTAACCCAGGATTTGAACCCAGCACCTTTGGCATACGAGGCCAGAGTGGTAATCCCACAGCCATCATATTGGCACCCAGTAATGTTTTCCAAATTGAGTTGGCGATGTTGAAATAACTTTAAATTTAATCACCGTATCTGCTGGATAAGCTAATTTGAGTTGTACATAAGAAAATTAATTGTAATGCATATTTCGCTCATCTCTAAAATTTGCTCTTGGAAATGTTGCTTTAAAATTGAGATGAGATAAAATTTAAAATGAGCATGCTGTTCAAATGCAAGAGGTGGATTCATTAGAGCTAAATTAATAGATAGAAAAATAATGGCTTTTTTTTTATAGTTAGGCGAAATTCAATATTTAAATTCATGGTATATTAAAGAAAAAAAATGACATCTGTACTTTTTAAATTGTTAAATTTCATCCTTGTTTTCATATTTTCTAAAATAAGTTTTCTGGACAAATATTTATATTATTCTTTCAATAAATTAACTTTTCAACTTTTATTACAATGTATATAGTCATGCTTTTCGATGTTAGTTTAATTTGTAAAATAAAATTAAATTTCTACTCATTTTAAAAAATATAGAGGGTACTAGGGATGCTTGAACCAATTTTTAGTTTTTATTTTACATCAATTATGGGTCAGTAAATGCTGTCTATTTATAATTCATTAAGTACAACACAATATTTATGAATATTTTTCTGAAGTATTTACTGTAAAGGTGGTAAAATATGAAATACAAAAACATTCAACTTGGATCAAGTATCTCAATGCATAGGAATACTTGACCCACCCTTTGGGGGATTCTTGACCCAAGTTACATATTTGGGAGTATACAACTTAAAATTATAAATACATCACTTTTACATGATAACAACATAACTCCCATTAACAAGTCCAAGGTTTAAAAAGCTAAAAATATTAGCAGTTTGAAGGTACTTTTGTTCTTATACACAAGTTCAAGAATAAGAAAATAACTTATTATTTAACTTCAAATGTAAACTTGCATTTAATCTCAAAATTTTTAATTCTATCATTTTTTATTGAATACTTAGGTGGATGAAGAATAGTCTGAATTTGGTAATGTTCATGTATCGTCAAGCGATTTGTGCATTGGAGATTATAATATATTTTGAAAGGAGAGTAAACTGATACACCAAACGGTTGTAGTCTGTGAAAACTATGTGGAGGGAATAATAATAGAATTATAACATCCATTAGCTCATGCAACATCGATGGATGGCAACAACATACAACTTTCAAGAATATCTATCAGTGACGATACACTTTTATCAATTGAACATCTTTCAAACTTAGCAAAATGGTTAAGAAGAATAAAAAAATCAATAAAACTGCCAAATGTATTCAAATAGTATCCCTATTTTGAGTCAAGTATCCTTATATGTCTTGGGTCAAGTACCTCTAATTGTACATTTACTACATAACCCTAAAATGCAACCATTTGCAAATAAGTGGATAAACACTGTTATAAATGTAATTATGGCGAAAACTATACAAAAAAAAAAAAAAATTAAAAAAAAAGACTTACTTTTAAACAAAAACCCTTTTAACATCAGCTTTTACAAGACGAAGATATTACTTTTGGAGCATGGACATTTAATTTGTCTTATATTTTAAATACGGGTGCAAAGATTTAGTTGTCATTTTCACCATGTAGTTAGCAAACTGAAGAATTAGAAGTTATAACACTTCCAACTTATAAAACCTTCCCAATTATGAGAAAAAGGCATTGGCTCAAGTATCCCTAGGGGTCAAGTATCCATAATTCCCTCTATTCTATAATTACTTTATGATTTCTTAAAAAAATATTTTTAAATACATTGTTGGAGGGCTAAATAATTAGTTTACTTAAATGTTATATTAGTAACATAATAAAAAGTTTACTGTATGGTTTAAAATATTTAACAATATGGTTTAAAACATTTAACATAAACTATTGAGCATGGTTGTATTTATGTTTACATAATGTTTATATTATGCTATTAAGTAAATTAAAAATTAAATTACTAAAAAGAAAAAATTGTTATTACAGTGGCTGTTAAGGCCAGCAATTATTTTTGTTTCATGTGTAAGATTAATGCAAGCTAGTTCTTAAAGAATACGAAAAAAATTACACTTTTAAAGAGTTTAACTCTTCCATACAAGTCTTGAAGAAAAAATTCCCAGCCTTTAATAAAAAATTTAAAATTAAAAACCACCGCTTCATTAAGCCATAACTTTTTACATATGCCAAATTTCAGAAAACCCTTACTGAATTCAGATTTGTTACTTGTGGCAAAAGCGCATGCAATATAGTAGTGCCTTATTGAAATTACAGACGTGGTTAAAACCAGTTGTTGATTATTTAAACAAAAGGGAAGATAATTTCTTATTAAAAAATAATTCTAAAGATCTTGATTACTTTAACAATAACACAGTTGAAAGAGTAGAGATTTTTGATCTTGGGAATCTTTTTATGGAAATTCCACGCGGACAGTGTCATTGATGTGTTCCTTAATATTTACAGAGAATTTGAGAGCTTAATTAGGTGAATTTGTGTCATGGGGTCTTAATTTTTGTGTATTTAATAATATTTTCTATAATGGATTCAAGTTTTGTTTGCAAATTGAGGGCATACTCATTGGAAGTAATTTCTCCAGTGCATTTGCTAATTTATGTTTACATTTTTACGAAAAAAAAACATGTTCAACGCAAGGTATTTAAGCCTTTAGGTATACTGACGACATATTAATTATTGATCATAACAATTCTAAAGATATTGCAAAAACAACTTCTCCTCACTTAGAGTATATACATTTGTGTTTAAATTGATTTTAAACAATTGATAAATAAAATGTTGAATGATTAGCTGAACTCTCCTTTATATATAATTTTCATTAATATTTTCAACAATGCTTTTTAAATGAATATGCAACAATGATCTTGATATTTGTTATATAATTATTTAAACAAATTATTCCGCTACTTAAGTTGAAATTTCTAAACGCATGACCTCCCTGGAAATTGGGTTTGGCTCGGAACAGCATCGTAGAATTCAGGGCCGGACATCCGTGTGGACCTACCGTTTCGACAGATTAGTGGAATCCGGTTGACAAATGTTTTATTTCATTAGCTGTCGACAGTATAATACGTAAGTGCCACTATTCCAAACATTTTAGAAATACATAGAATGTTTCAGTGAAATTATTGAACTGTGCGTATTGGTAAAGTAAAGTAAAGTAAAGTAAAACTGAAAAATATGAACATTATCTTTAAGAATATTTTTCCATTATAATTTGTAACATTGCTTTTATTATCAATATGCGACTTTAAAGTCTTAAAATATAAGGTTCAAAGGAAGTAAAAGCATTTTTTTTTCTATTTAAACATTGAGCTAAAGAAAATTCTCGTATCCAAATCTATTTTGATTTACTGAAGTGATATGTTCCTGGAAGCAATTTAAGAAGGTGCATTCAAAGAAATTTACTTTTCTAAGGTTTTGTTACTAGAAACATATACTGCGTAGGATGCTTGAAAATATTATTCTATGCCTAAAGCTTTCTCAACTTTCCAATTATGATTTTTTTGGAAGTCTTTTAAGTTTCACATACGAAAAAGATGTTCCATCATTATCTGTTTCTTTAATTGGAATCATGTTGTGGCATGGATTGTATTTATAATGCTTGCTTTTCAAAGTAGTTTTTTCTAATATCAAACTGTAAAAATATATGCTCCCCTTTAAAAAAAAAAATCTATATAAACATAAAACTTTATGTTTATCAGTTAATATAGAGTCAACGAAATTAAATGTAATTTTGTTCATGGTATTCCTTACAAGGAGGTGTAGCCATCATCATTAGTGGGATAAATTTTTTTAATGTTTTTACTTTAAAAAATCCAATTTAACGTAATTATTCATATTCAAATGATCAAAAGTGTTTTACACTAAGTTTGAACACTAGCGAAAGGAAGTAAATTCTATTAATATTTTCTTTAAATAAAAAATGAGAAGGAATATGACTTTCAAACTTTTTTTTTATCATATAACTATTTTAGTAATGAACGCATGGGAATTTTTAATATAAAATTCGTAACTAACTTATACATTTGAAATTAAACTATTTAAAAACTATGTTTAAAATATGTTTTTTCGTCTATGAGTGTGTAGGAAAAGAACTCTTATTTTGCAAAGAATATTAAACATTGAAAACTTTTTTTAAAAAAATCAAAGAATTCTGAAAATTGGGTTCGTAATAGTTAATTAGTGGTTTAGTCAAAATATCAAAGTGATTTCAAAAGAAATGGGGCATTTGTTGATTAGGTAACTGATAAATGTTGTCTAGCATAAAAGAAAATATGCTTCTTCAATAAAAATATATGTATTAAAGAAACAAAGCGTAAATGTAATGTATAATCATTTATTAAAATATAGCCTTAATAAATGTCTATTTCCAAAATTCCAATAGTTATACATGACATATGACACTTCTGGCATAGAAACGTTATGTTGTATACACTTGTTCAATTACCCAATCTAAACTAATTAGATCTCTCGAAGCATGATACACTTCTATTCCATATGGTGAGTACTTCTGAATTATCCATGAAATAATTGTGTTTGAAGCACATTGGATTGAGTGATATTCCCTTTTCAAATGGGCTTACTCTGCACCTCCTTCATTATAAATAGGCCTTATTACCCACACTGCAAGCCTATTCAGATTTCACAATGACTTAAAGGTACCTCCTATCCATGTCTAGTAAAAGGCACATAATTCAAACAGTTTGATTTGGAAAATACATTCACGTAACTATACCTTTTTATTTAATAATTTAATTTTCTTGTTAATTCAGAAACAAATTTAGTTTCATCAGAACACTGTATTGATTGAGTCTATATCTATCTCTTACTTATATTTTCCGCCCAAACTGCAAATGGAAAATAATTACTATATATAAATAGTAACCAAACCAAATTGGACCAATAGTTACCACTATGTATCAAAGAAACAAAGCGTAAATACAATGTATAATCATTTATTAAAATATAGCCTTAATATATGTCTATTTCCAAAATTCCAATAGTTATACATGACATATGACACTTCTGGCATAGAAACGTTGTGTTATATACACTTGTTCAATTACCCAATCTAAACTAATCAGATCTCTCAACGCTCTACAAATTGCTAAGGGAGGGAAATCTTTTTCGATTTATAAAGGATTTTTAGTTTAGTAAATAGTTATAGATGCTTTTATTGTTCGTGTATCCAGATTCATCTGAGGCAAACTTTCAGTAACCAGAATATAAAAATATTATGACTATAACGAAGCAAAAAGTGATTTTTCAAATTTTTATTTTTCTCATTCACAAAGTTAAACACTTTAAAAACCATTTTTCATTCTATGGACCAATTTGTTTCACCAGCGAAATTTTTTATTTTTTAAATCTCCTTTACATATAAAAGGATTAAATATTTCGACTGATTGCAAAGCATTTTGTAGAAACCTTTCAGAGATGTTCCTTTGCTGATAAGAAGATCAATAATTACTTACTTTATTGATGCATCACTAATGGAACATTAATCATCAACTATTTAATCTCATCATTCATAAAAATAATTTTCATCTTGACAGGAAAGTATTGCATTGAATATCCTAAAAATATAAATAAGCCTCCACATAAAATGTCATCACGTGATTTAGTGATTCAAAATTTTCGAAACATAGCAATACAGGAGTAGTGATATCTTATTTTACTCTTTACTGGCTTAAATTTAAGCAAGGTTTTGTAATTAACTTCACATTAAATGAATTAATAAATGAAGTGAATATGTAAAGCTTCATTTATGTGCTGTAATTAAGTTGAATTAGTAAATAAACTGAAGTATGTATAAGAGTCCGAGAGGGGACTTTAAGTTTAGGGACCTCATCACACATTTTTCTGAATTTTTTTTACACTATAGAGAAATCTTAGAAGTTATTAATATACCGGTCAGGCCGAAAGTGTTTAAAAGTTAACTTTAAATAAGTTGAACTGAATACAATTGTCGGATTTAGTATAACTTGGCATCAATTTTTCTCTGGTAATATATGATTTAGAGAAAGACGATTTGGCTTCTACTACGCCGCATCGTTGCTTCTTTCTAATTTGAGACAAGTTGTAAAGGTTACTGTTCATAAATTTACTTTACTGATAAATTGGTCTAAAAATTTGTATTTGTATTTATATCTTAAAATATGAATAAGTTTTTAATAGAGATAAATATTTGACTTCCAGAAGGATTTAAAGGTCGTGCTTCTTTTCTCAATGAAACACAACAATGACCAGACAAAAGTAGGAATTCATTATTTGACAAGTTATAAAGCATTTTTATAATTTAGGTGCTTTAAAGCCAAATTTTAAATAGTTTCAAATAGTTCATTACTATTATAATAGCAAACTAATTTTTATTTCTCTGTATTTAAAAGAAATCGGAATGATTTTCAAAGAAATACTAAATCATAACACTGCATCTTGTACAGTATACGAAAAAAAAAAAAAAAAAAAATCTGAACGATGGCTATATCTTCGGTTCTAATTTTAGTAGATTCTTGCAGTTTGCCCTAACTGTTTTGTTTACAATTTTCTACATGCCTGGTGCAATTTTTTTTCTTATGGGATTGTATACTAAGTAAATTTAACTTTATCTTTGAAAATTTTAATACGAACCCCTATTTTTTTTATGTTTGATCGATCTTGAGGACAAATTTCTTAAGCATTAGAGGAAGCAAACGTTTTACGTGCTTCAAGACTTAATCTATTACTAGTTCCCTAAAAGTGAGCTTTCTTACATTTTTGCTAAAATATTGAGAACCAAAAATCAAAATGGAATAAAAACAATTCTGGGGGCGTTTTCGACTATGATAATTCTAATGGAAGTACAAAAAATACATGTTTCTATTTATAAATTTTAAAACTTGTTATATTAATTAATAATTAATTATTAAAAAACTGTTTAATACAAAAGTTATATGTTAATTATGTTTGACCTTTAATAAACTATCGTTTGAAACAAAAATTGCTAAAATATATTAGCTATTTAAGAATTTATGATTAAAAACAAATTTTCTTTCTAACATATTTTTTTTTACATCAATTAAATTGCTAACCACTCATCGGAAAATTATGCAATTTGGTATTTAGATGTTTTTTTGGATTATAAATCTAAATATGGTATAATATTATGGGGTTGCCATTGAACTTTTTAAAATTTGGTTTAGTTTCAATGTATAGATGACCCCTCATGATAAAAGAAATTATGTACAGTTAATAAAGATATCCCTCTATTTACAACGGTACTTGTCATTTTAAATTCCATCAATTAAAATAGAAGGTATAGCCATCGTTCATTTTTTCGTTCTGTATATACTATAATGTACTGTATATACTATAATGATTTTTTTCCACAAAAATGAGATGGGATGAGAAAAAGATTTTTAGAAGTAAAAATTCAGCGAACAGTATATTTTCAACTTTTCGAATAACTTTTACTCCAAAATTATTGACCGACCAAACGGTATAGTGGTTAGCATGCTAGCTTCTAGACCGCGAGGTTGCGGGTTCGAGTCCCGTGTTGGCATGGGTGTTTGTAAATGTATGTTGGCTTGTCTAATGACGAATGTTTCGGCGCATTATAGCCCTCGTGTTGCTGACGGCGCCAGATAATCTGAATACAACCAACCAAAATTATTGTATTAGATTTCATAGAAATAAAATATTTTCTGTTGTATGTTATTGAAATATTTCAAAGCGGAATTATTCAGTGGTGGCAAGAACGTCATTTATATTTAGCAAGTGCAGTAAGCAAAAAAAAATAAAAAAATAATAATAATAATAATAATAATAATAATTAGAACGATGGCTCTAATTGTTAAAACAACAAACAAAAGGTACCGTTGTAAATCGTGAAAGATTTATACGAATATCATATAGTTTCTTTTTGTCATGAGGAATCATCTACATATTAAAATAAAACCAAACTTTAAAAAGTTTAATGGCAACCTAATAATATTATCCCGTATTTGGATTCAGCATCCAAAAAAAAAGTCGAAATACAAAAATTCATAATTTTCTAATGAATGGTTTGTAATTTAAATGATAAAAAGAAAATGATAAATTAATGTTAAAATTTGTGGCTATAAAAACTTAAATAATCGATATATTTCAGTAATTTTTGTTTTAAAAGATAGTTTGTAAATGGCCAAACATAAATAGCAATCAACTTTTGCATCAATTTTTTTTTTAATAATTAATTATTAATTAGTAAAACAATTTTTAAAATAATTTGAATAGAAACATATTTTTTTTTGCTTTTATTAGATTTACCATGGTTTAAAACCCCTCCACATTTTTTTCTTTCCATTTGGACTTTAAATTCTCGATTTTTTAGCGAAAATATAAAAAACGCTCACTTTAAGGGACCGTATAGTAGATGACATTTAAAAACAATCAAAGATTAATTCAAGTTTAAACTAGATGTGTGAAAATCGCACAACTTTCAATTACACTATAGTATTGGTCATTGCATTAAAATTTGATAGGGTGTTATTTACCGTTTTTGGCAATAATTTTTACACTGACAAAAATAATAATAATAATAATAATGCCAATGGTATTTACACTCTACAGTGTCCTTTCTTAGGCATGAAACAAGAAAAAAAAAATCAATAGCTGTTGGGTGATGCGCAAGGACAGAGAGCTTTGTGTTAAACGCACTCGTTTTTCAACTTCATAAGCTTGTATCGCATTTCTACGGAAATTTCAGAGGTGGGAACGACTTTGAAAGGCATTAGCAGGGACATTTTTATCAAAATCGTTTCTAGCCGTTTTGTAGCAATTGTTGAAAAATATTATTTTTTCATGATTTTTTTCAACCTTAGGCGCATGCCTGATTTTGAAGAAAACCAGTTCCCATGGCCACTGCCACCCCGTACATCAAATTCAGTTGGATCGATGAAATGTTCCAACAGATGCAACAAGTTATCGATCACGATGGGCACTATACAGCCGACTGATTTTTTTTTTAAAATTTACTTTCCTTAAATTAGATTAATTTTAAACATTTTTTAAGCAATTTCAATAAGTTATCCTTTAAAAATTTTACTGAATTACGTGATATTTTCATTTTATAAATAATTTCAACGATCATGTTACATTTGTGTTTACAGTGAAAAGTTTCTGCAAAATAAATAATCACGCTTTGCTGAATACTGTTTACTGATGCCTACATTTTATATTTATAAACTTCTTAATACTTCTGCAATTACAGTTTTCGATATTTTATTTATTTCGTGTGAAGAATGCACATCTTCAATCATGTAAATAAATTATGTTACGTTTGCGTTTACTTACTATTTTTGTAATAATCTTAAACATGACACTATAAATCCAAATAGTTTCCATGCATATTGAGACTAACATTTGTATTTTTTATCGTCATGAAACACGCCACACTGAAAGTTCGATTTCACCCTCTGTAAAGTACAACATTAAAAATACCTTTCGTTTCATGGAAATTCTCCCTGAAGATCGATCAAAGCATGGTCTAAACATTTTCGCTCATAAGTGACTTGTTTTTCAACATAATGAATTGAAATTTGGTATAATGAGTAAATGATGTATTCTAAATCGAATGAAATGATAAAAAATAGGGGTTCGTATTAAAATTTTCGAAGATAGCATTACATTTACTTAGTAAACAGCCCCTTAAAAAAAATGCATCAAATATGTAGGAAATCGTAAGCAAAACATTTTGGTGCAAACCGCAAGATTCTACGATAGTTAGAATCGAAGGTATAGCCGGCGTTCTAATTTTTTTTTTTTTTTTTTTTTTTTTTTGCTTACTGTACAATGAGGTTCTACTGAAAACATTAATTTCCTTTCAATACAAAATAAACATCTTCATTGAACACGTGAAAGGCAAGTATTGTTAAGTAAAACTTATTATCATTTTTAATACTTATTTGTTACTTTATAATAAACTGAATTTATGCGCATACGTTGACGGTATGACATTATCTTTCTGTTTAAAGTATTGAAAGTATAACCTTTTGTGTTTAAATTTTTGATAATAAAGTATCGCCAAACTATCATCATCAATATCCTTATATCTCAGATAATTCGAGATGGGTGTTTAGCAATGCAATTCGTTTAGGAATCAGTATTTTTAATCAATATTTCTCATTATCAAGCACTGAAGTATAATGCTTTTCTGATAATGGCGTTCCTATTAATAATTTTGTGAATGGGCTTACAGGAGACTGATTTAATAATTATATTGAAATAAATATATGTTTTAAGATACAAAGGACATTATTTGCTTATATATACGTTAAATTAAAGTAATTGATAATCGCATTTTTATTATGTATATTTATATTGTATTAAAAGGTGTACACATTATATTTTAGGGGGGCACACGACTCAAAAATCTTTTTAAAAAAGGTTTTTTCAAAAAAATATATGTGCAAGCTCACATATTTGTGCTTATTTTAAGACTAATATTGTGTAAATACTCCAAAAATTAAAGAAGTTATGAGCTATAAAGTAATACTCTGTAGGGGCGCGAAACTGCCCGATTCAGAAACCGAAACTACTTCATTCACTTTCCATCTGTTAATATTGTGCTTCAATTCGTTTCCTATAGCTTTTTTTTCTTGAAGCTGAAATTAAGCCACACAAAATTCATTTACTATTCAGAAGGAAGAAACTCCTCAACTTACTCACTTTCTTTTATTATTATTTGTATTTTTCCGAGGTCAAGTTGCATTTTGAAAATTGATATTACTTCGAGTTTTCGGTGCACTGATAGTTCTAATTCTACTTTTTAACAGTTTTACTGACTGCTGCAATTACTTTTTATAGATTTTTTTTTTTTTAGTATATACTTTGAACTTAAATAATGGATAGAAACAGACGAAAGTCTGCAAGTCGCCCAAAGAAACGCCGCTTTCATGGAAACCAATTCAAACCTAATCCTATTGATTCACAAGTCTTCAATTCAGCATCTGGTAAAAAGTTACGTTTGGATACTTCATCACCTGTAAATTCTACTGTTTCTGATAAAAACTGTGACGGATATATGCTTGTGGACAAAAATTTGTTGTTTACATTTCTGGAAGAAACAGTTTGCTGCAAGTCTTGTCATGGCGATATTGAAATTTCTGATAAACAAATGATGGGTTTGTCTTCTAAACTCTCAGTAGAATGCCAGAAATGTGGCATTACTTCTATAAGAAATTCTAAAATGCTAGGAATGCATAATCACATCCCAGAAATAAATCGAAGGATGGTTTATGCAATGCGTTGTATTGGCCAAGGTTTGCATTCCTTGAGAACATTTTGTTCGATAATGGACTTGTATCCTCCAGTTTCCCAAAATGCCTATGACAAGATCTGTCATAAAGTTGAAGATGCTGTTACATGCACAGCCATATCAAGCATGAAAAATACTGCGAAGAAAGAAGTTGCTGCTAGTGATTCTACCGCAATTACTGTTAGCAGAGATGGTACCTGGAAAACAAGAGGTTTTTCTTCACAAATTGAAGTTTGCAGTGTGATTGGGTCGGAAACGGGTAAAGTTATTGACGTCGAAGTATTGTCGTTGTTCTGTAAAGGTTGCGAAGGATGGAAAGGTCCACAAAGTGGACCAGGCTATTACAACTGGCTTCAAGAACATAAACCCAACTGTAGAAAAAACCTTCTGGCTCTTCAGGGAAAATGGAAGTTGATGGGATTATAAGAATATTTGAACGATCGGAGAGAGAAAGGGGTGTGCAGTATACAAACTACATCGGAGATGGAGATTCGAAGACCTACAGCGCGATCGTATATAGTAAGCCTTATGGTTCAACAACAATTTCCAAAACCGAATGCATTGGCCACGTGCAAAAAGAATGGGGACACGATTAAGAAAGTTGAAAGACAAATACTCCAAAGTAAAACTGTCTGACGGCAAAGGTTTATCTGGTAAAGGTAGACTGACAAAAGTTGCAATTAATCAATTAACTGTATACTACGGAAATGCCATAAGAGAGCATTCAACTTCTTTAAAAGATATGAGAAAATCTATCTGGGCAATCTACTTCCACACTCACTCAACTAATGCTGAACCTTTACACAGTTTTTGCCCTGTTGGAAAAAATTCATGGTGCAAATTTCAACAAGCAGCAGCTAAAGGAATTTCTTTTCACCACGAGAAACATCTTCCAGCAGCTGTGATGGAAGCAATCAAGCCAGTATTTAATGCCTTGTCCCATCCAAATTTGCTGAGACGCTGTTTAGGAGCTAAACCTCAAAATCCAAATGAATCACTAAATTCTTTAATTTGGAAAATTTGTCCTAAAGTTTCTGGCTGCGGTCCAACCATTTCTAAAATTGCAACTTATGATGCTGTTTTGGTGTTTAATGAAGGTTGTAAAAGTAGACTTTCTGTTATGAGAGAATTGGGTCTCAATCCTGGTAGAAACTCGGTATCAGCTCATCTACGAGCAGATTTTTCTTGGGTAAAACAAGCCGAAAAGCGCTTCAAAGATAATACTGTTGAAGCCCGCAGACTGAAAAGGAGAGAAAAATTGAAACGAATGATGAAAAATAAAACGAAGGAAGGGACTGTTTACAGTTCGGGACAATTTTAAGAAATTTACTTGCATTTTAAAAGTATTTTTATTAGTTTTACATTTGTAAATATCTTTAAAGCTCGTTTTTTCATAATGTACTTTTTGTTTACTGTGCGCAGTGCATCTCAAGAATGGTTCAATATTTTTCCATAAAATTTTCAGGATTTATTGTTCTAGCATATATCTCTAATTTAAGCGTATTACTTTTAAAATTGGAAGCATTTAATTAAATTTTTACTCATACAGAAGTCTTATAAAATTTGAAAAATCTGCAATGTGTTAAAACTAAAATTGAAAAAAATTAAATTTTTTCTTAAAAAAGATTTTTTTTAGGTTTGGAATCAAGTTTGAAGTGTTTTGAATATGGTGCAATTTAAGTTTTGCAAATATTCCAGTAATATTTTTTGTAACTGTGCGCAATAGTTAGCATGCTATATTGAAAAGTCAAGAAATTACGTTTTTCAATTCATTATTTTAATAATTAAATATTTATTTTTGACTAAAACAAAAATTGTATTCTTATAATTAAGGTTTTGTTCTACCATATGCAACTAAAAAATATTAAAATCAGATAATAATTATTGTTCAATTTTATTCCTAAATATACTATATAAAATGAGGCGAAAAAAACATTCATAACACTATGAGCCCCCTTACATTAGTTTACTTCAAAGTAATTTATTTTTTCGGCATCAGAAACTTAAAAGTATACATACCGTTTTTTAATGGTTGTTTCAGATGAATTATTTAAATAAACATCATCACAACATGTAAATCTATAATAATAAAAAAAGCTATGTGTGTGTCTGAGAATCTGTGTGTCTGTGGCTTTGTGGATTTAGAGAAACCAACTTAAAATTGGAGTAGAGCTCTGAAATTGTCAACATAAGAAGTTTTAGCTTTCTAATTTTACATATGGCCAACATAATGTAAAATTTTTATTAGTCCTTTTATAATTAATTTTTTTTTTACAAAGGGATTTCAAATAGATACAGCTCTGAAATGTTCAACAGAAGAAGTTTTAGCCTTCTAATTGGACTTTTAAAAGGCAGAATGTTAAAATTTTAATTAGTTATTTTTTAATTAATTTTCTTAAATAATTAACTAATTTTTTTACAAAACGACTTTTTATAGGGTTACAGCTCTGATATTTTCAACATAAGTAGTTTTGACCTTCAAATTGGATTTTTGAAAAACAGAATTGTAAACTTTTATTTAGCTTTTTTTAATTAATTAATAAATATTTTACGAAACGATTTCTAATGGGATTACAACTCTCAAATTTTCAACGTAAGTACTTTTGGCCTTCTTATTGAATTTTTGAAAAACAGAATTTTATATTTTTATTTTGTTCTTTTTTAGTTAATTTTTTTAATTAATTAATATATACTGTACAAAACGATCTCTAATGGGGCTATAGCACTGAAATTTTCAACATAAGTAGTTTTTTGCCTTTTAATTGAACTTTTGAAAACAGAATTTTAAATTTTTATTTGTTTTTTAATTAATATTTTCCCAAAAAGCAATTTCTGATAGACCTAGAGTTCTGAAAGGTTCAACACAAGTGGTTTTGGACATCTAATTTTGCTTTGACTTACTCATGTGTCAAGACAAACAGTTTACAACTACATAAAGAGGTCCAAAAACTTCTTTTTTAAAAAACGCACACATCATCCAAAGTGGAATCAAAAGCACATTGATAACCGTTTGTCTAGGGCAAAAGAACTCATGTCATGGACCATCAAATGGACTTCTGTGATATTTTCAGATGAAAAAAAAAATTCAGCCTGGATGGTCCCGACGGTTACTAGCTTTACTGTTATTGTCTGAAAAATGAAGAAACATTTTATTCAACTCGACAAATGGGGGAGGTAGTTTGATGGTTTGATTGGCAGTTGGAAATGGTGGAAGAACAAGTTTGGTCTTTCTGAGTGGTATGCAAAAGCATACAGACTATATACAAGTGCTAATTTCTGAGCTTCTTCCTCTTGGCCCCTAATTAGGAAGAAAAGAGTGGCTGTTTCAGCAAGACGGAGCATCTATTCACACCGCCAGTGGCGTTGAAAAATGGTTCCTTGACAATAATGCGCGGGTTTTAACATGGCCAACTAAAAGCCCTGATCTTAATATAGTCGAAAACATTTGGACAATGCTTGTTCGTCGAGTTTAGGATGGTGGAAAACATTAAGAATCCATCTCTGAGCTTCGAGAAGCATTGAACAGTGCATGGGACAATTTTTGTCAAACTGAAATCCAATCTTTGTATGATTCATTATCAAATAGAATATTCGAAATAATAAAAACTCATGTGAAGATATTGCTTTAATTTAATCTTTTTACTATAGTCCTTTTTTTTTGACAGAGTTTCGAAAAGTAGAAACTACTTTATGTTGTTATTTGTATTTTATTTTTGAATTTCACTCACCTGTCGGTAATATTTTCATTCTAAATGATTTGTAAAATGTTACTAATAAAGAAAAATATAGTAAAAATAAAAGGATTCTTATTTTTTTTTTAAAAAATCTAGTGTCCTACTTTTTTTCTCTAAATACTACGATTAAGAATTTTTTACTTACTGTGACAAACTTTCAAATCTTTTTTTTTTTTTTTTTTTTTTTTTTTTTTAAGAAAACTAGTGTAATATAACACTGGTTATATTACACTGGTTATCTATTAGTGATTATTTATGTCCAAACCGTTTATCTTTTAATCATGTATTGAATTGAAATCTAAAAATACATTTTAACTTTTAAATATTAAATTAACAGTTACTGCAAAGTCGAGTTATTTGAACTTTTCACAAATCATAAAGTTACTCAATATATATACTTTTGATTACAGATGGTCATACGTAATACTTTTTCATACTTTAATAATTATGAGTTAGTTTTTTATACTATAGTCATGGGAAATACTAAGCGGTGTCCACTATTTAAAAAATATCGTTATGGTGGGAAAATATCAAGCTACAACGAGTAAAAAAAATATTTTTATTTAAAAAAAAAATCAATATTTGATTGAGCTACCTTTTTTTTATGGTATCGTCACGTAAATTATTCACTAAACATAATGCGGTGACCAATCTTTATTCACCTAACCAACAACCTCTTCAGCTCGAAGGCTCGTATGTATACATACATACATATATATATATATATATATATATATATATATATATATATATATATATATATATATATATATATATATATATATATATATATATATATATATATATATATATATATATATATATATATATATATATATATATATATATATATATATATATATATATATATATATATATATATATATATATATATATATATATATATATATATATATATATATATATATATATATATATATATATATATATATATATATATATATATATATATATATATATATATATATATATATATATATATATATATATATATAAGGCCGTCTATCTCTCGGCTAGGACTTCTTATTGTATGTAATCCCAATGTGTCAGTATGAATTATTTGATGCATGGGCTCAACTAACTGTTAACATTTGCCATTGGTCCTTGTTATGTCTCGTTCAATTCTAATTGGCATGTTTAGTGCGTAATAATAGGGTATCATGAAGAAACAAACAATTTATTCTGACAACAAACAATCACGAGGACACCTCACAAAATAACATAAAAACCTACTATATAAGCACAATCACAAGAGAAGGAACATCAACCATTAATAAAGTCATACCCAACTCACACAGGGGAAAACCGACACTTCCTGCCTAGGCCAGGCCCTGCCTCGCTCAGGCTCATTTTGTTTATATCTTCCTTCTCTCACCCAAGATACTCGAATGGGGCTTCTAGGAATGTTTTTAACTCTACAGTGCTTTTATTTCATTCTTACATTCCATGATCCTGTCACAGAAAAGCGATGAAAATAAAGACTGCAAAGGAGTACATTTATGTACTAGTTAAAGGTCGTTTTTCTCACCCAGATAACCATTCGACCCTCTTCATTCGCCGCTATGCCTCCTCAGGTCATAAAATTGTATCCTCTAAGCTTAATAGTAGGCACTATGTACTCCGGAAGGTATTTTTGAGCTAACTTTCGCCTCACATTTGAAAAATAGAGATACCAAAAAGACTTGAAACTAACAAAAATATTAATTAGTATTGTAAAGCTACTTCAAAATAATCTTTATACATATTGACCCTCCTGTGTTGTTTCTCAATAAATATATGGTTATTAATACACACCTTCAATTTAAATTCTCAGACCATAAAATTTGGAATGATGTTCTTTTGGAAGATGTTGAGGCAAACTATGGCTTTCTGTTTCTTTCGGAAACCTATGGATTCTTTCTGCCATTGCAACCTTTGAGTCAAGCTTCAACAAGTCCTCTTCTAGCGGCTCTACTCACGATTTATTATTTTACCATAGCTGATAAATCATGTTTTTTTAGAACTCTCGTGATCCAGTATTTTCAAGACGTTTGATTGCATATTGATCATCATATCTTGAACATTTACCTTTTAAGAATGCCACCTTAGCTGGCTTCAGCCCCGTTCGATTAGAAGCTGTGTTTTCAAACATTAGGATTTCAGTCAAGTAAACATAACTCTAGTATATATATAAATATAATCAAACTAAAATGAGTGAAAACAGTATTCACTGGTAGTATTTTACTGGTTATTGAATGTGATGACGTTAGCTTATGCTAATGTCTAAGTCAACGTGAACAAATTAAGTGACTTTGAGTAACATTTTTGCAGTTGAAGTAAAAATATAAGACTTTCAACTACTTTTGAGCATGGCTGTATTTAAGAAGACTTCTATTTCATATTGTTACGTTGAAATTACAAAAGAATAAAGAAAACCAATGATTCTGACTGTAAGTATAAAGTTATGGTAAGATAAATACTTCAAGCCAGTATAAATAAATCTTTCATCAAAACCAATTAAATTGTACAAAATGAAAATAAACAAAAGCTGTGTACAAAATTAACCTCTGCTAAGCAAATACTTTTGCTGATAAGTAATGCACAGTGCAAATAAGTAAAACAAGAACTTTTCTTGATAAGTTTTAGCAACATCAATTTAAAATCAACCGATGGCATTTTTTTTTTTTTTTTAGATATTTTAATATTCTTTTCTGTTTTCTAGAATCTCTGATGAGAGAGGAATTAATGGAAATGGTGAGTGAACTGCATACTGCATTCCAAGAATATTTTTTAAAAAATTACCTAGTAATTAAAAGAATGAAGTAAAAAATTATCTAGGCAAACACACAAAGCCGTATTGAAGCATGAATTGCATTTATTTAACTTATTTGATCCAACATACCTATTATAGTTATTCTAGAATGGTATGTGTGGAACTTGACGTGCTTTATCCTTTTCATGGTGAATTATGAGTGGAAAACCGCAAAAAGGAGTATTTTAGAAACACATTTCTTTAAGGATATAATTTTCATTTAGGAGAAAGTTCCATAGTTTGAAGAATAAAACTTAATAATTTCAGCTAGAAAATTGTCAGTTTGATAGACGCTAACAGGGAAAGAAGTTTCCCTCTGCATTTGTTTTGTAATTATATAGTATAGATTTTTCACGTCTAATACTATATAATTGGAAACATCTGTAATATATTTGAAAAATTATATAAAACTGTAAAAACATAAATTGTTCCAAACTTCAAAGCTTTAGAAGCAAAAAAATACACCTTTTTAAAACTCTAAACAAACTTAAAAGTGCTATGAGGTGTATTTTTTCAACAATTAGCTTCGTGGCTTCAGTGTCAATTGCAGAATTTTTAATATAAGGTAAGGAATTATATATATATGTATATATATATATATATATATATATATATAAATTCGTTTTACGAGGAACATATTTTAAAAGTTACAAAATTGAAGATTAACAACTCAAGTGTGGAAAAAAGATCAATTAAAATAGTGTTCGTGATATAAAATGGCATTAATGTAAAAAAATAATTTTCTAACTCTAAAGTGGAGTGAATCAGAATAATTTTGAAACTGATAGCGTCGTGTCTTCATTTATTAAAGTTAAAAAGATGCGGATAATAAAATTATAAAATATTTTTGAGGCATTCTATTCGAAAGGATTAATAAATCTTTATGTTGGATTGAAAATTTTTTGCTTCAAAACTTTTTTTTAGAACATATAATTAATTATAATAATAATTTAGAACAAATATCTTTAGTTAACTATAGAAAAGGAAATAAAAAGTTTAAATTTAGTTATAGATTATTTACTTATCACATAGCTCTGAAGAGAAGCATCACGCTTTTTAATGAGTTATATTTAGGTTCAACTTTAAATAAAAGTTTACATTTTAAAATATGTTTCGTTTTAGGTATGCATTTTTTTTTTTAGAAGATGGTTTCAAAATGAAAAATCATAATATATATTTTAATTTTCTATAATCCTCGTCAGACATGTTTTCTCAAAAAGTTATAAATAGAAATATATTTCCTTTAAAACTTACCTGAACAATTTCTAACACACGAGTTTTTACTTTTATTTAACACATAGTATGCATCTTACTGTCAATCAGGAAAAAAATTAATACATGCAGTGGGCTAAGGTAACAGACTCCACTAATCACTTGCAAATTGGCACATATAAATTTGAAGATGTCTATAGCTTTACATATCTGGGCTCTGAGGTTAATATTGATAACAATATCACATCTGAAATAGAGAGGAGAATCAATGCTGCCATTAGATGCTTTTACGGATACTCACCAGAAACTTGGACGACAATGGCACGAAATGATAAAAATGCTCTTGGTGTTTTTGAGCGGCTAATACTAAGAGCTATTTTTGTATGAACACAAGTTGATGGCGTTTGGCACAGACGCTCAGATTTAGAACTGTATCGTGCCTTTATGAAACCCAACGCCATTAAATACATAAATGTCCAAAGAATTAAATGGGCTGGTCACATTATAAGAGTGAACAGAGAACGTCAACACAGAAAATATTTTTGTCCAAACCCACTGGAATAAGAACTTGGGGCCGACTCAACCTTAGATGGGTTGACTGTCTAGAAAGGGATTTCGACACGAGAGTGATTAATTGGAAGACCATGGCCAAAAAAAGAGAGGCATGGAATTTTTTTATTTTTTTGAGAAGGCAAGGCTGTCGCGCCACTGAAGAAGAAGAAACACATAGTATTTGCGCTCAAAGTTAACAATTTTCACCAATATCAAAAAATAAAATCACCAATAAAACACATGAAATGCTATATGATGTATTCATATTTTATTTAATTTATTTTAATACAGTGCCTCAAGGAGATACTCATTATTTCAAAACATAGACATTTGAAGTGGAAGGGTGTTATATGGGAGAATTACCTTGGAATTGCTCGGATTGTATATCGATATATAGTTTTAACTAATAGCAAGTTTATTAATAGATTTAAAAGAACATAAGCTTGCATTAGCTTAAATCCCCGAATAATATGTTTCTACGAAAAATTCCCAGCATTAATAAACAAAACTTTTTAATACATTAGTTTCACAGCTCAATTTTAAGCTATAATCCCAATTCAAATTTAAGTACAACTTTTTAGTTTAACTAATTTGGAATTAAATTTTCGTGAGAACGAAATTGGTTGTAAAATAATTATTACTCTCGAACAAGTGCATCGCCCGAGAGTTGGGCCCCATCAAGTAATTCTAATAGTTAGTAGATATTAATTCAGTCGGCAAGTCAAGGACTAGTTTTCCAGGAGTTGTGAGTTTATCTTAGAATACCCTCCCCCCCTTCTCCAACGGATTTTACCGTTTCAAGATTCTAATTAAACATTAGATGGTCTAAGCCTTCAGAGTAATCAGGGGGCGGTGTAGTAACAACTACCAATTTGAATAATCTCTTATATTTAATCCGTTCTATTTGAATTTGTTGTAAGCAGCTGGCCGAGTTTTGATACAAGATTAGAGATTTTATAATTGTAATTTACATGCATATAATTTTAATGAATACATTCAAGTTTTTGAATTATATTAATAGGTCTTGATAACAGTAATAGGTCTTGATAACAGTAATAGATATCAATAGATAACAATTATTGTAGATTTAAGACAATTGATTTTCACAGTTTGACATTTCATATTTTTTAAAAATAGTCATGGATGATTATTTTCTAACAGTAATTTGGAATATTTGTATCGTTTCTTTTATCATTAAGGGTAGCAGAAGAATTTATACTTCATGAAAATACAGCCAAAACTTTTAAATCTTTTGTTTATTTGTTGTTTGAATGTATTTGGTTGAAATCACCATGGAACTACCATTTCTATGTTCTCAGAACTTTGAAAACTACTTAACAAATAACAAATTGAGTAAAATATGAAATAATAAATAGTATTTAGCAATGGGAAATATATTTTAACCAGAATAAAATTTTCAGCGTATGTCTATATATAAAAAAAATAGTTAAGTTATTGAAGTTAGAACTGTCATTTTAACTTATACAACCAATCAAATCAAAAGATACAATACAATTTAGTTTCCATATTAGATTTTTATGTTTATTTATTATTTAAACATTTAGTTAGTAATCCATAGTTCAATTTATTCTAGTTATTTGTTGTTGACTGAATAACAAATATAATATAATTTTACAGTATTGTTTCTCTTAATTTTATAATATTGTTTCACTTAATTTTATAATATTGTTTCTCTTAATTTTATAATATGTTTTCTCTTAATTTTATAATATTGTTTCTCTCTGTTTAAAGAAAATATTAACGCTAATTTTCCTAATGACTGCGATGTATTATAAAAAAAATTCTTGACAGAAAGTGTCTGTTAAAATCCTTTTACTTATTTCTTTTAAGATGTTTTCAAGGATTGCTCCAACGAAATTCCCATAAAATGTTCTGAAGTATTCAAATTTACGCAAATAGTCTTTCAACAAGAGTCAATTTCTTTATCTAATGATAAAATTGTCAGATTAAGTGAATCAATATACAGATGCACGATCATCTAATTAAATTTCTCCCTTCCTTTAAAATAATAATACATAAAATGAATTCTTACTTCGACATTAGAGTGCCCAGAATTCTTCGATTTAGCAAAATTTTCAATTCTGAAAATACATGACACCTCACCTTTTTAGGATTATGAATAAAGAATAAAAAAAAAAAACTCAAATTAGATAATTTTTAAATATTCCTTACTCGCTTCGTAATTTCGCTTTTTTTTTTTTTTTTTTAATTTTCTTTAAAAACTAACTGTTCAAGACATTGCCAGGTATTTTCAGGAGTCAGGTGCTATCATATTTTCAGGTACCAAGATCACCAACAACGAGAGATTTGGAAATATAAAATCTCTATTTTGATGATTTAAAAAAGTAGTGACTTATTCAAATTTCAACAGCTAAAATATGCAAATCCATATGAATTTCCAATGTAGTATTCTAAATTATAGAGTAATAGCATAAATTTACTTATTTAAAAAAATTACTTTTTATATTATTTCATAAACTATTTATTTTTGTAATTATGTTATCAAGATATACATACCCACTTATAATGTAGATTTGGCACAAATAGACAAAAATACTTAATAATTTCAGTAAACAATCTTTGTATTTTCAGCCTGCTTCAAAATCGTTGTAATATATTCTCAGCATTTGCGTTCTCTGTATTATGCATTTTTAAAACTATTTCTGCACATCATCATTCTTGGCAAAAATGCAAATTCTTCTTTTATTACAACACTTCGTATAAAGTCTAATTTCTAGAACATAAAACGTTAGTCTGAAAATATCACAATCTTTTCTGTAAAATGTGTGTCAATCACATGCAACGAAACCACGACAAAATATTTATTGAAGCAAGTAATGTATTACCGGACATCGATAAAAGTGGCATTTATTATCATACGGGGGAAATGATTTATTAGTACTCAAGAGGATCAATACAATATGGCGATGACAAGTTCTGCGCTAAAGACGGATGGATGTATGAGAAATTGAGCTGGTGTTCGCGTCTTGTTCCAACCTTAGGAATAATCTGTATAAGTAGGTTAATTGAGGAATATTGAATCTTCAAGGAAGTCTATATCTCCTGCCAGTACCTGTAATTAATGAATTTGCAGAATGAATATTAAAGTCTTCATTCTTTATTTTATATATTTAAACATTGACACTGTGCTGATGAAAATAGATCATTATGTAAATCATACTGATTAAGAAAATCGAAACTAAGGTAAAAACTTAATTTTGCATAGAATACTTCATTCTATAAACTGAACAAATATGTTTTTAAAAAAAATTGCACTTTTGTAATGAAGTCTTGAAGAATAAGTTTTAATAAAAACATTTTTAGGTTTTCAAATGGTCTCAACAGTTTAAATTATCCAGATGATTTTAAATTATGCAGAATTATCTGTATATTTTTACATGGTGATTTTTAACAACTTATACAGATTCAATTAACCTACTTATACAGATTATTCCTAAGGTTGGAACAAGACGCGAACACCAGCTCAATTTCTCATGCATCTATCCGTCTTTAGAGCAGAACTTGTCATCGCCATATTGTATTGATCCTCTTGAGTACTAATAAATCATTTCCCCCGTATGATAATAATGGAATTTTGTTTTAACAGGCTAACAAAAGAATGATTATCTATTATAAATTTGTATTGAATATTATTTGAAATATTACTAGTTTGATTTTTGTAAAAAAATGTCGATACAGATAAAATTTCTCACAAACATTTGTTTAATGTTTTGAAGCAATGTATAACATATTTTCTGCCAATGTGTCCTAGCACCATGATTGAAAATTTGTAAGAGTTATAGGGTACACCCAGACGACTAGAAATTACATCATAGCAAAACAGCTAAGAAATGCTCTTCTGTCTTGGTTAGTAACAGTGTATATACATTGTGTCTGATACATTGGCCTGAAACATGGACCACCGGAAACTATCATGGCATGTATAATACTTCTTGTGAAATATCAATAATTATCAGCATTTAATCACCCCTATGGACATCAAGCAGTGGAATTGTTTACGCCATTGCAGCAGCTGGAGAGAAAGACCAAAAGTGACGCATCAGTAGTACCACCCCACCTAATTAGTCCAGAAAGCATTTATGACCATATATTTCTATGGGCACCCGAGTTGTTTATGTGCAATCTATCCTTCCTACGAACTTGCTATCTGCTGCTGAAACACTCTGTATATGGGCTATGTTGAGCAAAGCAGGAATGATTAACTTACTTATAAACATTATTGTTATTAATATTTAAATATCTAAAACGAAATTTCAGAAACGCTGACCTAAATGCTTAATGAGGCATTTATGCATAGATTGTCTCCTACTTTAAGGGCATTAAATGAATATTTCATAGACTAACTGGAAAAGGAAGCAGTTAAGAAGATGCATTGCATCCGATATAATAGCATGTTTCTGAACAACCGAGCAGATGCATATGATAACTCTTGAAGGACTTAAAGAAGAAAATAAGATGGATAGTTTATGGTCAGAAAGGAATCGGCAATCATTACAACGTCTGCGTGAAAATGTCAATTCTCTTTACTTCACCTTAACTTTTCTAAGTGAGTAAAAAAACAATTTCTTTTAAGAAAGTGTATTGTAAAAAAACGTTTTACTTTTGCGCATGAAAGGAAGGCTGTGTGGCATGAATTTTTCGTATTTGAAAGTTAATAAAGGTAGAAATATATATATATATATATATATATATATATATTTTGAATTTCTATCTTTATATTACAAATAAAAGATAAATCGTTGTTTCTTGATTGAGAAGTATAAATGTCATCATGAAGCATATATCTGGATTAAAATATTTGTAATGATTTTTAGGGATGAATTAATGGTATTTTTTTAAAACAACTTTATTTTAAAATACTTAAAAGGTGAGTATTAATATTAATAACTAATTTATTTGCGTATTCCAAAGATTTTAGTAAAATATTGCTTGAATTACTTGAGTGGCAAATATCGTGTTGTGCAGCTAAAGATTAATTAAATTTTGAGTTTTTAAGATAAAAATATGAAGGACTACTAGACCTCTTTTTTCAAGCAAAACTTTATTTTAAAGTTGCTTTTGGTTTATATTAGATGTTTTGTTTTTAATTTTCTAGAAATTTTTGAATTAATTTCTCCATAGAAAACGTGATAAGTATATTTTATATAATGGTACATTTTTTAACAACACAAATTGGACAAAAGAAAACTTTTATTTGAATGACACATTTTCCATATAGGTGCCATCACAGGCAATTTTTTTGGATTTTCTACTTGGAATATCTAAGCGATATATATATATATATATATATATATATATATATATATATATATATATATATATATATATATATATATATATATATATATATATATATATATATATATATATATATATATATATATATATATATATATATATATATATATATATATATATATATATATATATATATATATATATATATATATATATATATATCGCTTAGATATTCCAATATATATATATATATATATATATATATATATATATATATATATCGCTTAGATATTCTAATATATATATATATATATATATATATATATATATATCGCTTAGATATTCCAATATATATATATATATATATATATATATATATATAAGGGTGACACTCTTACCCACGGGGACATCGTACCTGATTTTGGAGAGACGTTCCGGCTCTCTTTCTGCTAGACATATTCCAAAGGTTTCTTTGAAGAGCATTCTAATCCCGACTGACTGAAGCCCGATTGAGTTTCCCCAGTACCGTCCACTTGCCTGACCTTCAAGGAAAGAACACCGTCAGACATTCCTGTGATATCCCACGTAATCTTAGAGTCATTTGCACAACATGACACTGCAAGTGAAAAATTTATTTCCCTTTAATTTTCAGACGGTACTTTTTTGTGCTCAATGTGTTAGGATGACCTTATGTTAGTAAATGATATTTATGATTAGGTTAATACGATAAAATCCCTTGTGTAGCGTTCATTTAAATGTTAAATTTTTGGATGATGAGAGGCTAAATCCTTTAGATTTTGACATTTGATGATGATTTGCTTATATGTTTTTTTTTTTTTTTTTTTTTTTTTTTTTATCTATCTGAATAAGTAAATTGATCTCATATCCTGACCTGATAATCGACTTACTAAATGATTATTGTGAATTTTGATTTGGATTATTTATCATTTGCAAATAAATGCATTTGTTTTAGAGCTAAGCAGTGTACTAAAGAACCCAATATACCTCATGGCAAATATAAGCACAAGTTAGTCAAAGTTCCTGAAAAAAAGATGTTCTCATATTGTATTATTTGTATTCTCATAGTGCACTAGTATATATTTTCATATTGTATCATTATATATTGATCTTATGTTGATGTAAAGAAACAAATATGCATTAAATATAAGGCTTTAGTTACGGAACACCAATACAGAAATTTTTCAATTAGTACATAACACAATAATCAGTAAATTACACTATAATTCTCAGTACTATCAAAGTGTTCAATAAATAACAAAACGTTATTTGGTCAACAAAATTTAATTCATTTTTTCATGAAAATGAATAGTGTAAAATTCCCGACACAAAAGCATAGTGGATGTGTTCTATTTTATAACCAGTACAATCAAAATAATGTAAACGTATAAATGTAAGGATAAAATTTTTGTCGCATTTAATAAAGAACGAGAATTATATCAAAACCAAATTCAACAATATAGCATGCCACTCTTGTTTCCATTTTATTAGTTTCAATACTTTTCCTTAAACTACACTAACTTTTTCAACTGTAAATCTACTATCTATTTTAACCATACACTATTTATTTTATACCTCACTTCACTCAACATCAATCCCTTAAACGTGATTATTCCAGAAAATGTCTCAAATTTATTATTAATAAATGCTGCAACTATTCCCTGAAGCGACTTCAAAGGCCCCAAAATCACCAATCTCCAGACCGACAATTGATCGAATTAAGCATTGGGATATTCACTTTAAATGTACTCTCCCATTTATCCCAATGACTAAATAAGCTTTCCAATTATAATAACTTTATGCAGTGGAATTTCCTGAAAGTTCACTGTGCTGACGCTATCAGATTGGCCAACGCAAAAGGATATTTATGATTCCCTAGTTTCCCTTTTAACGTGTTCCCTCTATTAAAGTCTCCTTCGGAGTATTCAAATCACTTAGAAAAGGGGAAATTAGGAGCAGGAAAGCCTTTCCAGAATATCCCCTTTGAAGGAGTGAAAATGACTTTGGAAGTCATAACATCTGGTAGAAACTGACGGTAATTGCTACCTTAGAAGGTAGCGAATTGGTTGCAAGGGAAGGCCTCTTTCGAAGTTCGGTTCTGAGAAGAACGCTTACAAGGTTCATTTAATAACACTCTGTTTAAGTTAGAATGTGTATTGGAGTATTTTATTGGAGATGAGTGATTTCGTGTAATATTGCAATATGAAATAATTTACTCTGCTCTGTTAAGAACTGTATGCTAATATATTACGGTTATTCTTCAGTAAGCGTTATAATTTAGTTTCAATAGATATGAAGCATAACAAATTTCAATTGAAAATAGTTGTTTCATAAAATTGCTCATAAACTGAATATAAACTTGAACATACTTGATCCTAAACTTGAACAAACTGAAATAGTTATTCAATTTAATTTTGGGGAAATTATATATCATGTATCTGACCGTAATGTCAACTCAACGAAATTCACTCAAATGAAGAATAAGATAGAATGTATCAAAGAAATGAATTATGCACCAGTAATGAACGTTACATCACTAAAAGGGAAAAAAAACAAGTTTGTAAGTTTGTGTTTAAAAACTGGATAAACGATTTCGTAAAGTACTTTTCTTTACAATTGTTAGTAGAAGTTTTTTTAGTTCATAATGTTCAGACCTCAATCGCGATATAGGTTGTGTTTGAGCTTTTCTTATGCAAAAGTTATCAAGAGCTATACTACACCAGAACACTATCACTTCAATATTTTTTTATGGAAGGAGTGCTTTACAAAATGTAGTTCAATGAGAAAGAGGACACTATTAAAATTATTCTATTCATGAATTAACTATGTAATACATATGATTTCGCAATTTACAAGTAGGAGTTGAATATGAAAGCAGTACTTTATTTATAAAAAATGACATGGATAAGATGTTATTCCATTGATAGAAATTATTCAGACGTATATGAAATGATTGAGAACACTTCAATACAAATATTATTCAAACCAAAATGTAAAATTTAATTGCTAATGTATAAAGAGATAATGACTACTCATATTTTATAAATATTCTGAACTTAAGAGCATAATGTATATTTCTAAAAAGTCATTACAACTACTAAGTTAGAATTCGTAATAACGTTACAGAAATAAAAAAAAAATATCTTTAAGAACTTATACAAATAAAAAGACAGTTTGGTGTGTATACTATGTTGCTTAAAAACAACATTCACTTGTTCAGAATAATTTAGATTTCTTTTAGTAGCACTGCATTGTTCTTTGAGGGTTATTTTAGTTGTTTCGGAGAATGCGGGAAGTAAGAATTTATTTCGTTAAAGAAAACTTTCTTTATTTAAGGAATCTTTTATCTCATTCTTTAAACAAACTGATTTTGTACAAAAACAATTATTACACAAGTTGAGAGAAAACTGATTTTAAAGCAAGGATAAAGATTTAAATTGAAAGAAAAGCAATTTTAAATACACCAGTAAAAAATTCAAGTGGGTTTGGGTTAAAAGGAACCATTAAAAGAAATAATGAGTCTTTTATTTGAAAGCAAGGGATGGATTCTGAAATACAATTGCAATGTTGACTTTTATTCTAAAAATGAATGTATTTCTTCGAAATATAAATGTAAAATTTTTTTTCCATGGAGAAAAAATAGCATATGATACTGGAAAATACCAATTCTCGAATCTTATTTATCTTCAGGCAATTTACAGAACTACAAATAAAATATATTGAAAAGAAGAGGAATATTCCAAAATGTGTATAAATAGCAATATTTAATATGTCAACTTTTAAGTTATTTCTATTTGTCAGAAAAATGGCTCTAGTTCAGAAGATATAATAATTTTTTCAATATAATTTTCTAGATTGTTCAAAAAGGTGTAAATTTATTTTTGAGAATACCAGCGATATAAAATGTGTTTCTGTTTAAATTGTCATTTGTATTGCAGGACTGAAGTAAAATGTATTGTGGCGCTGTTTTATTTTATAGATTTTACAAAATTTTATAAAATATTTCAATGTCAAATAAATTATTTATGTTAATATTTTGAAAATACCAAACTTGTCAATCAAAGAATTTACGTTTCAAAGCTAACTATTTTATTAAATTAGCTAATTGATAAAAAAAATATGGTAACACATTTTGGATTCATTTAACTAAACAATGGGTGCTTTATAATTAAAAATAAAAAATAAAGTAAAATTAGCAACTATAATTATTGTTTTCTGATGTAAGATCAGTAAAAAAAAGAAAAAAGAGTGCATTATGAAAGAGCATTGATGTTTCATTTATATTTAAGTACTAGATAATTTTGGGAATCTGTAGGACTGAACACTCATATGATATTTTGATATTAATTAAAACAGATCAAACAAAAAGTGTATTTCTTATCAAGAAAGATTAACTCAAACTAAACCATTTCATGGATATCCTTTGTAAATTAATGGTTCTATGGAGTTAAAATAAGAATGTCATATAAGAAAATTATCTAACTTTTTAACTCATTTTTCGTAGGTTTTTATTTTGTCATGGTAAAGGTTGTACTAGCTATACAAAAGAACTATGGTTGAAAACTGTGATCAAAAGTTACGTTTTGATTGAGTTATGAGAACAAGGGGTTAAAGAAACATTAAAAGGTAAAAACAAGTATTTATTATTTTAAATCACTAAATAGTACTAGGAATAACTTAAATATCTCTGTGCATTTGATTCATGGAAGTGTAGGGTATTTTTGATTGATTAAAAGAGGGAGAGTTTGATTTACTGCTAGAGAGAACGTGTCAGTTATGCAGTCTGTGATAAAGGTATGTTCATCACACTGGATATTCAAGTTGTGGAGACTCTAACAGAAAGTTTACTACATTGAATATTTCATGAAGGCTGCTGAGATAAATAGAGTTAATTTAATATTTGCATTTAATATCAGCATCTTTATTGTTTTCTCAAACGAAAACCTGAAACAATTTCGTATAGTGGATTAACGTATCTAACAACATAGATCTAATATAATCCTAAATTGCCCAAATTTAGAATATATAAATAAAGTCAAAGGAATGACATCAGCTGGATCACGATTTAAACAGCTCATTTAATTTATAATAAGGGTTACAAGACTACACGCAAATCAGACTTACCCTAGATAGGGCTTGTAGTAACAGGTACTCGACCCATCACGGGGATCAAAAATTTGAGTTCAAAACAATTACAGGACTCTGGCCTGAAAAGGCCTTTAGAGAGAGTCAAGTATCTAAGGTGACTGAAAGTGAAGTGTCTTTAAAATTATGTGTGTTCTCTCGTCTTGACTTTTTCTAACCTGTAAAAACTCAGTTTATGGTCGTATGGGGGAGAGGTCTGTTCAGTACTTTCAATTGGACACTTCTAAGAATGAAGGCTGTCGCAATCATGCCCTCGTATTCTCTGGTTTGTGAAGCGGTTACATTGGTACTGGAGATACGTAGGTGACCTAAATCCTTCCTTAACTGTCGACAAAGTGTCTAAAACGTCGCTATGTGTGGTATCCCTAACAACTGGATATACGATGTATTCTTTTTTGGAGTGAGTTATTCGTTTGTTACTCGGACACCGCGTCTACAGGTCGCAGCTGGAAAGACACGGGGGATGGGAGGTTGTAAACCTTTTGTTATAGTCTCCGCTACGTGAATTTCCAGTGTGATGAACATAGCTTCACCACACAGTCATTAAGGGCTTGGGCTTAATGGGTGTGATTCGAGAATGCCTGCAGTCTAGGTGTTTTCTGTAGTTGAACAGTCTGTTTTTTTAATCTTGTCTTGTCAGCTGTCTCCATTTTAGGGTGAAAATAACAGCCGCAACCATCTGACTTGTTAAAACATAAAATTCAAAAATGTGACTGTGATGAAGCTATGTGTCATCACACTAGAAATTCACGGAGGAAGACTCCGAAAGTTTACGACTTTTCCTCCCCCCTTCCCCTTCTTGTGTCAGTTCAGAGCTGCTACGAGTAGACTCGGTGCCTGACTGATCAAAAGAAACATCTCTCCTCAGAAGAATGGATAATAAATCCAGTTGTCTTGGAAGCCAGAAATAGCCGTTCCATAAGCCGGTCCACCTTTTGCCCTCGTCCAAAGCCTTCGCTTGTGCCCGAGCTTGAGACAACCAGATGACTAGAGGAGATGCAGTACAGACAGAGTCTTCGTCGCATGACTGAGCCAATGGGGTATATACCTCATTCCGGTACATGTTACTCCTGTGGTTCAACGACACCTGTGCCTGAGTTCCAATTGAGATGTACACCAGTCGAGGTATAGACCTCTTGTTGTCCTATATGCTTTTTGCAAACGTGTGCAAGGGGAGGAACTGTGATGAAGCTATGCGTCATCACACTAGAAATTCATGGATGAAGACTCCGAAAGTTTACGACTTTTCCTCCCCCCCCCCCCATTCCCCTTCTTGTGTCAGTTCAAAGCTGCTACGAGTAGACTCGGTGTCTGACTGATCAAAAGAAACATCTCTCCTCAGAAGAATGGATAATAAATCTAGTTGTCTTGGAAGACAGACATAGCTGGACACTTCAGACGGTTTTTAAGAATTTAGGGTCCCCCTCGCAGGTCACAAAAAAGACCTACCGACCTACCAACCAGAGAACAATGGCGTGTTTTTGTGCCACCTTCGCTCCTTGGAAATCATCAATAGAGGGAATATAACACACCTCTCGATGATGCCACCAATGCTGGACCTTTAGAGTAATTTTAAAAAGCAATGAGGAGAATTGACTTTTAGATTTTAAACACTTAGCTCCCAGCTCTCTTAGTTCCAACACTCTCTTTAGACTGAGGGACATAGTCCTGCTTTTTAGTAAAATCAAGCTTAATTTGATCTACTTCCGACCATGTTGGGTCGTGTAGCTGTGACCACTATCTGGGTAAGTCCGAATTACTTGTAATCTGTGACCCATTTGTTGATTAAATGAATTGTATTTAACTCGTGGTTCAAGCTGCTGTCATTCCTTTGACTTTAATTTATGGCAAATTTGGATGGTATGAAATCTGGTGTTTTTAAATACTTCAAAATCCACTATACTGTTGCACAAATTGTCTGTATATAGTGTAAATAGTGACGTATTATTTTAAAATTCAATTGTAATTTATTTTTATCTTATTTTATTTATTAACAGCGATTATACAAGTTAGAAAAAGGTGGCAACACCTAAAGCAATCGAGAAGTTTCGAGATATTTCTTTTCCGATGAATTGGCTGGAAATTTCGCGAATGTCTCACGCGCTTGTATATAAAAGACTGGAGAACGGGAAAGTTTTCAGATTGACTTCGGACTTCGTTGAAAGCTGATCGCTTTGTTTACCTATTGGAGTGAGCTTGTATAATCGCTGAATTCGAAGTTATTTTTGTTGAAGCTTGTGTTGAAGCTTGAGAGTAATTAAACTGTTGCCTGTGGATAAATTTTGTGAGTTTTCTGAAGAGAGAATAAATACTTTTAAACCGTGAAAACTGTGCCATCATTGCCTCAGTGGAAAAATTCATAACAGTGGTGTCAGAAGTGGGGTCTCGTAATTTTGAATGCCGACAACTAGAGGAATGATGGAAGACCAAATGAAGCAGTTGATGGAAATGATTGTTGGAATGAAGGCCCAACAGGAAACCACCGCCGCCGAAATGAAAGCCAGTCAACAAGCTACCGCTGCTGAAATAAAAGCCGGACAAGAATCAACCGCTGCTGAAATAAAAGCCGGACAAGAATTAACCACCGCTACAATCGCCGCTGGTCAAGCCCGTCAAGAAACGACAAATGCCGAACTCGCCGATGCAATTGCCACCTGCCGAGAATCCACATCAGCAGCTATAATTGGGATTAAAGAAGAAATGCAATCCGAACTGCCTACAATGGTGGAATCTACGATAATAGAGACTACTACAAGTGTTCTACAATTGGTAAAAGAAGAGGTTCTGAGTGAAGTAAGAAAAGAAATTAGTGAGAGTTTTGAGGCGGTTAATGTGAAAGTCGACTGCTTGGGAGAAAAGGTTTCTACAATGAAAGGAGATCTTGTGACTATGAGGAATGAAATCGAAGAAAAGGTTTCCACCATGAAAGAGGAACAGGAAAAGTTTCATGACGCTGTTGAAGAAAGGCTACGGAAAATTGAAACGGGGGAAGCTATGACCGTTGCAACGCCTAAATGGGATAATGTTTCCACTCCCTTCATTGCGCCGCGCTCTAACATCAAATTGGCCCCTTTTGATGGGAAGTCGTCTTGGCACGTTTATCAAACGCAATTTGAAATGATTGCTTCTGCGAATGGTTGGGACGATACTTCGAAAGCATTCCATCTCGCAGCATCTCTTCGAGGTGAAGCTGCTGATATTTTACAGACACTACCTGAAGATAAGCGGGGAGAATTCGTGGAGCTGGCGAGTGCGTTGGAGCTAAGGTTTGGTGAGCAGCATCTTAAGGATTACAACAGACTGTAATTGAAAGTGAGACAACAGAAGGCCAATGAAACTCTTCAAGAGTTGGTGTCAGATATAGAAAGACTGTCGCTCCTCGCTTTCCTAGACTGTCCCCCGGATGTACGAAATGATCTTTCGCTGCAGTATTTCATCGACGCTATTCAAGATCCCGATGTGCAGCAGGCGGTAAGGTTATCCCAAAACAAAAACCTGAAGTCTGCCCTCGTGTACGCCATGAGAGTCGAAGCCGCGCAGCTAGCTTCTGGAAAAGACCGACGATATGTGTGTGGTGCATTAGCCGAGGATTCTTCTGACTTTGTCACCAGTAAGCTTCGAGAACTGGAGAGCAAAATTGATCGAATGATGAGAAGCTATCCCGGAGCCAGGGATCGAAGGACCAGAGTCATTTGCTGGCACTGCAAACGGGAAGGGCATATACGACGTAACTGCCTTTATTTGAAAAAGAGAAGGGATAACACTACCACGGAATCTCAACAACTGAATCTAAGAAGATGCCATCTCTCAGGGCAGAAGCTTCAATGCAGAACAGGTGAAGCCCCGACCAGTCGTTTCCACGTTTCATCCCGACAAGGAGGAAACCAGGGTTTATTCGTGAAGGGGGATATCAATGGAACTCCATGTCGTCTAATCGTCGATTCGGTAGCAAACGTTACAATCGTAAGGACGGACGTGGCTCGTCGCCTGAACAGCCGACTCCTCTACACAGCGCCCTCGGTTTCTCTACAAACTGTGTCTGGTGGTAATATCTCTGTGCATGGGAAATTGCAAGTGGACATTGTCATTGGATTTAACACCTACAAGCACACCGTTTATGTTGCCGAAATTGTAGATCCATGCATTCTCGGACTAGACTTTTTGAAGCAAAATGGAATTACGCTGAATTTTGAGAAAAGCAAGCTGCAAACATGGAGAGGCGAAGTTCCTTTGCATGATCTAGACATGAAAGAGCTGTGCGTATATCGGATTATGGCTCATGAAGACAATGTCATAGGGAATTCCGAAGAGTACACATCTATGGAAAGTACCTCTCCAGCCTCGGAAAGAGAACCGAAGAAAGTGACGTTGATGAAACCCCCCCAGGAAGTGGTTCATGTGGAAATGGACAAAGTTAGTGAAGAGGGAATCGACATCCGTACTCCTGTTACAGGCATCGAACGGAGGTCCCGGGATCTATCAGCTGCACCCGCGGATGATTCGGACGCAATCTCAAAATCATATAACCAGCAAGATGGGTATCAGAAACTTTCACCGCTTCTGTTTGCATACGGGGGTGCAACTCACGAGACCACCGGATTTTCTCCATCTCTAACGATGTTTGGAAGAGACCTTAGGCTCCCCAGCAACCTCCTCTTTGGACAACCACCGGACACTCCTTCCTCGCCTGTCCAGTATCTAGATGATCTGCAGGCACGTTTGGAAGCCGTACATCGGTTCGCCAGAGAGAGAAACAACATCATGACGGATCGCATGAAGATCCGGTACTATGCCAAGGCCATGGACCATTCATTCCATGAAGGTGACAAGGTGTGGTTAGGGAACCCTAAACGTCGGAAAGGACTCTCACCTAAGCTCCAGACGAACTGGGAAGGGCCGTATGTGGTCCTTAAGAAGATCAAAGACGTCGTGGTAAGGATTCAACGGACACCCTCCTGTAAACCTAGAGTTGTACATAACAATAGACTAGCCCCATATTATAGTAGAAGTGATTGAATTGCCTTTCCTCTTAAGGACTTCACTGACCGGGACGTGCAGTCTCTAAGAAGGGGGAAATGTTGCACAATTTGTCTGTATATAGTGTAAATAGTGACGTATTATTTTAAAATTCAATTGTAATTTATTTTTATCTTATTTTATTTATTAACAGCGATTATACAAGTTAGAAAAAGGTGGCAACACCTAAAGCAATCGAGAAGTTTCGAGATATTTCTTTTCCGATGAATTGGCTGGAAATTTCGCGAATGTCTCACGCGCTTGTATATAAAAGACTGGAGAACGGGAAAGTTTTCGGATTGACTTCGGACTTCGTTGAAAGCTGATCGCTTTGTTTACCTATTTTAGTGAGCTTGTATTATCGCTGAATTCGAAGTTATTTTTGTTGAAGCTTGTGTTGAAGCTTGAGAGTAATTAAACTGTTGCCTGTGAATAAATTTTGTGAGTTTTCTGAAGAGAGAATAAATACTTTTAAACCTTGAAAACTGTGCCATCATTGCCTCAGTGGAAAAATTCATAACAATACGAACTAATTTATCACTGTGCCTTTACCACAGTGATTAATTTATTAACATTAAGCAACATAACTAATTTATAAATTATTTACTAAATTACAATGACGATTTTAAATGCAAGCAAGACAACGCATTACAAAAACTGATCTTTTCACATTCATGTATATTCTATTTCGTGAAATATGAACCAAATTGTATTCACAACTTCCTTTTACAAAAAAAAAAAAATTCTTCAACCTTTTTATATCTCTCCTTAGCTTCATAATTTTAAATGTGTAATTTAACTTAAAAATCTGTTTTAATACAAACCTGCAAACCTGTGAAACTAAAGCTGTTTTTGTATTTTCAGTGTTAGTCAAAAAATTATATTTAATTTCTTTCATTCAGGTGAATCCAACGTTGTTTTCACTTACGTCATTTTGCGCTTAAAGTGCCGATATGATTACTCGCGTTAAAACGTCCCTCGACCGTATTTTACTCATTTCGAACATCGAAACCTAACAAGAAGAATTGATATTTCTAAAAAAAAAAAAAAAAAAAAAAAAAAAAAAAAAAAAAAAACATGCCATGTAAAATTGTATCCAAGATAAATTATGAAATCCATTTCTAGAGGGAAAGCGTCCGTGTTTATTTTCTTTGAGGAACTTGTACACAATGAATTAAATTGTGATTATTGGGAGAATTCCCATAAGCCTTCAGTACTCTGCAGGCTAAAGTTTTTACAGACTTAATATCAATTCAATTCAAACCTTTCAAAGTATCTCAAACGTATGAAAGGAGATTATTCCGAAATAAATTTAGCCTGTCAATTACGGATAGCTCATGGGGATTCCTACCAATAATCCTTATTTAGTTCATTGTGTATAAGTAACCAAAACAAATTAAATGTGGCTGCTCTATGCCAAATATTAGATTCCATAACATTTCTGACTAGCCCTTTTAATTGACAGGTTTTGTACAACGTGTAGTTGTTTTTTGGGAGATTAGTATATATTTGAATAAAATTATATGCATTTAATAAATAATAACGGAATGTTAAGAACAACTCTACAAATGACGTGGGTAAGTGTGCTCACTAACAATCTGATGGTAGCATAAAATTTACAATTTATTCCGAATATTTAGTCAATTAAATGTTCTTTGTTTGACGCATTCAAATAATACTATTCAGATAATAATTCAGACTATTTTGAAAGTTTATTCAAAACAGTCATTTACAATGGAAGTCACAAAAACTCAAGTAATAAGGATTGGAAGCCAGAAACTTTCTAACAATATCATTTAAGCACAAAATGGTTATTCATGAAGCAATATCGTGGTAACAATTCTTGTCCTCTAATCCCGAAACAGTTCTTGTGGAAGCGTTACCAAAAATAGTGTAGTTCAGTTGACTTATTATTTTAAGTGTTCATATTTTTGTTCTTATAATTGTTTTTGAATTTACTTATTGCATATTTTACGAAGTCATCAGGAATTTATTATAAGAAAGAGTTTGAGTCTAACTTTCAAAGTAAATGCATTTAATAAAGTTTAACAAATAATGAAATAAGGATGATAATTAGCTTTGTTGAAAAAACTCAGATTTATTTGAGAGAAAATGGAAATAAGACCCTATTTGATCAATAATAATTACTTTTTTAAGAGATACTTTAGAAGATAAAATATTAAGTATATAAGTATGATATCTTACATAAAAGTTTACTAATTGATTTATCAAATTTGAATGTAAGATTCAGGACTTATAATCACATTTTTGAAAATATTTCAATTAGAATAATTTCTGACAAGTTTAAGTGCTAAATAAAATATTCTGATTTGCATTATGCAAGGAAATGTTAAATTGATCACTTTGATAACTATTGCGATGAAAATTATGCAACTTTCATAATCATTGTGTCAAAAGTACATTCATGGCGAAATGACGAGAGTAAATCGAAAATGCTTAAAAACAGTTATAAATCCTCATTATGTATTTATGAATGTTTACATAACGACAAATAAAAACACAAAACAAATGTTACATAAAACAAATAAAAATCTACTTATATTGCAATATATATTTCTTTAAAAAATTGAAAAAAAAGGCACTCTTATTAATGATTTTACTAACTTAAAAGATAATCGAATTTAAGATGAATGTCGAATAAAAATACTTATCGTGTAAACTAAACCAATACATTAAAAGAAACATTATTTGAAGCTTTTTAGCAACTCTTTGTATGCTATTCAAGTAATTGTTTTAAAAGTTAAAAATATTTGAAAACTTTACCATCTCATTTTATGAAAAATTCCATCTGAATCGAGAAACTAGCATTTTAATGTTAAATAATGTTTGGGATTTGATATTTTTACATATTAGACAAATGTTTCTAAAATGTTTTTTTTTTTTTTTTTTTTTTTTTTTTTTTTGCTTCTGTAAATAGGTTTTCAATCTAAATTGCAATTGTAAAATATAATAAGGAAATAAATTTTAAAATATAGTCGGATTTTTGCGGGTAATTTATTTGAGTAACGTAAGAATAATCACCGATAAATTACTTTTCAAAATCTTTCCTTTGAATGCCAATTTAATTTGGCAAGAATCTACTTGAATTTTTTTTTTTTTTAATTTGTATAAAACACATAAAAGTTACTTAAAATACAACCGAAATACACTGATTTGATAAGTATCCGTACCGAATACGGAAGTCTTACCTTAATTTGAATACCCACTAAAAAGATTACTAAAATATAAAAATACGATTCAAATAACTATTATTTATTACTTATTTTGTATATTTATTGAGTATCTTTGAGTGGTAATTTTGAAGATAGTCTTGGTTTAATTTTCATTAACGTGATTGCGCTTAATAAGTCTTTTGTAATTGATCTTTTATCTCAACAAGAGTAGCAAAAACATTACTTTTAAAAACATACCCCGGAAAATTACAATACTTTTAATTAATTTCCATTCTTATTTTGAGCAATTTTACATTATACACTGGTGCCTCAACAATTTTGGAACAGTAGGTATCCGTACTGAATACAGAAGTCTTTCCTTAATTTAAATATCCACTTAAAGATACTAAAAAAAAAAAAAATAAAAAAAAAAATTACTATTATTTGTTTATTTACTTAGCATATTTATTTATTGAGTATGTTTAAGTAGTAATTTCGAAGGTAAAGTTTTAATTTTTATTACCGTGATTGTGCCTAATAAGACTATTGTAATTGATCTTTTCTTACTACAAGGGCAGCAAAAAATTACTTTTAAAAATATACTCGTTAAATAATGTTTGGGATTTGATATTTTTAGTTATTAGACAAATGTCCCTAAAAGGTTTACTTCTTTATTTATTTAAAAAAATATAACAAAATTGTGACAACAATTTTGGAACACCCTCACTGTGTGTGATTTTTTACTAACAATTTTAATACTTTGGCAAGATTTTCATCAACATTTATTGCTTTTTGTTTATCATAGTTGAGATGTAATATAATATTGCTTCGAACAAATTCTTATATAAGATTTTCGGTATTGCATGTATGTGTCATACGGAAGATTCGCGAATGAACCTTTCTTAGAGGTATAATAACATTTTATTGAAAATTTTTATTCCTGGAATACACTGAAATATTCCCATGGCTTTCGCATCTTGGAAAACCTTAATGGATCTGATAACATTTGATAAATTCCCACCATTGATTGTGAAAGGATAAGTGATGTTTTCAGAAGAACTTACTTCAAATACTAGAAGATGCATCCAGAATCCAGACTTTATTTCCGTCTGGGTTTATTAAATTAACTGCGATCTCTACATTATCAGACAAGCAAAAGACACGACATTTGTTAACACAGGACAGACTGGTGCTCTTCCAATCCTAGAATTGTAAGCTGTACTAAGTGGAAAAGCAATGAAGAAGAGCGTCTGAACTCTTGTAAAAGACGAGAGACTGCACTTTATTATTTGTATCAACAATGAGACTAAATACAGTTATAAATTATATATTAAAAAATAAGCTATTGTACCTTTCCAGGCTCTTTTATAATCGTTAAACTTTTATTGTGCACTGTGTTGGATTTTTCTCGTTTGAAATTAGGTTGGTTTAGTTCGGAATTGCCAAGGGTTTTTAAAAAGCTTTGTTTCAGGATGAGAAAGAAAGAGTTTTGTCAAATTGGAGTTAGCAAGTAAAGAAATGTTCACTTTTCTAAGAACATCTAGTGTAAGATACTTTCTATTCATGCCATTTAAAATGTTGACTATACTAAGGTCTACTAATTTTTTTATTGATATTGTTGCACAAATTGTCTGTATATAGTGTAAATAGTGACGTATTATTTTAAAATTCTATTGTAATTTATTTTATCTTATTTTATTTTTTATTAACAGCGATTATACAGGTTAGGAAAAGGTGGCTACACCTAAAGCCATCGAGAAATTTCGAGACGTTTCTTTTTCGATGAATTGACTGGAAATTTCGGGAATGTTCTCATGTGCCTGCTATAAAAAGACCGGCGATCGGGAAAGTTTTCTGATTGACTTTGGACTTCGATGAAAGCTTATCGCTTTGTTTACCTATTGGTGTGAGCTTGTATAATCGCTGTATTCGAAGTTGTTTTTGCTAAAGCTTATGTTGAAGTTTGTGAGCGATTACACTGTTGCCTGTGAAAATTTTTTGTGAGTTTTCTGAAGAGAGAATAGATATTTTTATATTGTAACAACTGTGCCATCATTGCCTCAGCGGAAAAATTCGTAACAGTGGTGTCAGAAGTGGGGTCAAGTCATCTTGAATGCCGACTACTAGAGGAATGATGGAAGACCAAATGAAGCAGTTGATGGAAATGCTTGCTGGAATGAAAGCCTGTCAAGAAACCGCCTCAGCCGAAATAAAAGAAATGAAAGCCTGCCAAGAAACCGCCGCAGCCGAAATGAAAGCCTGCCAAGAAACCGCCGCAGCCGAAATGAAAGCCTGCCAAGAAACTGCCGCAGCCGAAATGAAAGGAATAAAAGCCGGCCAAGAGTCCACCGCAGCCGCAATTGCCGCTACATCATCGGAGATTAGAGCTTTAGCCGCCAAGTGTGAAACAACATCTGCAGCAGTGAATGAAATCAAAGAAGAAATGAAGATAGAGCTAGCCTCAATGGTGGAATCAACCATAATAGAAACTACCTCAAATGTTCTGCAATCCGTGAAAGAGGAAGTATTCAATGCAGTAAGAAAGGAAGTTGAGGAAAAGTTTGAGGAGTTCAACGGAAAAGTGAACAACTTAAGAGACAAAGTTTCCACCATGAAGGAGGAACAGGAAAAGTTTCAAGACGCTGTTGAAGAAAGGTTTGAAAAGTTTCATAACGCTGTAGAAGAAAGACTACGGGAAATGGAAACTCGCGAAGCTGCTACCATTGCAACGCCTAAATGGGATAATGTTTCCACTCCCTTCATTGCGCCACGTTCCAACATCAAAGTGGCCACTTTTGATGGAAAGTCTTCCTGGCGCGTTTATCAAACGCAGTTTGAGATGATTGCAACTGCAAATGGATGGGATGACCTCACGAAAGCATTCCATCTCGCAGCATCTCTTCGAGGTGAAGCTGCTGACATTTTACAAACACTACCTGAAGAAAAGTGGGGAGAATTCGAGGCTCTGGCAAGTGCGTTGGAGTTAAGGTTTGGGGAGCAGCATCTAAACTATTATAACAGACTGCAACTGAAAGTGAGACAGCAGAAGGCCAATGAAACTCTTCAAGAATTGGCGTCAGATATAGAAAGACTGTCGCTCCTCTCTTTCCCTGACTGTCCCCCGGATGTACGAGACGATCTTTCTCTGCAGTATTTCATCGACGCTATTCAAGGTTTCCACCATGAAAGAGGAACAGGAAAAGTTTCTTGACGCTGTTGAAGAAAGGCTACGGAAAATTGAAACGGGGGAAGCTATGACCGTTGCAACGCCTAAATGGGATAATGTTTCCACTCCCTTCATTGCGCCGCGCTCTAACATCAAATTGGCCCCTTTTGATGGGAAGTCTTCTTGGCGCGTTTATCAAACGCAATTTGAAATGATTGCTTCTGCGAATGGTTGGGACGATACTTCGAAAGCATTCCATCTCGCAGCATCTCTTCGAGGTGAAGCTGCTGATATTTTACAGACACTACCTGAAGATAAGCGGGGAGAATTCGTGGCGCTGGCGAGTGCGTTGGAGCTAAGGTTTGGTGAGCAGCATCTTAAGGATTACAACAGACTGTAATTGAAAGTGAGACAACAGAATGCCAATGAAACTCTTCAAGAGTTGGTGTCAGATATAGAAAGACTGTCGCTCCTCGCTTTCCTAGACTGTCCCCCGGATGTACGAGATGATCTTTCGCTGCAGTATTTCATCGCCGCTATTCAAGATCCCGATGTGCAGCAGGCGGTAAGGTTATCTCAAAACAAAAACCTGAAGTCGGCCCTCGTGTACGCCATGAGAGTGGAAGCCGCGCAGCTAGCTTCTGGAAAAGACCGACGATATGTGTGTGGTGCATTAGCCGAGGATTCTTCTGACTTTGTCACCAGTAAGCTTCGAGAACTGGAAAGCAAAATTGATAGAATGATAAGATGCTATCCCGGAGCCAGGGATCGAAGGGCCGGAGTCGTTTGCTGGCACTGCAAACGGGAAGGGCATCTAAGACGTAACTGCCTTGATTTGAAAAAGAGAAGGGATAACACTACCACGGATTCTCAATAACTGAATCTAAGTAGATGTCATCTCGCAGGGCAGAAGCTGCAATGTAGAACAGGTGAAGCCCCGACCAGTCGTTTCCACGTTTCATCCCGACAAGGAGGAAACCAGGGTTTATTCGTGAAGGGGGAGATCAACGGAACTCTATGTCGTCTAATCGTCGATTCGGGAGCGAACATAACGAGGAAGGACGGACGTGGCTCGTCGCCTAAACAGCCTACTCCTCTACACAGCGCCCTCTGTTTCTCTACAAACTGTGTCTGGTGGTAATATCTCTGTGCATGGGAAATTGCAAGTGGACATTGCCCTTGGATTTAACACCTACAAGCACACCGTTTATGTTGCCGAAATTGTAGATCCGTGCATTCTCAGACTAGACTTTTTGAAGCAAAATGGAATTACGCTGAATTTTGAGAAAAGCAAGCTGCAAACATGGAGAGGCGAAGTTCCTTTGCACGATCTAGACATGCAAGAGCCGTGTGTATATCAGATTGTAGCTCATGAAGACAGTGTCATAGATAATGCTGAAGAGTCCACATCGATGAAAGTACCTCTCAAGCCCCGGAAAGAGAACCGAAGAAAGCAACGTTGATGAAACCCTCCCAAGATGATGTTCGGTTGAATGGGAATGGAAATATCTCTTTCCGGAAGTTCATGTCCGGAGAGCAGACGACATTCATCTAAAACGGAATTCAAATCTGGAACACCGACGTTCTCTTATCAACAACCAATCTCAAAATCATGTAAAAAGCAAGATGGGGATCAGAAACTTTCACCTCTTCTGTTGGCATACGGGAGTGCAACTCACGAGACCACCGGATTGTCTCCATCTCTAAAGATGTTTAGAAGAGACCTTAGGCTCCCCTGAAACCTCCTCATTGGACGACCACCGGACACTCCTTCCTCGCCTGTCCAGTATCTAGATGATCTGCAGGCACGTTTGGAAGCCGTACATCGGTTCGCCAGAGGGAGAATCAAGATCATGACGGAGCGCAGAAAGATCCTGTACGATGCCAAGGCCACGGACCGTTCATTCCAGGAAGGTGACATGGTGTGGTTATGGAACCCTAAACGTCGGAAAGGACTCTCCCCTAAGCTCCAGACGAACTTTGAAGGGCCGTATGGGGTCCTTAAGAAGATCAACGACGTCGTGGTGAGGATTCAACGGACACCTTCCTGTAAACCTAGAGTTGTACACTACAATAGGCTAGCCTCATATTATGGTAGAAGTCATTGAATGGCTTAAGGACTTCACTGCCCGGGACGTGCAGTCTTTAAGAAGGGGGAAATGTTGCACAAATTGTTTGTATATAGTGTAAATAGTGACGTATTATTTTAAAATTCTATTGTAATTTATTTGTATCTTATTTTATTTTTTATTAACAGCGATTATACAGGTTAGGAAAAGGTGGCTACACCTAAAGTCATAGAGAAATTTCGAGACGTTTCTTTTTCGATGAATTTACTGGAAATTTTGGGAATGTTCTCATGTGCCTGCTATAAAAAGACCGGCGATCGGGAAAGTTTTCAGATTGACTTCGGACTTCGATGAAAGCTTATCGCTTTGTTTACCTATTTTAGTGAGCTTGTATAATCGCTGTATTCGAAGTTGTTTTTGCTAAAGCTTGCGTTGAAGCTTGTGAGCGATTACACTGTTGCCTGTGAATAAATTTTGTGAGTTTTCTGAAGAGAGAATAAATATTTTTATACTGTAACAACTGTGCCATCATTGCCTCAGAGGAAAAATTCGTAACAATATGTTAAGCAACACATAAAAGTTTCAGTTTTTAGTGTATTTTGAAAATGAAAGAAACGCAGCTTTTTATTTACACTCAATTATACCAAAAACTGTTTAACATTTAAAATTATTATTTTACTATAAATTTTGACAAATCTTGTTTACTTAACTTTATAATCTTGAAGTTTCACCGATATGTTATATACAAAGTGCATTTACATTAATTCCTTCCCAGTTCCCCAGCCATGTCAAATTCCTTATGAAGTTTTATGTTTAGCCTATTTTCACATTCTTAGAATCAAACATGTTTTTAAAAAAATTCTACTACAATGGTCACGCCAATGACAGAACTTGCCTTACAGGTTGAAGAACATTTAGAATATCTTTCACCTAAATTTGTCTCATATAAACACTCTTTCCTGTATGTCTGTGGTTCACAAGTTTTATTTGGCACTAGTTTCTCAGAATAAAAAAAAAATCCTTTCCTCTTTTGAAGACTATGGTTTTCGCTCATGGCATTTTATATAATAAATATACTGTATATAACAAACAGTATTAATTCTAAAAACAAGTATTAAACTTGATGAAATACAATAACAATGATTATCCACACCAAATGCTTCTTAAAATATCAATCTCGAGATTTTAAATATACATTCTATAAAGCATCGTGTCTTCGGATAAAGCTGTTTATAATTAAATAACAGCAGAATTTCACGCTTCAAAGCAGGGAATTTAGTAAACTAATATAAATCAAGCTCTTCTAAAGCAAAGTTTATTTTTTCCAAATGAAGACTTTGCCGTCAGTAAAATCTCTTGTTTTCTTCTTTATATTTAATTGAAAATACTTCTAAAACCAACACAATCCTATGCAATACATCGTAGAAAATCTAATAAAATAAATAAATAAATAAAAATCTTAATTTTTTTTTTTTTTTTTTTTTTTTATAAAGCTACTGTTGGTACTAAACATATGACTATTTTTAACTGATTCAAATAAATGCGTTAAGCAACTCTGACATAAGAATATGCTAATTCTTTTCTTTAAACTTCCAGGAAACATTTTGTCATAAAAATTATACATTGGACATTTTTCACATTTATACTTGCATGCAGGAAGATAATCCAAAAGGAATTAACTGATATGAAATCTCACAATATTACAATGCTTAGTCTACAGAGAAAAAAATTAATCTCTTGGATACTTTATCCAGAAAGATAATAAGAAAGAAAAGTACACGAAACATATCAGAAACAAACATCATAAAAAGCGTAAGTGTGAACACCACCCCATTTCATGCAAACACCTCCTTTAGAAATGGAAAGAAATAAGTAACAAAGCTATTATGGAACTTGTGACTTAAAAAAGAAGTTCACAGATCCATTCATACTGGCACCTTACCAATAAGATAATGTAAAACTAACCGTTTATCGAAAGATAAGAATACAGAGAACGAGAAGATATCCCGGATTCATTCGCTGATATTCATTCTCAATAAGAATTCCTGTAAGAATTAAATATCTTTCCCTTTTGATATCAAGATAGCGTTTCCTTTTAAATTACCCTTCCAGGGAAAGTTAAGTTTATCTAATTTTTTTCTCAATATCGGCGGATGTCGTTTTAAAGCGTCGACTTTCCTTGACCACATGCATATTTTTTTTGTTAAATTTGATGGTAAAAGAGATTTCTTTTTATTAAACTATATTTTAAAGTTTACCTTTCCTTACTATATAAAAAATCTTGTTTCCTTAGTTAATAATTTATTCTTTTGATTTTTTTTAAACACTATGGAATTCACTTAAATATTGTGGAAATACCTTGGAATAGTATGAGTTAGTATGAAATTGAGTAAATTAAAATTTTATCATTATAATAAATTGATTGCTTTTAAATGATAGTAATTTTTTTTTCGAATCATCATTCAGAATTTAATAATTAGTTGTAGTCTAATAACAAGTTATGAAAATACGAAAACGTAGTCTACAAGGAATGCCGCAAGTTGACTCTATATTTAGTAATATAAACAATATTGTTAGAGTTCCACAAGAAAAGGCATGAGTGCTCTGAGTGTTTTTAAAGCTCATTTAGACTCCTATTTATTCATTATTAAAGACTGGCAATCAAAAGATAAAAGTAATGTTTTTTAGATTATAACTTTCGAGTGTCATTTTATCAGTGCAAAATATACTTTAATGTATTAAATGGGTTGTCATTTTTTAAAGTGTTGTTTTGTATGGCCATGTTTATGAACATTTCATATAATGAAAAGACAGATATTGGATTGCTAACGTAATTAATTAGTTTGCAGAAGTTAAGACGTAGCATGAATGAAATATTTGATAAACAATATCAGTTAGAAGAAAGCCAACGAAAAAAGGCATTAGTAACTTCTTAAATAAACGAACATATTAGGAAACCCTTCGACATATTACGATTTTAGTGTGAGACTTAAAAAAAGCAATTACACTGAACCAAACTAAATGATCTTCAAGCTTGTAGTTATATAAGTATTTTGTATGGGAAATGTATGCCAATTCAATTTTTTTTTTTTTAACTACGTGTTTATCCTTAAAAATTACTTCTTACTAAGTTTTTAAACTATATAAATTTTCGAGTTTCTTTTGAAATATTTCAGTTAAAAGCATATAGTACATATTCTACATTAAAATTGCATTTCCAACAATAAACATACAACGCAAAAAAACAGGTTCAAATAAAGTAGAGCATTAAAAAAAATTACCAAAATGAAAAATATCTGTAGCGACAAACGTAATGTAAATTAATTAGGAATATATAACTCTTCTAAAATTAATATATGTACAAATAATAATTCTAACTCTCTTGTAGGTAAATTAAGTGTAAATTCCAGAGAAATTCGTGTAAAATGTCAGGATATTATGTTTAACCACTTATAAAAGTTTGTATTATTAAAAAGTACAATAAGCATGGCTAGTGTAAGTATGCATCTCTGCATGCTTTCAATTAATCTTAAATAATTTCTATTTTAGGAATCAAACCGTTATTGTAAAATTTATTTGGGAGTAAGTTGTTATTAGAATAAGAATTTTGAAACTAGCTGTTTTGCTATAAAAAATAAAATCACTAAATGTTAGTGATTATATTCTAATTACATATTTTTCAAGCAATTTGTTAGCGTTATAAGGCATCCAAAATATGCTAATTAATGTTCATCTTTGGGGATTTATTGGTAAATATAAGTGTCTGATTCAGAAACTTCCTGGAACCAGTCGTTAATAACTCTTAACATGTGGGGTGTAGCAGTGTCTTTCTGAAACTGTTTAAGTCCATCGTCATGCTCAATGGACATGAATCAGTGTAGGTGATCGGACATGATGTTTACCTACATGCCAACTGTCAAAGTAGTCTTTATACATATCAAAACTCCAATATCACGCCAACTGAACACGTCTGATACCACCGCAGAGGCTCCATCAAATGGAATAGTCCCCTGTAGATATGTTGGGTCTATGAATTCATAAGGTTTTATAGATGCATGTACATACCCATCCGCTCAATACAATTAGAAATGAGACTGATCAGAACAGGCAACGTGTTTCCTGTCTCCGGTCATTAACAATACTGAGGCAATATTCACGGTACACTCTTGAAATGCTCGTACTCTAAATCCCAAATTTCATTACTCTTTTTTATTAACTCTCAAGTTAGAAAAAAATCAAATGTACACTAGTGTAAAAATACTATCACAAATTGTAAATAGTATTCGGGATCAGGTAAAGACCTATCTGTGATTTAAATTTTATATTTACCAAAAGGGAGTAGACTTGGTGACTCGATTTGGTTCATGAGCAGGTCAAAAGAGTCAACTCTCGATTTACACCCTGTTTGGGATTACTAGTTAATGCTCAAAAGACGTTGGCTTGATCAAGATGCAAATTTCCCAGTGAGCCAGAAGCGAGCACTGTTGAGATCAGTACGTATTTTATTTTGTAGCCTGAAAAAGTATAATGCAGCATGTGATAGTTACTGAGACCACCTAAAAATGTCTGATTCTCGAATCCTTTTAACCTGCCTATCACTCCAATCCTGCCTGTTGATAAAGATCCTCTGAAATAATTTGACCATTTCATCAGCCATGGTAAGTACAGTATTCCTTCTATAATTTACAATTACTCTAAATTTTCGCTAAACTTTTTGTATAGTAAAATACACATGCTTTTCTGTTTTGTATAATTAATGAAATGTGCAATAAATGTATTTTGAACCTCTAAAGTTTATCTTCTTTGAAGATTCAATTTATACGAATATGAAGTTCATCAATTTCATATATATATTACCAGTATCTGTACTATTATGAAGTTGATATAGTAACATATTAATTGGTTAATTTTGCAATAAAATGCCACGTATTTACACAAAGCATCGGTATAAATTTTATTGAAACACAACGACTGTTACTATTACAAACTACTATAAATATCAAAATATTTAATGTAGTTTGATTGGTATTTTCTCTGTGAAATAATTACTAATAGAAAAATTGTTTTGCCAACAAAAGTATACTTACCCGATAACATTGTTACCGTGCGACATAAACTATGTAATCATGATAAAGTATGTAAAGTATCAAATTCACATACGTTATTAATATTTCGTTACTTGATTCTTGTTAGAAAATAATATTGATTACTTAAGTTATTATTCATAATGGATTCTATGATGTAATTTTAATTTAGTTATACCCTATCTTTTTTTTTATTTTCAAGTATGGAAAAAAAATTATATATGATTAAAATATAACTTCCTAATTTAAAAATATTAAAAATAAAAAGGTAAATACTGAATCAATTAGCTTTAAGTTACTTTTTGAGTATTTAAGATAATACACGATGAAAAATTTTTTTTTTCAATTTCTAATACTTCGATGGCAACCACAATCAGACAAAAATTACTGCAGCATTTTTTAGAAATAAAAACATTTTTACTACAAAATGTATGCACTTTGATTAAAAAGCAATTTAAATTTATTTTAATTAATTTTAATTTATTTTAAATTCGATTTTTAATAAAAAAAACCTTCAACTGGTTTTTGAAACAATAATTACTGTTTTAAAGTTAATTAAAATTAATAATTACTTATTTTAATCTAATCAGGGTTTTAAGAAAAAAGCAAAAGAAAAAAAAGAAAAAAATCAGTGATTTAAATTCTATGAACATAGAAGAAACATTTTGAGTTCATTGGAACTTTTATTATTTTTCCTATTAGATTTGATTAAATAGACGTCTAATGAATTTTTATATCTACTTGAAATTTTCTTTTATTATGATGTAAAATTTTAAGGAAACAGCTTATAAAATAAAATTAGTTATGGAATTTTTTGCATTACAATTTTTTAAACGTTTATACGATTTGTAGATTTTTTTTTACGAGAAACAGTGTCTTCAATTATAATAGAAGCATTTAAATATTTGATATATATTTACAAATTTATAATATAAACCAATTACAACTGCTTTAAGATTATTGATTTATTGTCAAAATGAGATTTAATTTTAAGTTCAGTTTAAGATTGCCGAGTAAGCTAAAATAGCTTGTTGTTAAATTCATGATTTCAGATGTAAAGGAATTTTAAAAAAAATCTTTCCATTCATTTAAAAATTACATTTTTAGAAAAGGATGTTCATAAAAAATGTGCATTAAACTCTTTAAAAAGGCTTATCAACTATTAAAAATCCTACAAGTTACTAATGAAGTATTTTTATTGAAATTAAATGAGATAAAATATTCTTTATATCTTATAATTTGGATTAAAAAAAGTTAATAATTATATATTAATTGATCTAAAAATTAAAAAATATATGAACATGAAATTTAGATTTTATTTTCCAAATTATTTAAATTGGTAGTGTTTCACTAAAATCCTTATGTCTAATTTTGGAACGGACTATTCATAAGGTTAAATTTGACTCAAGTCCTTTTGGGACAATACGCGTAAATGCACTCATTATAAAATGATTTCTTGAACATGCAGTGCATTCATAATGTAATATTTTTGCAATAAAATTATACATAAACAAATGTAATACATTGGCAACGTAATATACAATGTAGTACATCAATCAAAGTAATAATTATTGCAATTATTATGTATGTTCCTAAATTAGTTGTATAAAATACATCTTGATGTGAGTTCGAAATGTTTGAGTTTTATAAGTCTAATTTAATCTAGTTTGAATAACACCCACCTCACTTTGTTTATACTATGTGTATATATTTATACTAGTACAATTTAATATTAAATAATCCAAAATAATAAATGTGATTTTAAAGTTTATAAAAATTAATGCAATTTATAAATTATTCCTTCTTCGCCTTTATACAAAACCAACTTAGATATCATTTATATTATAATTAAACATTAAAAGAAAACATCATGAATGTTGTAAAACAATCAATTTTACACATATTGATTGATTATTAATTGATTTATTTTAACTTAAACAATGGCATTTAAAGTAAAATCTTTCAGTACACAACATTACACATTATAGCAATGCGGTCATAAATCACCAAAAAATTGCAACTTAGCAATACGTTGTTTTCATCTGTCATGACAAAAAGCTAGATGACCAGTATATCAGAGAATTTAGTCAATTTATGCAAAAACAATGAAACTTGTCTTCTTTGCTGCCTACTATGTGAATTTTTATGAATCCTTTTGCTATAATCCATATTCAGAGAGCATGAAATCTCATCATCATCATTTCTGGAGACAAAGTGTCTTTACTTGTGTTCTGTATTTTAGAAAACTTTCTTTATATGTAGCTAATTACTTGGAAAAAAGTAGCTCTAATTGTTTCCTTTGTATTACTTTTAAAAGTTATGGTGTTGATGTAATATGAAATTTGTGGACGGATAAGCGTTGAGTTTTAATGAAATTTAATGGAAGTTTTAAAAAATGTACATCTTTGCCATTTACTGCTCCATTTTAATTTTAAACCTCTCTATCTATAGAACACTACTCCTAGTTGTCATCACATAAAATAAACGCACCAAAACAATTTTATAAAACTCATGTCATTATGTAAAACTAGAATTATGTCATTATGTGAAACTTAAACAATATTTGAAAAACAATGTTTTTAATGAAGAACATTTAGGAAAGGTACATTGTGCTTGCATTCAACAGGAAAATTAAGTGCATCATTTTGATCTTCAACTTAAAAAATTAGTTATTTTAATTTCTTTATTTTAGTATATAGGAACTTACTATGTTCCAAATTTAGTATACATTTTCAAAATAGTTCTCATGTTATTACCTTTTGATGTTGAGAACAAAGAGACTTCGGATTGGTTCTATAAGTGTTTAGTTTCGACATTTGAGTGCTAAACACTAAAACTATTTCATTATAATAATAATCTTATAGTTACATCAGAAAAATTAAACAGGATGATTTTTCAAAATACTTTTATGGAAGTAATAGATATCTAAAATTTACAAAATCGAACTAATTGTTATATTTCGAATATTATTTCACACATTACACTGTTGGATATTAGCAGTGACAGTTTTTTAATATGCTTTATATTTAGGAATAGATATCAATATAAATTACACACTTAGAAAAGAAATATACACGTACAAATTTTCATTTCTAATTTAAGGGGTGACAAGAGTTCCGGACATCCAAATCAATGGTATTTTTATTCCCCTTCAGCGTGCTTTAAATTATTTCAAATGCAATATTTTTAATTTATTTTTTGACACAGTCAATAATAACATATTTGTTATAATTATTACTCTGATAATTTTATTTTATTTTATATATTTTTATGAAATAAGCCTTCATCCGGACTTAGAATTTTAAAATTATTTTTTGCCAACCTTTGGTTAGGTACACTTTTCAAAATAAATATACAATAAATTTACATAAAATTTTTATCAAATGCAAGTAAACTCTCTATTTCAAACAGTGAACCTATTTTTTTGCCTAATATATCAATAAAATTATATTTAAAGCAATAATACAGTTGGCGTATACAAAAATTGTAATTTTTCACAACATAAAATATCACATAAAATATTTATTTTTCCTAATTTAAGACATATTTTCGGTTCACTAGATACATCTTGCCTATTTACATTATCACAGAAAAAATTTGATTAAAATATTCAACAGAATTTGAGAAAAGAGTTTCTAACCAAAATTGTCAATAAAATTCTAAGTCTAAAATGTAGACTTATCACATTAAGTATACATAAAATAAAATAAAAATTGGAAGTGTAACATTAATAACATATATGTTATTATTGACTATGTAAAAATGAATTCAAAATATTGCATTTTAAATAATTTAGTGAGCTTTTTAAATTGAATGAAAATACGGCTGATTTGGTTGTCCGGGACTCTTGTCTGCCCTAATTTAAACTCTCAAAGTTTCTCCTGTTTCTAGAATTTCACGATATATTTGTCACACACTGGTCTATAACATTTGAACGGTTTTCTTGGAGGGTACATGAAATTGAGCAATACATATATCTAATTTAAAAGAGGCAAATGAAACTTAGGATAATGACCATATGTGAGTGGGAGATAAATAACCACTTAGGGCAAGGCTAAGAATGGACCACTTAGTTGAGGACAATTGTAAAAACTTGACCTCATCCAATGGGTTGTCAAGGAAGAGTATGGAATGTCTTTTGGAAGACTAATAAACCTTGGTAAGAGTTGCTCTAACTTATCTTTGTGAGTTGAGTACAGATTATTGAGATACCATGACTCCATACATGATTTAGTTTACCACGATTTCCTTTGAAATAAAACAGCCAGTATTCTAAGACTTAATAAACCAAAAGTTCAACTCCAAAATTTCATAGACAGGCAATTTGATAATTTGATTGTGTGTGTGTGTGTGTGTGTGTGTGTGTGTATTTTAAATACGGACAGCCAATATACTTCTTTGAAAATTATTCAGAACTTAAATTCCTTTTCTAAATGTTAACAAAAAGATAATTTTAACATACTTTAAAATAAGTTAAAAAATAAAGAGGTGTTACTATACGTTTACATGCAATTTTGATTGTAAAAATTGAAAGAAAATTACACACACCGCCAAAGCAATTGAAAAAAAAAAAAAAAAAATCACAACTCAAATCATCAAGCTATAAATTATACCAAAATGTTCATCATCAAACTGTCATTGCTGACCAAAACGGTATAGTGATTAGCGTGCTGACTTCTAGACCGCGAGGTTGCGGGTTCGAGTCCCGTGTTAGGCATGGGTGTTTGTAAATGTATGTTGGTTTGTCAAATGACGAAATGTTTCGGCGCATTATAGCCCTCGTGTTGCTGACGGCGCCAGATAATCTGAATACAACCAACCAACCAAACTGTCATAAAAACTATGGAAGTGCTGTTTAAGTAAGCAATACCACATATTTTCTTCCACCACAGAAGGGAAATACCCAATCCGAAACAATAATATAAATAAGCATGTTGGCTGGTTTATGTGTATACTCAACAACCTATTTTACGCACAATAACGTATAATCAGGCTGGAACCTACAGATTAGAGGGAATTCCACAACGAATATCGTTACCAACCAAGGATTCGTACCCTGCACTGTGACATGATTGGTCAGCAATAAATGGAACGGGTGATTCCACACGAAAATTAACTCTTTCTTGTAAACTAAGATTCTCAAAATCATTTACAGTTGCTCCTATGATGTCTTTTATTCATAAGTGTATTTATAACATCATATTATGTAAAAATTGACACTCCATTGATTACTTTTGCATTAGTAAAGATACATCAAAATATTCCTTTCAGTTAACCAAAATACATATTTAGTAAAATAAAATGCATTATATTTTAATTAGGTTTTAGTATATTACTTGCACATAATTGTTTCTGATAAGCTCATTGATTTTTTAAATCAAAATAGACCAATTCATCTAATTATAAAAAAATAACTATTTTCTAAAACAAAAAAGAGGTAAATTAAAGCATGTAACACCCTAATTTGGAAATAAAGATTATTTTATTTAAAATACCATACGATCATAAAAAAGAAGTAATAAAAAATTAGCATTAATTTTCAATTAATTTAAAAACTGATATCCCAAGGTATTAACAAAACTAATATTTATACTCTTCAATAATGATTGTTTTAGTAAGCAAAAGAAACGAGAAACAGTCATATTCGTCTTAAATATTTCTTTTCTTTTTCATTTAAGTTATGTTTAATACTTTACTTGCTTGGTTCCAATTATCTAAAGATTTATGGTATACGTGCTCCCGTTTTACACATGAAGTTATTCAAAAATTAGAAATTCAATCAGAAAACAAGTTAAAATAATTTTATTCATTTCTCACTAAACATTTTCAAGCTAATATGTATCCAACAAATATATTTGATTGTAACGGAAAGAAAATTAATGAAAGTTAATCTATAGAGAATTACTCTTTTGAATTTATGCACTTTTATTTGGTTTTAACTAATTTATATAAATATACTTGACATGTATATATCCATGAATTATTTTTGATTTCAATCAACCGATAAAATAATATACTTTGTTAAAGTTGTGACTTTGAAAAAAATGCACCTACAGTGTATTTTTTTAAGTATGCTATTATGTTAATTTTTATTTTATTTCACAAATATTAATTCAGTAAAAATCCATTTTGTGTATTACAATTTTATTTTACTTTTAATTTTTTTTTAAATTGTAAAGTGAAAATTATTTGTTAAGTTTTGTTACTTCCGAAAATGATTAATTTAATATCAAATTAATACCAAAAAATTTGTTTCGTCGCTTTAATATTTAAACTTTTTTTTTCTTCTGACACTATAAGAGAAACTTCGGTGTAATTTATATTGAACATTCGACCGCAACTATATATGTTGTATAACAATTCAAGTGTTAATTTTCTACGAAAAAGGTGATAATTAAATGAAATTGTAATTTCAAAAATTAAATTATTTAGAAACTAAACTAAACAACATTAAATTGCAAACTTAATTTTTTAACGAATATTCAAGTGTAGTATCAATTACAGTAGTTTTTGTTTTTCTTGGTTGACAACGTGCAAAACAACTTATAATATATTAAAGCAGATATAAATATTAAAAATCAAAAGTAATAGAAAATGTGTCTGACTAACAATTATTAATTGTAATAAAATGTTTATACATGTGTTTCTGTAATACTATTGATTGTAATATAGGTTACAATTAGGAAATTTTTTAGATAGTTCGATAAAAATTTAACTATTAATAAAAAAAAAAAAGTAACTTTGGATTTAGCATTAAAAAAATACAATAGATAGATAGTAATTTTAAATGATAAAATATTTGAAATTAGTATTTTATTGCAGATTTAAATATTTGATTAGTGTGATGGGTAGTGAGTTTCTAAAAATCAAATAAAGAATTCTAAAATAAGATATATAAACAAACTTCATATTTGAATTCCTGTATTTTTTGTAAACTAAATTATTTTCAACTCATTGTAAATGCATTTTAAATGGATTCTCCATAAAAGTTTTTTTTTTTTTTTTTCTATTTGAATTATATGCGGATGTAAATGAGTAAAAATGGAAGAGTCCTCATGGGATTGTAAAGAAAGAACTGCTTTTATAAAATTGCGAATAATTTTGCTGTGTTTCCAGTCATGCGTTTACCGGGATTTTTAAATTCATACTAATTAATTCTTGAAACGTTTCGAATTTAATTAAGATATTCATATTCACAAAGATATTCACAAGACAAGTAAATACGAAATATGTTGAATTTGTTAAAACAAACACAACATAACAACTTTTTTTTCATACCGTATTTTCCAAGTCAGAAACTCAGTATGAAAAAAGTGAATGAGAAGAAATTCCAAGAAATGAATAAAAAACTGTAATTTGCTAATAATAAATGCAAATAATACCTTTATTTGATATAGTGTCTTTCAAGGCAAAACAGCATGAAAACGCATCCAATAAACGACTTCAATAAAAATCTATTTGAGAGTTCAGATAATGCATTGAAGCTCTATTAGTTGTCTGTAGCATTTTATGGTAACCATTAAAGCACTCTTATCAGCTTAAATATGCTAATTCACAGCTTCAGTGAATATGTTAAAACCTGATATATTAGTCTTCCTCACATGCGTTTAATATGCAAGAGTGCTAGTTGCACGTGATGCTTTTGAAATCAGTTCAGCTTGGCCAGTTAGTTTCAACGAGAAGTATATATCTTTAAAAATGAGCTTTAAACTACTTAGCATTCCGTTTGTGACCAACAAAGTTTTCAAAAGAGAGTTCAGGCTTTCCCGCTATTATATTTGTTTGTTTTGTATGCATATACATTGAGAATTAAGTTCTATGCTACTTAAAATTCAATTTATGGCATTTTTAAAGATAAGATTAAGCAACCTTTTAGAAATAATAAGGTTCGATTTGGTGTTTTAGTTTGAACCAGATATTTTTTCGTTGTGTAGAATGACAATTTGGTGATAATTTTGTTTGTGTGCTATCTGCCGCCAAAATTTAACTGTTATTTGAGCAAATTAGATTTATTAAAAGCTAGTTTAACTAGATGTCATATCAGGGTCAAAATGCAATGAGTAAAAAACAAATTTTAATGCATTTATATACTTTAGTTAAAATATTATTGTTTTAGACGCATCTAAAATTTTTCTAAACACAAATCTGTGCATTTTTAAGTTTATAAAACCAATACATTTATTAATTCAGATATTTACAAATTAAATTTCAAATGAAATGCTTATCAAATCCAATGATAACAAATAATATTTTATGAATTTTCATTAAGTGCATATCCGTACGTAATTTTCACAGCAATATATAAATAAGTATGTATACGATTATTTAACTTTCTTTTAAAACTTCCTCTTAGAAATCAAGTTAATTTTATTTTTAGTACTTAATCTTAAGTTATAAGGACATTTGTTAGTAAGAATAAAATCAATCATCATATTGAAGCAAAAGGGAGTTTCACTTCTTTACTATTAGTTCACGTTTAGGCAGAGTAAAAAAATCTTCTATGAGAATTTGTTTTATTATTTGAACGCATAAATATTAACGAACTACTGTTTTATCTTATAAAGCAGCAAACAACTTTAATGATCTATGCATTGAGAAAATCTCAATTATCTCCAGTTGCCATAGAAATTACGCCCCATTATTCCCTTGTATTCTACAATTAGAGTATTGAAACTAATTAGCAATAAAAGCGAATCTATCTGAAATAAACTTATTTTTAAAATAGGCTTAAAAGGAACTTAAAAAGTCCATTAAGATCTTCACATTAATTTTGATGGAAACTGTAAAAAGCGAATATACTTAGTAATGTTTTTCGAAGAAAAAAAAGTCTAACGTGATCTTAACACTATTTAATACATATATACAATACACAAGTATAAATAAAATAATGAAAAAAAAAAATTAATGGAAAGGAAAATTTGCGCTTTTTGTTCATGATTATATTTCACTACTGTAAAAGAACAAAACCCATTAAAAATTTTGAATTTATTAAAAAAATCAAACTTCTGTGTTAAAGCACAGTTTGTTTTGCTTACCAAAATATAATATATATGAGATTATTTACCTTTTCCCAAGACCATAAACACACTGTTAGTCATATATTTAATTAATTTTTGACATTTTATTTGCTGTAATTTATTATTAAATTGATTACCTTTATTAATTAAATCCAAAAAAAATATTCAAATTATATTTTAATACATGACGTATTTCTTTACAATTCAAATTTATTAATTGCTCAATGACACAGTAAAATAATTTAACGCTTGTTAGAAAATGTATCAAAATAGTGATAAGAAAACTAGACAGATTATAAACAGAGGCAATAATTATCAATATCAATATTAAGAGACAATTTTATTCATTTTTTAATGTAAAGGATTTTTCCGAAAAACAATTATTTGGAAAGTAATAAATATAAAACTGTTTTGAACTAGTAATATGAAATGGAAACATCCATATTTCCAAATTTAATTTTTTTTTTATTTCATTTTATTGATAAAACTTCAAATATAATTAAAAATATGAATAGAGAAGCATTAAATGTCAATTTAGCATTAAAACGCTGTTTATAAGTTTCTTTGAAAAATAAATACTGACAAATCAGCCAGTCTTAAATGAATGGAATTATTGGATCACCAAAGCATTTCCAAATTATAATGTTTTTCTCAGTTTAGAAATTGTACATCACTGCATCCAGGTTTCGTAGGGAGTCTGTACTCAAGGTAATCAAATAATTTAGAGTATTTTACTTTAAGTACTACACAATAACTAGATGTTTGTACGCGGTTTTATTTTTTTTTTAATTTTTTTTTTTATAAAATGTCATTATTTTATTATAGAAAAAAGTGATTAGAGAAAATTGCAGACTAAGTGGAAGTAATGAATATAATGTTTATGCGGTAATAAATAAAAATATAAACATAATTTATGGCAATATTTTTTAACTACAAAAATATAATGAATGTAGTTTGAGGACGGTAATAACAGATTTTTATTTCTGACGTAAAGGCCTTTTTTATGGACATCGCAATGAAGATGCCTATGAAAACGGTGTTATTCAGTGGGAAACAAGGGGTCTGGAACATCGCACACTATATTACTGATATTATTACACTATATTACTGACTTGAATTTGTGTCATCTAACGTATTTATATTTCCATCATTCATTTTGTATAAATGGACAAATTGGCGAAATTATATGCGATAATTCTTGTAAGGGACTAGAAAAGAAAAAAAAGAAGAAAAAAAAAACTTAGCCAAAATGATGATTTTGGTGGTAGATTTATCGATAATTCTTCTATTATCCTTTCTTGTAAGTAAAACTGGACAGAGAAGAAAAACGATCGTTGATGAGATATGCTCAAGGAAAGAGAACTTTCTGTTCAAGGCATCCGTTTTTCAACGTTTTATGACATAGCATTTTTGTGGGAATTTCGGAGGTGGGGATGTTTATAACATCTTAAGAGGCATAACCAAAGTGATTTTAAACAAAATCGTGGTAGCCGTTTATTAGCAATTACTGAAAAACATTATTTTTTCAATGGAAAATACCCTATACGCTTGGGAGATTTTGACTGAAACCTTATTGGTAGGTCCTTTGGCCATCACCAACTCTCACACCAAATTTGAACATCATAGGTTAATTTGTTCGGGAGTTATGCTGATCATGTACACACACAGATACAGAGACAGACAATTTTTCTAGATCATCTTCCAAAATGTGGAGAAATGCAATCATTACCCTATGTATACATATGGGTAATTAAAAGTAAAAAAGTCGGGAGCAGTAAAAAAAGATTATTAATTTAAACAGAAAATTAATGCATAACTTTTGATTTTCATTTTATTGGAAAATTCAGTAAATATTTCTAAAAAAGCAAATTTTAAACAAATATTTTAATCAGCTTGAGGTATACATATACAATTGAGATGATTTTCTTTAATTTTTAGGTAATAATTTCAAATTTTTTGGCAGTATATCAGTAATAAAATTATATATACATATAATTATATATATGAACTTTTTTTCCGTCAATTTTTTAATCAGCTAATTGCAATTAAAGTGACTAATTAGGATATTTTAGAACATACCTAAATAAACTTGTAATTAACTTAGAGGTATGATTTTTACTGCAAATAAAAAATATTATATTGACGCATGTTCCTGTGGAGAATTTTGAATTTGGCTGCAATAAATAATAAATTTTTAAATAAAAAATTTAAAAAAATACATAGTTTTTAACAAAAAATTACGATTAAAATATTCATAAAAAATGTGCTTATTACAATATATGTTATATTATCCATAGAAAACACATTCGCAACTTGTGTCTTCAGAACAAAATTAGAAATTTGTAAATCGGACCATTTATTATGAAGTTATGACCGTTGGCGTAAAGTCATATAACACCAAAAGGTCATTCTTCAGAAAACGCTTTTAAAGTTTACAACACTAATGAAAGTGATACAAAACAGGTTCACAAAACCCACTGTAATTTAAAAAGTAAAATAAGTCTCAGAAATAAAATGGTATTATTTAAAAGGCAATGAATTCCGGAATATTTTAAAACAAAAAACACAAAAATGCAGACTTGAGTCAAATTTTGGAATTCCTAATGTATAAGAATACCTTGAATAACTAATTGGAGAAAATCATCCTATCATCACGTTTGGGATTTTGATTCTATTAGGAATGGCAACCAAAACCTAAGGGAAACACGACAAATAATAAAAATTCATAATATTATAAAAATACAGAAAACTACAAAAAACATTGCCACAAAGTCACCACTCAAGATAACATTTTTATTATTTACCAAATTGCAGAGCAGTTTACATTTCTACAGAAAGTTTATAAATCATTAATGAACTTTTCTTTAAGAAATTATCATGCAACTTCTTAGACGTTATTATTCACACACACACGTATACATTTCTAAATTCTAACTAAAGTATGTACTTATTAAATCGAATAACGTATATAAAATTAGGAAATTCTATGTTGTAAAAATTTAATCTGAATTTTAAATTAATATTATAATATGGTAGAAGAAACTTTCAAATATTGAAATTTACTTTAAACTATTTATAATGCAAGACATCAACTTATAAAACTAAAAAAGATACTTTCGTAATTCAAATCGAAAATTTTTTTGTGTCTCGGATTCTAAGAATTAAAATTACAGAATCTTGTATGATAAGTATATTCGAATTTAAATTCTGTATAAAAAATATAATAGGTCCCGTAAGTAAATGAAAACAGTTCAATGTGAGTTAAATAGAGTTTTTTAAAAATCCTCATCTTATAAAGCAAAATTAATTGTAAAAAGTAAATTAACAGACAAGACACAATAATATGAAAGTATTTCAAAGATACACTCTGAATTAAATAAACTGAATTATTTTTTTTCCAATTTAATGTGCAGTTCATAAGAATGCTAGGAGAATTTTGTTACTCATTGATTATGTACATTTAAACTCATACAAATACAAACTCTAGGAATAACGCTTTTATTTTTGAGAATCCAGCAAAGAAACACACAGTTTGTTTTAATGCGAATGTTAATACCATGATTTAGTATATGAATTAACTTTAGACTGAGTGCTCCCACTTCAATTATACAATGAGGGTGAAACCATAATAAACCATATGAAAGGAGACTTTTTGGGAGAAAGGTTGCATATTTGGACGGTTTCTCTTAATTTTGGCGCGACAGTAGTTAGATAAAGGATTAATTTTATCTTCTGTATTAAATTGTTGGTTGATTGTATACCTCCGGAACAATCGTTATAACTTTTCCGATCACAAGTGTGCTAAAAATGAATGTGAAGTTGTACTCTGTATCCTTGATAAAATTTAACAATTTCCAATTAATTGTAAATAAACTACTCTTTTCAGATTTAATTATCGATAATAATAAAAAAATTTCTAAGATTTATAATTTAGTAAGGTTTACTTAGAGTAATATTATTTTTAGGCACTTTTACACTTGTATCGTTGTATTCACAAATGTTGTGAATTTACCATTATAATATTACATAAGTCACAAAAATTATTCCATCATTTTATTAAACAAATACTTCAATTGATAGTAATTGTACAGAAAAGCACATATTGTAAAATAACGAAGAATGATATTATATAAGTAAGTAATACAAATTCTTCCATCTTTTTATTAAAAAAATTTAATAGCATCTTCCCAATAATACAAGAAATAGCTCAGCAAAGTACAAGAAATTAAACCCAGGCACCATAGGTGCTTTTATTAGATTCTTAGCACAACAGAATCCCAGAACACAACCAAATTTTAAACTGAAACACCTTAGCAAAAAAACACTTGTAAAATAAAGCCGGAAAAGGGGGGGGGATTGGGAGAGGGGGGGAGAGAGTTTGTCAGCTATAATATTGGGAATTTAGTGATGTGTTTTTTTTTTTATTTATTTTTTAACTAATTTAATTATTGTCTAAGAAATTACTTTAAACTTCTATAAATTCTAGTTCTATCAGTCCGACAACTAGTCTATTTGCCAATTTTCAACTTGATTGGATGAAGACAAGTGGGTTAATTATCCCTTCGAAGCTGTAATATAGTAGCGAGTGTAATAGAAGTCTTTTAGTGACATCCCCCACAATTTGATAGAATGCCTTGTCTTCGACAAAGTCTGTCTACCAAGTTTCAGTTCTATTGGATGAAGGCAAATGGGTTAATTGGTCTTCATAGATTTGTCCGCCCCAAATAAACACACAAAAACAAAATCGAAGTTAATATAAACTATTTTAACAGATATAAAATTACTTGTACTTCATGTGTGCATTTTAAAAAAAAAAATGACTTTTCTGATAATTTTAAAGGAAAATCGTATTTATAAATCAAACAAAAACAGAAAAAGAAGCTTAAATATTAATGTTTTATAACACGAAAGATTCTATATCTACCCAATATTATTGTTATGGTAAAGCCAAATAATAAGTCATATATGTTGTACAACACCCTAATTGTTGGAATACACACAGTAATGCATGGTCCGTATTTACTAAATTAGTGAAGAAAAGAAACTATAAGTTTCATTTAAAGAAATCGACTGAATTATTTTTTATAATTTAATGCGTAGTTCGTAATAGTGCTCGGACACTTTTTTTACTCATTGATTATGTACATTTAAACTCATACAAATACAAACTCCAGAAATAATGCTTTTATTGTTGAGAATCAAACAAAGAAACATACAGTTAGTTCTAATGCGAATATGAATACAACGATATATTATTTTTGTCTCTTTTTTGCTGAAACGTTATTCCTTGATGTTTTTTCCCAGGCATCCTGGCGAAAAGAGAAATGGACAAACAAATAACAAATCTTAATTTACACAGTTAGCACAATCTCTTCCCAGTGGGCTTTATGTACTCGTATAAATAAGCATCTAATTTGGGAATTTCCGAAATCCCACTTGCAGTTTGTAAAATAAAGGGATAGTACATTATTTTTGAAATTCACGTTTTTATATGGATGAGTATTTCTTTCTAATGTTTATTTTTATTTTATCACTTTTGCAAATGTATTATTTTACTTTTATTTAAATATTTCTATCTTAAATTTTGTGAGGAAATAACCAGTTTAAATAATACCATCTACAATCATTCAGGGTAACTTTGATCCACATTTTCTATATTTTCTTTTGCCTCTCTTATGTTTTAATACTATTTTCAGACCTAATGACAAAAAATGGAAGAATAAATCCTATATATTAGCTCGAAATTTACATAAATTGGTAAATGCTTTTGATAAAAGCACCAAACAACTGGTAAATATTTCAGTGCAAAGTAATCATGTCATTCGGAAAAAATATTGAGCCAGTTTTATAATATTTCATATAAAATACATTTTTTATTGAATCGAGGAGTAAGGACAACTTTGAATTATTAAAGTCAAGTTTCTATATTTGAAACATCATTAATTGCAGTTTTTAACATCACAGAGTTTGGATATTTTATATAACACCAAAAAGACTCTATATGAAGTAGGAACCGTGGATAAAAATCAACTTGAATACACTGCGTAAACACTATTTATAATTCAGTTTAAATTTACAAACTTTGGGGCATCTCATTTAGTAACCAATTCTTCGATAATTATGAAACTTTCACAGTGTAATATTTGGATACTTTTGAATACTTTAACTAGACATTTTTATTAATTTTGAGGATTAAAATAATTATGACTTTCTAAAAAATATGTTTAAAATATTATTATTATTTTTTTTTTTTTTAAATACTCTACTTACCATATATTTCTCGAGTTAAAGTACTTATATACATTAGAGAAAGATGTATAAAATATTTCAAGCCTTTTTGTTAAAAAAATTTTAAGCTATGTGCCCCCAAACATGAAAAAACGACATTTTGAGAAATTCGCTTTGAAGTTAAAAAATATGCGTTAAATACTTACATTTTGTTTAATTAAAAAAATATTAAAAATACTTCAAAATAAGATATTTTATTAGAAATAAGGTATCATTTTAAAGAGAAAAATTTAAATTTTACTAAACATATTTCAACTTAAGATTAATAATTTGAAAAAATTTGATGTGCCGGGCCACCTTGATTATCACTTAAAAGAATACAGTGTTTTTGAAAGATACACTGATGAATTTTTAGTACCCCATATTCACCAGTTTTGTTTATTGACACATTCATGCAAATAAAAATGGGAGATTCCATTAGTAAACAATATTCCACTGCAGAGTTCACCAAAATGCATGAAATCTGCTTGAACATGCATTGAAAATCAATTTCACTCCCATAGGATTAACCTCATGCGTGAATTCTCGCATTTGTACATCATAGTTAAATTTTTAAAAATAATCCTTCATTTTATAAAATCAGAGATCATCCTAGCCATTTTCCGAAAGTTGGCGCTACCTCCCTGCCTATTTTCTTTGAAATAGCTTTTTCTGGAAAAAAAATGCAAAATTTTCGTTTATTTTCCAACAAATGCAATATACGGATTACGCCTCCGAAATCGCAAGTTACGCCTGCACAATCATGTTCAAACGTGACTCACACAGACCAGTGACTCACTGAAGTCTTTAACTGGCTTCTGATACCACGTGCCTCATTAGGAGGTGAATTTATAGGGGAGCTTCCAACAATATCCAAAGTAATTTCGTAAGTTCCTTAATTAAGTGTATTTCGACGTCTTTTTCCCATGCCTACTTGCACAAAATAGCGAACAAAGGTAACCTCATTTGTGAATTCATGGAAAACGTTGATTAATATTACGTCGTCCGCAAGTTTAATCGGAATTCTTTTATTTTGTCAACGGTAGGACTGGTTCAGAAGTTTGGATCATTTCGCCTATGTCTGTCACCGAGATTTTCAGAATATCTTAAATTGTCAAGTTTTACTTCTCCGTCATTCGTAGTGTTGCTGGCATTTTCCCGTTAGTTTTAGAAGTGCTGCCGTTATTTGCTCTACGATTTTCACGGTGTCACCAGCATTTTTTAGATAGTTTCACGGGACACCAACTTGGTGTCACCGAATGGCATAGTGTGTTTAGGTTTATAGCCATAAAGTGTTTTTAGTAAGAATTTAAAAAACATATTTCCGCTCTGATACGTGAAATCGCGATCGTGCATCATTGTTATTGTTGCAGTTATTAGTTTTGTCAATAAATTTAATTTGATTTATTTAAAAAAGTTTTATTTAAAAAAAATACCCCTTAAAAGTTAGAAAGGTGGTGAAAATACTCTTTGGAAATATTTAACTGGGGAACACTGTGCAACTGTCATCAAATGTTGATCAATCAATTTTGAAAATCGGTATATTTAAAATTCATACATGTCCATCCTATGTACCATATGTCTCTTCTTTCTTTATCTTACCATTTCGTTGATATGTCATTGAGGGATTCCTTCTGAAGGCCCTATAACACTATACGTTTTGAGTTGGTCGAGAAGAGTTGGCCAATTTTGAAACAAATATTTCCAAAAATAAAAATCCGAACAAGCTGATAAGTGAACTGATTAATAATTTATATATTTTTTTTTTATCGAAACAATGGACAATTCCAGCATTTTTTTAAAAAAGAGTGAAATTAGTTTATATTTATGAAAAATTTATTTCTGATTCCAAATATTCAAACAAAAGTTCTTTAAAAAAATTAGTTATTTAAATATTAAGAAAAAAAAAATGCCTCAAACCCGAACCAAAACCAGTCCGATTAAAACACCCAACTAAACAACAACTATATATAGCTGTGACGTCAAATATTCCTTCCTTTTCTATGGTTATCGTGAGGTTTCTGCCAAATAGTTGGCGTTGGTTTGGCCGATCATTACCATATCCCATACAGGTTGGCGTGATTTACGAGAAACTTGCAAAACTGGTTTCCGCTGCTGTATTTTAAGTCAAGTTGTTTGAGATCTACTGACTTGACATTCAATTAGAGCCGAATGAATAGTTTTCTCGCAAAGTCTAACAAGGGAACTTAGATTGCGAATGAAAAAAAAAAAACGCATTGAGTAAAAATGCTTATTTTTATGGCCTTTTCGAAACATTTAGAACTGAATAATAAAAAATAAAAAAATGCGGGAATTGTCCATTGTCGGTTAGCTGATATAAATACAGTTAACCAAGTACTAATCTAACTGAATGTGAAAGTAAGTTTTATTTTGATGTTAGGCTCAATCCAGACATTGCACAGTTTTGCGGAAACACTGATTTCAGATTTTTTTTAGACATTTCTTTGCTTTAAATCCAGCTTTAAAAAAAAAGATAATTGATTTAATTTTATTACCGTTATTTCAAATTGCAATTTAAAACTGCATAATCTGTAATTTGTTAATTTGTTGTTATAAACATTAAAAGAACTGAAACATTTTATTAATGTAATTTTTCTTCTGATGGATAAACTATGCATTCGTAAGCTTATAACATTGCCCAAATAAAATTTGTTCCCTCATATGTATCCTTAAAAAATTATTTGTATTGTTAATAAGTTTCCATATAATTTTTAGAGTTTACATTTTAGCACACAAATGATGTAATTTATAAAACAGATGGTTTTGCATTTATTGAAGCATGTTCTGTGTGAGAAGGCAATTGTGTACAGACACGGTGCAATTCAGCATTTTTAACCGAAATTTTAGGACTTTGAATGCAACCAATAAATTTAAAAAAAAAAAAAAAAAATTACATAAATCTTATTTGACAATATAGGATAATTTATTAAAGTTGTTCGACTTCTGACATTTGTTGAAAATTTGATCATTTTTGTCGGGTTTCATTATTTTTAACATTAATTGTTGATGTTTTCCGTAATGATTGTCAGTTCGATTGATTGTTTTTACTTAAGAATTACAAAACATACGGCATCTAAAAAAGGCAACCATCATTGCAAACAAATTATCGTAATAAAAAATTAACAATATCGTAGTTACACTGGGTTGTTTTTACAAAGAATCAATGATATGTAGCGAAAAAGGATGTAAGTATATAATACCCACGAGCTGCAAATACCTTGTAGTAACAATTCTAAGAAAAATATTTTTAAATAAACATTTCTCCAATAGAATCTGTTTTGAAAATGTACTATAGCAGAGATAAAACACTTATTTATAAAACTATGCGTTTTCTATTTTTAAAATAAAATTGTAAATTAAGCCCCCAAGACTAGAAATAAGAAAATAACGAAAACGTGAGCTTTCACAGTCATGGTTGATTGGTTAGTCATATGATACCCTTTATTTTCGTCTCTTTATTTCTTATCCATTTGAATAAATAGGAAGATTCTTTCCAAAGAAATGTGGGCAAAGACAATCTTAAATGGAAAAGCTATCTTTATCATCCTTTAATATTACCAATCTCAGACTATAAATAAAATCAATCTATTTTTGAGATTTTAAGCTATGAATCGAATTGAACGGATATATTTCTTCAAAAATGTGGATATCTTTACCAAGATTCAAGTTTTAGATATTTATTCTATAATTTCCTATGATTTCATCATTCTGTAGCAAATATACTTTTAAAAATAAATATCAGCAATATACTTCGAGAAAGTTCACGTATAAAGTTCTTTTAATGTACGACAAAAGAAATTAAAAATCTTATATATTTTCAAGTTGTGAACATTTAAAAGAAGTAAATCTAAATATGTCATCACATGCAGCTGTATAAATAACAAAATAAAAAAAAGTAATAATTGAAAATTAATGAGGGAACAAAGGGATCAGTAAGAGTAATGGTTGAATTTGTTGGAGTAAAAAAAAGCTTCCTCCCCTTCTGGAGCCCCACTGACGGTCATGCACTTATATAAACGTCATTTGATCCACAGTTTTTCCAGCAATACACAACATTTTTTAATTTATAAATAAAATTTAAAACAAAATATTTTTTAAATATTTTTATTAGGATGATAGTCTATAACCTAGTTAAAACAATATAAATAAATAAATAAATAAATAAATAAATAAATAAATAAATAAATAAATAAATAAATAAATAAATAAATAAATAAATAAATAAATAAATAAATAAATAAATAAATAAATAAATAAATAAATAAATAAATAAATAAATAAATAAATAAATAAATAAATAAATAAATAAATAAATAAATAAATAAATAAATTTGAATTAAACATATAATTTAAAAATTATTGCAGGGAAAAAAACTGTAAAATTTGGCTCAATCCCATGACCGTCAGTGGGTTAAGAGCATAAAAAACAATTATAAACTGTTTCAACAAAACTCTAAAAAATACGTGAATATTCTTATTATAAATTCTAGATTCTAATGCAAAATATAATATAGTAATAATTTCAAATGTTGAAAAAAAATTAGAAGTTGAAGGAACGGCCTTTGAAGAAGTAGAATGTAACGAGTTGTTGTTGTCCCTTCTCTTCACATTTTTAGTATAAGGAGAAAAAAATGAAGTAATTATAATGTAATAAAACCTTTTTTCTACCCTATATCAATATTAATTGCAAATTTCACAGAAAACCCCAGCTATTTAATTAAAATTCAATACTTGTGAAATAAATTTCTATATATATCAACATGACCTTTTTTTATAAAGCTTTAGAAACTATCTTCCATTTCATCAAAAAGGAAGGATTCATTTGGGGCATTTGCAACAATAAAACAATAGATGAATTACTTAAAAAAAAGTTATTATCTAGGGTTCCTTTTGATAAACATAAATATGTTTTATTTTGTTACTTCTGTGGATATGAAAATCTCTTTGAATTTGACTTCACTTTCTAGGAAAACATAGTTAACTACTGTTTGTTTAATAATTTCATTTTCAATGATGAACACATATTTCTTCAAATCACAGGCATTTGTCAGGGAAATACTTTCTTTAGGCTTCTTGCTAACATTTTACTCCATTTCTACGAAATAATTATTGTAGTATATTTTTAGAAAACTTATTGAATTATTATTTATTTAGATAATATTAAAATTCAATTAATAAAAACTAGCAATTCCCATAACTAAGTTGATTTTCTAAATTTATTCTTCACCTTCGATAAAGGGGCTTCTACTGTTGATTTATTCGACAAACGCAATTCCTTTATTTTCGAAGTCAACAAAATCCCTTTATATTTTGCACCAAAAAAGATAAGTACCAGAAGTAACCTAATTGCATCCTTAAGACACTCTTAGCTAACTATACTCCGATTCATTTTATTTGGTATCATTGTTTTAAAGTAAACTCCCTCTGAAATTCCAAAATAACCACTTTTAGTTTTAAAGTCCCCTTTGGCCATATATAACGCCATTTCCTTCCACAGCACATACACTCCAGTTTTATTTGGCAACAGTGTTCTAATGACTGTAAAAATACTCACGATGGCCCTAATAAGACCAGGTCACTAGAAATCGGCGAATATTTTCCAGCATTTTCGTTCATACATTTTTAATTTTCCTATCGTTTTAACTCTTTGTTTTTACCTTTTTCTCCTGAGCTTTTAAGGATGTTGAAAAACTGACATCCTGAAATTTCGAAAAACTTATTCCGTCTCCATTTTTCCTCCCTTAATTGCTATGTTTATGGAATCAGCAGTTTCATTCTGATGAAGTATTTCCCACTTCATCTTGGAAACAAGTAAAAAGCAATTAACTGATTAAATTCTTTAAAAAAAAAAATTTTTTTTTTTGTCTTCTTAAAAGTAAAGTTATAATCATGAAATCTCCAGTTTTCCCTACTTCAAAAGAAAGCATCTGTACAAATTTTCCTATTTCATTTCTAGTTCACCATTAATATAAATGCTAGTTTATACTTATACATTTAAATAAAATGCAACTTCAATTTTAAATAGGTCAAAGCAATGTAAGGAGAAATACAGTAATTGAAATAAGCACTCCCTTCTCAAAATAACAATAAAAACAGATCCACCTTAATAATATATTGCTTATGTAACTTATGTAAATTTAGGAATTTGAATATTAAGCATCATCAATACGAATGTAATTTTAAAAAAAATACTTATATATAACGATTTTGATTAATTTTATTTCAACGGCAGTAATTATATAAAATTTTGAATCAACTACCATTAATAAAAAATATTCCCTAAAAACTGAGTAATAATTTCATTAAAAAGTACATTATTCATTAATACTAGTTGGTAGTAAGACATACACTTGTTTTCGTTATTTTCTTACCAAAAATTATCAACATTTTGACTATCAATATAGTAGCCTTTAGTTTTCAGGTAACAATCAATTTTTCAAATTAAATAGCTACCTCTCGAAATACCCAAATTTAGAACAGCGACGTGGATGAAATAAACAAAACAAAAAAATCCTTCTTTCGATTTTGTAAGACTTAATTGAACAGAGATCAATTTCATCTGGAGAAAGTCGTAATTAAATTTTTAATTTGTATATAGCCTTAACTCGGAATACAGTACAGCAAATTAATTAAAAGCCGTGTTCTCGTAGCAGAATCGCAGATGTTACATTGTTACTGTTTTTAAAGTAGCTCTGTAGTTGCAACCAAAGCTGATTGAGGGGGATCAAACTGACATTTCCTTTAATTGACTGAGTAATGAAGATGATAATATAGAACTGCATTTAATTAATTGCAAAAATATATTTAATATTATATCCATGACAAATCTTCACGAAATCGGATTTAATTAAAAAATTTCATGTAGGTTACTCCAAATATAATTTAGTTTATAAAATTTAGTTTTATTGCTTATTCAAATATATTTAATAGTACAGAAATTAAAATGAGTATTTTGCACATAATTATTTGACTTCTAATTGATAAACTTTTAAATTATAAATTGAACTTCTATTTATAAACTTTAATGAGGTATCGATTCATAATGATAGGTGAGCTATTATAATATATTGCTCAAAAGGATTATTATAAATTAAGTATTTCCGTTATATTGTTTATGGGCATTTGGTCAGAAGATAAACTAAACAGTTTTTAATGTTTTTTTATGCAATTGCCTTTTGAGCATAAAATTTATAGACGAGAAATGGTAAATTTAACATTTTTTTATAATGCAAATGCATCTTGACAGAAAATATTAATTGAATTAAAAAAGTTGTACATTTAAACAATCTATTAAAAGTTTAGTATTATGTTTTTTAATATAGTGTTCAAGCAATATCGTATTTATGTTTAATTTACAAAAATTTAAACAATATAATTTGATAAAATATGTATAATATTTTCAATAAATGACAAAGTATTTATTTAATCATGAAACTATGTTGATAGTAAATTAAATTTCTGCTGTTGCATAAAAGTTAATTAAACCTCATGAAATTTTATTCGATTCCCAATTAAAATGGGTATAATTTTGTATCCAAACAGTATCCTAAGAAGAAATTGTTCTTTATGACTTTTGTACCAAAATAGAATGATTTTTATATAAGCTTATTGATTCAAGATACCCCAAACTCAGCAGAATGTAATTAAGTTTCCGTTAAATTAATAACAAACCGGTTTTGATACAATTTGTCGAGAATCCAAAAAGTGTCGACTAAGTATTTTACAACAAAACCAAGATAAACAATCTTTTCGTATTTAATTACCTACTTTCATAGACAACAGATAACATGATAAATAATGACAGTTATATTTTATTTCGCATAAGGTTTCAAAACAATTTTAATTTATTTCATTGTGACAAGACGAGAATAGAGAAACCAGATTAAAATAAATAAACAGTTGCATTGAATAAATGGAAAATTAAAAACTCAGTGTTTTAAAGTTATACGATACTTTATATAATAAAGAGTTACAATACTTGATATAAATAAATAAGAATAACTTTAAAAACCTAGTAAATATAATTTCGTAACTATTTTCTGTAGGCATTTTCTGTATTCTAGTAACTATTTTCTGTACTCAAAAATAAATCGTAACATAAAATAAAATGTGTATGAAAGGAATAGATCGAGAATAAGTTAAGAAGTTGAATAGGATGAAGAAGAATAAAATATCCAAACCAAGATTGCTTCAATTTTATAGGCTGTGCAAATTGCATAAGTATCTAGTATTTTGTTAGATAGTTTGTTTCAGCATGTAATCGTTATCAATGAGAAGATACGCATAAGTATGTATTATGCTGTACTATCGTGAAACTTATGTGAAAAAGTTTCGCAGGCTCCATGTCACGAGAGCTAAATAATACTAAGGATTTTGTTGGTCTACCATCTCTATTGATATGTCCTTTCTTTAGACATATTTAAAAGAAAACAAGCAGAATGGTAATTAAAATAAATAGTTAATTTTATTTCCTTGATTTTACAGCAAAGTTCACTGTAAATAAAATCTGTAAATTGTTTGACATAACGTGGATATTCTGAGTCAACTACTTCTAACGCTAACCAAAAACTCTATGTAGTTTGTTTATAACTTAAAATAGTAATGTGATCATAACGAAATTATAAACTAATAAAAGCACTATATAGTTTAAAGTACTATTAAAAAGTAAGTTAGCTATAAAATAATGATGACTGAGATTTATTTCAGCATTATTGTATTTCATAATTGTATTTCAGCATAATTGTTTTCATATACCAACAAGGGGACGAAACTTTAACAATTATTAATTAGGTAAACTTCAGTTCGCATCACATTCCTAAAAAAACAGGCGTGATAATATTGGAATGATAGGAACTTTGGTATTACTTACAGTGGTACAAATATATTGAGAATGCTCTAGTTAAATGTTGGGAAATGATATAAATCGATTCAGTCGCTTGTAGAAATTGCTTTATTTTCTTAAGAGAATTCCTAGAAGGTCATTCTTTCAGTCTATCTAACTAAAGATTACACTACTCAATTATAGAAACTAAAAGTTTATGTTAATGAACAGATTTAATGTAAAATTATGCTTAACCCAGCAAATATTATATTTGCAATTATTCTGGGATTTAAGGGGGTCCAGTACCGAAATTTGTTCAAAAATGCCAATTTTGTTTTCTGATTTTAAAAAATAGTTCCTATTTTCCTGAAGAGAATGATGTTTTTATCTTATTCCTCCGGTGATTAGAACGCCACAAAGTTATCTGTTATTTAAACATCACTAATGGGCGTAACACCTTGAAGCGTCTGCTTAAAGTGCGTTTTTCGAACACTAGTGTTTTTCACAGATGTTGCAATTCAAATCGATATATCTCCAGAACCATTAATAATTGGCTATTCAAATTTTTGGAGCATTTAATTTATATAGTTTTAAATATTTTGTCTTCACAGAATTTTATTGTTTAAATTCTGTTTTAAAATATAACATGTACCGTAAAAGATAACATAAAAGAAAGCACAAATTTCAATATTTTAACTTAGAGAATTTTTTAATTTTTTTTAATTCACCTATTCAAATTCTGTGAAGACAAAATTTTCTTTATATAATTAGGTATTACAGAAAGCTTTCACTTTGAAAAAAAAAATTATTTTTTAGTGACTTATATCAAAATACGCAAACATCAATTATTATGGATTTTTCTTGGTTTCTAAATTTTTTTTAAATAACTAAACACAATATTTAAAAAAACATTTCCTCAAAGATATATAAATAGTATCTCATACATAAAATACATTTTTGACATACAAGTGTACATAAATAAAGTTTTTTTTCATTTTCGGTACCGCGGACCCCCTTAAAACTAATGAAGTACAATAACTACTTTACATTGACACAAATTTACACATAAATCCAAGCTTCGTTATTCTCAATCGAAGATTATCCTGTTAATGAAATTGTTATATTACAAATTAATAAAGAACATAAGTATATGATTTTAAATAACTAAAAGTTATATTTAGCTAATAAAAATAAATATATTTTATTTGTAGTTCTCGAATCAGCAAAGGATTTTGTACCATTTAAATATGTTATTTCATTCCAAAGTAAGTACTCAATAAACAAACTATGAACCTTCAAGAACAACCCTCAAGAGTTTAATGATGGTACTATTATCTGAACTATTTTCTGTATGCAAAAATACATCATGAACTGTGCCTCTGTCAGTGTAAATTTTTATGTTTTAGTATATTAAGGTTAAAACTTTTTAAAAACCTCTCATTCGTACACAAAAGTTAAGAAATTTATGTATAGCCAACGGTCGATTAAAATATTTAAGCTTAGAGTAAATGAAAAATGTCTATAAATACATATATAAACTCTTGCAATAGAAAAATAACATTAAAATATTCACGTCACTTTAAAGTTCTTAAAAAACTGAATACAAGTTGGTTTCCTTGAAATAAATGAAATGAAAGAGATTCGTAATTAGATAAACATTGCAAATCGTGTTTTTTTTAAAATAGAGTGAGTCGAAATAAATATTGGAAAGATAAATGTTTATTAGTATTTGTTTATGAGATTGATAAAAATATAGAAAAATTGATAGATATAGAAAAATGTATGTGAGTGTGTGAGTGTTTGTCTGTGGTCAGCATAACTTCCGAATAGATGAACCGACGATGCTTACTTATGTAAACGGAAAAGTAGTTGCGGATAAGTAATTAACGGATAAGTAATCAAGGTTTTCGTCATAATTGCGCATGCGCACAATGTAGCTACCATCTAAAAATTTGTATGTTTTTCAACAATTACCAAAAAACGGCCTTACTGATTTTGACCAAAGATGCTGTGGTAATGCCGTTTAAGGTGTTTGCATTAAGGTAAATTGCAGTGACCAGTATTAAGTATAATTGAAAGTTATGTGCTGTTCCACACCCCTAGTTTTTTACTGTTTCTACATTATCTGTATTTCTATAGAGGATATTTTGTAAATAATTAGGAATTTACATTTGTAGGGGGGAAAGAATAATTTTGTAGTTTTCTTCTGCTATCAAACTAATATATTTTAGCAGTGTCGTCATATTTTATTGACGTATTCTCAATTAATTAATAAACAATTTTAATCCATATATAAACAAAACTAGAAATGTGGAATATCGCATAAATTTCAATTACACATAATACTGATCATTACATTTATATTTGCCGTGTATTGGTGTAATTTACCGTTTTCATACTTTTATTAATTGAAAAAATGGTTATGTATCTGGTGATAATTATTCCACTGCACAAAATAACACCTGCAAAAATGTCGAATTTTGCAATATATTTACGATAATAATTACATTAACCTTTCTTGTAAGTGAAACAGAGAATAAATAGTCGTTGATTTGCGATGCTCAAGAGAATAGAACTCTGTGTTAAAGACATTCATTTTTCAACCTCGTTCACCTTTACTGTATTTCTACGGGAATGTGGTGGCTGGGTTGTTTAGAACATTTTAAGAGGCTTTAACGATGCGATTTTGATCAAAATCGTTAGAGCCGTTTTTTAGCAATTGCTGAAAAAGATAATCTTTTAATAGCAGCTAGCTTATACGCATACTCAATTTTGATGAAAACCTGAATCACAGATTCCATGTACACCACTAACCCATACACAAAATTTGAACATGGTATGGCAATGCATTTGGGAGTCATGCTCACCACATCGGCACACAGATTGACATTTTGTCTATACCACTTTTTTGAAGTAAGGATATTCCAAAACGTGGAGAAATGACGAAAAAATTTTAATTCGAAAATACCATTTTCATTAGGCAGTGGTAAAAGAATATTAGATTGAAGTTACTAAAAATGAATTCAAAGCAATTTATCAAAAAATGAAATATTGAATGCAAGATTTAGTCTTTGATTATAAATGTATATTTTAATTATAGTGCACATCTAAATCAAATTCAATTGCAACGTATTGAAAAATATCCTACAGAAATCGCTAGAGTTCATCAAATAATTTCTGTCATTGCCAAGTTATTCGTGGTTCCTAATTTCCCCAAAGAATGTTGCAAATCAGACGCTATAGTTCTATTTAACCTCTTCAATAAGAAATCTTTTCCTAAAGGAAAAGTCTATATACTAAAGGGTTAATTTGCATGAACTTCTGATGTGGATTCTTTTGTCTTGGTAAGTTTACCCTCTCTCAGGACATTGTTAAATTAGGGTATCTCATCTGATGTTTGCTGTCTCTCTAAATCGTCTTTTTATATGGTTGAATGACGTTTTTAATTAATTTAGCGTTTACACGCCAAATACATCTCAATGCAGTGTTTATATACCACAGTTTCTTCTTAGAAAATTAAGTTATTGACTAAAGCAAAAACTTTATTGCTATGAAAAATAGTATTAAAATGGGCTCATTTGATACCTAAGGTAATGAAATAATGTAAAACAAATACATTTGGTTCAAATAAAATATTTAATTATGTCGAAACTGTATTAAAATATATAAGCTGAGTTATTGTTTTTTAAGCGCTGTTCCACTTCAATATCTTTTTAAGGGGACTTGGTACCTTTTTAGCTTTTTTTCTTATTTAAAACTTTAAAGTAATAATTTTTTTTCATATTTGGAAGTATACTAAATAAAATAATATTTCAAAAAAAAAAAAAAAAAAAAAAAAAAAAAAAGCTCACATAATGATTTAAATTTTAAAAATTTTAAAATTAAATTTTTAAAAAAAAAATTCAAATTTCAAATTCTATCTCCTCTTTCATTTTTTAATATTTTTTTATGATTTTTTAAAATTAATGTTCCTAGAAATGTACTCTAACTTTTCAAGCATCAGATTTAAAATAAATAAAATAGTTTTCGAGAAAAACAATAATTACTGTATCTATATGTAAGAAGCTGATATTTTTCCTCATTTAAATTGGTAAAAAAAAGATATTTTATTTTATTCAATAATCTATGCTTATTTTTGTCAAATAGTTATTAAGAATGACACACAAAAAATGTCAAGTCATTTCATTCATATTTGCTGAAGTTTCAGCAATTTGAGTAAGGTGGGAATTCCAAAAATCACGAACTGAGAAAAATGCGTTCGAAACATCAAAGGAGCTGTTGCAGTAATGCTAAATTCATCATACAAAATAATTTTTCTGCAATTGCAGTTATAGCATCAGCTCAAAAACTAATAAGGTTTCAATAATTATAAAAACTCAAAAACATAAAATCTATATTGATATTATTTTCTGTGAAAACAAGGGGTACCAAGTCCCCTTAATATAAAAACCTATTACGAACACTATATAAGTTTATTATATAATTTTCTTTTCAATGCCTTAAGAACATGGGCAATTTAATTTGATTGGTTATTAAAGATAATTCAAGTATGATTACGTTATTTATGTACCTCAAGACAAAATGAACCTAAATTATATTATTTGAGCAACATTGCATGAGAGTGAAATTTTTTAATTCTATTCCAATTGGACACTATATATTACATTCTGCTATGAATCTCATTAAATTCTGTATAAATGTTTAGAAAAAATTAAAAAATTCTGGTTTGATCTTAAAAAAAAAAAAATCTTTCAACTCATGATGAGCAATAAAATAAAAATTCCAAATTCTCTGCATAAAAAATCCCTCAGTTACTAAGGCTCTTCTCTTCATACTAATTTCATACTAATGCTTTACTAATCTTCTCTATTTTCCATTTAGTCACAAATCTTGATTTGGCATAAATGTTAACTATGATAAATATAGAAAAATTAAGCTAATCATAATTTCATTCAAGCTCGTGCTCAGCTATGGATTTTTATAAGGCATGAATCTTTTGTTTTTTGCAGATGTTGAATCAGTGATGCCTGTGATATTGGTACGAGATCATAAGAAATTGTTGCTGTTGTAGAAATCGTTTCTTGAAACGTTTCTGAATAAAAATAATAATAGAAATTTTTAATGATAATTGAATCATCGCTTATCTCGAAAGAAATGTTTATAAATTGAGGACTAGAAATGGAAAACGACCTAAGTCCAAAAAATAATTTTTTTCAGGAAAACCGAAAAATGATCGCATCTGGTACTTAAGACAATGGATTAAGTACATACTTCAGATTTAATTTGAACTATTGCTACTGGAGTTCGCACTTTTAGTGTTCTCCACTTTGTTTAGCTTGGTATTTAGGTCATTTTTCCTTAAAAAAGATTTTCGATTTTTTTGGTACTTAGGTCGTTTTCCATATTTAGTCCTCAATTCTTAAATGAAAATATTTAAAACAAGTTTCAAATTCTTGTAAGGTAAGTATAAGAGAATAATTATTTAAAAACTAAAGAAAATTTAGTATGAAAATCATATATAAATCACCATAAAATATGGCTATTCTGAGTGATATTGGGTCATTATATAAATATGCACTAACATCAAAAGTTCATTTGCACAATTAAAAAAATTGTATGTTCTTTCAGCCAAAGCTTTTTAATTAAATAAGAAGTTGTAGCAATCATTAACATTTCATTCCCTATTTTTCTTTCATGTAATATTTTAGATAAAAATTATGAATGAAAAGTATTAAGTATACCAAACCAATAATCGGTTCTCGGATATAATTCCCTGAATATCATAATAATCGGTTTTCGGATATTATTCGCTGAATATCATAACTAAAATAAATGCTAGCAATATGTCGCTGACACAAATTCAGTTTGAAATTCATTCCCACTAGCTCAATCATCAATTCTTTTTATTGAACGCTTGCTAATAAGATTTGTTTGAGGATTTTCCTAGAGAAAGTGCAATTAAGGTCTTCTAGTTTTTGCTTTTTACTATCTTAGGTCATGCAATATGTCATTATAGATTCCCTAAATGGAAAAATTATTTCAGGCAAGGCAATTTCCGTTTCGCAATTTCATTTTCTTACTCTTTTTTTAATTAGCACGAATAGATTTTATTTGAACTGATAAAATTTTGTTTGCTTTCTGCTTCGTACAACGGCGAGCGATTAAGCTGGAATTGATAGCTATATTGTAATTATTCTAATTCTTTCGTTTTATACAGGAATTATTTATTTACGAAGTAAAGAAAAAGTATTTATGCAATACTTTGAATACCGTCACAATTTGGGAAATATTTAATGTAATAATGCAGCATGAAAAAACTTTATTCAGTTTTTATTATAATTCACCGCACCCATAGCAAAATGACACATTTGAATATTTAAATAACTACTTATATTATTACCATGTATTCAGAATTGGGGTTTATAATCTGATTACAGTATTCTATTATTTATTTCGGTATATGAACTGAATAAACACATTTTGCATTCTTTGGTTTGGATTTTCAGGTATGATCTTAAATTAGTTTTTTTGGTCTTTAATCTATCTACATCCCATTCCCAAGGAATATGTTTTAACTATCCTCTTAAGAATTTGAAAATATCTTCATTTTTGTTCGCAATAGATCTTTCACATGTTTTACAACGTGAAATTGACCAGAAAGTACAAACCCTTGAGTATGTAGGTAAATTTAAGGTCAAAATTTAAAAAAAAAGTGTTTCGGTTTTATTTTGGCTACCTTTATGATTTGTGTGACAATATTAAATCACACTCATAAAGTAAAAAATTAAAATTTTCCTGAGTCGCTAAAATGGTTGTTACTTTTTTATTAAAGTTTTGAGTAAGAAAAATATTATTTTTTGGAAATATTATCATGAAATTAATAATCGTTAATATTATACCCTCAAATTTGTAAACGAGTGCAAAATAAAGTTTTTAATGTCTATGTGCGTTAAAGTTTATGCCATATTTGCCATACCAAACATTTATTGAGTTTAAATTCGCAGTAAATTCTCAAGTTTCTCCAGCGTGATAGAAGATTAAAAGAATGAATAGTACAACGAAAATACATTTTGCACCTATATTTTTACATCAAATACAGAAAAAACACATTCTAAAATAAATATTTATCATTCAAATTAATATTTAAATGAAATTTCAGCTTAGTTGTTTTGGAAAAAAATATTAAAATACGCAAGTAAAAACTTTAAACATACACATTAAGAATGTTTTTAAACCATCGCAAATAAGTAAATTTATATTTAAGTAAAGTAATGCGTATTATAAGGATATTTACATTCATTAAGGCAAAGTTTATTTGTAGCAAAAATTTGCAATGAAATATACGAATTGTCAATACTTCTCTCTTTTAGAGAGTTAAGTTTCTTTTAAAATATGCGAAATAAAGAGTACTTTTCAGTGTAGAAAATGCAGCAAATGAAAAGGCGGTTATTTTCAAACTTCTGTTAAGTTTAAATGTAGGTCATTCATTGTAGGTCAAAATCATTATTTTTGTTTGTAATGTCATATCATCTGAATGTCTGCACGAATGAATACACTTTGTATCGAATTTATATTTGCAATCGCTTTGCACTCTACAAACATTTTATATCTTGCACATCTATAAACTGTTACATGAAAGGGTTTTGGTCAACAAGTGTGTAAAACAAGGAATGTATTGATTTAAGTTATTTTTTATCTTTCGTTTTATTCAATATTGTATTTTATATGAGTGTTGGGTTTATTTCCATTGTTTTTCCATTAATACTCACTTGTGGAATGTGAGCATATGATATCGGTGAGGTATTCGGAAAACAAAAGATCAAACTATCTTTCATTATAAAGTCTAATACTTTTTGGTATAATGTAGATTTTGCAAACTCTTATACAACTTTTAACAACTAAGTTAGCATTACACAATTTTTGATTAAAAAATACGAAATTTGTAGTATTGACTATACATTTGAATTGGCCTTTAGTGGGTGGGTAACCTCAATTTTTCCAGTGGGAATCTTTTGCGAAATTGAATGTTAAATACACTGATAAAAAAAACAATATAATTTATATAAAAATATCATATTCCAAGTTTATGTCAGATTGCTTGAATAGTTCTAGAATAAAAAGTTTGCAAATGTTATTCCGGTCTGAATTGGGGCACTTATCTTAGAGTTAAAAAAAAAAAAAAAAAAAAAAAAAAAAAAAAAAAAAAAAACTAATTTAAAATAGAAACGTTTTCAAGCAACATTCACTAAATCTATCATCTGTATAAAGGTTTTAGAAATAGATACATTTTTCTTATTTAGAAATGGTTCAAGATGAAATTGTGATAACAATAGAAGTAGAGTCCTCTTCTTGCATGTGAAGTTATCAACATCAACGCAAACTCATTGAAATGCTTTTAGAGCCCCATACAATATTTAAATTCTTTTAAAAGCTTTCAGAGGTTTTAACAGAGAACTATTCTACATTTTCTTACGGAATTGAGAGTGGCGAATCTCAAATTTTAGTAGACACTTCTTTTTCCTTGGCGAAGAAATTGCATCATCAGGAATTCAACTGGCATCTAACGCTACGTTTGTTTACAAAATGAAATATTCAAAGGATTTGTTTCAAAATAATGATTGAGATTTTTATCATAGCTGTCTTGTGTAAATCGATACTTTCTATGGTTAATACATATAAATTGTTTAGAATAAATAGCTTGATTTCAACATTACATAAGCACTAAAAATTCTCAAAACAGACTGGGTTTGAGAAAGAAGTTTTACTGTCAAATGAATAGGTCCTGCTTTGTCTGTACGGAGAACTTTTTTCGAACAGAACGTGCCGTGCGGATGAAAAAGATTCCTTTTTCTCGATACTGATTATAAGTCAGGATGCACAACTGATGTCCAGTTTCGATTTTCTGTTCCCTGAAGTCTTGTCATCAGAAGACAAGTTTCATTTTTTTACATGTAGTATTGTCATAAGAAGGGAGGTTTCAAAATTTCAAACCTAGTCACGCAATAAAAATTCTACATTTATGTTTGCTTCGTGCGAAGTTGAGTCGTTTGATGGGCTATTCTCCAAAATTTCTCAAACGGACGTCCGGTTGAAAAGGCAGTTAGCCACGTAGCATGGGAGTGAAAGTGTCAAGTTTTTTCGCCGCCTTTGTATATTGGGAGGACGGTTTATAATCGTTCTTTCTGTGATATTAGTCCGGTCAATTTAGACAATTGAAATAAAGAAAATTCCGACAGAGCCAAATCTTCGTAGAGACCTTAGGTTTACCACAAGGAATAAAGTGTCAAAAGTCCCAATCAGTCCCATGTGCGCTAAGGGACTTATTCGGGCCCAAGGTCAAAATTTTAGGTTTTTTGGATTTTTCTTGAAAACGGTAAGTTTTATCGAAAAAGTACCTCAGAGCAAAGTTGTAGATCTTAAAATTCTCTATAAAAATGGTCCTTATGATTTTTTCTCTAAGACCCACTATTTCCCAGATATTGCGCTTGTAAGAATCATGTTCTACATAGTATGCACACATATGCCACGTATATACATATTTAGGTACTCAAGCAAGCAAAAATGCCTACTCGTGTCTCTTTTATGTATACATTATACTATTCTAAGAAAATATACTCTAAAAAGACCGCCGGTCCCTTACCGAATCCCCTCTACTTGAATAACATCTGGCCTTGAATAACATCTGCCTATTCTTTTGTCCGTGTGGTGTCGTTCACGTATGCCTGCTTCTTTTAGTGTTGAACGAGCAGTTCGAGTGACTATACGTATTTATTACAAGCGTCTACTATTGTAGTTAGTGCTGATCAATATTAAAAAAAAAAATTCACAATTTTGCTTTATTTGTAATAAACTTTTGACTGAAGATGAAACTGTTGTGGTCAGTCGTGGAATGCCAACTTTAATCGATGCAAGTGTCGCGAAAAGTGATGAGTTTGCTGATTATTTAAGAAGCCAAAAGTCCGTTACAATTCACGTGGATTGCAGAAAATCATACACCCGGAAAACTTCAATCTCTGCATCAAAAAGACAACGTGACGCCGATGTCCTCATAATTGAAACAGCAATAGAACAATTTAATGCAAGAAATACAACTATTGTAGTGGGTGCAGATGTTGATTTGTTAGTACTACTCACTGCAAGGACTCCATCTGATATGTACTTTTTAAAACCTGGGAAGGCGCAGCAACGGACAGAAATATATTCTTCTAAAAGTTTATCAGCTTATCTAAAATGCCAAAACTATATTTTATTTTTACATGCTATAACCGGATGCGATACTACGTCAGCAATGTTTAGAAGGGGCAAAAATTCAGTATTAAAATTATTTGAAAAAAAAAAAGATTTGATTGACTGCGCAAAAGTATTTACAGAAATTAATTATTCACCTCAAATACTAATTACTAAAGGAATTCGGTTTCTTCTTGCGGTTTATGGAGCTCCAAAAACAATTGATTGCATAGATACGTACAGATATTTAACATTTGTAAAAAATACACGAAACAAAAAGCAAATACAACTATTTTGTCTTCCTCCAACATCGGCATCTGCTACTCAACATTTGTTTCGAGTATACTATCAAGTTCAGACATGGCAAGGCAATGAACTGAACTCTGAAGACTGGGGTTGGAAATTGATAAATAATACTTTGGAACCGATTCGAACTTTACTGCCCCCTGCTCCAGAAAAACTTCTTAACACTATTTTTTGCAATTGCAAGAAAGGTTGTAGTGCCAAATGTGGCTGTAAAAAAGTAGGGTTGCAGTGTTCTCCAGCGTGTACCAATTGCCAAGGTGTCTCTTGCTCAAATGTTCAATTAAATACAAGAGAGGAAGATTCATGTGATTTTGATGAAGAGACAACTGATTCATCTTCATTTGAACAATTTCTAAGCATTCATCAACAGGAAGGAGAAGAAGAAGAACAAGAAGAAATTGAAGAAAACATGATTGTTGAAGTTGAATATGAAGAGTACGAGTCAGATTAAAGTAATAAAAAAAAGTTAGAACGACAGATAAACTCAGTAACCCATATCAATAATCTTCATACTATTAAATAATTATTGTTCCTGAAAATAACGTCATAAAGGTTCGTGGAATAGGCCTACCGGGGATACCACGTTAAAAAAAACGCGCCGAGTACACTACCTCACAGGTGGTGTGGAAATGTGTGCATATTATGTAGAACGTGATTCTTACAAGCGCAATATCTGGGAAATAGTGGGTCTTAGAGAAAAAACCATAAGGACCATTTTTATAGAGAATTTTAAGATCTACAACTTTGCTCCGAGGTACTTTTTCGATAAAACTTAACCGTTTTCGAGAAAGATCCAAAAAACCTAAAATTTTGACCTTGGGTCCCGAATAAGTCCCTTAGCGCACATGGGACTGATTGGGACTTTTGACACTTTATTCCTTGTGGTAAACCTAAGGTCTCTACGAAGATTTGGCTCTGTCGTAATTTTCTTTATTTGATCACTATTTTTATGTCTAAATTGACAGGACTATATTGTAGTGATTTATTGAGCAAAAATTAAAAATAACTTTTACATATTTTACTGGTTTATGGTGTTTTGAGTACGGGTGTATTTATTAAATTTTGTACAATTCATAACCACTTTTACGAATACGCCGTAGTGGAAAGGTTCAGAGGGGAAAAGCGTGGTTGAAAATATGGACTATTCGTGACTTCAGAGAAAGGTCATCCAAAAATTGGGAAACATGTTCTCCAATGTTATCATACAAATGTATGATAACACCGTGGATCACGTTTCTCAATTCAAGACGAGCCCTTTTCTAGTCGGAAATGGTCCATAATTTCAATCACATATGTATTAGGGTGGGCCAAAAAACACTTTAAAAAAAATCACTATTCTAATAGTGCGGAAAGAGTTCTCTTTGAGCTCAATAAACACTGTGTAGAATATTTTTTTGATTGTATTATATCGTCTGCCCCCGCATCACACTTGAATTTTGGAAATTTGGTTAAAATTGGCAATTTTTACCCGGTATTGGAAAGATAATTATTTTTCCATATTGTTTTTCTACTAGTACGGAAGAGTTGTCTACTGGGTTCAATAAGAAAGGTGTAAAATATTTTTTCGATCGAATTATATCTTCTGTTCCCGCATCGCAATTAAAATTTTGCAATTTTTGAAGAAAATTTAACATCTTTTTGCCATTTCATACCGTATCTGACTCGAAGTGAGAGACGAAGATTTGACATTACTCTGCACTTGTTCGCAGTGTTCTGGGAATTTCATTCTCCATATTGTTGTGTCATGTGTTGCAACTGAGAACTTACTTGGGTTATCTATGTGCCCGTGCGCCTGTAAAAATATTTTTCTCTTGCTACTAATCTAGCTACGAAATCGGAAGTGTATGGGAGTTTTTAAATTACGTTCTTCTTTACTTTGGTTTGATTGATTTTTTAATAGACATGACATAAAATATCAGAACACAGAAGAAATTTAAATGTCCAATATTTGTAAGCCGTAAAGATATATCTCAAATTGATCTTCCTACATACAAAGATATGCTGCGTTTCTGCTTCTTTGAGACTTTAAATCTTGCACCTAAAACTGGAAACAAAGAAACAAGTTTCTCAAGAATTTTGAAATTGTTGCATCTAAAATTGAGTCTGTATGGGAAAAAGCAAGCTCTGTCATTCCTATTGTGATCCATTCCAAAATACTGCAGATGATCCATACCTACAATGGAAAATATATTAATTTTGTGTGGTCTTACATAAGAGAACATAACATTAATGCTTTGCAAACAAAGATGCATTACGACAAGAAGCACGTACAAAGTTATTTGACATTATGGTCTGCAATGTATTACTTTAGAATATTGCACATGTACTAAAAAATTACCTCGAAATGAGCATAATTTCCTGCAAGATAAACTGACAACGATACTTCTTTACATCGCCTCGTTTGGCATTAATGGAACTAAACTACTTCAGAATATTGCTGATAATGCTGATATAAAGGTTCACATTTTTTATTTAAATTATAAACAAGCAACAGGGTATGTAAATTATGAAACAAAAGATTGTTCTAAAATTACATCTGAAGTAGATTTGAATCTGGACATTTATAAATCATTGACAGGCGACATCGAAAAGCTGCTAAATTTAGAGAGGATTTAAAATTGTAAGCTTTATGAGAAGAATCGGATAGATTCATGAACGGAAGAGTCAGAGGCAGCGTGGTTCGCAGCGACTAATAAGCTAAGAGTGAAAGTTACAGTTTTGCCGGCCTATATATAGGGGCATACAAGGAGCGATAGGATGTTATTCTAATCGCCTACTAGGAAGCATAGCAGAGAAGCGAATATCGGAGAAGACCAATTTAGATTGTTATGCAGTCACTATTTCCGGTGAACTGTCCTTATAAATAAAACGGTGTCAGAGTGATTACAAACTATTAAAAAGAAACTTATTCGAAGTGTTTCTCAAACTTTAAAAGATCTCAGGTATTACCGTTGAAGGGGCTGTGTTTGGATAGTCGTAAAGATAGTAGATACTAAAAGATACACGACAAGTAAAAGAGGAACATTTGTCTCGTATTGAAGAACAAGGTTCACGTTACATTATTAAGTCCATCATTTGACTCTGTAAAACAGATTATCGAGACAATTTTCGGATATTTTAAGAGGTTCACAATAGATCTTTCTCACCTTCTGGCATTTGGCTTTGACGGCATATATCTTAATAGGGGATGGAAGTGCGGTGTTAGTCGGTCTTTGGAGTTGAAACTTGGTGGATAAATAAGTCTCTAGAATTTTAATGAACTAACTCTGAAGCATCTGTTTAAAACGTTGGATGGACCAACAAATATTCTGAAATCATATTCTGGTAATATTGGAAAGACACCTTAACATGTGAAACTTTGCCAGTAGCAAACCTTTGAAATTATTGACGGCGAGACGTGACTTGAGCAAGGATCAAATGTACTTACTGGGAAATATTTCAAGCGGAAGTTCTAAGATAATATATTGTATTAAAATACTATGACTTAACGATTATTTAATAACTTTCTGGCAGTATAAATCAATTGTAAAATATTGTACAGCAATAAACAGGTTTGTACCCATCTATTTATCATGTTTAATTTATTTCTATAGCACATAAAAAAGTGTACTTTTCTTCAAAAATTTCAACATTTCAAATGAAATGCAGGAATAGAAGATATTATTCGATCAAAAAAATGTTTTACACCTTTCTTATGGAACCTAGTGGGAACCTCTTCTGAACTATTAGAATAGATATATTGAAAAATAATTACATTTCCTACGGTGAGGAAAAATTACCAATTTTTACCCAAATTTCCAAAATTCAAGTGCGATGCGGGGCCCAAAAAATATAATATCCAATCAAAAAATACTTCACACCGTGTTTAATGAACCCAAAAAGAACCCTTTCCGCACTATTAGAAAAGAGATTTCGAAAAAAAAAAGTGTTTTTCGGTAAATCCTAATATATATCTGCCAATTTTACAGATAATTTTATGCAATTCTTTTTTCTGTAGATTTGTCATATTATTGTGAAATTTTTTTTTAATTTGTCTTTTTTGCCGTTCTTTCTTAGTTTTTTAGTTATTTTGTGTAACTTTCATAAATTGCTACTAGGGGCTCTCTAAACATTCACAAAATATTTAGCATAGCCCCTTAACTTTAGATATACGTTACTTCCCTGCTATACGAGACACCCTTTCAAATTTAAAGGGCTTAAAAGGATACTAGGAACTACTCTGTAACCCTGTATATTGTTTGGATCAATTTTTGTAGGTACCCACACAAATTATTTTTTCTTGCTTTTACCCAAAGTTTTCATTAAAAACGTGTTTCGTCTACAAGTCGCCTTTTATTCATCTTTTATCGTGATTAACACCACAAATTGCAATGAAACTGTATAACTTAGAGTCGATACGACATGCTCCCATGCTGTATCTACTTTTCAATCATGTATAATATGAAGAATTGCTGTAGAAGGCAGAATATAGAGAGTTGAAACCAAATATAATGAAATAAAACTTTTTTATGATGAAAGATTTCATATTTCAAATTGAAAGGTGCTGAAATAAAATTCACTAAAAAATTTATTTAATATATATATATATATATATATATATATATATATATATATATATATATATATATATATATATCATGCAAAATAAAAGTAGATAAGTTATATGTAATGCTCTACATGGTTATGTATTTCATCGTTATATGTATTTCAAAAACATTTTAATTTGGGATATAGTTATATACAAACTAAAGTATATATAACATCATATTATGCTCTTATATACTAGGTATAATTCGTTAACTCTATTTAAATGTGTTTTGTTCCTTTTCATTTTAAATTTAAAAAAATATTTTAATGAAATAAAACAAATACACTCAAAATTGGAGTGCTCTTAGGGTCGTGTGAGGTAGGCACAGGTCAATGCTTATTTTTGCAAATAAAAATAGAAATGATATGGAGTATTATTAAAATAAAATGTGTTTATAAATAAATATCTGTATATTATATTCACATGTGACAGACGATCTCGAACTGCTATTTTTAAATTAGCTAGCATTCACACCAAGTGTCTCACATTCATAGGGGGCAGGAATGTTTCCACAACCTGCTCAAAGTGCCATGACCACCAGACTGCACCAAATAATTTGATGGACTGATTGAAGCTCTCAAGGGAGGTCATCTATCATGATCCTATTCTCGTAGCCGACTTTCTTAGAATTCATGTATCTGGCCTGACTCCGTCAGACATGGAGAGTAAGCAACAACAACAATATATTATACTCTGCAAGACTACGTTCTTTTTTCTACCAATTAAAATACTATTAACAGTCAAGAAATAAACTTAAAATTTCCAAAACACAGTGATGTTCCTCAAACTCTACATTGTTTCAGCTTTTAGAAAAAAAAATTGCATAATATTACGCTAACTATAATTATGTGATTAATAAACACATTTACCTAAAATATACAAATAAGACGATTTTATACAGTAAATCTTCTTCGCTATTTTTCTCTTCTTAAAACCACTTATAAAGTGTAATTTATATAAATATTACATTACTTGCAAACCAAATACATTATGTTCCAAGCGAAATTAACCTGATAAATGCTATAAGGAAGAAGTAGTTTTCAAATCGATCATACCTAACTTTGTTTTCTTTTAAAGCTTTTAGGAAAATATCACATATATCTTAGGTATTGACATATTGGAGCGGGTTTATCTCCTCTCTTAACGTTTGCACTGTTTTCACTTAAACCTTAGAGTCACTTTTTCGATATTTATATGCTACTTTTAACAAAGCAGTATTGTTATTTACGTTGATTTTTGCATATTGATCGATGATGTTTGGCTTATCAGCTTCTTTCTTATGGTCTCTTTGCATTCATTGTTGCTGAATAGGATTACACTGAGATAATTTAGACAATGGTACAAGACCAAGACATACAAATATGAAACTTAAAGACGAGCGCAAGAAATGAATCAGTTTTCTTATTAATGGAATTGTAAAAGATTAAATTTAAAAATCCATGCACAAAAAATATGATGTTTTTAGGTAAACAAGGAAATTTTAATAAGATTCGGATTTTTAAGAACTCGATAAGTTGTATCAAATTATTGCTAAGGAATTGTCCTATAAATACCAAGAAAAATTATAAAAATTTACATTCATTTTTTCATTCGACTGGAATAAGAAAATTTACATTTTGCATTAACTAAATTGGGCTCTTTACAATGAAAATTATAATAATAGACAAAGGGATTAATTTGATAATCCACATTTATTCCAAAAAATCGGATTTTTTAAACACATGTATCTCATGATATCTTAAAAAATTAAGCCACAATATCTTTGTTAATAAATTTTAAAAAATGCAGATTTTTAAAAACATTAACTCTACTCGCTTTCCATTGGAATGTTTTTATTTGAAAGTAACTTATGCTCTGATTAAAAGTGATGTAATAAGAAATTAATTAAAATAATTAGCGAGTGAGAAAAACATAAAAAATCTTAATAATTATAGTAGTTTTATACGACCAATTCTTTGGGGTTAGAAAAAATGGGAGAAATCTGTTACTAATCTGTTAGAATTGTAAATAAATGGCTGCTTTTATATACGCTTCTCTTGGCGTTCAGTAGGACTAATTACCCAAATTTCCGTCATCCGATTGAGCTGAAATTAGGCAGGTAGATTCATTGTTGATAAGAATACATTAAATAGCTTTGGGATTGGTCCTGAAATATAATTTTACATACGTTTTTTCAACGGAGCTTTTAACTTCTTAGGACTAAATAATACTTGCCGTTCTCAAATCGAACTGAAACTTTGCAAATAGACTCACCGTTGATAACATTAGACCAAGTTTTTTTTTTGGAGAAAATTGCACAGAATCGATGGTTTACTAAAAACTGATAAAACACTATGAAAACTCGGTCTAAGCTCAAAATCGCTTATATAAATTGCAATTGTAGAAAAAGGTAACATTGCATATGGAAAATTTATATTAAAAACTTCGTTCTTGTGGGTTTATATTTAAAGCATTTGTAAGTAATATAATGATCAAAGTAGAACGAAGTACTTAATAAATTTATTTGCATAAGTACAAATAGTTTATGGTGGATTTTAAGAAAACCATGATTTGTTCATTAATATTATGTTTTAATAGTGATCCCTATTTTATTATTTCAATATATAAAAAAAATATTGAAAATGTCTTTCATGAAGTTATAAAAATATCAAACATTGTTTTAAATAGAAAAATTCATATCTTATTAAAATATCACAGAATTAAAGTTCTTATCTTTGGGCTCAAAAAGTGTCCCTATAGAATTTTGTCATGATAAAAAATAGAAAATAGGTGAAATAGAGAAATATTTCATCCTATTTTTTAGAATTTATAATATATGTTTCAATTTTGTATATTTGGAAATAAATTTGTGTTTGGAAATCACAAAGAAAAGATCCAAAACCAAACATTGGATATACTAATTATACACTAAAGTTCTTTTTTAATCAATATTTTAAATTTAAGTTAATTAAGGACAATTTACTGAGATTTTTGCTACACACAAAAATTACTTTAACTAGAAAAAAACGGGGCTTGGTATTAGTAAATTAATTAATTATATTACTCACAGATAATTCAGGTAAAATGCTAAAATTGTGCGAAAAAATTCTCATTAAATGAAAAATACAAAAAAACTGTAAATACAAAAACAAGTTTGTTATAAATACAATTTTTTCAGGCACTTCATGAATTATAAGTACAAACGTTCGCCGAGGCTTTGAAATTAGTGAATACGAAATGCTTTATTGAAAAGTCATGTTTACGCATAAAATCCTTTAAATTAACGTATTCATAAATTTTTTGCGGTTGTAAAATTATATCCTATTTCAGATCAAAGATAAGTAAGTAATAAAATTCTAACTTTTTATCAAAGGTAACATATTAACTAGATTAAGTACAATATTTCTTACTTAAGACGGAACTAGAGTGTCTTTAATTATACAGTATAAAATAATCCTCAAAATGCGTTTTTTTTTTAAATATTTTTTTAGTTCAAAAACCTTATCTTGTAGAAAAAAAAATAGAAGTACTCCTACTAATCGGTTGATAACAATATCGCCTCGAATTTTATGTACATTGCAATATAATTTCTTGTAAAGGGAACACCAATATTTTAAAAAATCAAAATAAATTATGTACAGGTAGTTATACTAGAAAAGATTTATTTTATGAATATTTACTATCATAATAAACTACTGTATATCTGGATTATTATTTGAAATATTTTGAGTATTTCAAAATATATGTCATTGACAATAGTTCTTCATTATAGATATTTTCTTCCAGTATTCAGAATGTAACACAAAAAATATATTTTCAAGACCATTACAGTCAAAATACGTTTATAAAAACTTGCAAAAAATTGATTTTTTTTTTAAATCAGAAATTTTGATGAAAATAACACTTTATCTCAAGAAGTGCGGTAAAGTAACTTTATGACACTAGTGCAACAAAGTACTTTACCACGCATCTCGTGCTCTAATCGTATATAGTCTTAGTATAGAAATTGCATATCTTCAGATGACATTCATTGACTTGAGTTGCAAACAGACAAACAGTGTCAAAACTATTGTATGCAACATGAGCGAAATCTCTTTACCAAACTCTGTAAGTTATTCTCGTGCTTACACACTCATCAAATATACATTTTGCCTCGTTTAAAAATGTATTTTTTTGCAACTAGTTGCGCAAATAACTATTATACTATTGGAATGTAAATTTACATATTTCACTTATAAGTAATTCTGCTTATCTAACGAAGTATCAAGGTAAAGGCAAGTAGTATAAAATTGTCCAAGTAAATTCATTTTAAAATTGTGGTATTTATTTGTAAAATCTATTTGATAATTCTTAAAATCTATTCGTTAATTTTTAAATCGACTCAAATTAATGACAAAGTAATATATAACCAAACATTGTATGGTACAACTTAAATATTGAAATCGAAATCATATTACACATTGAAAAAAGTTATCTAATATTATTATAAGGATTTTTAACTGCTTCATTTTAATAGTATGTTTCTTCTTAGTATTTAAAAAAAAATTGGGTATGACTAACTGCCTTCATTTATTTCCAATTTGAAATTTATGGTTACATTATAAACAAGTGGCACATAACGTGAATCTAAACTTTACTTGCTGGTTATTCTCCTGTTTTATAAGTCCATTTATTTTTATCGAGGTAATGTCATAGCTCTGGGGCGCGTTTCACTTTTTTCTGCTGTATTCAATGGTACTCCCGTTACAGAAGTTTTCTTCACTCTTCGACTTGGGGCTGTTAGTTTCGTTGGAGACTTCTGCCCGGTTGGAACTGCTGATGACTCGCCAGCACTTGGGATTGACTGTAAATTACCTGTACTTGCAATTTTTGGCGGTCTTACTTCGTTACTTGGGGTCATTGTTGGGACGGAGGCTTTATCTGAAGATGAGCCTTGCATTACTGAGTCAGTATCTGGAAATAAATTCAAATTAGATATTTTATCATATAATACTATATATATATAAATACTATAAAAGGATTCTGCATCAAATAAATAAAATATTAAGTTATAAATAGGTTCTTTTCAAGAAGAAAAATTATATGCTCAACCAGAAAAAATAGTCACGTAAGAAATTGAAGCATTATAAGTTTACATTTTCTTATTTATAGGTACATTTTATTGCGATTTTTATTTGCTGATTTATGTATGTTACTGTGGTAAATTTTATAATTTGACCCTCTAATGCTTCGTGATCACAACATAATAAAAATTGTTTGAAAATAAGTTTAAAACTATTATAATAAAGAAAATAGTCGTATAATTTATTAGAATAGCTTTTTGTGGGTATATTTTTTTATAATATAATTTTAAAATATCTGGAAACAATATAACGTAATTTTAATAAAAAAAGAGCTTATATTAATTAATATTTGTATTTATATATTCATATTATTCACTCTACTTCCCTTATAACATAACCACATATCTAAATATATTCAAAACAATTTCCAAAATTAGTGTATATAAATCCTTCTTTAATAGAATTATTTTCGTCAAATCACATTTATTATCACACTTATTATGAGCAAACCAGATATTGATGACCATTTTGGTAAAATGCTCATTTAATTTCGTTGATTGACATTTTGGAGGTTATTCAATAACCAAACCGAGTTAACTATTATATTTAGATATTTCTTACGCCAACTTGAATAGGCTATTTCATGAATTTGTTGGCCAATACACATGCAATACTATCGTTTTGCAAAATAGTGAATATTTGCAATTTGGCTGAAGCACTGACTCATTTATAATTTTATTTTTGAATGTTTTTCCTTCTACATAATTGGTAAGAGTAAAATGTTGATGACTAACATTATAATACCCTTGCTATAAAGTATTATATTATTACATTTACATTATCTATATGATAATTATATTTAACAAAAAATACATAAGGAGTTTTTAAGGAGTTACTTTTTTTCATTTCAAATATAAAGAATTAAACTATAACAAAAAATAGTTCATTATAATTTCATATTGATAGGCGAAGCAATAGTTTTAATCCATTTAGTAATTTGTTATTTAGTCTCATATTTCATGAGATTTTACAAAACTTTTTTTTTTGTACTTATATATTTTTTTAAATTTATTTACTATATATTGTGTAACAAGAAATTTATATTGAAACTGTGTTTTATATTGAAAGTTCAGATGATTATGCATTTTTGAAAATATCGAGAAGAATGCTTGAAAATGAATGCTGGGTGATGCTGGCCCGTTATAGAATCTATTGTGATCTTTAAATAAAACATTCATGTATAAACTAAGTCAATACTTTTTGTGACGAATTTCTCCTCACGTAGAAAAGACATGAATATTAACGTATATTTTTATGTGGTAGTAAAAAGCAAAATAGTTAAAAATAACTAAGAGATGACAAACTACCCTAATTATCTAGAACCTGAACTTTTGAAAATGGAAAGTCATGCAGACATATTTTAATAAGTCCTCCTTCTGTCCGCATTCAAGGTTGAAGTTTCTGTATTAATAAGCAAAGCTGTATTTTAAAGATTTACAGTACTAAAAATTCGAATGTTTCTAATATGATGTTTTCTTTATTTTATTGTGATGGTGTATTTTATAATTTCCCCACACAAGAACTATTTACAAAGAAATTGCATATTTAAAAATGTTTTAATTTAATGTGCAATAGTTTATTTTAAAAGAAAAGTTCTTATTATTTTACTGATCAATTTTTTACACTTGTTGAATTCATTTACTATATATGGAAATTTTAAAATTGCAATATACGTTTTTAAAACCTTGATGTTAAAAAAAAAAAAAAAAAAAATACCTATATGATTAAATCTTGATTTACAAAAGAAAAAAAAATAATACCAGCAAAAATATGTTATTTTTATAAAAATCTATGATGACTTAATATAATAAACTACGATATAAACTTAAATATGAAACTTTGTATCAACTTAGTTTATAACTTTCAGTAAATATATAAAACAGTTGTTGCATCCCACATGATGGCTGTGTGGTTAGGGCTCTGGCTTTGCAAGCCAAAGGCACCGAGTTCTAATCCCGGGCTAGGCATGGTTGTTCCTTGTGGCTAACCTGCAGGTACCTCCCTCATTAGCCGTTATTGTGCACAAGTATAGATTATTGAGCACACAAACCAACCTAAGTTACACTTCAAAAATAATACTCAATAATATCAAAATGGTTAACAAAAACATAAGATGGGTTTAAAGAAACATTATAAAACTTATATGTTTCGATAATATTTGCAAAAGCATAAATAGTTTTATCAATATTCAGTGTTTAATAATTAAGTAATGTTCTTTCGAATACAAATATATATTAATAAACCTATAAGCATATATTTGTACTTTTGAATTGAATGCAATGCGTATTCTAAGTATAGTTCATTCCTCAGTAAAAATGCAATTTAGGCATGTAAACAATTTTATCTACCTATATTTAATTACAATGTCATATAACTCCCTTTAATATTCAAAATCTAATAAAGTATATTTAAATTACCAAAAAAATTACCATTAAGTGAAACAGAAAACTATCAATGATTCTAATTCACATTTTTAATTTTATGTTCAACTTGTATGGTTTTAAATGAAGAGTACAGGAGAAGAAACCTGATATTAATTGCTTTGGCGCAGAAGCCGCGCTGGAAAAAAATACAACATCGGGGTTCTTCCCCTGCCTTTCAAATATTTAAATAAATAATACATACTTTTTTTATTCTGTAAAATATCTAAATTTGAATTTTACAAACATGCTGTTCCAAAATAAATAATGTGTTATAAACTTTTATCGGATACGATTTTTGGTCATGAGTCTCTGTAGAATTGTATGATGTAGTTACGATAGAACTAAACAAACAAAATCACATGCAGATTCATTATCATGTGAAACTTCTTCTACTAAGTATACAGATATACAGATCCATACTATCTATGATTCCTTTCACAATCAAATTTTTGTTAGAAAGTTATTCACAGAGAAAAGGTTTATATTGACATGCTATGAAGAGTTGTTTTTCAAGCCTCATAAAAAAATATAATCAAATATAATCCTTAGGTGTAATTATTGTTAAAAGTAGTTACCTTATATATTTTTCTATGAATATTTAAATATTTTCATGCTAATTCTTCCACTTGTTTTTAATAACTGTTCATAATTACATTTAAAATAATAATATATTTAAGGCAACAAGGCTATGCTGCTGACATATTAAATCTCTTTCCCCTTTTCTATATTAATATGTAGCTTGCTATTTTCAGTAATTAAAAATAGTGCAGTTAAATTTATAGTTCAGTAAAAAAAATTTGAATTTTTTTTTTTTTTTACCTTTAGTACTTGTATTAGAAGTAAAGTCCACAGCTTTCGGCAGGGATTTTGTTACAGGACTCACAGTGTTAAACGTCTGGCGGTGTGTCAATTTCGATGGCAAAGTTAGCACTAATAAATAAAAAATTTAAATATAATAAAATAATTAAAATAATAATAATAATTTAAAAAATAATAATAATTATAATTATAATAATTGAAATAATAATAATAATAATTGAACTAATGATAATAATAATTAAAATAATAACAATTTAAATAAAAATAATAATAATAATAGTAATAATAATTTAAATAATAATAATACTAATAATAATTTAAATAATAATAATAATAATTTAAACAATAATAATAATAATTTAAATAATAATTATAATAATAATAATAATAAATTAAATAATAATAATAATTATTATTATAATAATAATAATAAATTAAATAACAATAATAATAATAATTATTATTATAATAATAATAATAAATTAAATAACAATAATAATAATAATTTTAATACAATTTAAATAACATTTAAGAATGATAAAATGTAAGTATTTTATAATATAACCGCAGAATTTTGGAATTTAATGAAAAATCTCAATGTTTTGTATTTTTAGTTTTCCTAACTCTTTTAAAAATATAAAAAATTTAAATATCTTTTCAAAAATTAAAAGTACTTTAAATTGCTGCACCAAAAATTTAGTTAATCTCTCAAAGTAACTATAGGGGTGTGGGACATCACACAACTTTCAATTACACCATATAACATTGGTCATTGCAGTAAAATTTGACATTGTCCATTTTCTTATTTCTCTCACTTGAATAAAAAGGGCCAGTTTAGAGTTATTTTTGGCGATAATTTTTACACTAGCAAAAAAATAAAAAAATAAAAAATGGTGATTTCTGGCGATATGCTTTTCTATAATCCTTATTTATCCTTTATTATAAGTGAAACTGAGGAAAGAAGAAAAAACGATCGTTAATGATGTATGCTCAAGGATAGAGAGTTCTGTGTTGAAGGCATTCGTTTTTCAACTTTTTACGCCATTAAAGAATTTTTGCGGGAATTTAGGAGGCGGGGATGTTTAGAACACTTTAAGAGGAACCACAGCGATTTTGAACGAAATCGTTAGAGTCGCTTTTTAGAAATTACTGTAAAAAATGATTTTTTTCAATGTCAGCTACCTTACGCACTTGCGTGATTTTGATGAAAACCCCAATGGTAGGTCCCATGGCTACCAACAACCAGCACACCAAATTTGAACATCAGAGGTCCTTTTGTTTAAGAGTTATGCTGACCACATAAGCACATACACACACAGAGACATACATTTTTTCAAGATAATTTTTTTGAGATCAGGATTTTCCAAACGTGGAGAAATGCAAAAAAAAAAAAAAAAAAAAAAAAAAATCGAATTTTTTTTTTAAACCGAATACCATGCTTTCATTACCCTATGTATAACATATGGGTAATTGAAAGTAAAAATGAATGAACAAAATGTGTCAAAATATATTGAATACAATGTAAACATATTTTTTATTTTAACAAAATAAAACTGATTATTTCACATTCTACATCGTGGAAAAATTAGGGACCATCGAACATAATATTTTATTTCTAAAAATACCTTAATTATTAAGTTATATTAGCTATTAAAAATATAAACACCATTGAATGTAGCACTCGTAAAAGGTTTTGAACTATTGCAACATTGCATTAACTCATTTCACAAATAATAAAATATTTAAATACTGTGGAAAGTATATGGATATAAAATTAAATTTGAGTATCAAAACTAAATAAAATGTGTACTTACTTCCATGATTAAATCTATCTGAAATCAAAAATATTGGAAATAAGTTTAAATTTAAACTTGAGTGTTCTATATGTACACTAATATATAACTAAGAATTAAAAAAAAAAAAAAAAAAAAAATACTTACAAATAACATAGGTTTGGGGAACTGAAAAGAAGAAAAAACAGCTAAGAAACCATTTGTTTTTATTCGATACAAGTTTTCATTGAATATCCTATTTTTATCACCGAACAAAAAGAGGAAGAAAGGCCAACACCTGGTATCTTTCTGCCCGATGAAGTTGGACATATGATGGACAAGCTTTTTTTCCCATTGCTGTTTTCCGGCAGTGTGTTTTAATGCTGGCCAACTTAGGTGGGCCAGCGGTGGAATGCTAAAGTTTGTCTTAAAGTTGGCAAATAAGAGACGAATTCGTAGCGCATGAGCAGTAGATAGCAAAATTAAGAACATTCACTTCGCAATCTTACTTATCACATGGCTGACGCATTCAACATTGTAAATATCAATACATCGTGTATATACTAACTTTTAGAAATTTTTTAAATTGCTTATTTAGATGCTTTTTTTAGGAACCTTATAGTTTTATATGTGCTCATATTTGTTGTATTTATTAATGGAGTGCTGATTAGGTTCTTTTGTTATGATATTAGGTTTTCCAACTGAATCTAACTTGTAAACATACTGTTAAGTAAACAATGGCTCCAGAAATACACTACATACCATACTTAATTTGAATATTCTTTCACCAAAGAATTTTTTTCAAGCCTGGTTCGCAAATGCTATCTTGAAATAATTTTCATGCAGTGCATTTCTTTTAGTAAAATATGGGAAAAACTATTCGGTTGCATAGGCTACCTTTAGAATCCCGTGTAGGGATGTCAGTGGCTTCCAGAAGTCACAATACTTAGAGAAAGATAGGGTAGACGTAATAATAAAATAACCAATGGGATTATGCAAGATCACCGCTATTTCTGATGGTAAACTTCAGGGCCATTGAAAAACAGTAAGCAACCGTTAGGAGTTCGAGTGATTGCCTGTAACTGACCATCACTACTGGCCCAGATACAAAACGATAGGACCATTTTTTTTTTTTTTTTTTTTTTTTGAACCTTCGGTGACGGATGAGCTCACCTGATGGCTGTGTAGTTAGAGCTACAGCCTCACATGCCAAAGATACCTGTTTCGAATCCCAGGTTAGGCATGGATGTTCGTTGGGGTTCGGAATCCCCGTTAAGCTGTAGGTCTCGGCCTGATTTGCCGTCATTTTGCAAAAAAATGGGTAAATGAGCGTACAAACCAATCAAGTAAGGGATGCCACCACCGGCCCAAAAACTACTGCTGCTGGTAGTCAGACATTTCCCAGTGTTGGCTTAGTTATTTTATTTTTGTTTGGTAGATAATTTATTACATACTGGTATACTCGAACTGTAATAAATGTGATAGGATTTATATTAATGTTGTAAAAACACAATTAAAGTTACTACCTTAAAACTGTTACAGTTAATGTGATTTTTTAACAGAAATATGTGTGGAGATTCTTTTCAGATCAGCGTAATCCATTTTTATAATTTCAAAGGGGTGGATCTGAATCCTGGATCGGACATGGATGTTCGTTGTGGTTAGGAATTTATGTTTAGATGTAGGTCCGGGCCTGGTTAGCCATTATTATGCACAAGAATAAGTCTCTGAGGGTACAAACCAATCAACAATTTTCATAAAGTTTGCAGGAAACATCAAACAAGTTTTATGGATAACCTTGAGATCCTGGTCATAGACCATGAGTTTGATTTAATTTTGAGAATTGTAACTGGCTGTAGATCAAATACCACTTTGGTTATAGACGCAAACTTAAGAAAACAAAAGAAAACTGTTTTTTGAAAATTGTGAATTGAGCTGGATTTAAACTAACTGCATTATTGTAAATTATTCATAATCCTCATGTGTTTTGATAAATTTGTTTTAATCTAGTACATTTCTCAATCATGCTAATTATTTAATTTAATGTGGGCTTTTATTAATTTTCAAAATGTGTTGAATAGGGGTTGGAAGGTAGATATTTATCTCAAAATCTATTTCAAAGTTTTTAGTGAATCACAGTATTTGAAATCTTATCTGCAAAATTATGTAATTCGAGGGAAAATTGATTCATTAGAAGTACTTTCATGAAGTTTTAGACAAAAAAACACAATAAAATCATACACATATTTATCTCATTACTGTTTACTCAAAATGCTATTATTTCTTACAAACTGTACCTTTTTCTTAGAATCTACTCAATATTTTGTTTTGAAGCTTTATTTTATTTAACATATTGTACTTTTAAATTTTTTTTTTACAGATGCACATTTTATATTAGTCGACGAAAAAGTTTTCTAATATTGGGTGAGAAAAGTTTAGGCTAATGTATTAGTAGTTTTAGAAGTTTTTTTTTTTTTAAAAAGTACAAAGCCCTTTTTAAAATGAATAGAACCTTTCAATCCCTTAAAAGTATCTCTTAATATTAAGGGGAGTTAGTACCCACAAATTTATAAATAATCGATTCTGAGTTTATTATTGTTTATCAAAATTTAAATTCTTCCCTTTAAAATTATATCTCATTCATACTAATACCTCAACAAAAAGTATTTTTAATATTTTTTTTAAGTCAAAATTGGTACCTATTAGTGTAAGCAAAGTTTTCTTTAAAATACTTTTTTCTCAAAACTACATTTTTCATTATTCATGTACCTTTTTCACAGATACTGCGCAAACTATCCTCCTGAAATTTTTACTTCATATTCCTTTTATGTATCTGCATATACTGAAGTGAGATTGTGTTGTTATTTTAAAAATATTTTTTTTTCTTGGCTTCTTTTTGACAAAAAAAAAAAATTGTGATTTTTAAGATATTTGAGTGACTTTTACGAAAATTCATTTAAAACAAAGTAAATGATTCACAATCAAATGCTAACTTAAGTAGAATGACAAGTGTTTTCTAAATGTACTGAAAAAAAATGCTTCTACGTCAAATATTTTCTGCGAAAAAGGTACATGAAATATGCCAAATTAACATTACCAATATAGAGGGTACCCAACTCACCTTAATAATAAAATAATAATAAAAAAAAATAATAGTGAAAGGATGTCCAAATGTATAGATTCATCCAAAAGTATAAATTGCATGTTTGATAAATTAGGCTGTGTTCTCCATTATAAAGTAAAAAAATAGTTTTTGAAACATATGTAAGTAATGATATTTTGATATGATGTATGAAAACATTGTATGAAAAAAGTACGCATTGTTAATGTGGAAGTTTAATCAAAACATAGTGTGTACATGGTTCCCTTATAATTACAAAGTTATTAACAAACTATATTAAAACTAATTTCTGTTACAATTAGGGATAAATAAAAAAAATACTGGAAGATGTGTAAGGTTTCTAAGAGTTAAATATTCTCTTTGTATTCTAATACATAAAATAATTTGCAAAATTTTAAATACTATAAATTTACGCAAGCAATCCTAAATTACAAACAAAAACAATTTCTTAATTTAAACCATTGATCTGTATATTGTTTCATTATTGAGTGGAGTTACTTTAGTGAAAGATATAAAGCATTCAAGAATGATTTAAATGATTACAAACAGAACAATTTTAGTATGCAGTAAAATGAAAAACAAATTATATAAACCATTTAGAACTCTTTAAAAATATTAGTAATTAGAACTCTCATTTTAGTATACTGTTTTACTTCTTTTTTAAAAATAACTTGCTTTATTTGTAGAGCAATCAGTTTTTAATTGTTTATATATATATTTTTAAAATTTCATTATAAAGAAAACATGCTTATAAACAACTATTTTATGGGACAGGAATGAAAGGTTTTAGTTTAAAAAGTCTATATATTTTTATATAGGTATATAAAAAATACTAATTTAAATAATCGCAAATTGTTATTTAATTCACAAATATGCGATCAAATGACTAGCAATGTACAAATACATGATTGAATGGAAGATAATGCTTCACAATAGAATTTAATAAATCATAACTCAATGTTAAAATAAAATCGACACAACATCCACTTCCTTACCTCATTAATAATAAAATGCTTTTATAGCCCGATTATTTTATAGAAGGTAACCCACCTACCAGCATACACGCATACAAGCACGGCAACCAAGAGGAGCAACGATTGAAAAAGGCTAGGCTTCATTTTTATTAGTTGAAGCTGCTTTATCTTTCCACATGATACAAAGACTTTTGATAAACAATTCTTACCCTATTGCTGCAGTTTTCTTCTCAATTCATTAAATGTTATAGGTACTTCTGTTGCAATGTAGTACGCTGTTCAAACAAAAGGGTCTTCATAAAATAGCTTAAATTTGAGCCTTCTACCTCAAATTACTTTCTGAGATGGCTACTTTTTTTTTCCAACAACCTGTACTGGTGACCTGATTCAATAGATAAAGATAAATTGGTTGGGGTGAGCGGCATTGTGCGGTTACTTCCCTTCAAAGTGCTTAAAAAGAAGTTTATAGGTAGTTTATATCACTCAATATAAATTGAGTGATGGAGGAGTTCTGTAGAAAATCTCGTTAAATTGTATTGCGTACTGTCACAGTTAAACTTTTTCATATTGTTTATAAAATTGTCTATTGGAAATTTTTTAGAATACCACTGTCAGTATCATTGCAGTTAAAAAATGCAATTAATATTTAATGAAACTGTTTGAATTAGAAATACTACATTTTTGTCAGAAAACATTCAATGTGAAGTAATTTATATTATTCTGTATTTTTCTACAATATGATAGAAATACCAATTGTTTGCAAGTGATATTTAATGTTTTAAGTTTTACTTAAATAATTGTTGATATAATATACATGAAAGAAAATTAAATTTTTTTATATATGCTTATATTTAAATCCTTCAAAAGTACATGAGACCATATAAGATTAACAAAAACATTTAAGTATATTTAATTATATTCACTAGTTTAGTTAAAATCTATTTAAAAATATAAAAATATTTTTTTTTTCCATATTAGTAGATATTGCACGAAAATCTCTCCGATTATAGTCATGTTTAAAACGTGTATTTTTTATCAACTTTAGAGAAAGTTAATTGATGATTCAATCTGTAGTATAAAGATAAATACTACGTAATTCAAAGGTAAAATAACTTTTGAAAAATTAAAAATCACGAACTTTTCAAAGAAAGAGTGTGTGGTTTCAATAAATATTCGTGAAAAAAAATTAGAAGATTTTTCTAACAAAGAAAATAAGTTTTATAAGTGGCAATTGCATGAGGCAATGATATTTTAGTACCGTTTTGGGGGTGTTAATAACTAAGCTAAGAGTAAAGTACCATTTTCTAATAAAAAAAAATTCATATATAAAATAATGGGATTTTTCTCAATAACTAGAGAGCAAACTGAATCTTTCTACTGCAATATCAGTGAATTTTTTCCCATTTTTCCCAAAGTCCCATTTCTTTGGAAGTGCGTATATTCTGAAACTCTTTGATAACTACTGTTTGAATTTGAATGAAACATTTTATATAATTATAATAACTAGCATAGCGAGGTTCGTTACAAAATAATTTTATGTCCAAATGTTCGATCATATAATTTGTAATATTTGAGTGATTTCAAACAATAATTCAAAAATTTAAATATTTTTTTTTATATATATAAACTTAGAAATGTTTAAGAAAACAAAGAATTGGTGAATACGGCTTTCAAGGAAACCCTGAATGTGTAATAATCTGTTAAAATGAAAATGAAAGCTATACAATTTAAAGAAATGGAAAAGGTTTTAATGAATTGAGTTTTGAACGTTAGAATTATGTATCAAACTATTTCGACTTTTAATAAATTATTAGGAAAGTTTCGATGACATTGGTTGCATAAACTCTTCTTTTCAGTGGTAAGATTTCTTAAATAAACCTTTGCCTAGCTAAATTCCTCAAATATCTCATTGTGGGGCATGCAGATGTTCTTTTGAGGGAGATTGTTTACTATCGATTTGAATGATGCTATACATGAAACGTTTTATTCAACTTTGAAACATTGTTTGTGAATTTTAAATAATTTGAAGTGTTCTAGTTATATAAGAAATTTATTAGATTCCATGAAATTTTTTTTATTGAACTCAATTGTGTATAATGGATTATTTTTTCGGCGGGGGGGGGGTCTTTTTGATATAAGCCTTAACTTAAGACAAATAAATTTTTTCTATGCAATTGCTTTTAGATTTTATCATGTCTCCCAATAAATATATTAGTTTCTAATAAAACATTAAAATATAAATGTATATTAAAAAAAATGGTAATAAAGCATACTATTTCCATATTTGATACATCACCTTTTTAAGACTTTTTTAATGTTTTTAATACATTTAAACTACTTTAAATTTTTATAAATAATAATATGATTAAAATATTAATTGACAATTAATAAATACATCATAAAATTAAGATTAATTCTAATATTATTTTTTTTCTCCCGTTTTAGACAAATTACTATTAAGCATCTGATGAATAATTTATTTATTATTCTTATTTCAAATTTCTATTACAACACACTGTTAACTACTTTGAGAAGTTAAACACATCTACTAAATACGAAAATAATATATTTCAATGTTTTATTTATTTTATATAAGTTTTAAACGTTATGTTGAAACTCCACTCCTTTTACTTTACTTTAAAAGTAAAAATTTAAAGTAGCTTCAATTAGCTTCATTGCAGTCCTATCTATTCTGAAAATTCATTCTGTTTTATTTTTACCAAATCTTTTCATTATCTCTCTTATTCTGATTCAAGGAATAAAATTCAAACGAAAGAGACGAATTATTTATATTCATCGTAAAATACTTTTGAAATACATTATTCATATGCATTCAAATCCTTTCAATTATATAAGAATCGAGGCACTAACAGAAAATTCTATTTATGAGAAATTATTCATTATAAATGAATAATGAAGGATGATGCAAACAGCTTTGCTGAATGTGGATAGAAATATTGAGCACAGTTTCAGTAATCTGATTTTAACACAATGTTGACTTTCCAAAAGTTCAAATATATATCCACCATTATTTTTAATTCTAATATTTATTAGTATTGCTGACAGTTACTTATTAGTATTATTTTAAGATATATTACACTGCTTATACTTTTGAGATTTAAGGTGATCCAGCACCGCCATAGGAGACAATGTTAAATTCAACTACTTTAGGGACATCTTATTTAATAGCCGATACTTCAATCATTATGAAACTTTTATAGTATTATATTTGAATACTTTTGAGTACTTTAACAAGAGACTTGTTATTACTTTTTTGAAAACTAAAATAATTATGACATTCCAAAAATATGTTTAAAATAATTGTTAAACTTTTCAACTAATTATTTTTTTTAAGAAAAAGTATGCTACTCACCATTTATTCCTCATGCTAAAGTACTTAAATACATTAGAGAAGTATTTATAAACATTTCAAGCATTTATGACAAATAGATTTTAAATTGTGTGTCTTCAAACACGAAAAAACGGCATTTTAATAAATTAGGCTTTGATGTTAAAAAAACATGCATCAAATACTAGAAGAGTTTAAATTTTAATAAACATTAATAAAATCAAAATTAAAAGTCTGAAAAATTGTCATGTGCCGGACCCCCCTTAAATCATTATTGAACCGGTTTGAATATATTTACTAAAGAAAAAATTAATCTAATTTAAAAGCTGTAATATTTACAAAATGCAGCTTAGGTTAAAAACTATTATGCATTAATTGTAGTGCATTCTTTTCACATACAATTGAAATGGCGTCGCTACTCACTGCAAGCTCCTTAAAAGTAAAGAAAATCTCAATTTCTAAGCTTTTTAGTCGCTCGATTTTTTTTTTTTTTTTAGAACCCAATTGACTCCTAAACACCATGCCCCTTTACAGTATTATGAAAAATGATTCTGTGCTCTCAGACTTATGGAAAATGCCATTTCTAGCATTTAAGACGAATTTCATTGGTAGTTTCGTTCTGTTGATTAGCTGCTTCGAGATTTTCTGGCACAAAAACTACACAAGATATCCCGGAAAATTCTTACTGCAATGTTTGTGAGAAAGATTAATAAAAGAAGAAATGCTTTCCTGGAAGTATTTCAAGGGAAAACTGCATCTGGAGAAAGAGAAAACCATAAAAATTCAAAACAGACAGTCCGACAACAACATCAGATGATCTCTCATATTAACTGCCATGTTGACACTGTTCATCGAGTGACTGCAAAACTCTGGCAAGGCTTGGTGCTGGGATATCTTGCATGCTTGGCGAACATTATGCCACCCACCTTGAGTCCATCATTTGGAACTTTTTAATTAGCTTGGTATGTTGAACTGAATTCCTTTTAGATCTTCTCTCGTCCAATGTGTAAGATCATCAATATAACTGCGTAATTAAATTTAAATTTCGTCTTTATAATATTTGATGGATTTCGCTGAACCTGTTCTAATACATGAATTTTATATGTAAGATAAGGTCACCAGAATTTCAATGCATACTTGAGATGTAGATTAAGCAGTTCTCTCCTGTTATAAGTTGTTTTCATTCTGACATTTTGTTCGATTTAATTAAGGTAGCCTCCAATAGAGTAACAATTATACAGCCATTATACAGCCCCCTTTTTCTTGTCGTTAAGATTAAGTTTTTTTAATACATTCAATGGGGGTTGACACCTTACACTACTTCAATGGTGATTGTACGAAAGAGCAGACAGAATGTTTACTTATGTGCGTGATGGGCCTGGACTATGGAGATTACGAGGTAGGAAGGTTTACCCTGGGAATGAACTAGCCCTAGGGAATCAAGAGGGAAAGGTCTGAAACATCACTTCCGAGGAGTTGAGCGATCTTATGCCGGGATTGGAGATAAAAGATGCTACGAACCCGACTGTCCCTCCCCATGTTCAAGTGCAGTAAGCAGTAAGTGGCATTTTAATTCACTTCAACCTCAGCCAGCTAGGAAAGTTTAGATAAGATAAATTCTATACTTTTAATGATTGTTATTTGTAGTTTTGATTATTGATATTATTGATTTCAACCTCACACTTGTAGTGAGTGTTTTGAGAAAATGTGTTTGTTAATCACTTACTTAACTACTGAATAAACTTGCTTCTAAGTAAATAATTTGTGTTAATTGCGGGTTTTTAGTAATACATGACTCTAAATTTATTGCTTGAGTTTTATGCGAGTATTTTGTACACCAGACTATACGAACCATGGCATCTCCTTATAAAGTGAGAAAATAATATTACTAGATTTAAAGAAGAAAGTTATTTAGAACTAAACCTAACATCTTATTAGCTTTTGTATTTTTATTTGCTACCCCACAGTATTGCCCAAACTGCAATGTCCCAAAATAGGCACCCTTTCGCTCATGAGTATACTTATCAACATTTATTCATCTTTTTACAGATAGTAATAAAGAAGAAAAAATCTTATTTCTGTAACTTAAGTGTATAGTTGAATAATTTGAATTTTGACAATATTAAAAGACATAATCTATTTTACAGCCAAGTCTGATTGCTATTTTAAATAATCTTGAAGCAATGCGGTTATTTTCTCAAAATGTGTAACCTCCATAATCTTCAAGCCATCTACGAAGCTAATTACTTTTATCCTTTAATAAAATAAGAAAGAATAAAGTACTGCTTAAAAACTATCCTTATGGTACACAACTTGATTTCTTTTGCTCAGTGAATTTATCCTTAAATTTCACACAAGTACACATGCATTAAAATTTGGATCAGAAACACGACATTTGACTATTTGAGCTTGACAAAGAAAAATCTATAACTATATAATAAGATGTATTGTTATACCTAGTAAATATTATAAATAAACAGAAGAAGTTCCCACAGCTGCTCTCGTTAAATTGAAGAGTTGTAAAATTTACTACACATTTTTATTAAACTTAATACTTTAAACGAAACTTTATTTATAATATTTATGTAAAAATATCTTGATGGTTAAGAATAGTGATACGAATTCCAGCAAAACGTTTCATCATTCAATTTTTTTATGAAAGAATCCCGACAAATTTATGCAGTTTTATAAAATGTAAAGATACGTGCTAAGAATATTTTCAATGTGATAAAAGAACTATCCACTCAAAGCTTTTTTAAATATTTCATTCTTAAAGTAGAGTTAGTACCCTTATTTTTTTTTAACACAATGAAACTTTCAATGAAAAGTATGTAGTGGAAATTAAATCGAGACTTCCATGTTTAGAATATTTGCTAAACACATTCTCAAAGAAGTTGTTCTCGTATAAAAAGTTAGACTATGTGTTGTCATAAAATGCTTTGTGCGTTACGGAGCATATAATTGAACATTTAGTAGAGTTTTTTTTTTTTTTTTTTATCAAATCGAAGCGTTTATATTTTTTAATAAATGTACAAATAAATAATGTATACATAAAAAAGTATATAAATAAATATATTTTTCTTAATACATTTTCATTCTCCTAATTGATTTCAAAATCGTTAATAACAATTTTTTGTGTAAAACCAAATATAATTAAATAGTGAACGGATTTCTTAAACTTAAAATAATTACTCTGAAACCAAATGAAATTTGGTTACTAGTTTGTTTAAGTTTTTAACTAATTATACTTTTTATATTTATAATCTATTCCAATAATAAATTTTCACATAAGTTACTTGTATAATTAATTATATAAATTATAAATAAAGTTGCATAGATACATATTTTTATCAAATGATGATAGTTGTAATGCAAAATACACGCAAAATATTTTGCTTGCATTTTAGCAGTAAAATATTAAATAATTGATAAAGCTTCAAATCATTCGATATTTCATCATCAATAAAATAAAGTAAACTTAAAGTTGAATGACTGCCAGATTAAAAAATATATTTTCTTTTTTTTTTACTTTTTATTGGACTTTATATTCTATAATATTTATCACTCTCAAAATATCGCTTTTACATCTTTCATTTATAATAAAAACGATGCATAGAATAGTAAAAACATTAAATTACAATGTTACAGAAAAATTAATTTAGGTACTTTATGTTTGTTGTGTCTCCATTCGAACATACTTCGGAGGATCCATAACATGAACTGATGACACTGTAGTAGAAAGAAAACTTCTTGGAAACTTTGCTGCCCTTTTTGAGACGATTGCGTGAGACTTTTAGACAGGTAAATGGCTTGGAAACATCACTGTTGCTACTTACCAGTGTATATCACGCCCTGGGAATAAACTTTTCGATTTGTTCGAAGGAGCGTGATGCAGTTTTTGAAAAAGAAAAAGTGCCTTCCTTGTGAAATTATATGTTTGTGCTGGAAATCTTTGCAGCCAGAAAGCCACTTTGTCAATCATTTTTAAGAAAAGTAATATGAATTGCTTTATTGCAAACATGATTAATTAACCTTTTTTATGCATCACTAACATTCGTTTTTTCTTAAGTACATCAAAGATATTAAAGTTCTTATTCATTTTATTTCGTTATTTGAAATAAATATTAATCACACTCAATTTCGATGTTTAGGTATAAAGTGTAATAAAACTTTTTTGTAAATGGTTGGATTTATTCATCTTTAAAGCAAACTCTGCGTTCTGAAATAACTAAGCTGATTTTAAATTGAAACATTTGATTCTTTCGCGAGTCTGCGTACCTCCACGTATCCAAAGCTTCTTTAATTTTTCCTAATTAAGGTTTTTATATAGCTTAAAAGATTCTTAAAACCATATTAAGAATTAAATAAAGTATCGTTTCAAATAACTATTAAAAAAGTTATTTGATAATTTCTATGTAAAATAATCATTGAACCTATATTGAAGTAAAATAGGAGTCGGAAGAATCAACACAAAAAATATCTTCTTCATGAACTGCTTACGAACCTGATGTTATCTTACTTAAAATGATTTTGAACGAGTGCTCATATCCACAAAAATTGCTATTTTTTCTAGAGGTATTCTGTGTTTCAAAATACATTTATGCATCAATATGATATACCTACTTTGATTCAAATTTTTTATCTTGATACGTATTTTATGCTTCGAAATTCTAAATTAGCGAAATTTAAATGTTATTCTAGAATGATGTTTTTAAAATTCTTCCATGCATCCTTGAGGTCAGCAAACTATCTTGAATACAAGTTCTAACTTTCTACATCTTCTGCATAAGATTATTTGCTTTGTGATCGTACAGTAGTTTGATTAAAATGAAAGTAATGTTTGAAAAAAAAATATATATATTTTAGAGCATAGCAATCTATTTATTTACATATAATAATGCACATACTATACAAATATAGTCAACGTTGTGTGACTCTACTCATTATAATTACCAATTGATTAAAATGAAAGTAATGTTTAAAAAAAAAAAACATTTCAGAGCATAGCAATCTATTTATTTACATATAATAATACTCATACTATACAAAAATGGTTTACGTTGTGTGACTCTACTCATTATAATTATCAATTGATTAAAATCAAAGTAATATTTTAAAAAAATATTTCAGAGCATAGCAATCTATTTATTTACTTATAATAATACACATACTATACAAAAATGGTCTACTTTGTTTGGCTCTACTCATTATAATTACCAAAATAATAGCTTAAGAAGAGAATAACTTGATGAGACTATCCTCAAAACTGCAAATATTTAAGCTCGTGAAGTTGAAGTAAAATTCATTGGACATATTTAAATGCAATGGTGCAATAGAAGAGTTTAGCTGTAAGCGAAATAAGGAATGTAAATTAAGTTACATTGTAAAAATATGCATTTGGTAGTGGCTGGAATCGGGGAAACATCAGCGTAATTCAACATCAGAAATCAAGGTCTTCCAAATAAGTTAGGAAGTAGCATAAGCTAATCTGAATATATCTTCATCACCGAGTGTTCCTCAATGTGTTTGAGTTGGCACTTTTTCCAAAAAACCTCCGCCTTCATTACAGATTTGCTGCAATCTATAAAACATGTTTAGCTTTCATTTTCTACATTTTTTTTAAGACTAGAATATGCTATAGCTAGTGTAGGATAGCATTGATCCTAACCGCAAATGCATTCTTAAATTAGGGATGTAGGGTCAGGTGTTGGAAATTGGTTATAAAATTCAGCATTTAAAAGAAAACATCTTGACATAAAACGTCTATGATTATTTTTATAAAACATTTCATATATATTATATACATTTAATCAATATAGATTTAAAATATAGCATCATTTTTAATTTTAGACAAAACGCTTTTTAATACTTTTATAATTTATTATCCTTATTTTTTTATCAAAAATGGGAGGGGGTTCTGAATTAAGCGTAAATTTAAGTAAAAATATATTATACCAAGTATAATATAAAGTAAACGCATTTTGATGCTTTTTTAAAAATATGTTTAACAAAAAAATTATAACAGTATATTATTACTAGAATATTTAAATACAAATAATAATTTTCCCCTAACTATCAAATTTCGGTTCATTCAATAAATGGAAAAAACAACTGGACACCAATGTCACTCATTATCAATGTCAAGAAAAGTATAATATTTTCCCAAAATTGACTTTGCTTTACTTTATACTGAAAAACTCATTAGAATTATAAGGAGAAATTATCTTTTAACAACATTTTGTTACCTTCTCGCAATGTACTGTGCATCTAAAGCAGCATTAGCCACTACGCGCCCCGCTGGCCGCATCAGGCCCGCCGACCGCTCAGAAAGAAAAAAAAATCGAGCTTCATGGTATGGACTTTTTTTTACATAATTTAAATTTTTCCAAAATAGTATGCATTAACTATGATGAACAGACTTCTTCACAATGTTCCCAAAGAAACTATATGAAGAACCTTTTAGCAAGATAGTTTTCATCAAGAATAAATATAGGAACATATTCATTTGGACAATTTATTAAGATTGGTTGTAGCAAATACTGTAACAAATAGTGACTCTTGATATCGACAAAACAGAGTAATCTGGAAGTTCAGTTTAAATACTTATTATTAATTAAAAATATATATATATTATTTTTAATTACTAGAAAAAATAGCATTGAAAAAATAAAAAAGATGAAAAATCTACTTTGAATGGGTCACTTAGAATCCAAGTAAAAATTGCACCAATTTTGCTCAATGCTGCTCCTTTTAGAATTTCAAAAATTTCAAGAACAAAAATTTGCATATTAAAAATCAAAATATGTATTTACTAGTAGATAGTAGTTCACTTATACAATTTCAGAAATCTAGAAATGAAATATAATAAAGTAAAAGTAGTAAGTATAATTGTTACAAAGTTTATGCTTCTGAATAGTAATGTTCCTTACTGTCAGTTGTGGGAATGAATTCTTGTAATGAGTGCTTGAATTCTTGAAGAATCTTAGCTCGTACAGAAAAAAGTATCTTGCAGTATCACCACAAACTTTAGTTGCAGCTTCAGATATGAGTTTAACGCATATCTCAACTGCTTGCGTGTGATATGCAATTTTCCCAAATGTTTGTTTATGAACTAGTCCTGTTTACACTCATCTTCCAATTTTTCATCTTTTATGTGCATTGTTGTGTCTGTTGGCTCTGTTATGGTGCACTTCGACCAGTTGATTAGATCAATGTAATCAACGGCATTAAAGTTGAGTTCTGGAGATTTGAATAAGTGTATGCCTTCGGATTTCTTATTCCTGATATTCAGGATGTACCTCAATGCTGATTTCTGGTTATGGTTTCAAGAATCCATTAGCATGTTCACTTGTATGTATATATTTCTGATGGGTAAATTGCGCATTGTTCGACGTTTTTTTGTCTGTAATTTTCTTGACGTTGTGAGAAAACTGCTCAGAGAGAGCAATCATCTTTCAGATATGTTGGATACCATCCGTACACTATTTTTTTTTTTTTTTTTTTTTTTATCTGGAATCAACATTGGTGCATAAAAACCAGCATCACATACTTTATGATCATACTATACAATGCTCAACGGGTCTAGTTTTGGTAGCGATATATAGGTTATCTATGTGGTTGCCGTCACTAGCCACCGTACATGACTGTCAGCTGATTGTGCCAGGGTTTTTCCTAAGCCAAATTGGGAGGGCAATTGTCATCTTCTACAGCCAGACAGGTGTGATATTAGTATCGCTGATCACTGCTTAGATAATCGATATATTTTGCTTCTAAATTCGATAGTGTAGTACCAACTCCTGCATTGTTTTTTGGGCTTGTTAAATGTAAACCAAGAGGTAGATAGTATGAATGTGGCCCTTTTGTGCTGAGGTCGAATTCCTGAATGAGATTCCTTAGTGAGATTCCACCCCATATAATTAATTGTTCCATCGCATCCGGCTCAGGAGATCGATATATGCGCATATATGAAGATCGTTATGTTTATGATTAAATATGGGTAAGAATTACACAATTTTGTGGTAGTTCTAGCCAACCCATTAAGCAACTTTCCCGAGCTTTGCTAAGACCGATTCCAAAAAACAGTGTATTCGGCATACCCTAATAAACATAATGCTCTTTCTTTATAAATAGCAAATTGGGGTAAGCATACACAGGTTGCAAACTATATCCCCATTTATTTTATATTCCCCGTATTACCTCAAAAGAAACTCATAAATAATAAAAACTTTACATTTATATTCAGCTTTTTTTATTTAGCTCTGTTTTTCTACATATTATCAGATAATCTTTAACAAAATATAAGGATTTCAACTATTTAAAAAGGAAAATATAAGAAAGTTTTTTAACAACACATGTTGATAGCCCCCATTTTGTGTGCATAAACAAATAATCTTGAGCACATTAATAATGTTTCTAGATGACAAGACCAAATTTTCAGACATCTAGGCCTCAAAAAATATGTGGTAGGTATGAGGACAAACTACTGTTGTGGTCATACTGATGTTTATCGAATATGTACTACATATAAGTGTGAATATTGACCATATTTAGTGATAATCATGTAAAACTACATTTTGAACAAATTTGATTAAGTCATCATATAATAATACATTATTTATTACTTTTAACTTACACTTTCAACTAAGAAAGCAGTGATTATCATCCTCAGTATTTAATCTTGACATCCAGAGTACCGACTATACATTCAAAGGGTAGTAAAATTCATCATCTTAGAAAACGTTTTGGGCCATCTTCTGACAAAAATCATGACAGCATGTCACGAATATTTTCATACCTTCCTTGACTGATTTCGTAGTGGTGATGTTGAGAACTGAAATGTTGTCAAGTTGGATTTATGGCATGTGTTGTTACATTTTAGTGCCTTTTATGCTTCCAGAAACGTTTCTAAATAAAATAATTGTAAACATAACTCAGAGTAGCATTTATAAATGTTGTACGTAGTTCAACCCACTGAGGTACTATAGTTTTAATATCAATCAAAATATATAAGTTTTCAGTTTTAAGATAGATAGATTTTTGTTTATAGAAAAAATATCCTTTGAATTTTTGGATATGAAACTCCATGCTTTAAATCTTGCAAAATACGCATATTTCAAGTCTTTTCTCGGTCATAAGCACATCCGAAATAAGGTTGTCTAATAACTACCTCATTTGAATCTATAGGGTTAGGTAAACTAATAACGTTGGTTTTCATATAGGAACGTAAGATCTGAAAATTTTATCTGTGACAAACATTACAAAATTGGGATCTCCTAAAAATAATCCTCACTACCCCCTTCACAGAAACAAAGATTCATTTTGACTTTCTGCGTCTTTTAGAAGATGCAGATCATCCATCATTTAACAATGTTTTTTTAATCGTGTTATTGAAAACGAACTTTTTGAACAGAACATAAGTTTTTTATATTTAAGAATTTAAAGTTTAATTCAAATGTGTGTTAAATTGAAAGACTCTTCTTCTTCTTTTTTTTTTTTTTTTTTTCTTTTTAATTGCAAATTACCATGAACCTAAAGTTGTGTTTATAATGAATTAGAAAAACACCAAATTTCAGAATTCTCGGATTGTATCATGAAGATCCACTATTGAACGAAAATGTAATAAAATTAAAAAGTTTGAGTGTTTTGTGAAATAATTGTGTCTGTTTTAGTATCCAATAACGAAAAAAAAGTTGAATTCAATGTTATTTCAGAGATGTTCAAAATTTTAATATTATCAGAAAATACCTGAAGAGCCCACTACAGCGAAAAGAGAAGCACAAACATCCCTGAGATAGAACTACAAGCAAGATTTATTTCCCTGGGAACATTGATCTGTGGTAATATTCTGACTTGTATTTATTTTGCAGATTGCAGTCGTTTACGTCACTGTTTCTGTCCTGAGTTAATACAAATCTGTATTTTGAAAGTTACCAGATAGTTTAGAAACCTCAAGAAGTTGTGCTTATAATTCCATCTCAAGAGGCTCCTTCAACACTTCATTTGTAACTCCTGAAATAAGTGGTGGTGCAGTAGCATGAATATAGAGGCTGTGTCATTCTTTCAAACCAATGTAGTTCAGTACCTTGAACAATTTTGGAACCTTGAAATTTCATATCATGTATATCTTATATTTCTCAGGCTATCAAAACTCAGCTAACTTCCTACTCCTTGATGTGTTTTCACTTGTCTGATAACATAGTCAAAATAATAATTTCAGGGTCAGCGAAGACCCCGTTTCATTAATTACTAGGATCTATCAGCCACAGAAATTAATTCTTAAGATATATCCATAGCTAAATCATGAATTATTAAGGGATGCCCCATTCGTGCATGATAGAGATGACTGTCGTATATCAAGTTGGGGAGCAGACCTTGCGAAATATAGGATTTTAATATGATATTCCATGAAGGATTTGATTCCACAAAGTATAAGAGCAACATACAATTAGCTGCTGTTAACTGCCGTGAGTATAACAACTTTTCATGTTTCTTCCAGTTAAAATTTCAAAACATTGACCTGTAATAACAGCCAGACTTATTTGAAAGAGAAAATTCTGATCTAACCTTTGGAAGAAACCTTGGTTTTCTCTAATTCTATAAGAACAAACAAAACAACAGCTAGTTTTTCACATTTTTTTTTTTTTTAACCGTACCAGAAAAACCTTCTGGTCCAACCCAACAGCAAGTTTATTTCGATGTTTTATGATATACCTCATTAGTGGCTCATTCCCGTGGAACAGGTCCATTCACCATTGTAATGGCTTCCGAAGTTGTTGTTTTTCCATCAGCTTGATGACACCACCTTTACGCCCGGTGTTGCGTACCGTTATCATCGGATATTATACCCCCTTTCTTCAATATAGCTGAAGCAATCAATATCAATGACCTATCGAACGAAACTTACAGATTGCAGATCTTGGAGAAAAAAAAAATGGCAAGATAACTCACTCTTGCAAAGTACTGTTTTTCTTCTATAGCAAAGTTAAAATAATTAAAAATTTAGATACTCACTCTCAATTTCTTCTTCATCAAAACTTTCAACCGAATGCTCATCATTGTTTTTTTATTTTTTTAAGAAAATTTGCTTCTAAAGATTTCTTTTCATTTTTCCTCATAGTTGTAATAATTTAATCTTATTAATACACTTATCGAATTCGCATTTACAGGCAGCAGTATCACACAACTTTTTACCCATTCAGTTTAAGAACTGTTAACGTTTTGCATGACACTCTCTCTTTCTCTCTCAGTTTTCAATGGCTGCTAAACCAATCCTTAATGTGTTGGTATTTATTGCGAAACGAAGTTAATAATTTGAATATTTCTTTCTCTACAGACACAATTTGAATGGATGAACTATTCTAAATTACCTATTATCTATGTGCAATAATTTCGGAAATTTCACTGATAGTATGTACTTTTGAATTTGTAATCAGTTTTAAGTCAACATGTACAAGCAAATAAAATTGTATAACTTATTTGTATGTCGGTAACATACTATTATACAATTACTTGCTTTTTGAAAACCCACCGTAAATACGTTGCGCAGATATTTTTTTATAATATTAATACTTTTATGATCCTTATATATAACATTTAACTCAAAGTATTTTCCCTATTAGATATTAGAAGAGATATTTACTTATGAGTACAAAATAACATACAAGTATTAAAATTTCTTAATTTTGTGACATTTTAAAATGAAAGTTATATATTTCTTTAAGATAATTTTCAGCAATTCAGTATTTTTTTTACTTAATATAAACAACTTTAGGTCGCTATGAGATTAAAAGAAAAAGTTTTTTCTCTGAACTCTTATACTCATCTATAACAAATAAATTCAAAATTATACTTTTTAAACGAACGATAGAAATCTCTTATACATATCTTCAAACTTCAATACTTTGTGTTTTGCACTCTCCTATTTATTAACATTTATTTTCTGCCCAAGTTAATTTTACTAACAGCATATTTATTGTTACCTTATACTTGTTATTCCCATTTGATTTCCTTCATTACCAGTTATTTTAATTGGATTTAGCTGATCTACTGTTGAGTTCATCTTATTCCTCTTTCTTCGCGTTATTCAACCTAAAAAAATCGTTTCATTGACAAGCATGATTTAAACTTAGAAGTACTTAAATCGTACCATCGACAATTTAATACAATACATGCTAACAATTTAATACTCCTTCATCATCAACTTATTCAAACTACTATAGATTAAATCATTTAAAGCTGCTAACAAATCCTTTGCATGATTATTATCGTATTCTCGTTTGTTACACAGAACTCCCATTTAATGAAACAGTGAGGGGATTGCATTGTTATCAACATTTTAAGTTAACTTCATGTTGACCTATTTTCATATCCGATAGCTGGATCAAATATATACTGTTGAGCTAGTCCATTAATTCCTTTCCCGGGGCATCTAAAAGTCCCTTAGGCCAACATCTTTATCGCAGCAATGATGATTGAATCCGTGATAATAGCGAAATCTTAACTGTCTTTCAGGAGTGACATAAGGAAATGATACCAGACTGATGAAGGATCAATAAATAGATCGCATTCAAGCTTTAGTTTATAAGTCATTGTAAATTACTGTATGCATTTTAAATTAAGTATCTTACTGTTTTGTGTTTTAGAAGTTCATTACAAAGAGTAAATATAATTAGACATCGAAATACTTTTTTTAAACATTTATTTACCAATATGTATTAAGGAAACTCATTTGTTTTCTGTGATACTCAATATAATAAGATAAAATCAGAATTATATATGCTGAATGAAACAATACTTCGAATAAAGAGCCAAAGAAAGTTAGTAAACTCAGTTTTGTTAAATGGACAAAAGAATTATCCATGCTTAATTTAATTCTATAGGCGATATTACTAACAATGTTCTTATTACAAAAATGCAAAAAATATGTTCTTTTATTTTGAAATTATCCAACTAACTCAAAACATGATAAATCGAAAACTTTTTTTGCTCTCACTGTACTATTACATCAACAATTTTTAAAATTTTCATTATTTTAAACATATCAAAAGAAAAGGATTCTTAAACTTTGCTTGCAATTTGCAAAATTACTCAGAAAAATCACATCTATATCTGAGTGTTGGAAATATTCCAAATATTTGAGAAACAATACATACAAAACTTAAGTTATTTTCAAAACTTAAAAAAGCGATTAAAATAATGCATCATAAACTTTAAATTTTAAAGATTCCAATTAACAATAAACCGATACATCTAACAGTGTGATTCTAAAATGCTAGCTAACAAAAACTGCGTCTAATACTTTATTGTCTACGCGATTCAAATCAATGAAGAAAAATAGTTGCTCGTTGATTTTTTTTTAATTTTTTTTTTTTTTTTTTTTTTTTTTTGCAAGATTAATAGCCAATGCTTGGCAAAATGCCGTTTATTGAGCAAGATTTTTAATGCAATATTGTTTGATGTAAATTGATATTTCTAACGGAAAGCAAAAGTAGAAAATGCTTTATTCTCTACACGATATGAGGTTATTTATAAAATAAATTTCATAGGTTTAGAACTAATATGTATTTCATTTTAAATAGCTATACGCATAGATTAAAAAGTTTCTTTTAAATCATAAAATAATCTATTATTGTATACTAATTATGGTTTTATTATTATTAATAATAATTTCATACAATGATGCACATTTTAAAAAGCTATTCGAATCGCAAAACAAAGAAAATACATAATTTGTATCAATATTTTTTAATTATTTGCCACACAATTAATGTAATTATTTGTCTACTATAATGAATATATAACAACATTTTTACCTTTCTTAGCAGTCATCTGTCATGAATTTTAACAATAAAGTAGCAACAAACTAAGTAAATTTACTTAGGGTTATTTATTTATACATTATTATATTAAGTGAAATCCAACAGACACTTTTCTTCTGCTGGATTTAAAACTGAAATTATTTTGATTTGCAAAGATCTTAAACTCAACATCCAATGAGCAAACGAAGTACCATTTCCAAATCCTAAGCTTAATACGGGTTTTGATTGTAATCTCACATAAGCACTTTCTATAGAAAGTATCGCGTCAACGATTCTATTCAGGATCTATTCCAACTAAAGCTCTAAAATCAGCAATGGAATGTTTTTGTTGTCGATTGTTTAGGATTTAACCAAATCTTCTTACGAAGCAATACCATCAAGAAACTCATTATGAAAGTCGTGAGCAGTCACATTAAATTCTACGTCAACAGTATACACCACGGAAAAGCTAAAGCTTACTGTAAAGTTAGCTCAAGTGTTAAATTTAGATTTATTTTTAAAGACCATTCAGGAAAAGAAAGATTGGTTATTTCCTGGGAGTTTACGGCAATATTTTAAATTGTACTTAATTTATCTCCGATGACCAATTTGCAATGCGTTATAATTTTTAGAAATGGCTTGTAGATTTATGGAAATAAGACAAATAAATTGCTTTTTCCGATTTAACAACTTTTAAAAACTTTTAAAGCAACAATTTTGAGATGTAGGTTACTTTTCATCTTATACATGAACAATAATTTCAGAATACCATGTAAATAGTAAAAAATAATCAGTTTATTAGACGGATTTTTTGCTTTGAAATTCAAGGGCTATTTATTTAGTGAATTAAATTAAATTTACCAAAAATGCAACCTTACTAATTATAAACCTTTGATACAGTATTGTTTTAAGGTTTATTATGCAATTCGAACTAAATATATTTTTTCAATCAACTAAGTTTTTGAATCCATACATTAATTCCTAAAGTTTATACGATAAAATTATTTTGAGGAATCGAAGTTAAAAATACACCAATTTGTGAATTATCTTTAAATTATGTTTAAGTTGTCGTATTAAATTATGCTTAAATTGTCGTTCGTAAATGCTTAGGTAGAAACATTTTTTCATCTGACTAAGAATCATTTTGAATATCACTTATAAAACATCAATGGAATTAAAGTAATGTTTCTATTCATATTGCAATATATTTTGAAAACTAGAAATTAATTTTACAAATTTTAAAAGTTTCCATTATACTATTGTTTGTTTTATGTATTCTACAAAATGTAAAAAAATATGTTTTGCCTTGGAACTGTTAAACATATTCTAAACAAACATAAAATTGTAACAATAGTATTTAGTTTATAGTAAAAAAAAGCATAATAATACCATTTTAAAATAAAACGTTTGTTATATTGAAAAACTCTTACCATAATTATATTTTTTGCTGTTTACTTTCCTTCTATATTTTACGAAACATACAATTTAAACTCACAAACTTTTAGTAGTACATTACTCGTCCATTTACGCTTTTATTCCATTTGTATTTTCTTATTATTTACGAAAAATCTAATTGTATGTTTTCCTTTCCCACATTACCATGATTTTTAAAAATGCGGGCTGTCAAACAAATGTTGTTAATGGTTCTCTGATTGATGGAGTTTACTTAACCACAAAGTACAGTTGGGAAAAAATTAACAATTCCAAGTTTGTATTTATAAAATTTAATTGCACTTTAACTCTCAGATAATGACAGAATATTCCAATGCACAAGAAATGAACTCTTAGTTAATGATCTAAAAAAAGTTTTCTCTTCTGACTATGAATCACACTTAAATCAGACTTATTTTTCTTATGAACACTTGTCCTATGGTATCCGAAGTGGGAATTGTTTGATATATACTACGATTTAACAACAACAGAAAAAGGCAGAATGGGAAAAGAAAACTTTACTATCGGATTTTTTTTTTCTTCTTATTTGTACATGAAACTTTTCTGAAATTTTCCCTTTAAGTGTGTATTTGTTTTTTACTTCTAAATCTCAAAGACAAGTCAAACATTATTTTCTATTGTTGTGTTGTTTTACTGATTGCTTCAAACTGAACTTACAAGATTTAATTTTACAGAAACTTAGGGGCGGTTTCTTGCACGATCTTTTGAGTTTAAATTTTTTTTAAAATTAATTACTAGTTGAAGGTTTACTTTTGATTAAACTTTTTTTTTTTTTTTTTAATCTTTTTTAACTTATTCTTTTATATCAAATTAAATTGAGCTTTGTGATATTTTTTTAAAGTATTTCATTTGTTTTTAATATTTGAATAGAATTAATAATTAATTACATAAGAATCATATTGCATGTAAGACAAGATATATCTTTTTTATTTTCCTATTTTCAATTTAATTAATACTTCGTATGCTAAAAATGCTAACTTTAATTAAATGCAAACAGTGTTTGAAATTAAACTATAATTTGTATTTCTTTCAAATAAAGATTTCTAGATGCAGCATTCATTTCAATTACTTGCGTCATTCAGAAAAAGATGTTGATGCTTTCTTAAAAAATGCACATTATTCTAGGTATTGTACATAAAAAATATAAAAATGATGGCTCTACCTCCGGTTCTAAGAGACGTAGAATATTTCAGTTTGCACAAAAGTTATTTTTTACAATTTCTTATGTCGATTACAAAATTGTCATCTTAGGGGACTGTTTACTAAGTAAAAGGAGCTTTAACTTTGAAAATTTCAATACGAGCCCCTATGATTTTTTGCCCTTTTGTTCGATTTAGAATACATCACTTAAACCTGAGTACTAAATTTCAGTTCAGAAATTTCACTATGCTACTTTAGAAAATTTTTCATTACTCAAATAATGCTACGAGTTATGCTGTTCACAGACACACATACACGCAGATATATATTCCAGGCGCTTTTTTTTTAACTTGGCATGTTTCAAAGATAGAAATTAAAAAAAAAAAAAAATATATATATATATATATATATATATATATATATATATATATATATATATATATATATATATATATATATATATATATATATATATATATATATATATATATATATATATATATATATATATATATATATATATATATATATATATATATATATATATATATATATATATATATTGTTTGATTGAATGCAATACTTTCATACCCTATTATGTATATAAGGTAATTGAAAGTAGAATTCATGTTTACAATAAAGTTTCTTTAGTACAATTTTAAACAATACATCAATCTTAAAATGATGAAACTACACTAGAAGCTGCATTCAAAAAATTCATTTAGATATTGCTTCTACTATACTCATTTGGATACTGATAATTGAGCACGTGTATTTAAACGAAGAAAATTAAAATGTAATATTCCTATACATTTTTAGGTACTAAAAAGAAAATGTAAATATGGAAATATGGAAAGATAAATCTAATTCTAAGTAAAAAATATATAATTGAATTCTAGATTAATCTTCAAAACCTACATAGTCGAAGATTACTTCCTAGATCTTTGCTTTTACAATAATGCAATATGTTTTAATGAATTGTATATGACTCGTGAGGAATGTGTGGATAATTCGTAATTTTTTTCGTTATCATTCCACAATAAGATAATTATAACCATGCGGATGCTTAGTAAAATAGTTTTCGGCTTTCATGATAAAATCTAGTACGTGTATTTCTTTTAAATGTGTAAACTTACATAAGGAAATTTCCGCTGATGAAATAATTTAAGTAGCTCCTTCTTAGAAATAAATTAATTATAGCGAAAATTAAATATTTGACTTTTCCAAAAAGTTTAAGAATGTTAATTATTTACCTGTCGTAGGGATGTGAAATACTTTAAAATTATTCAATTAATATTTATTAGTTTTTCATTGGTTCGTTTTTGTATTTAGTTGTGTTTGGCCTGAGTTTCCTAAGCTTCTTCTAATACACTATAACAAATAGAGGTGAAAGAGGGAAAACTTTATAATGCCAGCCCTTTTTTTAATCCTAGTAAATTGGATTTCTAATTACTATATCACTTTACAACTTTATCGTCCAAGTTCTATCTAAAGTTGCGTTTTTTTATCTCTATTCGTATTGGTTAGAAATATTATCATTTGATTGTTTATGTTTTGTATAGAGGTACTGTTATACCGATATCACCAAATTGTATCTTAGAACACTGCAAATAATTAACATGATATTGATATTTATTGAGCTGCTAGAAAAATATTCTGTTTGATTTATCCAATTCAGTAAATTTATGAACACGCAAGGTTTATTTTACTTTGAAAATTTGTGTAAAAAGTGAGTAAAAAGTAAGACACAATAATTTCTATGATTTCAATAAATTAAGTTTGCTGAAAGACATTTCTTACAAACATAAGATTTGTCACTTAGTATCAAAACCATCAAGGTGCAAAGAATGACATTTTGTAGGTTAAAAATAATGTCAAGTAATAAATAAAAAAAAAGAGTCTTGGAGACTCTGTTGGTGAATATCGGTATTTAAACTAATGCCACAAAATTACAACTTTTTTAGCTAGTGAATATTTAAAAGTAATAAATCTCACAATTTGGTGTTATTTAAACATACATGAACGACTCACTAGTTTTGTAACCTAACTATATAGTATTTTGAGAAAATATAGATTTTAATTAGCATTTCAAATAAATGCAATGTAATGGACCAATATTTTAAAAGTTTTTTTTTATCTACATTTAAACATTAAATTTTTAGAAATTTTATAAAAGAAACAAGTTTTTAACTTTAAATTTTTTATTTGTAAATTAAAGTCAATCATATTATCACGATAAAAAGCCCCACTTTGTAATCTAACCTTTCTAATGATACGCTCATAAAAACTCTGAACAAGAGTTTCATATACAAAAAAGTAAGATTTTTGCGTGTTGTCGGTTTTGTAACAATGTGATTCACTGATTTCAAATTCCTAAAAAACTATTTTATGTAATCTAGTCTTTTTAAAATACTTTGCTTCTCTAATTCGAAGATGTTAGCGCCGACCAAACGGTATAGTGGTTAGCGTGCTGGCTTCTAGACCGCGAGGTTGCGGGTTCGAGTCCCGTGTTGGCATGGGTGTTTGTAAATGTATGTTGGTTTGTTAAATGACGAAATGTTTCGGCGCATTATAGCCCTCGTGTTGCTGACGGCGCCAGATAATCTGAATACAACCAACCAACCAATCGAAGATGTTAGATGTTCTGCGTTAAGATGATTGAAGCGGAAGAATAATTACCCAATATTAAAATTTTTATTTTTATCGAAATAAGGCTCTTAAGAAATACATTCTACAATTAAGAAATATATAAAATTTAAGCAACTACATGAAATTGTATTTTTACAAACTCAGATCACTGATGAATTTTTGTTTTAAAACTCACAAGAATTTGGATTTAGAAATCTGTAAGTGCTACTTAAGAGAACTTTCACAACTCAAATAATATCACGTCATTAGTTTGAAATTACATATTTATCTCAAAGTGCTTGAGACTGCAATTTAAATTAGGTAAAATTGTTATTTTTACAAGATGGCAGTGTATTGAGAAGTTACGGAGAATAAACCGAGGTGTTGTCAGTGCGAGAAAACATTTTATTCTGAACAAGAACATATGAAAGGAGCGGAAATATATAAACACGAATAGTTATCAAGTTCTGCATCAATTTCTAATTCGTAGTTCTAACAGTTCAAATCGTAACATTCCTTCCCATCAACGTTGAGGATTCCGCAAGTTGTAGGAGTGTCTAGGTGGCTCAGGTGCAAGATCCGGACGATAATTGTTGGATCCTCCATATTCCTGACCAGAACCATGCTCTGCAGCTACTTCAGGTGAAAGCATGGATGTTGACGCAGATGGCGTTGCAGACACGAATGTTGGCACGATCGGTGAAGGAAATGACATTTCCTCTCGCGGTGGGAAGTATCTGATCTAGAGGACTTGCAAAAGTTTGTTCCTTATCCGGTACGGTAGGATTTTCCAAAGTCGTTTTAAATGGTGGTTCTGCATTTCTTAATAGCATCTGATCCACATGGTATCGCTTGATTTGGCCATCTTCAGTACGAGCTGGATAAGACACAGGTCCTGTGGCTTTTATCACCGAGGCTGGAATCCAACGTGGCGCTGGATTGTAGTTTCTCAGCAATACGGAGTCATACACTTGAAACTGTCGTAAGCCACGATCTTCACAACCCTGGCGGTAGACAATCTCTTGCTTAACTCTCCCTTCTTATGTGAGATTCAGATGGAGATGGAGACTACCCAATATCGTGCGAAGCCTCCTCCCAATCAAAAGTACTGCAGTGCTGTTGCAGAAGAAAATTCTCCAAACTTTCCTTCAGTCTCCTTGAATGATATGCCACAGGGAGTCCTAAACTGCTTGTACAGTTCTTTCAGTTTAGACATTGGCGATTGGGCGTCTGAGAGCGATCAAAACTTGGCGTGTATTTTTCGTTCCAGAAAGGAATTGAACTCAGTAGAAGTGAACTGCGGACCATTATCTGAGACGACTGCTTCAGGAAGACCGTGCGAAGCGAAGATTTCTCGAAGAACATCAATAGTCGCATTAGCTGTAGTAAAGGCATTCGCTTGACTTCAATCAATTTAGAAAAGGAATGTACGAGTATGAAGAAGTCTTGGCTTCGGAATGGACCCGCAAAATCGAAGTGAAGATGGGAGCATGGTCGACTAGTGATTTGCCAACGATGAACAGAGGCGCGTGGAAGTGAATGTCGAGCTGAATCGAAGTTTTTGCAGTCCTTGACGAAGGAATCGATGTCAAGGTCCATCCCTGATCACCATTCGTACAATCTGGTAAGCATCTTCATTCTTTCAATTCCAGGGTGACCAAGGTGTAATGCTTTCAGAACACGGGGAACCTTCCCGATGCTGGAATTATTACTCTGTTACCCCAAAGTAAACAGTTCCTGTGAACTGATAGATCATTCCTTTTACAAAAATAAGTTTGAAATTCTGAATTTGTTTGTTTGATAGGCTAATCCCAGAAAACAAAATTCAGGATTCTAGAGAGTGTTTGATCATGCAGTGTATTTTTGCAATTTCTGCAGTATACAGTGGCGGGTTCTCCAGTTCTCCAGACGGAACCTCACAATCCTAAACTTGTATAGGTAGCTTACTTAACACGTCTGCATTAAGAATCTTTTCGCCTGGTTTATGAACACGAGAATAATCGTTCGCGTTTAGAATTAAACACCACCTCAGCATCATAGGAGACATTATCTCTTTAGCAGGTTTATTATTATTGAAAATTCCCAAAAGCGGTTGGTGGTCAGTGATAATGGTGAATTTATAACCGAAAAGAAAATGATGGAATTTCTTTACTCCGAAAACGATTCCTAATGTTTCCTTGTCTATCTGCGCGTAGTTGCGTTCAGGCAGACGTTAGGGTACTAGACGCGAAAGCAATTGGTGCTTCTTTTCCATCAGGAAGGATATGACTTCAAACGGCACCCAATCGGAAAGGCGATGCGTCGCTTCAAGCACTATGGGTAGCTTTTCGTCAAAGGGGACCTAAACGCTATCTGAACTGAACAGATTTTTTAGTGTTTTAAAAACCTCGCCATGCTTTTTAGTCCATTTCCTCTCAGAATGTTGATCAAGCAATCTATGTAGGACTTCTGATACTGTAGAATTGCCCTTCAAAAATCCATTGTAAAAATTTAATAACCGCAAAAATGCTTGGAGCTGCGTTTTGTTCTCGGCCACAGAGAACTCCTGAATTGTAATTACTTTTGACTTAGATGGGTGGACTTTTTCTTATCTATCCGTACCCCAAGAAGTCAACTTCTCGAACTCCATAAAGACAATTGTCTCTATTGGCTTTTAACCCATACTCTTTCAATATATCCAAAAAAAATTCTAATCTTGAAGCTAGCTCTTCTTCAATTGATTTTGCCATAACTAACACATCGTCAAATTAAGTAACTACCCCTTCCAGATTCTGAAAAAGTTCTCGATCATATTTTGGAAAATCCCAGGAGCAACGTTCATACCAAAGTGAAGATGTTTTACTTTGAACGCACCTTAATGGGTAATAATCGTTTAAGCCTCAGTCGATTTTTCGTCAGTTGGAAGTTGAAGGTAAGCCTGTGCTAAATCCAATTTAGAGTACAATTCCACTCCTTTTAAGTTTGAAATCAAATGGTTCACACAGCAGGAACGAGGTAAAGGTGGTTAAAAATATCCCTATTTAACGTAACCTTATAATCTCCACATAGCCTTAGTTCCCCCGACGGTTTGATCACAGGGACCACACACGTTGTCCACTTAGGATCTGTAATTGGTTCTATCACCCCTTCCCTAAGCAGCTTATGTAAGGCATTTTCAATTTTAGGTTTTATACCAAGGGAAACGTTTCTTGATTTTAATCGAATTGGAGAAAATTCTAAATTCAAAGGAAAATAGATAGGTTTACATAAATAAGAACCCACCCAAGTAGTAGCATGACGTGATAAATGAGGTCATCTGAAGGCATAAAATCACGTCATAAAATTGGTCCCTATGTCCATTTTAGAAACGACATCTGGACGTCAATAACAACGTGTAAAATTACGTGATTCAATGACGCCCAAATCACTATGCCGCTGTTAAGATGACGCTTTTAATGCCCTAATATTGACGTCACCCAAATGGTCACCTGAACGGCATTTAATGACGCTTTTTTGTTTTGTTTATTATATAGGTTTATTATATATATATGTTTTTATAATTTGGCATTATAGGGTGATTATTTCACTTTATTTTTCTTATTTCCGTTCTACAAGACTCCCATTTAATTCAACCTTAACTCTTTTCATTTTAAATCATAAGCTAAATTGCAGAATTCATTTCAAAAGATTAGTTTTAAAAATAAAATCAATTTGTAATTTTTAACAAGGATATGCATTTTTTTATAGATATATTTTAACTAAACAGATTGAAATAAAAGTAATAAAACCACAAATTGTACAGTTAAGATTATTTTATTAAAATTCATTAGGTAACAAGTTATTTCAATATAACAACACTCAAAGTTTACAAGAAAACAAACATTAAATCATAAGTTAAATTGCAGAATTCACATCAAAGAACTAGTTTGAAAAATAAAGCCAATTTGTAATTTTTAACAAGGATATGCATTTTTTTATAGATATATTTTAACTAAACAGATTGAAATAAAAGTAATAAAACCACACATTATACAGTTAAGATTATTTTATTAAAATTCATTAGGTAACAAGTTATTTCAATATAACAACACTCAAAGTTTACAAGAAAACAAACATTAAATCATAAGTTAAATTGCAGAATTCACATCAAAGAACTAGTTTGAAAAATAAAGCCAATTTGTAATTTTAAACAAGGATTTGCATTTTTTAAGATATATATTTACTAAACAGACTTAAATAAAAGTAGTAAAACAACAAATTGTATAGCTAAGAGTATTTTATTAAAATTCATCAAGTAACAATTTATTCCAGTATAGCAGCACTCAAAGTACGCAAGAAAATACACATCAATACACTACACAAAATTTATAATTAGTTCAATTACAACATATAATTAGTTCAAATACAACATTATATGCTCAGTAGAGCTTTAAATAATTTTGCATTGAAGATAAGAGATGTTTTTAACATTAGCTTTTTTACAATATAGCTAGCAGTGTGGCTCCCTGCTGATGGAGACCCGTTGAAAGACATAGAAGTTTACATTTAAGAAAAAGTGGAACAGACATTGTATAAGGCATTTGGTGATTTTTTTCATTTAACGATAAGAAAAATAGCAAAAAATCAAAAACAGGGTAACTAAAAGAAAATTAAATCATTAATAATCATAAAATTAAGTCAAAATATAAATTATTAAGGGTATTCTTCCATTAGGCAGTTACCAGTTGGCGCCAAACCTATACATTAACCCGTTTTTACTGACGCATAAATGTATCGCCAATTCTAAATATATTTAGTATAAATTATATAAAGGTTGTTAGTTTGGATTAGTTAGGTCTGCGATTGAGCGGTTTTTATCTGGTACCCAGCTAACAGAACAATATCAAATTAAGTTAAATAAATAATAAAATTAAAATAAAACATTGTAAATAAAACACGTTGTGAAAAATAGCATTTAGCTGTACAATTGCAGAACTAAACCCCTTCAAATCATTTATAATTTCTATAACAAACTGTTATAGGGTTATAATAGCATAGGCTTGGGGATATGTTGTTTGCACATTTAATAGTGAATGAACTTAAGGTTTGGTGAGTAATCGTACCCAGCTAACGGAAGAGTACCGATTTTACAAATTCAGATCAGAAAATGTTTACAGAGAAATAACTTTATTATAGAGTAGATAATTACAAGGCGTCCATAAAAAAATGATGAATACAACAAACATTTCACACAAACTACTTGTTGACATAGAGTTTCTGGAGTCATTATCCCGAAACACAACGTTGAATTGATTGAACTACATTGCATAATAAATGTATGCATTCATATTAAATTATCTTTTATTTATTCTGATTAACACAATTTTGGCAACTTCTTTCACTTACAGCGTTACAGTCAGTGATAAGCATAATTCTTATAGTAATTTTCAAAATGTATATTTTTGTTTTTTGATGACAGTCATTTTGTGTTTTACGCTTACTGATGATATGATTTTGTAAACACGGAACTAATTGACGATGAAACAAAAGCAAACACTCGAAATAGCTATTGAGGAAAGGCAAAAACCCATAGTTGGAAGTTCCTTCAAGATATTTCTGTGTACACATTCTTTAATAATCTTACAAAAAGCACTGTTCAAGATAAAAATGGCTATTTATAAAAATACTTTTTTCTGTGAATTTGGTACCAAAAACACAAGTACCATCTTTCACAAGGAAATTGTGTGCTTGAATTACAGAACTAAATTGATTATGAGCTGCATCCCTCTTTTTATTTAATAAAAAGAAAATTTTAATGATTACATTATTACAAACTTTTAAAAAGCTATTTTTTACCATACACCAACAAGATAAGTACTTTTTCACTTTCAGTTTTTTCATTCTTATAGGTTATTGACAAATTTTAAGATCATTGCTGAACAAGAAAAACTAAGGTGTATTCTTCGACTTCTAACAGCAGCGGAGGCCTAGTAACCTTCTAAAAAACTACACTCTTTTTAAAAACTAAGTTTCTTCTGCTCCATTACATTAACGTTTAGTGTTTTTCTAAAAACATCAATAATTAACTTTTTTAATAATACATATCAAAACAGCATTAAAAAAACCACATTCTATGAAAAAAAAATTATGATAATATTTTGAAATTACATTGTATTCTTTGAAGTTGATTATTCCAACCGAAAAATATCCATTATTGAAAGTCTGAACTTGAATATAACACACGATCAGAAACGAATATAATTTAGCATCAGAATGGCTGATCATCATACAACATACAGCTTACTAAGCATCAGTACTAATTCGTTAATAGAATACCAGATAAAAATCGCCAAATTGCTGACCTAACTTATACAAACTAACAACTTTCAAATCATTTATAATTTCTATAACAAACAGTACACATTTAGGGTTGGAGATACATTTACACATCTTTTACACATGTTAACATTTGGATTTGGCAAAAACTGCTAATCTATTCAGCTAACCGAAGAGTATCAAAGTATCTCTTCTTGGCTCATTTGCATACAAAAAATTACAAGCAACAAAAAAAAATTAATTATAAAGATAGAACTGTTCAACCAATGTCCTCCATCGAGAACCTTTTTTTACCATACCTTGAATAATGCGGACCACACTTATGACCAGACAGAAACAATACCCTTGGGCTTAAGGACCAGGGTAAAAAAAAAACAAAGCAAAATCATTTCGAATAAGTTATGAAAGAAGCGACTGCATATGTATTTACTAATGGAGATAGAGTTACGGATAAATATCAACATTAAATTTGTGAGGTTAAAAAATAATCAGTTTGTTTACATTATCAGCTCACTAGGCTCTAATACTGACTAACCATGTTTAGAAATGAACATTAAATTGTAAACATATTACAATGTGTAATAATTGAACAGTAAACAAAAGAGCATAATAAGTGAAACTCAACTAAAAATAATTTCTTGTATGTGTTTCTTAAAACTATATAAAATTACAAATATGCATTCCATTTTTTATTTCTACCAAATCACAAAATGGAATTATTTTACATTCACTTTAGAATCACTGTACTTTATAATTTCAAGCTATTAACACGAGATTTTTTACCAGAAAACACAAAATACGAATCAATTACTTACATAAAGATAACTCACCTATTTGTTATACTATTATTTTTATTTATTTAGTGACTTATGGTTCTAGTAAATACGCGAAATACTACAAGCTAGTAGGTTAAAAAAAAAAAAAGTAGGCTTCACAAGTAGAAGTGTGTATTCTGTCGTGAGTCCGTATAAAAAAAAAAGTTAAATTCACGTCATATGATGACTAAAAAATTGACGCTATTTTAGAAACGTCAGTTTGACCATTAGATGACGTCAAAACTGACGTGATTTTTTACTGAATAACGTCATTCGAGAAAAGATGCCCTAAAAAACACGTTATTTATCACGTCATGCTACTACTTGGGCAGTCCCTCACTAAACACATCACGATACATGGAAAGTAAATCGTTGATGATCTCAGATTTGATCCCATTTATTCCACCTAAAAAAATTCCTACGTCACCAAACCAAGAACAATCCAGAATATTGGTGCAACGACCCCATGAAACTAAAAAATCTAGATTCTCTCTACGATTTTTGAAGGTAACCTGAACTTTGCAAACCCCTACGAGTGAAATTTTGTTCTGCTGAAAATCCCGCAGTTCGACATGCGTTTCCCGAATCATCGGCTTTTCAACCTCAAATAAACGTTGAAAGGTACTCATGGAAATAATCGAATAATAAGAATCAGAAACAATCTCAAAACTTGCCGACCAAACGGTATAGTGGTTAGCGTACTAGCTTCTAGACCGCGAGGTTGCGGGTTCGAGTCCCGTGTTGGCATGGGTGTTTGCAAATGTATGTTGGCTTGTCTAATGGCGAATGTTTCGGCGCATTATAGCCCTCGTGTTGCTGACGGCGCCAGATAATCTGAAAACAACCAACCAACCAATCTCAAAACTTAAGTTTTTCCCTTCTAGTTGCACTTCGATTTTCTGTTAAAAGGAAGAACTATTTAAAGAATTACCATATTCTTCCTCCATTCCAATTTCATTCGTACGAGACGGATTTGAACCCTTTTTCCAACATACTTTTTGAATATGGCTTTTACCCTTGCAAAAATAACATACCGCGTTGCTGAATTTGCAGTCTGCACGCAAATGATTGGATGCTTAACTGTAGCAAACTTTCCCCGTCTCATTTTTAGAATTTTGCAATTTTCCCTTTACGGTTTTTTTATGCCATAATAAATCTACTGATTGTTACCAATAACTGACAGACAAATTCTCCGAACGCATCAGCTTCGACTGAGAAAAGCCGCTAAAGACATAGATATAGCCGAGTCAAGCTTTAAAGCTGATTCCAAGAGCAAACGCCTTTGAACCTCATTTATGCCGCATACAATTTGATCTCGAAACCTATTTGATAAAGTAGTATCGAAATTACACCCTTCAGCTAATTTCCTAAGCTCAGCAACGTAAGCATTAAACGGTTCAGTTTCCCTTTGAATGCGTTTATAAAATTGGAATCATTTAAAAATTTCGTTTGATTTAGGGCAAAAATGAGTTTTAAGTTTCTCTACAATATCCTGAAACTAAATTTCAGTAAGTCTATTCGGAGTGACAAAATTACGAATAACACCAAGTGTTTTCATCCCACACACTACTAAAAACGTAGCGCGTTTTTTCGAATCATCAGTAATATTATTTGCTTCTAAATAAAAGTATAGTTGTCCTAAATATAATTCAATATTTTGCGGCTTAGAAACATCAAACTCAGAAATAATACCTACAGAGCCAAAATATTGCACGGTAGTAGCCATTTAAGAACAGGAATAATAATATATAATCTAATGAAATTTAAAGAGAACTACTCAATAGCAGTTAAAATAGCATAGAAACATTCAAAGTCATGGAAGTTGCTCTTGGCAGCTGTGTCGAACGGACGAAAAACGACCATTCCGAAATGCATCAATTTGCAGACGAATCTTTTTTAAATGGAAATTATTTATTGCTTTCGTTGTGGGCGAATCTGCCTCGTCGCCAGTATTAATAAGTTACGGAGAATAAACCGAGCTGTTGTCAGTGAGAGAAAATATTTTATTCTGAAGAAGAACACATGAAAGGAGCGGAAATATATAAACACGAATTGTTAAAAAAGTTTAGTTGCAAAAAGTTCTAGTTCGTAGTTCTAACAGTTCAAAACGTAACAGTATATTCATTTAAATGTAGTGCATAGAAAAAAAAAGCATTATGTCCCACGTAAAAATCCAAGCAATTACATGCATGCAAAAAATAATAATAATAATAATAATAACAAATTCAACTAATTTGGAAAATTACTTTTATTGTTACTATTAATTTTCTACTAAGCATTCTTAAGGAACAACTAAGTGGAAAAAAAAAAAAAAAAAGAAAGAAAAAAAAAAAAAAAAAGGGAAAAAAAACACTTAATGGCTGAAGACGATTATTCCCATGTTCAATTACTACTTTTCTTACATCTACATACATTATTTGGTATTTTATGCCAAGTACTTTAAATTTCGAAATTAAATATAATAGTTCTAGAAAAAAAGAAGATTCTTTTAAAAAAATAAAATACTGCCTAACAAGAAATACTTACGAAAATTTTCGGTGCATTTCCAATCATCAAATGTAATACCGAACTAGAAGTCACTTAATGAGGTTTCCACCCACGTTAATTTAAATCTTATTTTTAAAATATATGTGTGAATGTTTTATACCAGTTACTATGCAATTAAATTACATACTGAGTTTAATCAACTGAACAAGTTAAAGTGACTGAAAATGTAAAAGGAAACATTACGTAGGAATTAATAAAGGAAAACTCACAATCCTCAGTTTTCTTTTTCTGAGTCCTTAATCCATTTTAATCAAATAAATTTTTCATGATATAAAAATAAATTTATCACGGTTTTTTACTTCTCTATGAAGAGTTAGTTTTTATCCCAATTAAATAACTTATAAATGTTTCTCAAACAAGCTTATTTCTTTCGAGCTTAGTGACATATACATATATGCCAGTGGATAGTTAAATTCTACTGATTTAATTTAATCCCTTTATACATCTTGAGATAAAACTGCAAATTAAGTTAATTCTTTTTTAAATTGAGTATTAAAGTAAGTTAAAGTTGATGTGACTTATGTTTCTGACCATGGAAAAAAGTATAGAAATATACATAAAGTTTAACGTCGAAAGTGTAATATGCCAAGGAATTTTGGTTAATTAACTATATTGTTAGTTTTTTTTTTGTTGTCTTTTTGTCCAAGATTTAAATATTAAGTATCATGATAAGATTAACACGTATCTAAATCCTCTCAAAGTGGAGTAAAACTGTGTACTTTGACGAAGTGTTTTTACAAATAAAATGCAGTTACGTATAGGCTTCAAATCGCAAAAATCGGGGAAGATTTGTAAGGCCGTAAAAAACAAAAGCAAAATAAAAACAACACAAAAGAAGGAAACCCTATGATAGAGGAGCATATTAAAAAGGAAGTATATAATAATTAGCATAATTATAAGAACAGTTTTTTATACAAAAAAAAACTTTTTTAAAAGTTATTCTCAGATTGGTAGTTTTTTCTATTTTGCATTTCATTCAACAGTAATAACTCCAGTTTAAATAATATTTTTTGAAATTAGTTTTTACTATATAATCTGCATACATTTTTGAATGTTTTGACCCTAAATACTAAGTGATTTGTAAATAAATATTTTTTAATTGAATTTTAAAGATAAGATTCTGTATAAAAATCTTGGATTTTTCTAATATATTCAGTTAGAGCAAGATATCACAAAATATACGCACTGTAAAATTCTGTTCATGGAGACAAAACATAGAGTAGGGTACTCCACATTATTGAACACCAAAATTGTATCTATGGGTGAATTAGAAATTTTCTCATTACCGTTCGAAATTAGCCTAAATAGTTGATTAAATGTTAATTAATTATTAAAATTGAAGAAGTTAAAAAAAAAAAAAAAAAAATATTGGAAACAGTTTAACAAATAATGTACTTTTCAAGGTGCAAAAGTATAATTTTTAAATTGAAAATTAAAAAAAAATGTTGAAACCTATACGTATACCTTAATTAAATGTTTTTAGTTGAAACACACAGTAACGAAGTAATTTAGAGGGAATATTAATTTTTTACATAATTGGTGATAGTATTTAATACCATCTTTACATCTTTAAATACGGATATAGTAATTTATAAAAATCTTTTAAACTCAAATTAACATTTCTAAATTGCAAATAAAATTTTTGAAATTAAATTTTAAATTATACACTACCACAAAAAATTTAAAAATAATTTCATGTTTAAACAATTTACCAAATTTCCTTAAGCATAAATCTGAATCTCCAAATGGGTCATTTTGAGAAGATATTAAATGTTTACATGATTGAGGTATATTTTCAACCCAGTCATTTTTCTTTAACGACGAATTTTCAAACGGTATAAGTATTATAAAATTTTCAGTTTAAAAAGAGGGTTTCATAAAATTATAAGACAATGTATTCCTTGCAATTTTATACATAAAATCGAAATTAAATTTTTATACAATATTCATAAATTCTACTAAAATACTTAAAACATGTTTAAAAAGTAATCAAGTTGTTAGTTAAATGGACCATAAATATGCTGCAAATCCTTAAGAGCTCATTTAAAATAATTATTTTTGGAATGTCTGGTTGTTCTGTCGCAAACAACTATTTTTTTGGTTTAGTTCTGCACGGTTTTATCAAAATTGCTTTAATTATCTGGATGATTTGAATTAATGATGCATTTTGTAAGTTCGACTACTTCAATGATATCCCTACTTAAACATAATTTAAAGTTTGGATTTCATTCAAATAAGATAATTCGTGACAAATAACACCATCAACATAAATTATTCAAGACTGAATTGTTTTTGACAGTTTTTTTTTTTTTTTTTTTTTTTTTTTAAATATGATTATTTCTACCACAATTTTGTCTCTACATTACGGGTTTCTAACGATATATACTGCTAATAAAATGTGTATATTAATTCAGATATAAAGGCTGCTCCAAAATATTTTACGTTGAATTAATTCTGCTTGTATTTGGGAGTCAGTGTTAATTCCAAATTTACTCAAAATTAGGTACGGATTCATACAAAGTCAAGCCGGCTTTCAAGAAAAATTTATTTTTTACCCTACAGCATTTCAATTACTATACAGCCACTGTAATTGAAAAAGTTAATAAAGTGTTATTGAGGTCAAATCACAATAATATAGTGTTATCTTTCTATCTTTAAAATTGACCGACATGAAACTCATTCAAAATATGAATTACTTCAGAAGAGTGAGGGAAAATAATGTATATGATCAAATTAATAACTTTAATTTAAAGATATAATGTATTCTGATCAGTAAATGTATTTGCACTTTAAAAAGCATTGAAGTCCCAATAGAACCGTGACAGATTTCGTAACATCAAAGTGCAAAAAGAGAAGAACATAATTTATTACAAGAACAATTTTAATTCCTTGATTAACATGATAACTAAGGTACTTGCCTACGTTGAACAGGTCAATTTTGATGAAATTTGACAAAAAAATATTATTCGGGAATATTTTAGTACAAATCTTTAAGTTTATAAAACTATCTTCTTTTTAACTCTTCATTGATTTGAACAAAAATTATGATAGTTTGAAACTTACCTAAAACTGTAAATTATAACTGGAAATGGCCGTAAATAGCACACCAAAACCAAAAGTTGCCGATTAAAAAGTGATTTCCCTATAAATATTAATATTTTCTTCTTTTTAATAAATAAAAAAATTGAAAAAGGATAAGGTGCATTTTAAGTGTGCAAGTAATATGGTTTATATAGAAATTGAGTGTTTAAAAGTTTAAATATATTTTTCTTGGAATTGATTTTCATACAAATATTGCATATTTGAAATGTCATAACTCAAAAAAAATTTCATGAATCATTATAACAAATTTTGTACTTCTCTTGTTGACTGTTTTCTAGGGAATCTAATATAGAAATTGAGATTGGATAGTTATTTTATGAAATACCACCTTTAGTTTGAATATAAACATGGTGAAACTGTTAAAAATCACTAACTTATTTTTCGACTATCCATAAAAAAAGTTTTAAAGAATATATTTTTCTTAATGTAGTATATGTCTAGATAAAAGCATTTAATTTATTTATATACAATTTATTTCCTAAAAAAACTTAATAGTTTTTCATTTATCTTATTTTAAGTTTTTGAAATATTTCATCAAAATTTAATGCAAAATTGCAATTTTTGAAAAATAATAATAATAAATTTGAGTTTTTTCACCGTATTATTAATCTATAGTAGTACTAAATATAAAAAGGTACTTAAAATATTCCTACATAAAGTTTTTTTAAAAAAGTACTCAGAATGTAGGCAAGTACCTTAAACATTTCTGTAATTGATCATGTTTTTTTAAATAATAGTATCATAATGATTGCGGTCTTTTTATTTTTTTGCTTTACATGATATATTGCTAAAAAAAATAACATAAATATCATACGTAGTTTGGTGATTGGATTTCAAAATATTAGTAATTAATAAAAGCACATTTTTTAAAACACATTTTTTAAAGCTTTTAAATAGAAATATATAACTAGAAGTTTCAATAAAAAATGCCTTGTTATTTTGACGTTTATTTGTTTAATTCTGAATAAAACCTAAAACCTCCAACTTTGCCAGTATGTGCAGTAAATGCCTAAATAACAGAAACAAGTCTTACAGTGTCTTCCTTGCATGACATACGTGCAGATTTACCTATAAAATACACCTAACCAAAATTGGCAACATATCTCACACATTTTCGAGCATTTTTTTTTTTTTTTTTTTTTTTTTTTTTTTGCTATAAAACTTTAAATTTGGGTTCAATGATGCTTGAGGTTATGATATTAAGGGATTAATAGACAGCTCTTTATTAGAGTTCTTATAGCGGATGCAAAAAATTTCCTCGAGAAAAATCCACACGTTTTTTTCTCATAAAACTACAAAATATCACTCCTCTAAACTAAATTTTATCAAGCATGTGTGGGACGCTTATTGTGTAAAGATTTCATGTATTGGGAATTTTTCATCACTTGCAAACTGTTCAGAAGGGGAGACGAACAATTTAGCAATGAGAATTCATCATGAAACTCGTGTTAAATATGATAATTCAGTGCCAAGTAAACAGTGATGACTGGAAAGATCATAACTCACACTAAAGGTCAACTCCATAAGTTGCGTGATTTTTAATGTAAATGCATCTGTACAACTGCATGGTAATGGTATTCCATTCTTTTTGCATATTCCCCCACTGTACACTTTGCCTTTCAATTTACAACTGAGTTGTTTTACTTACAGATATGTTACATAAGAATGTCCGAGGCTCCACTGAGAATTTAACTAGGGAAAAACTGAATATGGATATGAGTGTAATACAGTATATGTTACAATTAAACACACAGTATATGCTGACAATTTAATATATATATGCTAACAATTTATAAACATATATGCAAACAATTTATAAACATATATGCTAACAATTTATAAACATATATGCTAACAATTTAACGCTCCTGCATCATCAACTTTCTCCAACTACTACAGATTAAATAACTTAAAATCTTTAACAAATCCTTTTCATAAATACTGTCACATTCTCGTTTGATACACAGGACTCCCATTTAATGAAACAGTGAGAGGATTGCATTGTTATCAACATTTTAAGTTGACTTCACGTTGACCTATTTTCGTATCTGATAGCTGGATCAAATATAGACTGTTGCGCCAGTCCATTAATTCCTTTCCCGGGGCATCTAAAAATCCCTTATTCCAACATCTTTATCACAGTAATGATGATTGAATCCGTGATAATAGCGAAATCCTAAGTGTCTTTCAGATGTAACACAAGGAAATGATACCAGACTGATGAAGGATCAATAAATAGATCGTATTTAATCTTTAGTTTACACGTCATTGTAAATTATTGTATGCATTTTAATAAACGCATGTTACTGTTATGTGTTTTAGAAGTCCAGAAAAAGGGATAAAAATAATTAGTCATCGAAATACATCTTTTAAACATTACCAATATGTATTAAGAGGACGTATAAAAAGATTCACAAAAAACTAATTGTTTTCTCTCTGATACTCAAGATAATAAGATAAAATCAGAATTATGTATATTGAATGAGGCAATACTTCAAAGAAAGAACAAAAGAAAGTTAGTAAACTCAATTGGATAAATAGATAGAAGAACTCTTCATGCATCATTTAATTATATAGGCTATATAACAAACATGTTCCGAATACAACAATACACTAAATATTTTCTTTTTATTTTGAAATAATTCAAATAACTTAGAACATGTTACACCAAAAAAACATTTTGTTTTCACTATGTTACTAGCTCAATTGTTTTAAAAAATTTCATTATTTTAAATAACTCAAAAGAAAATGATTCTTAACCTTTGTTTAAATGCCAAATAAAATATTAAATTATAAATATATATATAATAATTATAAATATATATATAATAATTATAAATATATATAAAATTACATATAAAATAGAGTATTTGTAATATTCCAAATAGTTAAGAAAAAAAAAATACTTCTAAATCTTTAGGTTTTTGCAAAACTTAAAAGAGCGTATAAAAGGATGCATCATAAACTTTAATTTTTTAAAAATTCCAATTAACTAAAAACCGATACCTACATTTAACATTTTGAGTGTAATATACTAGTTATAGGTCAACAACCAATAAGGTTTAGTTCATTTTAAATTGAAATACACATGGATTAAAAACATACTTTAAATTATAAAATGATCTGTTATTGTAACCATGGTTTTATTATTAATTATAATTTCATACATTGATCAAAACTTTAAAAAGCTATTCAAATCACAAAACAAAGAAGATAAGTAATTTGTATCAGTATTTTTTAATTATTTGCCACACACAATGTTTTTGCCTGCTATAATGTGTGTATAAAATCCTTTTTATATTTCTTAGCAGTCATCTGACATGAGGTTTGATGTGTAAAACATCTGCAAACAAGCTAAATTTACTTAAGAATAATTATTTATACTGTATTATATTAAATGAAATCCAGCAGACAATTTTGCTTCTGAAATTATTTTAAATTACAAAGCCATTCAAACTCAACAACCAACGACCAAACGAACTACAGTTTCCAAATCCTAAACTTGATACGGGTTTCGATTATAACATATAGGCACATATAAGCACTTTCTACAATAACTATCGCGTCAACGATTCTATTTAGAATCAATTTCAGGTAAAGCTCTAATATCAGCAATGGAATGTTTTTGCTGTCGATTGTTTAGGATTTAACCAAATCCTCTTACGAAGCAATGCCATCATGAAACTCATTACGAAAGTCGTGAGCAGTCACATTTAAGTCTACGTCAATATTACACATCTCGGAAAAGCGAAAGTGTATTATAAAGTTAAGTTAGTTGTTAAATTACCATTAACGAGAAAGAAAGATTGGTTATTTCCTGGGAGCTTACGGCCATACTTTAAATTGTATTTAATTTATCCCCGATGACCAATTGCATTGCATCGTAAATTTTTGAAATGGCTTGTAGAATTATGGAAATAAGCCAAATAAATTGCTTTTTTTGAATTAAAAACTTTTAAAAATGTTTGAAACAGCATTTTTAAGAGGATTTGGTACTCTTCAAACTTTTTTTTCATTTTTTTTATTCAAGACTTTAAAATTACAATTTTCACAAATTTGGAAGTATTACTAAGTAAAAACTAAATTTTATTAAAAAAAAAGTTCACATAGTGCTCGAAAGTTTTAAAATTTAAAAAAAAAAAAAATAAAAAAAAAATCAAATATCCTTTTTCATTTTCCAATATTTTTTTCTGGTTTTAGAAAAAAAAAAATTCTAGTAATATACTATAACTTTTTAGACATCGGATTTAAAATAAGTAAAAAAGTTATCTAGAGAAACGATAATTACTGTACCTATATATATATATATATATATATATAAGGGTATTTTTTTATTTTATTCAATAATCTCTGCCTATTTTTTCAAATATATATTAAGAATGACACGAAAAAATGTCAAGACATTTCATTCATATTTGCTGAAGTTTTAGCATTTTGATTAAGGTGGAAGTTTAAAAAATCACGAACTGAGAAAAATGCGTTTGAAACATCGAAAGAGCTATTGCAGAAATGCTTAATTCTCCATAAAATATAGTTTTTCTGCAATTGCAGCTATCGGATCAGCTCAAAAACTTTCTAGAATATGGGGAAGGTTTCAAAGATTATAAAAACGCAAACATTAGAAAATTTATTTATTTTTTTATTTTTAATGAAAACAAGTCCTCTTAAGATTTATGCTACTTTTCGTCTTATACGTGAACATTAATTTCAGACTGCCATGTAAATAGTAAAAAGCATTCTGTTTATAATACGGATTTTTTGCTTTGAAATTCAAGGCCTACTTATATGATGAAATAAATTAAATTTACTAAAAATGGCAACATAACTAATTATAAACCTTTGATTCAGTATTGTTTTAAAGTTTATCATGGGATGCTAATTAAATATATTGTTTATATTAACTAAGTTTTAGAATCTATATATTCATTCTTAAAGTTTTTACGATAAAAATATGTTGAGGAAGAGTAATTAAAATTAGACAAATTTTGAATTATCTTTAAATTATGTTTAAGTTGTCGCATTAAATTATGCTTACAGAGCCGTTCGTAAATGCTTAAGTAGAAACATTTTTTCATCTGACTAAGAATTATTTTAAACATCATTTATTAAACATCAAATGAATTAAACTAATGTTTCTATTCGTATTGCTATTTTTTTTTTTAACTAAAAATTAATTTTACAAATTTTAAAAGTTTCCATTATACTATTGTTTGTTTTATGCATTCTAAAAAATGTAAAAATTATATTTGGCCTTGGAACTGTTAAACATATTCTAAACAAGCATAAAATAGGAACAATAATATTAAGTTTATAGTAAAACAAAAGCATAATAATACCATTTTAAAATAGAATGTTTCTTATATTTAAAATTATTACCATAATTTCATTTTTTGCTGTTTACTTTCCTTCTGTATTTTACGAAACATAAAATTTAAACTCCCAAGCTTTTAATCGTACATTACTCATCCATTTATGCTTTTATTCCAATTCATTTTTTTTATTATTTGTTAAGAAAAGAATTGCATGTTCTAGTATTTCATTTCACACATTATCAAGCTTAAAAAAATGTGGGCTGTCAAATAAACTTTGCAATTAGCTCTCTGATTGATGGAAATTACTTAACCAAGAAGTACAGTTGAGAAAAAATTAACAATTCACAGTTTTTGTTTGTAACACATTTATACTAAGGTTTTTTTTTTTTTTTTTTTTTTTTTTTGTAAAATTTAATTGTACTTAGACTTTTAGAGAATGAAATAACATTCTAATGCACAAAAAATGCACACGTAGTTATTGATTTGACTAAGAATCACACATAAATCAGACATATTTTTCTAATATGAACTCTTGTTGTCTTAAGTTATCAAAATTAGGAATTATTTAAGATATACTATGAATTAACAACAACAGATATAGGCAGTATGGGTAAAGAAAACTTTACTAGAGGATTTTTCCCTTATTTGTACATGAAACTTTTCTAAAACTTTCTTATTATGTGGGTATTTATTTTCAACTTCTAATTCTTTAAGACGGGTCAAACATTATTTTCGATTATTGTGCTGTTTTACTGATTGTTTCAAAGTGAATTTACAAAATTTAATTTTTCAGAAACTTGGCAACGTTTTGTTTCAGTTTCAATTTTAAAATAAGTTAATTACTTCTTTAAGGTTTACATTTGATTTAAACTTATTTATATTATTAACTTATTCTTTTATGTAAAATTGAAAATTCAGCGTTATAATACTCCTTTGAAATATTTCATTTGTTTTTAATATTTGCATAGAATAACTTATTAACTACATAAGAATGCTACATAATTGTATGAAACACAAGATAATTTTTTTTTATATTTTTCTAATCTCAATTTAATCAATACTTCGTATGTTAAAAAATGCTAGCTTTAATTAAATGCAAACAGTGTTTGAAATTGAATTAAAATTCATATTTTTTTCAAATAAAGATTGCTAGATGCAGTAGCCATTTCAATTACTCGCGACGTTAAAAAAAAATATGTTGATGCTGCTAAAAAAATTTACACTATTCTAAGGTACAGTACGTAAAAATATCTAAATGATGGCTTTTTCTCCGGTTCTAAGAGACGTAGAATATTGCGGTTTGCCCCAAAGATATTTTTACAGTTCCTTATGTCTGTTACAAAATTGTTTTCTTAGGGGACTGTTTACTAAGTAAATGGAACTTTAACTTTTAAAGTTTCAATACGAGCCCCTATTGTTTACCCTTTCTTTCGATTTAGAATACTCACTAATCCCGAGTACTAAATTTCAGTTCATTATGATAAAAAAAAAAAAAAAAAAAAAAAAAAAAACATCAGTTATGTGCAAAGGGCAAATATCCATAATGAAAAGGGCTATTTAAGGTTCGTATTTTAGTACGAATCTTTAAGGAGAAGCAAAGGAACGTTTGTTTCAGGACGTTATTACGTATTATTCTAAATGTGCTCGGAAACTACTTTGGTAAATTGTTGTCATGCTTAACACGATGTTAATATAATACAAAATAAGAAAAGTAATCAAATCACAAATCAATTTTATATTACCATTATTAATTAAATTGTTGAAGATAGGTTTATTTCACACGCAGCCCAATTCTTGTCGTAAACAAAAGTCAGATAAATTTAACATATACTAGTGTTTATAATACATTGATGTAAATTAAGTCACGCTTATTTTTTACATGCTTTACTAGCCAATGAAAACTAGGAGTGTTAAACAAATTTTAATTATACTTCAATATTGGTCATTATTCTTGATTCGACTTGGATTGGAGTGAATTACTGTTTCTGTGTCATATTTTCATTAATTTAAAAATAGATTAGTTTGGTAATATGTTTTTCGGTAATTGTTACCTTATCCTTTTTTGTAAGTAAATTAGATAAGAAACAGTCATTGATGGGAAATGCACAAAGGAAAAGAAAATAGAGAGGACTGAGGATATTTTTTAAAAATACTTTTTTCGTTGTTTTCAGATTATCTGGCGCCGTCAGCAACACGAGGGCTATAATGCGAAGAAACATTCGCCAAGTCAACATACATTTACAAACACCCATGCCTAACACGGGACTCGAACCCACAAACTCGAGGTCTAGAAGTTAGCAAGCTAACCACTATACAGTTTGGTCGGCTACTTTTTTGTCTTTATCTCATTTCTAAAGAAATTTTGGAGGCAGAGACGTTTAAAAACAACTTGAAAGGCCCAATGATTTTGATCAAAATCATCAGAAGTGTTTTTCGGTAATTGCTTAAAAACATAAATTTTTCAATGGCAGCTACTTTATGAATATGCCCAATTTTAACGAAAACCTTAATAACAGGTCTCATGGTCAGCACTAACCTGTACACAAAAGTTGAACATTAAAGCCTTTTTTTTAACTCAGCAATGTTGAACTTCTATATAAAAACTAATAAGAACTTGGGTTTAGAAATGTCGATATACTCAAATAATGTTGCGAGTAATGTCGATCACATGCACACATACACACGCAGACATTTTTTTCGAAACAATTTTGTGAACTCACCTTATTTGGAAGAAGACAAAAAAAAATAAAAAAATTGCAACTTTTTGTTTGACTAAATGCAATACTTTCATACCCTATTATGTATAAGGTAATTGAAAATAGAAACCATGTTCAAAATAATGTGTTGTTAATAGAATTTCAAAAGAAACATCATCGATAAATGTTCGAGTGAGATATCCATAAGCACTGAATATTCTTAGATAATGAAACTACATTAGAGGCTGCATATAAAAAATTCATTTTGATATTGATTCTCCTTAGATAATTGTGCTCTTCTATTTAAATAAATAAAATTAAAATGTATTATTCCTATACATTTTTAGATACCAAAAGAAAAATATAATTACGGAAACACGAAAAGATAAATCTAATTCTAAGTAAAAAACATGTAATTAAATTCTGGATTAATCATCAAAACTTACATAGTCGAAGAGTACTTCCCAAGATGTTGCTTTTACCTTAATGCAATATGTTTTAATGAAGTGAAGCGTAATGTTTAAGATGTCTTTCAAATGACTGTGAGGAATTAGTGAGCACATTTTGTGTGGATAATGTGCGTAGTGTCATTCATAATTTTTTTCGTTATCATTCCATTATAAGATAATATAACCATGCGGGTGCTCAATAAATTAGTTTTTGGCTTTCATGATAAAATCTAGTACATGCATTTCTTTTAAATGTGTAAACTTACAGAAGGAAATTTCCTCTGATGAAATAATTTAAGTAGATTCTTCTTAGCAATAAACTAATTATAACGAAAAATAAATATTTGACATTCCCAAAAGGTTTTTAGAAAGTTAATTATTTACCTGTAGTTGGGATGTGAATTACATTCAAATTATTCAGCTAATATTTATAAGGTTTTCATTGGTTCATCTTTGCATTTAGTTGTGACAGACGTGAGCATTCTATGCTTCTTCTAATACACTATAACAAGTATAGTTGGAAGGGGAAGGGGAAACCATGAAAAAACTATTCCTTTTTTGAATCCCAGTAAATTGTATATCTAGTTAGTATTTCAATATACAACTTTCACTTCTAAGTACATTCCTAAGTGTCGTTTTCTATTTTAATGGTTCGAAATATTATCAATTGATTGTTTATGTTTTGTATAGAGGATATTGTTATACCAATACTATCAAATTGTATCTTAAGACACTGAAAATAATTAACATGAGATTGTTATTAATTGAGTTGCTGCAAAAATATTCTGTTTTGATTATCCAATTGAGTAAATTTATGAATACGCAATGTCTTTTTTACCTGGAAAATATGTGTAAGAAGAGTGTTTTTGGTTCGTAACACAATAATTGTTATTTTTTCAATGAATTAAGTTTACAAAACGACATTTCTTACAAACATAAGATTTGTAACTCAGTGTCAAAATCTGCGAGGACCAAAGAATGATATTTTATAGATTAAAAATAATTTCAAGCTATAAATAAAAAAAATTAGACTTCAACACTCTTTTGGTAAACATCCATTATTGTAATAATCTTTCAAAATTTAAAAAAAAAATCAAGCTAAGGAATAATTTAACAGTAATAAATCTTGCAATGTGGCGTTATTTAAACGTACATGAACAACTAAATAGTTTTATAACCTAACTAAATAGCATTTTGAGAAAATATATATTTTAATTAACACATCAGAAGAGGTTATTTTAAATAAATGCAGTATAATGAATCAATATTTTTAAGTATTTAGAACTACATTTAAACGTTCAACTTCTTGACGATGTTTACTAGAAACAGCTTTTGAACTTTAAATTTCATAATTGTAAATTATATTCTGTCATATTATCACGATAAATGAGACAACTAATGATACTTCTAATGATTCTGAACAAGAGTTTCACTTACAAAAATATAAAGATTTTTGCGCATTGCCAGTTTTGTAACTGTGACTCACTTATTTCATATGCTTAAAAAATTATTCTATTTTATTTTATGCCATCTATTCAAAATACCTTACTTTACTAATTCGAAGATTTTAGATGTCATGTGTTAAGATTATGAATAGTGATAAATTAAGTTACTCATTATTAAAATTTTATTTTTACAGAAATAAGCTACTTAAGAAATGAATTCTACAATTAAGAAATACAGTATGTCTACAAAAGATTGGACACATTTTGTTGTTGAATAATTCATAAAACAATGAAGACAAATTTTAAATTGATAATAGTTAGATAGACTCCAAAAGTTTTATGGCCCTTGTCAATGGACTTCCACATGTGCGCCGTTTGTCGTAAGGAGAATATCAAGATGGTAGTCAATTTTGCGCCAGGTACGGGCAAGCATGTCAACATCCACAGAGGCTATTCCGGTTGTAATTCTGGCTTTTAAGTCATTCGACACTTTCCAAATGTAAACGCCCTTTGCGAATCCCCAAAGGAAAAGTCCAGTGGCGATATATCAGGTGATCTGGGTGGCCAAGAGAGAAAGACATATAATTAATAACGCACGCTGACGTTATTTACAAAAGAAACGAGAAAAACATAAAATTAATAACACGAGCAGATGATATTTAAAAAAAGAAATGATATTCAAATAGGAAAAGAAAAAATTTTACGGCAAAGTTCACTATAAATGAAAATATATTAGTTCTTCTATGTATAAATGCCATAAGTTTGTTTATATCTTCATTTTGAATTATTCAACATCAAAATGTGTCCAAACTTTTACAGACACCCTGTTTATTAAATTTAAACAACTACTCAAAATGAAATTGGATTTTTACGAACTCAGATCAATGATGATTTATGTAATAAAACTCATAACAACTTGGGCTTAGAAATTTATATATGCTACTTCAGATAGCTTTTAGTAGCTCAAATAATGTCACGTCATTAGTTTGAAATTACAACTTGGTCTTAAAGTGCTCCATATTGCAATTTAAGCTAGGTAAATTTATTATTTTTACAATCTGGGGAAGAAGTATATTCACTTAAATGCAGTGCAGAGTAGAAAAAAAGAATTATGTCACTCGTAAAAATATATATTATATGCTAAAATATTTTTTAAAAATAAATTGAACTAATTTGGAAAATTACTTTTATTGTTAACTGTTGTTTATCTACTAAGACATTCTTAAAGAACAACTAAATGGGGGGGGGGGGAAACACTTTTAGCTGAAGACGATAATTCCCATATTCAATTACTTCTTTTATTATATTTACATTTTTTTTTCTTTTTGTATTTTATACCAACTACTTTAAATTTCGAAATTAAATATAATAGTTCTTAAAAAAAAAGATTCTTTTAATAAAATAAAACCATGCCGAACTAGAAATACTTACGAAAATGTTCGGTACATTTCCAATCATCAAATGCAATACCGAACAAGAAGTCACTTACTGAAATTTGCACCCATGTTAATTTAAATCTTATTTTTATTATATGAGTGAAAGTTGTATACCAGTTTCAATGCAATTAAATTACTTACTGAGTTTAATCAGCCGGACAAGTTAAAGGACTGGAAATGTAAAAGAAAACATTACATAGAAATCCCATTTAATAAAGGAAAACTTACAGACCTCGTGTTTTTTTTTTTTTTTTTTTTTTTCAGAGTCCTTCATCCGTTTCAATCAAATAAATTCGTCGTGGTATAAAAATAAATTTCTCAATGCTTCTTACTTCTTGAGGTAGTGTTACTTTTTATCACTATTAAATTATGTATCGAGTGTTTTTCAAACGAGCTTATCTCTTTCAAACTTAATGACACATGTGCCAGTGGATCAATAATTTCCACTGATTTAATTTAATCACTCTATACAGCTTGAGACAAAACTGCAAATTAAGTTAATTATTTTTAAAATTGAGTATTTATGTAAGTTAAAGGGGATGCAACTTTCTGGTCATTGAAAAATTTGTAGAAATATTCATGAAGTTAAACTTAGAAAGTGTAATATGCCGAGAGTTTTTGGTTATTTACTACATTATTTGTTTTTGTTTTGTTGTCTAAGATTTGAAATATTAACTAGCATGATAAGATTAACAGTTATCTAACATGAAAAAATTACTGCGAGATAATTTTATTAACCAAGCCTCTCAAAGTGGAGTAAAACTAGGTACTTTGACCGAATGCTTTTACAAATACATTGCAGTTCCTCGGCGTTTAATTAAATGTTTGTAGCTCAAACATACAGTAATGAAGTAATTTAAAGGGAATATTTAACTATAACTTAATTGAATAACTTATACTGTCTTTACATCTTTAAATACGGATGGGGAAATTTATAAAAATATTTCAATTTCAAATTAACCTTTCTAAATTATAAATAAAATGTTTGAAATTGAATTTTAAATCATACAAAACCACCAAAAAATGAAGAAAGGATGGCACGTCAAAAAAATTAATAAAAAAAAAGAAAAGATTATTATCTAATTCGGTCATTTAGTGAAGAAATTAAATTTTTGACTGAATGGGGTATATTTTGAACCTAGCAAATTTCCTTTAACGAGGAGTTTTCAAATTAAACCGTATCAATATTATAACATTACAAGTTTATAAAGAAGGTTTCATAAAATTTTAAGAAAATGTCTTCCATACCATTTTATGCTTAAAATTGAAATTATATTTTAGTACAATATTCATAAATTCTACTAAAATACTTAAAACATGTTTAAAAAATAATCAAGTTGTTAGTTAAATAGACCATAAATATGTTGCAAATCCCTAAGAGCAAGTATAAAATAATTCTTCATGGAATTTCTAGATGTTCTGTCACAAACAACTATTTTTTCTTTTTTTTTTCTTTTTTTTTTTTCCTTTCCCCCCCCCCCCTTTTTTTTGTAAAGTTCTGCATCTGCATAGTTTAATCTAAATTGCTAGAATTATCTGGATGATTTGAATTAATGATGCACTTTATAAGTTCGACTACTTCATTGATATCCCTACTTAAACATAATTTAAAGTTGGATTTCATAAATTATTCAAGACTGAATTCTTTTTGACAGTTACTTTTGAAAAAAAAAAAAAAAAAAAAATTTTATTGCTACCGCAATTTCCTCTCTGCATTGCGGGTTTCTAGCGATATATTGCTAATAAAATGTGTATATTAATTCAGATATAAAGACAACTCCAAAATATTTTACGTTGAATTTAATCTGCTTATAATAGGGAGTCAGTGTTATTCTAAAGTGCTCAAAATTAGATACGGAATCATACAAAGTTAAGCTGGCTTTCACGAAAAATTTATTTTTTACCCTACAGCATCTCAATTACTATTTATAATGGCAAAAAATTAATAAAGCGTTATTGAGGTCAATTCACAATAATATAGTTTTATCTTTCTATCTTTAAAATTTACCGAAATGAAACTCATTCAAAATACGATTTACTTCAGGAGAGATATATGATGAGAGGAAATAATGTCTATGATCATATTAATAACTTCAATTTAAGGATATAATGTTTTCCGAGCAGTAAAAGTATTTGTACTTTAGAAAGTAGGGAAGTACCGATTGTACCATGACAGATTTTGTAACATCAGAGGGTAAGAAAAGACTACCAAAATTTACAACACGAACAATTTTAATTATTTTATTAACATGATAACTTACATTTTTTGTAATTGATCATGTTTTTTTTAAATCATGGTATCATAATGATTGCGGTCCTTTTATTTTTTTGCTTTACATGATATATTGCTACAAATATAACATAAATATCATGCATAGTATGGTGAATGGATTTCAAAATATTAGTAATTAATTGAAACACAATTTTTTAACGCTTTTAAATAGAAATATATAACTAGAAGCTCCAGTAACAAAACAAATATTTATTTTGTTGTTGTTTATTTGTTTTATTCTGAGCAAAACCTAAAAACTCCAACTTTTACTTTCAGTAAATTCCTAAATAACCGAAGCAAGTAAAAAAACAAATTACAGTGCCCTCCTTGACATGACATACGTGCAATTTTACCTATAAATTACACACCAAAAATGGAAACATTCCATACACACATTTTGGAGCATAAGATTTTTTTTTTGCTATAGATCTCTAAATTTCAATTTAATAATGCGTAAGGTTATAAGATTAAGGGATAAATAGACTGCTCTTTATTAGAGTTCTTATAGTGGATGAAGAAATTTTCCTCTAGAAAAATCCGCACGATTTTTCTCACAAAACTACAGAATATGTTATAACAAAATTCATTGGTAAAAACAGCTAAATTACAAATTATTTGGAACTGCAAATGTAGCTAGAATTTTAAACTATTGTACTTGTGTAAAAAATTATAAAAGAGAGATTTCTTAACAAATATATTAATGTTTTTTTTTGTTTTTTTTTTTTTGTTTTTTTTAATCTTATAATTTTTAATTCTTTTAACTTATAGTCCGAGAGGCGACTGCAATTTTTAGACCCCATTGAACATCATTCTAAATTTTTTATAGAAATTGGAGAAAAGTGAGTAGATTACGAATTCACTGGTCTGCCATGCCAAACATGACCGAAACTGATCAAAAATTGACTTGGAAGGAGTAGAACTAAAGTTCGATTGCCAAATATGTCATAACTTGCCAAAAAGAACACTTTTTCGTCTAGCAACCCATTGCATTTTGATTTTCAATGAGAAAAAGCGCAAACGATTTCTGATCTCTGGTTAGGAAAACTTGTTCCTTTTAAAAGTAAGCCAAATTGGCGACATCAGTGACGTAATGTGTATTGCCAATTTGGCTCATTTGTGAAAGATGCAAGTAAGCCATAGCCATACATCCGAATCGTCTGTAACCTTCTTAATTGAAAATTAAAGAGTGAGGGTTACCAAATAAAAAAAAATATCATTAATTGGCAAGTTATGGCGCATTTGGCAATTGGATTTAGTTCAACTTATTAAAAGTCGATTTTTGACAAGTTTCGGCAGTTTCTGCCACGGCAGACAAGTGGGATCGTAATCTATTCACTTTTCTCCAATTTCTATAAAAAATTCAGATTGATGTTCAATGGGGTCCAAAAATTGCAGTCGCCTCTCAGTCTATTATCTTTTCTGTAAATTTATTTATATTATGTAAATATTATAACCACTTTACATTAAGAAACATGAAAGTGCAGGACTTTCTTTTTGATCTGAATATACTTTACAATAATCATTTTGTAAAAAGAAGTTTACTTACACATACATATGAGAAACACTACCAACAACAATCATTTGTAGACTGTATTAGAAATCTGTCATGACACTAATAAACTCAATCTTCAAGAAAAATGATTAAAATTACACTTTCACAAAACTTCTTTTTCTTTCAAACTATCTTTACTTGGTATTTAGGGTGGAATTGAAAGCTTAACACTTTTTTTACGAAAATATATATGGTTCGAAACATTAATGAAGCAAAAATGGAAATCGTTGACAAGTCCTCTTCAAAACAAACAGATCTACAAGGATGTTTTAGAACTTTTAAACAACATATATTTCGTTTACTATTAAAGATAGGTCATCAACGAAAGTCTAAAACGTTTTGAGGCAAGGTAAGGAAAGCAATTATAAAAGAATAGTGTGAGCTTAAATATGAATTTAGATTAAAAGTTGCATAATTTTATTTCGTGAGCTCAAATAAAATTAATTAAATTCAAGTAATTAATTTTATCAATAAAAAAATTCGAGTTATTTAAAAGATAAATAGTTGGTAATATAATGATTTTAAAATTGATGGACAGTATATATAATTATTAAAGTATAATGAGTTGTTGCTAAAAAAAAATTTTATAAAATCTGTTTATAATATTAAATCAAAACTTTATCACCAAAAACATCCTTTTTTCCAAATACGCTTTCTTAGAAGCAAAGAAAAAGTGCAAGACATTTAAAATATCTTAGTAGTTCTTTCCAATCCTGTAAAAAAACCTCAAAATACCAAAGTAATCTAAATGGATATTATTTATCAGTACTCAGTTTAGAATATATGGGTATGCGTGTAAATAAGTGTAATTTTAACAAGTGTAATTTCTACCAATTACTCTTCTCGGGAATTTAATTATGTTGGTCAAATATTGATAGCTCTTTGCTACAACTTTACTTCTTATTTGTACACGGGCTGAACCAAAGTTGTTGCGTATCCTTCTCAGCAAAAAGAAAAGAGATAAACAATCAATCGTCCAAACCGTGCATTCACTCTTGAGGATGACAAGAAACTTTCTCCTTCGATGACTACAACAGGATTTCCTCTAGACCCTTCCGGTGCCTTACAAACTAGATTAACCGAAGAGGTTCAATTCTTTCACCTTTTCCATAGCAGGTTTATCCATTGTTTCGAATCGCCAGGGAATATTGCTAGAACTCTAACAAAAATTCTGAACTTCTAAGAAGAATTGTTTTTTTTTTTTTTTTAGTTCAATGATGAAGAGAGAAACCTTTGACTATCAGGATAACATGCGTCATGATTCAAACCAAACCAAATAAACAATGTATATTTTGTTAGATGACTAAAGATCAATTTTAGAATTGTTAAGCCTAAAGTACAAATGCTACAGACATGGACCATACATCAGTTAAGATTACTTGTAGTCATTCCTAATACTACCAGAAAGTTGCTTCCATCGTAACTTTTACAGGAAGTTAACATCTTGGCTGCGAATAGAGGTATAGGAATAGAACCTGGATGTTCGGTGACAAGTTTTCTCTACAAGTTTGTCACTAAAATTGTCTACTTGGTATCCTTTATTTGAAATAAGTTTTTTGTGATATGTCGTTGATCAAAACAGAGGAAAAAAAATTCAGATTCAGTCATTAATTGTCCACAACTTGTACTTGTATTGTTAGTGTTCTTTTACTTTTTAGAGATTAGAAAGCAATTTATAAATTGTAAAGGTGTTTACAATAAAATACGAAATAAGACAAAGTTAATAAGAAAATTAAAGTTAATTTTCAACACTTTTTAAACTTTTTATTGGACACTTCTAGACCAATTTTTTTTTTTTTTTTTTTTTTTTTTTTTTTTAAATTTTTATACAGCAACGATTTTACTAAAAAAGCATACCTGTATCTTTGCATCTGTGTAAGTTATATTTAATTGTTGAATATTGGACGAAACCATACACTAAATTAGAAATGTAGTTTTCTAATATATTATAAAAATTTAAACTATTTTGAGAGTTAAATGTTTCAAAATCTTTCTAAGAGAAGATACTAAATTGAGAATGTATTCTAATTTAACCTTCTAAATGTATGTTCTGTATAATTAAATTTTTATCGTTTTAGATTTTAAAAACAATCACGAGTTGTTTATAAAATACGTTTTTAAAATACCTTTAGATTTGTATGCATAATTTTTGATTATGTGTTCCAAATCCAAGACCACATAATGTGAAATTGAGGGCTGCATGCGTTTCGCGGTTCACTTAAGAGAAGCAATATTTAAGTAACTTTCTATAAAAGGAAAGACAGACTTATTATTTTAATATTATAGATGAAAATATGCACGAAGTTTCAATTGAAATTGGTCATATGTATATATATATATATATATATATATATATATATATATATATATATATATATATATATATATATATATATATATATATATATATATATATATATATATATATATATATATATATATATATATATATATATATATATATTTGTGTGTCATAAACTATTAATAGTTTTAAATCCTTTACTTGTCTTTAATTTCTTTTTAAAGTTGGAAATAAGATTTACTTATAAAACTTGTCATTGTACATCTTGAAAAATGTGTTGTTCTTATAAAACTCTTTCTGAAATAGGAACCGACGACTTTTGTTGACGTCTCGGTAACCAGCTTAAGCAATCATTCTACTGCTTGGGTGTGAAATGGGAATTTGTCAAAGTCAGCCGCTGTTCGATCTCTTTAGACCTTATACCAAATCGATGACTCTTCGCAGAAAAGGTGGGAGTGAAAATGTACTAGTGCCCAGTGAATCATTTCGATGTGGTCTGTAGATAAGAAATTTATTTTGAGTTGTTGGAAACTCCTGATTGAATGCCTTTCAGAAAGAATTTCACCTCATTAACTGGATGTAATTGGATGTGATGGCACCGTTACTAATGCGAGGGTGGTAAACGGGTGTTATTAGACAAATTCAAAAACTAGTTAAAAGACACTACAATGAGGTGTGTGCCTCTTACACTTTAATAAATTACCATTTCGGCATGCGTTTAAAAATTTAAATGGTAAAAAGACATTGCTAAAATCATTTAATGGACCTATTGACACACAGCTCAGTAACGTGAGAAACTCACAGTACTAAATTTTCAGTGTTGAATGTAAGATAACAGAAAATGACTTGAAAGTTTTAAGCAGCAATCAACAATACCTGCTGGTTATATATTCTGCTATAAAATCAGGCAGCTTTCCTAAAGATTTTTCTATACGTGAACCAGGTCAACTTTCTCATTCAAGATAGTCAACAACGGCGAACAGAGTTCTCCGATTGTAGTTAAGTATTGTAAACTCAACATGTGTGTGTGAAAACAAAATCTTTTTTCTTTTATCCTTAAATCAAATATGCTTGTACGATTTCATTTAAAAATAAGTATTTCATAATTGAACCAGAACATGTATTGAAAGTTATTTAATCGTCAATATTCTTGCTAGAAAATTTGCTAAAAGACATTGACATAGTAATTGAGAGAATTTTGTCTATCCAGAAATCCTGATAGTAGAAAAAAGGGACCATACAAGAGAGTTAGATTGGAAGAAATTCAATCACGAGATTCCAACCACTCAAAATTAATTTCCTTGCCACAGACCACATCAAAATGATCCTCTTGGACACTACTACACTTTCACAGCCTTATTTTCTGCGGCAAAGACTGTTGACTAATCGCCGCAACGGTGCGCAAGTAAGGTACGTTGAGTTGGTAACCGAGACATCACAAAAAACGTTCGTTCCGATTCCAGATATAATTTTATAAGAACAACACTTCTTCAATGCCAAGATTTCTCTAAGCAAATCTCATTTAAAACATCAAAACAAAATTAAAGACAAGTAAAGGACTTAAAATTATTAATAGCGCATTGCACAAAAAACACACACATTTTTTACAGAAATTGAGAAATTTCAATTGAAATACACAAAAAAAAAAAAAAAAAAAAAAATCTGATTTGGTAAAATGTTTTTGTTTCAATTAAAAAATTTTAATTTTTACAAAAAGTGTGTTTTTTGAAATGTAATATGCTACTAATAATTTTTAAATTGTATTCCTTTTTTCATTTAAATTGGTTTTCTATACTTTGTTCTACTAGTATACCTGCCTATATATATACTTCTTACAAAAATATTTATTTATTTTTTCATTTATTAAAAAATTTATGAAAATCGTATATCTTCAAAGCTTATGGTCGATGCACTATCACAAATTTAAATATTTCTTCCTTTTTTTTTTTTTTTTTTTATTGTATTTATCTACCCTAAAGATAAGTTTTCCTCATTATAGCGTTTCAAAAATAATCCATATATCTATAAAATCAAAAGTTGTATATTTGTGCAGTAAGCGAAAAAAAAATAAAAAATTTCTAGAACCAAATTTAATAATTTTCCATTGAGTAGTTAGTAATTTAAATGATGTAAACAAATGCCAAATTAATGTTAAAAAGAGATTTTTTTTTGTTGCCATAAGTTCTTAAATAGTTAATATATTTTAGCATTTTTTTATCAAACATTATTCTGTAAAAGGCCAAATATAAATAAACTGTAACTTTTGTATTAAACAGTTTGTTAATTATCAATTATTAATTAATAAAACAAGTTTTACATTTTTTTAAATAGAAACTTATATTTTGCTCATACATGTATGCATATATATGTACATATCATACATACATGCTCGAAAACTCTTCCAGAATTTTTTCATTCCATTTTGACTTTTGGTTCTCAATATTTTAGCAAAAAACCTCACTTTAAGGGACCATTTATTACGTTTCGAAGCACGCAAAACGTTTACTTCTTCTGCGCTTTTTAGAAATTTGCCTACAAGATCGATCAAAACATGTTCACTCATGAGTGACGTATTTCTCAACATAATAAACTGAAATTCTGTATCTAGGATAAATTAAGTATTCTTAATCGAATCAAAACATAAGAAATACGGGTTCGTATTGAAATTTCTAAAGATAGAGTTAAATTTACTTAGTAAACAGCTCCCTAAGAAAAAAATGTGCTCCAGACATACAGAAAATCATAAGCAAAACAATTTGATACAAACCGTAATATTCTACGATAATTATAACAGAAGATATAGCCATCGTTCGGAATTTTTTTTTTTTTTTTATGCCTACTGTACCTAGGTATAAACATATTCCACAAAAGCTTCTTTATCAACTTTCCGAATTTCGGGTGCTATAGATAAGAAACTTAAAAGTTTGACTGAAAAAATTTCAAAGATTTTAAGATTTGCTTGAATTTATTTTTCAGCCGTCAACATTAAAATTACGACATCATTTGTTGATCTAAAACGCAGTTTCATTACTGAATAATTTGAAACAAACTCTTACCTGAGTGTTTTTAACAATTTCAATATTTTATAAAAAAAGATCTTGTGTGCAGTTTCAAAATTTTAGTGATCAACTTTGTCAATATTATTTTACAAATTGAACGACATAATGTTAACAATTGCAAAATATATTTTAAAGAATAATTTTACAACTAAAGTATAGTGTCATAAAAGGCAGCTTTACAAAATTTTAGAATTAAAAAAATAAGTTCAAATAGGTGAGTTTCTGCTTGATTGGTTATATGACATGGAATGCAGTTGAAATTAGAACTTCTTCAATGTTGGTAAATAAAAGTAACTTCTTTTGCATGAAATTCCTATTAAAATATCTTTTAAATTAAAATCCGATAGCTTCGTTTGGAACTACATCCTGAAAATATATTTTTCAAATATTAGCGAAATACCTTGTCATACTGTTTTACACTTGGGAAATTTATCATTTGGGCACTTCTTTGCTGTTAACGCAAGAAACATAGCGTTTATTTGTCTACACGTACACAGAGTATAATTGAAAAATTACACAGGTCTGAGACCACAAAACTGCATAGGATTTTTCATTGTTTCTTATACATTTCTCCTTACTAAAAACGGGGAAAATACTAAGAAAATTCTATCGCTTCAGGTTTTCTTGAAAAAGTCGTTTTTGTAGTTTCATTTAAAGTGAAACGTCAATTTCACCCGAAATTTGGTGTAATGCAGTTGAGTTCAAGGATCTGGAATTGCGTGGGTTATCGAGGGAGGATCTTCTCTCGAAAGTCAGGCAGCTGTGTGGGCGGCATTGCGGGGATTCCATCGCTCTCTGCAAGCAGAAAAGAGAACTTTCTCTAAGGACAGGCAACCAGTTGCATAACCAGTGAGTTTGTGTGGGAGGGGTTTTACCTAAGTTTGCTCCAGTATTTCTCTGTTTAAAAAAAACTTCCTTGCAAAACTTTCTCCTCTCATATTTGTTTCATTGATCCTTTGCAGTTTCATAATATGTCACCTACATTATGACAAAATATTAAAATGGTTTTCGTCCAGTTGTCAAATTATACCAAACAACCCAATATTATACAATATTTTATCAGGATCCCTTATTATCCATATTTTCTAGATTATAAACTAATCTGAAGTTTTTCTTGTTTATTAAAATTCTATTATATAATTAAACTTATAGTAATAGTAATTGACGGACTAACACCAATATCAGGCTGAATTTGCTGCACATTTGTGGCACGCGAAATATAAGGGCATGTATCCCTGATAGCTTATAAAATTAATTATAACAACATTTGAAGCATCCATATTGTTATATTTCTTTTAAACGACACATTATATTGAACTTAAGTAGACCAAAAATAATGCTAAATGATTTTTTTGATGCTAGGATATTTACAAATCCTTTATTTATTTCCTAGTTCTTGAACGTAATTGTTACACTTTAATCTGATACGTTAGGAAAACTCGGTCTTAAAAATGGTAGATTAAAAACGTATTACTTTGAAATTACTTACGATTCTAAGTGTTTCTTATTCAATAATTACAAAACACCGGATGTTAGAGATCCTTTTTGGAGGGGGGGGGGAAGGGTTCAGAACCTAAAAACTCTCCTCCTGGGTGAGCGCCCTCTGGCAAGTTGTCAAATGGCAAGGGAACCTTCTGTCCTTCGTCATAGATGTCAATGCTTTCCATCCACTCTTCAGAACAGCAGTCTTCGATGTGCTATGAGTTTTAACCACCCACATTTGGTTAACTGTAGTGTGAGAAAACTCAACCCTTAAACCTGTTATGCAAATATCTGCTCTTCCATCGATACAACCAGGAGATGTATAAATAGTGCTACGATTATATTGTGGCAAATATTATTTAAAATTAACAATTATATGAAATCACTAAAAAAAAACGATCACAGAAGAAATCAAGCACAAAAAAAAATTAACAGGGATTGCACATATTTTGAGAATGGTTGAAATTGAATTTCCTCGCGTAACTCATACCTGAACTCTCGATGAAGGAAAGAGGTGTAGAAAACCTAAACGTACTTGTTGAAGAATAGTAGAGGAGCTAAGAAACTAAGTGGTGCGATCAAGTTGGGATCTAACAAGAGAAGCAAACGGTTGTGGACCATAAGGAATGGAGAACAGAACTGAAGTCTTGATCCGCCAATTTAGAGGAAAAAAGGATTTAATTGATATTTATTTCTTAAGCAAGGTCTTGAGAAACTACAAAAACTAATAAAACTAATAATATAACCTTATACATTTCGGATACTTTTTGTATTTGAAATCCAAGATAAAAAAAAAATCACAAAAAGAGATCAAAGCTGTGAAAGAAACTGTCGTGAATTATATAATACGCAAATCAAAATGTAAGTAGATATGTTACGGTTAAAAAAAATAGTAGTAGAGTGATCTGTTTGTTTGCAATTTATCATTAAATTGTTCTTTTGAAATTCTAGAAGCATTGAACTAGTTGAAATAGTTTTATAGTAGTTATTTATTCTGAAAATGATATTTTATGTATAAGGATATCTAATATATATATGGCCTACACTACTAATTGTTGCACAATCTTTTGATACTCAAGGAAGCTAATTGGCTACATAACGTAATTTATTTGAACGTGAATTCTTTGATTTTGTTAAAAGCTATTAAAAAATAAATGAAAAGTGATATAAAAAACGTAATTTTTAATATCATGCTTTGCTTTTAAGTTCATTATGTTGATAAAAAAATCAGGCATTCGTAGAGAAAATATTAAGTTATGGACCCTTAATTTCCCCAAGAAGCTAATGGAACTCTAATGCGTATAAAAGGAAGTAGTATTTAATGCATATTTATAGCTCACGAATTCCAAAGAAATTGAAGAAAATGTTCTCTTAAGTAATTTACTTTCAGTTTATGGTTTCTTTTTGTTACTTGACTTCAAATAAAAAGCGCGTTGCTTTAATTTAATATGAAACACTATTAGACGTATCTGTATTTAAAAGAGGTTCCATGTTTTGAAATGGACTTGATAAAAAGAAAATTTCGAATCATAGTTTACATCACCTTTTAGTAAAAAAAAAGCTATAATTTAATGTAATTCAAATTATTAAGTAAAACGTATTTTATGTTTGTATACTGTTTTAGATTTGTACAGTCTTCTTTGAAAGTAATGTTTGAAATGTGTGTTTAAACATCGCTAGAAATCTAACTATTAATATCTACAAAACATTTAAATTTAATATTTTAAAATAAGGAATACCATTATATTTAATCAACATTTAAAAAATAGTTTAAATATACACAGGTTTACAAATTATACGTTTATAAAAATGTTTGAAATTTGATAGCTGTGTTTATAGTATTTTTGGTACTAAATCCAAAATCGAAATTCATTTTCTTTGAACACGTAGAGATTTTTTTTTTTACACAAAACGATTTAATATTTTGAATAAAATAACTCAATTCCCCATATTTTGATAATTTTATATTTATTTTATCCCCTATAAATGCATAACTAATTGAGCTAGATCCTCCGTACGGAATCACTGACCTTTCCTAAATCTCAGCACTCAAAAGCCAGCATCATTGGTATTTCCTAGTTCCCAGAACTTAAAAGCCAGCATCATCTACGTTTTCCGAATCTCAGCATCTACCAGCCGAAAGTCAAACTTCCCTCACTTAATTAAACAACCCTGCTCTTCCACAATTAAATGATGTGCATATAGCTAGAACTTGCGGCCAACGTTTTTTTAAGTAATTTGAGTTAATGAAGATGTGTTTATTACTTGCTAATGATTATCTTTCCTGTTTCCATGACTTAATACTAAAAATCTTGTTTGATCACAACATTGGCCATATTGTTAATTATTAATAGTTACTGCCGTAACGACGATTCACAATTGTTGGTACCAGTGACTAATCAATGGATAGAGCTAACCACGACAATTTATTAATTTGTGTTGTTTTGATATCAGAAGTATAGACTAAAACACATACTTTTAAAAGGGATTTAACATTTAAAAACAACATTTAGATTGGATTTATTGTTTTTAAATACCCTTCAAAACTTTGTAAATTTAAAGGGAATAATAATAAAAAAGACAATACTTTCTAAAAAAAGTAAAAAATTTCTTTAAAAATATATTCAACTACTTTTGCGTAATGACACAGTTCATCGAATTTTACAAATAGAAATTTAATGAAGTTAAAATTTAAAAATATAATCATTTTCAATATTTCATTATTTTAGTAACTAATTACAAAGTAACTTAGGTTCAAAATTATATAATTATTTACTTGAATTATAATTTGTAAACATACTTTACACAAGTTTGGTGTTCTTTAAGCGATAGACATTAGTTTATATAGCAAATACAGCGTAACCACACCTAGAAATGAAAAAACCTGGAAAACTTCCCCTCAAGACATCATTTTGTATGATCCAATTCTCCAATAAAATAGACATTCCGTTTCGAAAGTAAGTTTCAAAATTTTTTGAAGTAGAATTGTCCCCTCAAAGGGATTCAGTTAAGTATCCGAATAAAATTGAATTTCTACTCCCTTTTATAAAAGAATGGTTTCCGTCTAAGCATTCAAAGAGATTTTTTTATTTTAAAGAAGTGTACTTCAACGAGAAAAACGTTGAAATGGCAATAGCTAATGTCCTCCGTCGTTTCAAAAGAAAAATTGCAACCATTTAACCAAATTCATAAATAAGACTATAAAATGGGTACGATCTGAAAGGTATAGGCAATGTCTCAGAAAACCTGCAATAACCCTTAAAAACAAGCACTTGCATACTATTTTTGAATAAAATATGGATACCTTATCGATTATCACGAGGAAAAAGATAGGACATTACCTGATGGATTACCAGGTAACATTCAGAATTTGCAATTTCTAAGTTGTCGTTTATCGTTTTCTGTCGTTTGCTTTGCCGAAATATATTATGGTGAGATTCTGTTACAGAACTAGAGAAAGAAAATGTGTTTTCATTCTAGAAAGGAACTGACACACTTCTTCAGAAGTTGTAGGAAGTAGATATACAGTAATCCAGTTTGTTGTTTTGAATTACTTTTATGTAAATTAGGAGTATTTTGTGATTGTTCGACTAGAATAATATTTCACTGATTTGTGATATAGCGTGTAACATAGTAAGTGTTGCTTTCTCATGTTTTTTCTTGTAGTTGGCAGTTGAATATTGTAAGCTGATAGTTTTTCGGCAATGGTGGGTTTAAAACAAAGGGAATAGTTAAACTTTTTTTATAAGTACGCAAAATTGTATTGTTTTATTTATATGCGGCATGTATTTAAAAGCAATTTATTTTATGGAACGTCAAAAGTAATTTGTAGTTCCTCGGCAGAAACATTGTAAGTCGTAGTTTTTAATGTAGTATTTATTAAATAATGTTATCTATTTTAAAACTATGTTATAGTGAAATAAACTTTGAATGCACAGTTTAAGAAAATATAATTATAAGGTGAACAGTTGATTTCAATGACTAATGCAATACCATGTAGATGAGTTATCTGATTCATTGATGATATCATATGTCTAAGCAAAGCATTATTATTCCTAAAAATATTAATTACCATCATCCTTAAACTCAACGATTATCAACCAAGTTAAATACAAATCATTAGTCATCCTATTATATGATAATAAGACTACAAATTATTACTTACGATGAACTCATTATTTTCCTGCTAATATTGGAGTATGAGTAATCTTGAACTAACCAAACATGCAATCTGAGTGAAAAAGTATAATTTGAGTACAAATTTAAACATTATTGATGTTCTATTCTAATGTTCTAAGAATTAAAGTAAAATTTTTAAGTACACCTAAGATAAAATCATAAGTATGTCTATGTTCAGGGAAAAGTAAACGATACTTTTGATGAAATCAAATTATATAAAAATTGTATCTCTATTTCAATTGTGATGGTGTAAGAACGCAGTCACAACTTTTTTATGTATTAGGGATCAAGACCTACCACCATATATAATGGAATTTATACTGAGGGACTTGCTAACGCGAATTTGTCCAAGAAGTAACAAAACATGTCAAGTCACAATTAACTTCTTACTGGGGATTGGTCAGAGAGGCATATGAGGTGATTTCTTGAGGGAGGACCCTCTCAAGTACCATTGGATGAAGTGTAGGTAACATCTGATTATGATGGGGAAAAGGCTGAACAAACTCTCGGAGGAGAGTTCATATTTACTATTTTTGAATATGATGATTTGACAAGTAAGACGGTTACTACTATTAGTTTCTTCGTCGGAACAGAGATCGTGGTCAAGGTGAGATGTGCGAGCTAAAATCTGAAGATATTTATTAGATATTTCTTGAGAAATCCCCCACAGCCTCATATTGATTGCAAGCCTCTTCTGCAAGATGTGTAGACAGCCAATTCGATTCCAATCATCCCACAGCATATTGATCTCAAACCCCTATTGAGCCTCAAATTGATAGCAAGCCATTCCTGAAACTATAACTAGATGCCTCATTATACAAAGTCACTCGAGTGGCGATCGCGCGCCAACGCTTCATTCGCTCAGACAAGCCAGTTGAAGCGAAGCATGCAATCCTATGGTGCTTATAATACTAGACCACTGCTGTGGCTAGAGGTTACGTCTGTCGTTTGTTGCAATCAGTCCTTAATCGAAGCATGCATTCTTATGGAATTCATTATACTTAGCCACAGCAGTGGCCAGAAGCAGTGGTGCACGTTCACCACTCGAGTAACTCGATATAAGGCCCTAACGCGTCCTCGATCTCTCAGATGACCTCCCCAGCCCGGAAGTCAAACTCCCCTCTTTTTCTAACTAATTGTAGCCACTACTTCCCAGAATGCAAAGAAATCTAAACTTGCTGCCAGTAATTAATTAGAGATTTGTTAATAAATATGTGTTTTTTTTCTTTCATGTTTCTCTTTTTTGTTCCCAATTTACGAGCCTATTGATCACTATTATTGGCCTTTGGATGGTGCTTTTATTGCGTGGACTAAGCTAACAATGATATAAGGTAATAAGCTTTAAAATACTGTTCAACTCTTATATGTTACATGTAAGTTACCATGTACAGAAGAGAATGTAGGAATCTTTTTAAAATAACATTTCTTATACATTTTTTATAAAGATTCGGATTGAAATATTTTGACCCACTCCTTTCTTAAGTGTAAAACTCAGTAATAGGACAACTACACAAGTAAAGTAACGGACAAGCACGAGCAAAAGATAAAAAAATTATTAAAATTAGGCTTTGACAGAAGTAATTGGAGCACATGACTTACTATTTCATTTTGCATACCATCATACTAATTAATAATGTGATAGTGTGAGTATTGTTGTCGTGTCTGTTGAGGGTAGGTGGTCTGGTGAATACTGTTGAGGGTTATATCTGTTGGGGGGTCAATTAAAGACCTACTCCTGATTTAATGGCAATATATATAAGAGAGGAAGCAGACTTGCTGGCGTGCTTTTATCCAATAGGTGACATTGCTTGGTCAAAGATCATTTTAGGGCTTGATAGGGATTGGGCAGAAATGCAGATGGGTTGGTTTTAAAAGGGACGACCCTCAAGTGTAATTGGATTATTCATAAAAAAATATGGAGCACCTCATTAAGAGTTAAAAAGTATGAGCAATCTCTCAGAGGTCACTTCTTCCCTTTACTTTTTTTCAAATACCATGTTGCAACACTATGCTCACTTGTTGCAATATAGAGTTGCAACAATTCACGTCCAAACGGAGAGCAAGGACAAGTGCGAAATGTGCGAGGCCTAGCTGTAAGCCAAGCAAAAGTTTAGGCTATAATGTAAATGAGTATTTTAATTTGTTTAAATTTATAATATGCTTTTGGCCTATATCATCCTGTACGATATTTTTTTATGCATTGCTTTCTCTTACAATAATATTTTTTATATATCTTGACATGATTTGTTCTCATACATTTTCTCAATATTTTCATTAAGAGGTTTTTCATTATGGCAAAACACACACATCCCCCTTCTAGGCTTGTTAAACGATTTTTTTTCAGAATAACTTAGTGAGAGGTGTTTTTCTCTTACGCGATTTTGAACACTCAATGACAATCTTATTACGTCATGTAACCCGACTTAACGAATGAAAGCACATTTATTTAAAATTACAATCTGAAGGTGTGGCATTGAGGAACTTTAAAAAAAGGAAGGCTCTTGCAAAACCGGTAATCATTTTCCAGTTTTTCGAAAGTGGTTTTATACTTCATGGAGCTATAATCGATTATAGTTGAATAATGCTCCTAACTGTACATTCTTAGGATTTCCTCTTCACAGACGTCCCTTACCATTGCAGTCCTTAACGAATGGCGAATGCTAAAAATGAACCCCGTGCCACATCCTCTTGTTTACGCATATATTACCAGTCATTGATATTTTTATTACACATAGAGTTCAGGGAGAGCAATGATATTTATTGTTTATCATACATTGCTTAATTAATTTGAATTTCAACCTTGTGATGCTTGTCCGCTTCTAGAGTATTCATTGTTGCCAATAATGCTACCTGAATAAATGTGTTGTATAAGAACTGGATGTTTGATTATTGCTAGTTTCTTTGATTATTTATTTAATGAACTATTAATATTATTACTATTATTGCAAATTATTACTTGTTACGACAAGTAAAACAATAGTACAAACCATTACACGAAATCTCGTAGCATATCTTATCTCACAACAAGCTTTGATTGAAAGAAATATGGCATGCACCTATTATTTCACATATACACTTCGAAAGCAATGCACTCGCCATCTTCCATTTAGAGTCTCTGTACCAACTCGCCAACGGAATAACATATACTGCTAAAAGCATACCCTCTTGAGGCTTATCAGTATCAATAGATAGAGTTTACGATGTGGAGTTCACGACCCATTTACTTATCCGAGATCTGGGTAAGATATAAATTGTTGGGCAGGTTCATTAATACATTTCCGGGTCATATGAAGCCCCCTCCGGCAGCATCTTTATTACAGTAATGATGATGTGAGCCTCGATAATGAGTAACATCATCACTGTCTGGTATTAGTGTAGCAAGGAAATGATACTAGGGATATAGGATACTCCACTTCGTGTGTTTTAGGAAGGATTTCAGTCTGTCCTTATCCCAAAGGCTTAATGCTATATTTTTTGTTGCCCCAATTTCCTCCGGAGTACTACTTTGTAGCAAATGAAATTTGACAACAGGCATAACTTCGCAAATAAAAGTTCATAAAAAGAAAATTGAAGGCTAAATAACTAGTGGTGTTTTTAGCTATTAACTTTGTTAAGCAATCCTAAGTTAGTTTATAAAAATTGTGTAAGTGTTGCAATAAAAATGTACTGGTTATTTTGAGTTCAATTTTTATTATTGAACTCTTATTACTGAAGTCATGCCTGTTGTAACATTTTCTATGCTACAAAGAAATGCTCCGCCAGAAATTGTGGATGAAAAAAAAAACATATAGCATTAGGTCTATGGGGAAGATACAGAGTGACATTTTCTCTTAAATGGATGCAGAGATGAGTGGAAATTATTTATGGTTTAGTAAGAACCTTAATTTAAAAGTAAATATTGTTAGAAATTCCTTTTTTGAAATGTACTATTTTAAAAGATTATTTTCTATTGTTGAAATGTTACTCCTCTTTAAAATGAGTCTAAATCTAAACTCTATAAAGTTTTTTCTGTAAGTAAAAATCTTATGCTAAATTCCGGCTGTGGCTTCAATATCTTTAGAATGTTAATCTTTTCAGAATTATCTCTTCAAATTTCTACTTATCCACATTCGATAAAATTTTCAGAGTGACTGAAAGGGAATTCAATTCAATGGAAACATTTCATTGTTCCAATTGTAATAATCTTCATTGCATTTTTAAATTGTACCAAAAATACATGCAACCATTAAAAAAAATCTATCTTCATTTACCATTTGGTTTGAAAAATACTTTTATGAGATAGTTAATAGATTTTACATGAAGAAAAATACATTAATTCAAAATGCATGTAATCTCTTTTGCTTCATGTTATTTTGGTAGTGAGGAAATAAATAGTTTAGATAGAAAAGATAACGTATATATATATATATATATATATATATATATATATATATATATATATATATATATATATATATATATATATATTTTTTAACTAGAAAAAAAATACATTAATAATATTGTTTCTTCTTGGCTTTTATATTTACCTTCAAGTTATTGGCATAAAATAAAATAGTTCATTTGAATATGGAAAGTAATCGGAAAATATTAGAGCAGAAGGTTTGAAAACCTACGTTTACACACTTTGCGATTCTAACAATTAACGTGTAGTGTCTGAGAAGGTTAAAAAAAGACGAAAATGTCTTAATGAATAACGGTCAGTAATGTAACACATACAGCTTCCTTCTAACCTATTTGAAATTAAATTTAGAAAAATCAAGATATTCAATAACTTCTATTTAATTTTTTCCAAATAAATTAGAAAAAATAACACATTTTATATAAAGTTTAAAATGCATTCATCACACATATTTGAAATGAAAGGTTTTATGCCTATATACAGAATACATTTAATTTTATTCTTTGTATGTTGAATAATATTGATACATTCAATGAAAATTTCTTGTGTAAAAATTACATATTTTATATAGAGTACAAAATGCATCCATTACATATAATTGAATAAAAGGTTTTATGCCTTTACATAAAATATATTTTATTTTTTTCTTAGTATGTTGAATAATATTGATACATTCAATGAAAATTTACTGAGTAATTCCTAATTCTTTCCAAAGGTAGATTTAAAATGTTTAATCTCTCTAACTACAAATATAAACATATATAATATCTCTGATCCATTTATACTCATTATTTATACTGATCAGCAGAGACAACCAAATTTTCTCTTAATTGCAATCATCGTAGCACATTTTTCAAAAACACACTGTCATTGATTTTTTACATATAGTTTTCAAAACAGGACAAATAGTCCTCTGAAAAATGGAGTTCGTAATCAGAAAGTTATGAATCCAAGAAAAGAAAAAGGAAAAAAAAAGTAAGTCTATGTTTATAAAAGCATGTCCCTCTTACAATCTCAGGTAATGAGACAAAATTCTGATGCACAAAAACACGTGAGGGGCGTAGGTAATGATCTGAAAAGTTTTTTCTTCTGGCTAAAAAGTGCACTTAGCGCAAAGTATTCCCTCCTCTTGGACCTCTTGTCCTAGTTATCCCTAGTGCTTCTTTCCCAGATTATCCTGTGGGGGAAATTGTTTGAGATATACTATCGCTTAAAGGAAACAAAGGTACACAGATATACGAGAAAAGGAAATGCAGCGGCGTTGTTTTATTGTAGTGAAAAGTGTGCGAAACTTTGCAAATATTTTATTTTCTTCAACTCGGTATCCGCTTCTGGTAAGGCTATCACGATTCTTTGAGAGAAGACAAATATTTTGTTGTTTGCTTATGAGTTTTTTTTTTTTTTTTTTTTTTTGGTCTAAATCTGTAGTTCTCATAGAGGAATTTTGTAGGGAGTGAGAGAGAAATGCTCGAGTTTTTAAGTTAGAGAGAGAGAGAAGGGGGGGGGGGAGGGGAGAGACATCGATTATACACTTAAAATGTTTAGTTTTAGTTTAAAGTTTTAGAACTTTCGTACGTTTTTACTTGTTTAACAAAAATTTGAGATATCTATTTCTGATAAGATAAGTTTTTTTATTAAGCAAATTGAATGGTTCTCGATAAGACTTTTGAGATCGAAACAATTGATACTCACTCGAACCTTATTTTGTACTCATATACATAATAAGCAAAGCATAAAAATTAGTATTAAGTGCATTTCGAGGTCTATATCTCTGTAGAGAAGTGGATATTTTTAGAAGGATGAGGAGAAAAAGGAATGCCTTATTTAGTAGGGCCAATTAAATTGTAAGTGTTATCATCAATTATTTGATAATTATTGCATATTTTTTATATTGCAAAAAAGGTGAATTCGCTGATTCACAGTTGTATATCTTTGGAACAAACAATAATTGCATTTCAAATATTTCCAATAATAATAGTAAGAAAGAGTTTTTGGCATTGGTAGAATCTCGTAAGTTATTAATTGATAATTTATGCCATTAATCATATTTAGTAACGTGGAAAAATTGTTTATGCCTATATTGTTAGTGTTTCCGATTGATGGCAGATCCAGCTGACGTTTATGTGGTGCAAAATTACTTTCTATAAAGAAATATAAATTGAAGTATTATTTTGTGTAAAATATATTTAACATTTACTCAAATTCGAATGGATCATCTGCACCTCTATAATGTAATGTAATATGAAAACAACATTTAAAAACACATGACAAATACTACTTTAAAACTAATGTTGAAAACATTTCTTGCTATCCAAACTATTTTTATATTTGAATAAATTATTTATTGAAAAAAAAATTATTGCATATGTATGCATAAAATACAAATAAATTTGGATTGTGATCTGATAAATTGATCTCTGCATGGTTTGGGCGGGCAAAGTCAAAAATTGAATGGATAGCTTTCAATTGTACAATATTATTAAAATACCCTTAAAAATAGTCAACTGCCATTTTTACTGTTGACATTGTTTAACAAGTAGAAATGAAAGTATAAAGGAATTTAAAGTCTATCAGTGTACTTCACTAGCTAAATAAGGTAGTATACTCTATTATTTTGATATATGAGGACACAGGTAATATATTTTAACACTTACATCAAGTGATTACAAAATATTTCTAGCGTGACATGCACGCTTAATTTACTTTGATAATGATAGTGCAGAAATTAAGTTAACTAGAGAAATCCTTACGACAACCATTATTTGCTTCTACTATTAAATTGTAAACATAATTTTATTCTAAATGGAAGAAACTAAAAGAAAAATATCGCAGAATTCTTTTAAAAATCAAGCTACAAACTGACTTTTAAAATATCATCAATTGGCAGTATAAGTATTCCAATGTTTTCTAATCTTACGTTTATATTCGTTATTGGTAAATTTTTAAATGCTGTTAAATTTATTTTTTAGAAATGGTTATCTTAATCAATAATTCAAAAAAATCAACTAAAAAATTGCATGAATACGCATTCCTTGAAAAAAGTTTTTAAAATGTAAAATGTCGACTAAGTTTAAAGATGTTAAAAGTTTCGATTTTTAATGTTTGAACTATATTCCATACACAATAGATAATGTAAACTGTATATATGAGAGGATTGTTAAAAAAGAACTTAAAGACAAATATATACCCAAGAAATTTTCGAAAATAAAGAGCTTAAAATTCATAAATCAAAATAATTTATAAAAATAATAAAGATTAGTTTCCGCAGATTTTTCACAAACTGTAAACTTTCTACACCAAATATTGCGTGATATAGATGAACAAACAGCAGTTATTATATTTTTACTTTTATTGTTTGAATATGCAAAACTTGTAGTGTTAGCCTATATTTCTGATATTCCCTCACACGTTATTAATTCACGTATTTAATTAATTAATGAAATCTGTATTATCTTTATATTGTTTTGAAAATAAGAGTATTGAACTCATTATTAGCTATGCATTTAATTTGAAATTATTTGTGTATTTTCCTGATTGTGGATTGAAAGACCACCTAGAAAGTATTCCCCCTTTAATCAAATCGTAATCGAATGATGTTCTGGTGCATTATAGCCCTCGTGGAACTTTTTCTTAGGGAATATCCAATATATCCAACTGTGTTCGATAACTCTTATACTAGAATAACGTCTTAATTTGAATTAATAGAAATCTAGAGTATTAACTAATTTAATGAAATTGATTTTTAAAAAGGATTTATAACTATTTTGAAGCAATATCAATTATTTCCAACATAATTATTAATTTCAATAAATTAAAGATTAAAAATAAAAATATTCTTTAAATAGATTTTACATTTACGGAATTTTAACATTTGTAATAAAAGTAATTTCAATTAAGAAACTGAAAAAAATATTTGTTGTAGTTATGGTTCATACAATTGTAAAACACTTAATGTATTTTATTAAGAATGATTTTTAATGAATAAATAACTTTTTGAATTTTGACCAAGTTTTCACATAACAAAGTTAGAACTTACAAATGTTTTTAAGAATGAACTGCATTGGAATATAATATACTTTTGTAAAAAGAAACAATAAAATACAAACTACTTAAAAATCAGAGTAATAAATCTAATATACACACAAAAAAAGTATCCTGACTCAAATAAGTGACAAATAATGCATGTTCATCTCCATATAGTGCTCCTTTGGTAATGCTAAGAATCATTTCATTTAGATACAAACATAAAAATTAACAATTTTCATCCAAAAATATATCGTGAAAAGACATTCCTTACAAAGGACAGATATTAAACTTGTTCTTTACATAAGAAATATAAGTTAAAATTTTAATTAAAACTATATTTTGTATTACATGTAAAAGTATATGTAAAATATATACTTCTGCTATATAGAAAATTAAATTGCATTGATGCTGAAACATTGACATTGTTTACGTAATATAACAGAGAGATTATACTAAGATGAGGGAATAAAACGTGGATAATTGGATTAAGAAGAATCTTTTTACCAAACTATCTACCAGGCTTAAAATAAAACTTCTTCGCGTCATTAGCTTTATTTTTTTTTATCTTTAGATGATAAAGTAAGAAGTTAATTATGTTTTCAAAATGCCTTTGATACGACTCAAGGGAAATTAGTAAGTAAATATATCTTTTTCGTCACATTATTCTTTAAGTTTCAAACTTTAGTCTCTTGCCAAGTTAAGGAAGATATAAGTAGATCCTTTTAATTCTTAATGAAATAAATTTCCCATGGAGGCTCCATTATAACATACATTATAGAAATGTAAATCCAACTTATTAAATTTTACTTCTTCATTTTTTCCCGTATCTAATTTTCATCCTCTACTTCTCATATTCTATCTATTTTATCATGTAATTAGAAATTAAATATCCTAAATTGTTATAAAAACATGCACAAGACGTAAGATTTGCACCTAAGATCAATATTAAATTTTTATATACGTCTAGATCGTTTTTAAAAAAATCGTTTGCTTGATGGTATTATTTCCGAACTATGCAACTTCTTTAAGCCCAATATCTAATACAGTATCGAATTATTGAGGTATACAAATTAATCAATAGTTTTATTATTATTATTATTACTGTTTGATTTTTTTAATTCTTCTTTGATTTTTCTTTTGATTCGTTTTGATTTGTTAATAACGGATTGGCCAATCCAACGAAGAAATGTATTCTTGAATAGAACTCTTCAGCTACATACACTTTCATGCTACATATTCATCAAAATAATAGCTTCTTTTCTTCTTTTTTTTTTATGTGAAAAAAGTATTTTATATTTTTGAGTGAGTTTTTATGAAAATCCCTTTTCTATGAATACTTTGTGAGCTAATTATTTTTAGAATGTTCTATTACTTTATTGTAAGCTGAATAGTGTGAGTATAATTTACTCCAAAGTATACTCGCCACAAATTACAAACAGATTATGCCATTTTTAAACTAATTTAAAGTGATTGTAAGCAATGTTTTTAACCTAATTAAAACATTTTTTTTAAGCTTATAAAAATGATTATTCGTGGATTTTCCTTGAAAAGTTTTTAGTGCTCATATAAAATTTGGAAGACCTATATACAAATACCCAATACCAGTTGAACATGAAAATTCTTAAATTTTAAACTAAAATTATTTCTTACGAAGTAAAATCTGGAACAGTAAGCCAGAAGTAATTAAGTGCAAAACTTCCAGAAACAATACTTTGTGTATCTTATGGTTGTAGAGAAGAATTTTCTTTACAAGATGAATCTTATAATGTATATCAAATAAAAAACAAGTAATTTCTTTAGCATCAGATTTTGAGGAAAATATTGATTCTACAAATGAGGGTTCAATAAAGCCAATAATTATTATTATTTTTTTTTATTTTTTTTGTATACTTTTGCAATTTGAGTGAAAGAAAATTAAAGTAGTATTTTTAGGGCAAATTATATTGATAAAAACAAGACTTCTTTGAAGGAACAAGCTATTGCCAGATATTCTATAGGAATGTATTTACATTTTCTTCAGTGTAAGAAAAAACGTAATATATCAGTCATTTTTTTAATTTTTTGAACAGTAAAGAAAATCGTTGATTAAAATCAATTCGGTATGATATACTATTCGAGTTTGTAACCAATTTTCTTCATTTCAGTTTGTATATATATTTTAATAAAGTTTACATTTATTAAATTTAAAGTACCAAAAAAAAAAAAAAAAAAAAAACTAATATGCACTTGTTACCCAATATTACGTTGATAAATGTCAATGTCTTTGAATTGTAAGGGTACAATTCAAAGAAAAAAATGCTCATCTTGAAATGCAAAAATTTGCCTTCTAGTTTAAATCAAGAACTGGTGAAAAATTGTTTTCTAACTAATGGTGTAAACACTTGAAATGACAACTATATTATTTAGTCAAAATATTATTAAGTAAAATCCAATGAAATGTACCCCTTCTCCTATCCAAAGAAGTTCTTGAAGGAAAAAGTAATATTTAAAAATAAATTCACTGTGAAAATGTATTCGCCATTCTCATTTGCATACTCAATTTGTAAGCATTGATAAACAAGCTTGTATTTAGTCCATTGCGCACATTTTCGGAAGTAGAATAATTAAATATTTTTATTCTGACTTTGTTAAATTTACCATAAACAAGAGAAAAAAACTACAAAAATCTTTACTCGCCTGTGTAAGTAAATGTTTAAGCTGGATATATAATACCTTGTACCACAAATATAATATATTTAAATAACATCAAAGTGTTACCCATTTAATTTTAGCAAGAAATGTGATTTGTAATTTTCTAGACATTAATGGTAGAAATATAAAAATTGAATTTCAATAAATAAAAGTAGTATGTTGAATTGCTTTTACATGTTTAAGGCAAAGTAACTTGAGTTTCATGGATGGACATATCTTCTTACATACGGTTTCTTTTTTATAGAAACAATTATGACCTTACTTGCGATTTAATTTTCAAACTCCTTTTTCACTTTTATAAACATACATTTTTTGCTTGAGATATCAAATTTCATAGGATTTTATTTTCCAAAGTAAGTTTTTTTTTTATCCCCAAAAAGTTCTCTTTAATATTCAGTTTTGTCTTTCTTCCATTAAGGTTGCAGGCGAACTGCGAGAAAGGGGATGGAGAATCTTTTGAAATTAATTCTATTTTCTTTGATCGCTATGAATTGAATAAAATGTAAATAAAAAAGGGAACTTTTCCAATCTATACTCTTAAGTAAATGCAGGTTGGAATATGGAAATACTTTAAAAAAAGTGGTTTAGGAGACTTTTGAGATTGAAAAATAATGTAAATAACAGTTTTAATAGTAGTCTAAAGTCATTTAAGAAGCTGTCAGCTAGATGAATTCAATTATGAGGACTCAGTACCCTAAAAAATAAATTGATTTTTTTTTTTTTTAAATTTATTTCATGTTACTCTGTTTATTTTTTCCTTTCCATGGCTGTATTATTTATGTTTCTACACAAATAGAAGAATGTGTTTGTATTTTGTTTTAAAAAGTGCCGTGAGTTAGTTAACAAACGTCAGAATTAATCTAAATGAACTTAATTTCGTACATAAGTTAAAGCGTTGCAATAACTCAAATTCGTAACTTGAAATGATATTTATTCATAAACAATAGGTATTTAGACAACACATTTCCTCAAAGCACGCTTAGTTAAATCAGTGCTGACATCCATAGATTAAAAGCAAAATATAATATATCATAAAGATATCATAGGACAACTAATAAATCATATTGACACTTTTGATTACTATACAGTATAAAAACTGGTTGAGCATTTGAATCAAGAAATTTCACTTACTGGCATATCAGGGTCAGGAAAATGGCGATCTCATGTGCGCGTCATTGCGTCCGATAAAAATGCGTCTCCCTCTTAGGAACCACCGCTTGACCGACTTGCTATCCCCCCAATTTCCTTCTGTCTCTTACGATCCCCCTCATAATTACATCAAAACTTCTCTCTCTACGCCATTGGAGCGGCTCTAATCCTTTATGGAATCGCCAACTCTTATTTGACAAATTGGCCAAACCCCTGTTTAAATATTCCCCCAAAAGCTTCGGACAGAAACTTAAGGGGCTATGCACTTGTTGCAGTTTAAACAGACCCCTTAATAAAATTTGTAAAATGTCTGTGGATATACAGCATGACAAAAAGGCAACTTATCAATGTTATCTACATAAGCCTTTAACTTTTACTTTGATTTTCTTTAAACTTGATGTTTTAAAGTTCAATGTAACTTTTCTAACTAACTAGCAGAGATATACTTGTATTTTTTTATTAAATTGTAGTACATAATCTACAGATTAAACGGAGGTTAAAAAAATTCCTGTTATTCTATTAAATATTTTTCAAAAGCCAAATATTTGTAAAAAAGAGTTTAAAAAAAAAATTGAAAACTGATTGAAATTTAACAAAAAAATGCGGAAGATATTTCTCCCCAAACTTTAACTTTAGTTTGATCTGTCGATTATGTTGTATGTCCCTTTCGTAAAAAAAGATAATGGTATAGTCCTACTAGTTTGTTAGAAAAGGTACATTGAAGTTTAAAAGGTCACTTTTATAGAAAATCAAAGTTAAAGGTAAAAGGCTTTTAGAGATAATATTGATTCTAATTAGCTTCGGTAATCGGAATTTCAACTACAAAATTTAACCCTCAAATAAAAATAAATAAAATCGTCAACATTATGATGTTACGCCAGGATAAATAGCAGTTTCTGCTATTAATTTTTTATTTTGCTTGACTGTTTTGTTTCATTTTACATAATAGCACGAGTTTTATAAAATTGTTATTGTAAGTTTTATTTTATGCGAAGTTTCATTTTATGTGGTTTTATTGAAACTCAAAGCTTAACCGTCCAGTAGTTTGATATGACATGAACACCATTGCAATAAAATAATTAGCTTAGTGATGATGATAATTGTGTGGATTCTGCGTTACGAATTGTTGACATAAAACCGCGCCAAATTATGGCAACCGTTGGCTGTTCACTTGATATTTAAAAAAAATGGAGTTGCATATTTTTTTTTAGCGAAAATCCCCTTGGCACAGAATTAGTACACTACTTGGAATTTTAACCAAATAATTTATTTGCAGATTTTTAATAATTAATCAATTTGCATACTTCCTTCAAATTAGCAAAATTGTTTATCCAACAAAGTAATGAAGAATGAGTAAGCGGAAAAACTTGCTCGGGTTTCAAACAATATTACTTGAAAACTATTATAACGGTAGATATACAAGTTTTTTTTTTTTCCCCCTCTCTTAAAATAATAGGTGAAATACTTGATTTTTGTGAACGTCAATTAACATAGTAAATTTATATATGGTTATCTGTATAAATTGGATTACTTAAAGACAGTCATCCAGTTTTCGCTGTATATTTTTAAACATTCTGCAACACACCTATCGCTTCATATGTTTTAAAGGTCTTCAAAGTTCCAACGTCAACAAAGTTATTGCACCAGATTGCGATATTGAAACTCGGAAAACTATATTATAAAAAATTTTACTCAAGTGTGTCAGAGTAAGTGTTTAAAACTATGTAATGTGAACCGGATTATCAGCTTTACCTACTCTGATCAACCAAGGAAGGGCGTGTAAAAATAGTTCCTTAAAAAAATTATCCATAAAAACTAAATTCTTAGTATTAACATTTTATACACAGTGCCTACTTTTGCAGATGAACTTATAAATGATTTTGAGATCAAATCAAGATTTAATAGTGTTAAACCATTTCAAAGAAAATATCCATTCCATTGACTAACACATTTATTTGTCCTAAGAATTTGGTAGAATCCATTGTCATCTACAACGCGTCAATCTACCAAGCTCCAACTCGTTTAAATAAAGGCAAGTGGATTTACGAATCAATCAAATATTTTGTCTAACAAAAAGAAAAACGAAGTTAATATACCAGGTAAACACTATTAGGGGTGTGGAACATTGCGCAACTGTCAAAAAAGTGATTTTGGCGATATATTTTTATTTAAAACTTATACTTTATTATAAGTGGAACTGAGAAGAGGAGAAAAAACGATTGTTGATGAGCTATGTTCAATAGGTACAAAAAAAAAAAAAAAAAAAAAAAAAAATCGAAACGCATGCGCTGAAAATAGTTGTGCCATATCTTGATATGGAGAACTGTAAAAAAAATTTTAAAAAAATAATAATATCTTCCGATCGCGCATTTATCTCAAAATTTGGAGAAAATACAAAAAATAACTATTTTTCATAATTTTTTTTTTTTTTTTTTTTTTTAATTTCTAAACTTTATATATTTGAAAAGCAATTGTTTGAAATGTGTAGTGAAAGGGTGTTATAACACAGGAATACACTGTTCTATACATTTTTAAAACATATATTAATCATTAAAAATATCAAAAAATGCATTTTTTTGTTAAAAAATTGATATTACTATAAAATGGGTACTAACGTTATTTCTTTTATTTATTTTATAAAAAAAAACCCTGCTATAATTCATTTGGTTCACTTTTTTTCTCGAGCTTTCTATCCCAGTGATGCACTTTGAAGGAAAATTTCGTAGAAAAGTCGGGCATTATGGATTTTTTTTTTTTTAAAGGTGTTGTCCTAATGTCTTTATCGTAAGCACCACCCACTTTTTATCTTGTCTCTCTATACAAGCGTTCCACAGCTTGTAAGTGACATGGAAACGAGTTGAAGTCTGATTTCCGTGGTCCCTACACTGTTAAAAATTTTGTTCCACCTTGCACCAAAAATTGGTTCCCATTTAGCTGCTACCAACATGTGGTGCTTAGTTTCACGATTTAATGGTGCAACCTCGGACCATAAGCACCATTAAATCGCGAAACTAAGCACCACATGTTGGTGTCAGCTAAATGGGAACCAAATTTTGGTGCATGGTGGACACATTTTTTTAACAGTGTAGTAGCCCAGAAACGCAGGCCGATTTCTCCAGAGATAGGCCAATCCCGATGTGGAATGTTGTGAAGTTGTGAATCAGTCGTTGGAAACAATACTAGCCATTTTCGCCCAATTTTGGATAAAATATAGAAAAGGTTTTGAAATGTCGATGCAGTTTTAAAATTGCAATATTGTATTTATGAGAAACAACACTATGTGGTGGTCTTGAGATGTTTGTTTGTTGAAAAATCATGTATTTTGGAACTATGCTTGGCCAGAATTAACCAATCTTCTACTGTGTCCTACAATACGGCTGTGCTACCTCAGATGCGCTAGTCTTTACTAGCAAATGTTCGTTTGTTACTTACCAGTCCTATTACAAGCATTCCAATTAATTATGTCCAATAGTGGCAATAAATTTAAGTTTGGCTGCCTTGAAATACCTGATTGTCTTTCTCTAGGAGAGTGCTTGAGATTTCATAACCCGACGACCCAGTTCTCATATATTTCTCCTTTCGTAATTACCGAAATCAAATTTTTGGGAGAGGGAAGAAAGCATTTCGTTCAGTAACCGAGTTTAAATCTTCCAGTAAATATTTAGGGAGGTATCTAGACAATCGAATTGCTTCATATATAAACTTTGGTCCTTCCGAAAATTAACGCAAAAATTTCAAGAAGGTATAATTGATCTGTGCTCAGTACTTTCATCTCAACTGGAGGAATTAAACATTCAACACGTAAAAAATCAGTCAGGGGAAATTTTCACAGTGCCACTGAAAGATCTTGGTCCTGTTGTAGTACTATCTACGTGTTTAAATACGCATCTGAATCGTAATTCATTGAGATATAGGAGGCATATATCCCGATGTAGTGGGGCTGACCAAACGGTATAGTGGTTAGCGTGCTAGCTTCTAGACCGCGAGGTTGCGGGTTCTAGCCTAAGGTGTGTTTGTCCGAGGGTGTTTGTAAATGTATGTTGGCTTGTCTAATGACGAATGTTTCGGAGCATGATAGCCCTCGTGTTGCTGACGGCGCCATATAATCTGAAAACAACCAACCCAATGTAGTGGTCTCCCAACATGGAATTTGATCTGTCAGAATTTTTCCAGGCGGTATTAATGGCAGTCTCATGTGCGCTATGATCAAATGAATAAGCAATTAAGTTTACGAGGTTCAAAGGAAGAGAAGGCGCCACTAGAAAGGCCACCTAGATTGAAACTAGCAAAAGCACAATTTTTATGATTGTTTTAAACGTTATGCGCGAATGATTATTATTGCATAATAACTAATTTGATTTTTTATATCTTCTTCATTCCACACAGTGCAATCTAATGTGCCTCGATAATTTAGTGATTGGTGTATTCTACATATTAATGGAAAAATGGTATTTTTAGAATTTATTCAAAATTTTAAAGTGAATGTTTGAAGTAAATAAAACAATGTTAAAAAAAATATGTAAGAAATAATGTTAGTATCTATTTTATAGAAATATCTATTTTTTTTAACAAAAAAATGTAGTTTTGAATATTTTTAATTAATAATATATGTTTTAAAAAGCATAGAATAGTGTTTTTCTGTGTTATACCACCCTTTCACTACTCGTTGCAAACTATTGCCTTTCAAATATATAACGTTTAGAAATTGAAAAAAGAAATTAAGAAAAATAGTTATTTTTTGTATTTTCTGCAAACTTTGAGGTGAATGCGTGATCGGAAGATATTTTTTTTTTCTAAATTTTTTTTACAGCTTTCCTTATCAAGATATGTAACAACTTTTCTCACCTCATGTGTTTATTTTTTTTTTTTTTTTTTTTTTTTTTTGATATACCCTAATGTTCAATCTAAGAGGACTCTGTGTTGAACGCATTCGTTTTTCAACTTTTTACGCCATTAAAGCAGTTTTAAGAAAATTTCGAAGGCGGGGATGTTTAGAACTTCTTAAGAGGGTTTAACCACATCGATTTTGATCAAAATCATTAGAGCCGTTTTTTAGAAATCATTGAAAAACACGATCTTTTCAATGACAGTTACCTTATACGCATGCGAGATTTTGACGAAAACCTTAATAGTAGGTCCCATGGCCACCCCCTACTCGCACACCAAATTTAAACATCGTAGGTCAATTCGTTCGGGAGTTATACTCACCACAGACACACATACATACAGACATACATTTTTTCTGTATCACTTTTTTGATATCAGGATATACCCAAACGAGGAGAAATACAAAAAAAAAAAAAAAAAAAAAAAAAAAAACGATTTTTTTTTTTTTTTTTTACTGAATCCCATACTTTCATTTTCTTATGTATAAATATGGGTAGTTGAAAATATAAAAACATCAAAATGACAGAGATTTATTTATCAGCTGCCGTTAAGAAAAACATGTTTCCATAAAAAATTTGTCAAACTGTACAAGCTTGAAAATGGCTCATATGTGGATCTGGCGCACTGTAATACATACGTGTGTAAAAGTGGTATTTTAGTGACATCCCCAAAAGAATTATATAATGCATTGGCATAGTCATAGAGTTTATCTGCCAAGTTTCGGATGTGATTAGTGACAGCTAGTGAGTTGCTTACACCAGTGAAAATTTAACCGATGTACACACAGCATGAAACCCTTACTTTTTTTTTTACTTTTAAATACTTATTTTAAAGTGCACTGTATATTTCGAAGGAATTTTATATAAGATTACAGACAATTACAAAATATAAAAGCATCAAAGCAGAACATACAGCAAGAATTGTGTGCTATTGTTCATAAATTAGACTTAGAACCTAGTTTAGAGACATTGTATTATCAAGCAACTTTTCTTTTACGTTTCTTTAATAATACATATAAAACATGGGTAAAAATACGTAATTTAGTGATATTTAATGCAAATCCAACATTTAATTTTTAACTGTACTATTCAAAATAGATTATCAGCGTAGTTTCCTACCTATTCTTTACTTTACAATTTCCTTTTGGTTTGGTAATTCATTACTAAAAACAACAACAAAAAGCTTTCATTTGCAAAATCTCACACGCTTACATAATTTGTAGCTTTATCCAGGACAGGTGACTTCAGACAAAAAGGCAAGTCCCTTTAATAAGCTTTTCACTACTGATAGTAAAGAAAATCAAAGGTCTTCATTGTTCCGATAGTGTTCTGTCAGGTACTGTTATGTACTTAACAGAGAATTATTTTTAACTTATACAGCCAGTTTTTCAATGCATGTTCTTCAGAAAAAGTTACTCATATAAAAATTCTTCCAGTTGTTGTATCTTAAGAAAGGAAGGTAATTTATATGATAAAAAGAAAAAAAAAATATCTCCATATTAATATATTTTGACTTTTTAGAATGCAAACTCACGCAGTACTTTTTTCTGTGTATTTTATTATTTTAACATAATTATTATAAAACGAACAATTTTTATTGCATAAATTTTATTGCAAAATATTTATTTTATTGCATAAATTTTATTGCAAAATATTTATTTTATTTTATAAATATACTTTAAATACTACTTTCTGTATACTGTAACCTAATTTTATACATAACAAAGCATCGTTGTTATTGAAGTTTAATAATTTTTCTTAAAATTATTGAAGAAGAAAATTCTCCTTGAAAGGATTATGTAAAGTATCTTAAGTAGAATATATTTACCCTTAAAGATACAAAAAAATACGGGTTTTTTGTTTTATATTTCAAAGAAACTTTTCGCAAGAGGTGTACTTGCAAAGAACTAGGAATAAATGGAATCTTGGGTCACTAATCTCTTACCTAAGAAATAATGGGACACTTGAAGCAAGTGCAAGAATAAGATGCCAAAAAGGAAGCTAACTGTGACAGGTGCTGAAAATATCTCTTAAATACTGCAAGGTATAGAGAATACCTTTTTATTTCCACTTATGCGTAAAATATTGGAAACTTCAGATTCTAAACTTAGAAAGAAGGGAGCAAAACACGTGACGGATTGCCAAATAACATTGGGAATTTGCCACTGAAGAGTTTCCAATTGCAATTTTCAAACTTGAGTCATACAAAAGAGAAGTGTTGTGAAATGCTCTTGAAGAACTAGAGGGAAAGGAAATGACGTCCCATTCTTTTCCTGCCCTTTGGAATGGAAGTAAGCTGGAGTAGATTGTATTCCATTCCTTCGGCCCTTATAAAACGTTTTGAGTGGGCAGATGAACTTTAAAATCTCTCTCATGAAAATAGGATTGGCTCCAGGGAATTTTACATCTATAAATGCGTTGCATCGTACACCAATATTGTTGTCTGTGGAAGAATATGCGGGGCCTTCAGGAAAGATTTCTAGCCAAGAGAAAATAGGTGTTTGCTCTAGCGCTTAAGAAGTAGCCGTTGCGTTCCTTCGTTTTCGCCCAGTGACGCAAATCTGGGTTGTCAGGAGGATTGATAAAAAAAAAAATCTGACATTCTATGAATTTTTTGAGTTTCGAGAGATCAACAAAAGTTTCTTTGCAGCAAACGACCAACTTGTACTAGTAATGAGTCTATAATTATTTATGATAATTATTGTTATTTATTAAAAATTAAGTTTTACAAGATTCTGGGTTGTCATAAGGATTATTAAAAAAACAGAAGACATTCAATGAATTTTTTAAGTTTCTATAGACTGACAGAGTTTCTATTCAGCGGTCAACTAACTTGTGATAGTTATGAGTCTGTAATTATTTATGTTGTTATCGTTATTTATTAAAAATTAAGTTTTAGTAGTTCTTATTTGACTCGTGACGCAAATCTGGGATGTCACGAGAATTATAAGGAAACAGACGAAGTTCTATGAATTATTTTGAGTTTCGAGAGACCTACAAGAGTTTCTATTCAGCAGTCGACCAATTTGTACTAGTTATGAGTTCGTAATTATGTATGCTTTTTATTGTTGTTTATTAAAAGTTAAGTTTTACAAGTTGGGACAAAAATAATAATTCTTTCACATTACATTTCAATGAATAACAGCTGAACTCTAGCTGGAAGGTCAGACAGAAAAACCTTTTGACATCATGGCGTCTGAGAAGCGAAGAGGAATTTTCTGCCTGTCCTACCAGCCTGAACCAGTTCTGTAACAATTCAAAGTTGGAGATTAATCAAATAAATGTCAATCCACTTACAAACTGAAAATAAATTAGTTATCTTGGCACAAATTTGTGCAGTTATCATACTGCAAGAACATGTTTGAGTACTAGTTAATACTTTTCAAAATTAGATTTGCTGCATTTTAAAAATTGTATTATGTAAAGAAATTGGATGATTGTGAGTTAATTAAATATGCATTCGATCTAAAGGGAGTAAAGAAGTAGTAAGCAGGATTCAATTATTATAACATGTATTGCTGACTTATTTCGCCAAAGGTAACATTTTAAAACAATATTCAGTATTTTAAATTCTAAAACTGAAATGATAGTATTCATTCAAGTCGAAATTGTATTATTTAATTTCTGTTATATTGAAAAGAATTGTTTTGAATAATATTATTTATTTAAATAACACGAAAACACAATGCAAAATTTGTATGAACATTCGTTACTTAATAATAAACAGCCAATAGAATAACAATATTCACAATTGCATGGAAATTTATAAACAGAAATAATTCATTTAGTAAATTAACCTTATTTTCCAGATATAACTAACATTTATGCACTCATGTATGGTAATGCAAAGAAAAATATGCATTTTTGGAGCAATTTAGAACAATAAGTTGTTTAAATTTCGTCTAGAGTCCAAAGAATGAATGAAAATGCTTCCAATCTCAATTCTTAAATATTTTTTTATATTTTCTAAATTTACCTCAAAACAAGTTAGAGTTAAAAAGCTTTGACGTTTTATGTTAACTCCTACCAGGCAACTAATTCTTCTATTGCAATTTTTAAATGCCTTCAAAAAGCCATTTTTAAAACCAATTAAAATATGAAACAAAAAGTAAATCGAACACCATATCGCCTATAAATCGAAATCTTTATATCATTCGAAATACACGAATCTCTAGAAAACTAAAATCAAGTTATTGCTTTTAGTATCAAATTGCTAATATGTGGAATTTTTTAACTATGAAAATAATTTAGGATTTCTACTTTGAAGTTTAAAATACATTATTATGTTGTCATTAAAACACTTATTGTTAGTATTATTTAGCATCCACTAACAATTACAATACTTGCATTACTTGAACTTTAACACCAAATAATCTATTCTTCAATATTTATAAAGATATAAATCTGATGGGAAACTGCGCTGAGCTCATACCGAGAATATTATAAAAATGCTTCTTGTAATTATTATTATTTTTTTTTTTTTTTTTTTTTTTTTTGCAAGGACATATATCAAATTCTATGTCATTCATGGCTGTTAGGCTTGCCCTGGAAAATACACCGTAGATGTATATGTGTCGAAACGAAATGACCCATTTAATATACCCCTTCGCGAAAGCATATTTCGTGGAAGGTTTGTCGCATATCAAGTTTCTGATCATGGTAAAAAATACATTGAAGGGAGTGATTATAGACAATGACGTCTGCCATATCAATTCCTTGAGTTATTAAATTTTAGAATACATTGAAGCAAATTAGTTCATAATAAAATTATGAAAATGGGTTGCATTATTTAAAGAAACTCAGTACCCTGAAAATTAAAAAAAAAAAAAAAAAAAATTTGGATTTTTATTTCACGTTGGTATGTGTATGTTTGCCTTTCCATTAATGTATTGCTTTAGTTTCTACTCAGATTAGAAGTATGCTATATTTCGTTTTATAAAAGCAATCTATCAATTATCAATTTTATAAGAATTACATTTAACTTTGACTTTCTCTAAACATGATTTTTCAAAATTCAAAGTATTTTTTCTAACTAACTAGTGGAAATATACCATTATTTTTTATATATAATTTTAGTACATAACCATACTGAATTTAGAAACATTTTGTTTTTATAAATATTTTTTTAAATACCGACTCTTTGTAAAAAAGAGGATATATATATATATATATATATATATATATATATATATATATATATATATATATATATATATATATATATATATATATATATATATATATATATATATATATATATATATATATATATATATATATATATATATATATATATATATATATATATATAATATGATTAATATATTATAATATTGATTAAAATTTAAGAAATAAAATTGATGAAATGAATTTTTAACCAAACTTTGAATAATATTTTTTTATCCTACGTAAAATTTTAAACTCATTTATTTAAGAACTTTCCAAGAAAAGGTATATAAAACAAGGCAATTTAACATTGTAAATATAAGGAGTACTGTGATTATAGGTGCGAAGGTTTTACTTAAGATTATTTGTTTCTAAAATAAAATAATATAACCCATAAAAACAAAGTTTTTAATATAAATCCTTTATATGCATTGCCGATTTTTATATTCTTTAACACAGTGCAGATTCTGTAAACAGCGCGTGCTTGGTGTGTGCATCACATTTTAAATATCAAAAACATTCCTATTAGCAAAATGTGCGGCAAAAAAATGTAAAATTTATTTATTAAAAATAAACGTGAATTTATACTTTCACATCCAGATATTATTTATTTATTCTGATTAAAGTAATTTTACTATTTATTTATTAAAAAACATTTTATCAACAGGAAAGAATTTCAACGTGATAGTTTCAATGCTATTTTAGTGCAATTTGATGATGGCAAGTTGGTTTATTAATATTCCATAAAAGCGACCTATTAATGATAGTAACAGCCCCAAAATTTGATGGAATGCATTGTCATCGGCATCGAACTATCTGTCAAGTTTCAGGTTGATTGCATGACGGCAAGGGGGTTAATTAGTCTACCGCTAATTCCGCTCCCATTGATAAACAAAATAGAAGTTAATATAAAGGATTTAAAAAGGAGCTTAGTTCCTCTCAATATCTCAAAACTTAAAAGCTTAACTAACTTAAAGCTTACTCATATTTTCTCCTGTTGCCATACTCAAACTAATTGTTCACATTCAACCATCCTTCCAGTATGTTCTCGTCCACAGTTAAAATTTACAATTCTTTGCCTTTCAGATAATACAGTTAATTTTTACATCTTATCTGCTGGTTATTTCTTCCATGGGCTTCGTCAATCAAATATGTATCATTTAAATAACCATCTTTGTCTTCATATGCTCTTGAATGTTCACATGCAATTAAGTTCATGTCATCTTCGTCAGTTATTTTTTCACTGTCGGATGCATTTTCTTAAGTAATGAGGTGGAACAACTTCATTTTAGATGCATGGGCTGTAGTGGTATAATCTGTTGTCTTTTCTGTTCTTGTCCAGATATGCAAACGAAGATAGGTAATTTGGTATGTGTCATAAGGTAAAATTTTGACAACAAATAATGGGGCTCTATATTTTACTTAAGTTTTCTTACTGGATAAGGCAGTTTATTCTGGCAATCGTCTTACGACAACGACATCACACTTCTTCCAGAAGTAATAATTATAATTTCTTTTTAGTTATTTTTGAGCTCTGAGGATACATTCTCCTGCATCTTGACGTAATTCCTTTGGATTTGAATAGTCATGTCACGTCGTCAGTAGATCTCTAGGAAAATACTCTGGTTTTATTGGCTTGAATCGATTGCCTTGAAAGTGCTTGAAACAAACAAGTGCTCATAAACATTACCGATTGTAATCTCACAACGTAATATTTATGTTTTTATATATTTTTTAAAGATGGTGAAACATTGTATTAAACTAAAAATAACAATTAAAAAGGGATGCATTTTATGCATTGTACAGTACCCAAAAAAAACAACAGAACGATGGCTATATCTTTTGTTCTAATTGTTGAAATAACAAACAAAAGGTACCGTTGTAAATCGTGAAAGGTTTTTAATAATTATAGGTAGTTTTTTTTTATCATGAGGGGTCATCTACATATTAAAACAGAACCAAACTTTAAAAAGTTCAATAGCAACCTCATAATATTATTCCATATTTGGATTCAGCATTAAAAAAGAATGCGAAATACAAAAATTCGTAATTTTTTAATGAATGATTTGTAATTTAAATGATAAAAAGAAAATGATAAATTAATGTTAAATAAAAAAGTTGGTTTTTTGGCCATAAATACTTAAATAATTAATATATTTCAGTAATTTTTTTTTTCAAAAGGTAGTTTGTAAATGGCCAAACATAAATAGCAATCAGCTTTTGAATCAATTTCTTTTTTAATAATTAATTATTAATTAATAAAGCAATTAAAAAAAATTTAATAGAAATATATATTTTTTTTGATTTCATTAGATTTACCATGGTCTAAAACCAACCCATAATTTTTTTCTTTCCATTTTGACTATTAGTTCTCGATTTTTTAGAGAAAATGTAAAAAACGTTCACTTTAAGGGACCATATAGTAGACGACTTTTGAAAACTATCAAAGATTAATTCAAGGTAAACTAGAGGTGTGGAAAATCGCATAACGTTGAGTTATCGTATAACCGATAGTTTAAAAACTAAGAAACACGCTTCAATAGGAAAGTGAACTAAAAAGTAGAAGATAATTTTAAATAAGTTTGAAATAAGAATAGTGATTAACAAGAAATATTTATTTTATCATAAAAAAGCGTGGGGTGCTTGATGGCAATTTTTGTAAATATTTAATGACAGATATTGGTAAAAGTAGAGCCATTATGAAAATATCTTAAAAAGCACCCCACGCTTTTGTACGATAAAATAAACATTTCTTGTTAATCACTCTATTCTTATTTCAAACTTATTTAAAATTATCTCCTACTTTTTAGTTCACTTTTCTATTAAAGCGTGTTTCTTAGTTTTTTAATCTATTGATTATTTTCTACTTTTTAGTTTGATTTTCTATTAAAGCGTGTTTTTTAGTTTTTTAAATTATTAATCATTTTTTCTGTAAACTATCAATTTTTTTTTTTTTTAATTTTTTTTTTATTTGCTTTCTTAAATTCAATTTATTTAAAACAACATTTTTTAAGTAATTTCAATAAGTTATCCTGTAAAATTTTACTGAATCATGCGACTTTTTCATTTTATAAATAATTTCAACGATCTAGTTACATTTGTGTTTATAGTAAAATATTTCTGTAAAATATTCATGCTTTGCTAAATACTGTTTACTAATGCCTGCATTTAATATTTATTAATTTTCTACATCAGTAGTATTCGTTATATTTCTGCAATTACAGTTTTCGATATTTTATTTATTTCTTGTGAAGAATGCACATCTTTAATGTTGTAAATAAATTATGTTACTTTTGCGTTTACTTGCTATTTTTGTATTAATCTTAAACATGACACTATAAATCCATGTAGTTTCTATGTAATTTTAGACTAATACTTGTATTTTTTAACGTCGTTGAAATTTTCGAAGATAGCGTTACTTTTACTTAGTAAACGGTCCCTCAAGAAAAAAAAATTGCATCAGATATATAGAAAATCGTAAGCAAAACATTTTGGTGCAAACCGCAAGATTCTACGATAATTAGAACCGAAGATATAGCCATCGTTCTGTTTTTTGTTTTTTTTTGCGTACTGTACAAACCAAAGAATAATTACTTAAGAATCTTCAAACAAAAATACATAATTTCTTATATACAATGCGAAATTTATTTGTAAACTGAAATCATCTTTAAGAAAGCAGTTCATTAAAAAAAAATATTTTCTCTCAAATCAACAATACTTGATGAAAATACAAGATTGATCAATGATCGTTTTTTAAAGAAGTTCATTTTAAGTAAAAATGTTGAATTTACCTTCATAAACATCAAATTAAATTCACCTGAAAGAAAAACATTACTTTCAAATGTTAGTGGTTGCATTTCATTATAATTTAATAGTTAAATTTTCCTGTAATAACAATATTTGATTTCTGCATAAAATTTTATTTTCAATATTTCCCGTTTCTTTTTAACTTTATCTCCAAATGAAATATTGACATATTAATACACCTTAGAGTTTTGTTCTTCACTGAGATGGATTAATATGTTAGATTAGTAATCAACTATTAACTACATATTTTATATTCATTATATTAATATAAACATATTATTCTTTAATTATACATTGACTTATTGTAATTTTTACTTACTTTAGTCATTTAAATAAGCAAAAACATTACAATATTTATATCAATCCTTCGTTCATTAAAAATGTCTAAAGATAAAAAAAAGTTAATTAAAATTTAACAACGGCTTTGTATATTTGAAAGCATTGACATAATAGCATTAACATTTAATTTACTTTAGATGCCTACAATCGTTTTAAATTAATTTCTAAATTTGAAAAAAAATAAACCAGCTACCAAAAATTGTTTGTCATGAAAACCTATAAACAAAAGTTTTCATGATGCACAAAATGGATTATTTCTAGAAAATGAATTCAAGAACTCTCTACTTTATTTATTTCATTTTTGCTTATAGAGCCAATTCTTTACTTTATCAAATCAATTGCTAAAGTTAATAATCCAATTGGTTTTCATATAACGTCACCTTATAAATTCTAATCAACTTATATACAAAGCATCAAATACATTTTTCCGAGTTCCGAAGAAAGTTTTGCAATGTATTAAACATTGTTTTAATCAAATGAACATTTGTTAAACTTTGATATGAAGCCGAGATTTAATGTTTGGAAATAAGCGTACGTACTACATTTTTTTTGTTTAACCTGATAACAATATTTCATTTAATTAGGTTTAGTTTAATGTCAGAATTCACACACAGAGAAATTTCTGGTTGAAATTCTTATAAACACAAAATAAAAGTCAGAAAGTTTCGTGTAATAGAGTAATTTACATTATAATAGTTTTCAAATGAGATATAATGCTTTACATGAAAAGTTCATTATTTAATGAATATAATGGTGTGCTTTAAATTCCATAATGTATGGTACTCTATCAACAAATATATAAATTAAAATTGGAAGTAGTTTAATTTCAGATATTTTTTAAAACGTGCAAGAACGTAATTTTATCATTTTCACTTTCTGCTACATTTATTATAATTTACTGTAGATGGAAATCTATGGTTTAAACTAGTTTTAATTTTAATATTTTTGAAAAACTTAAGTTATTTGTTTCATAAAATCCACTGGTGATTAGTGAAACAATAACTATTGTAATTTACCAAAAATTCCTGCACTTGTGGTAATCAATTTTATTTTAATCTGAAATTTTCTTCATCATCTAAAAATGGAGCAAGTCACGTTTTAATGCACTTTATTTCAGTAGATGTAAAAAAAGAGTATAAATATTTAAATTAATAAAATTTACCACAAAAAACACTATGGTAACTGACATTTTCCTCTTATAGTCTGTGTATAATTAAATTCAATTAACATTAGAGGACATTAATTAAAACTTTTTTATAATTAGCATGTCTTATTTTACTCATTATTAATATTCATTTCTTATCCTCCCATATCAGCAGCATTTTTATATTCCCTGCTCATATACCATGTAAAATTGTAATGATAAAGTACACTGAAGATATTGTCTAATTGCCAATTGTTTGTACATCAGAATTAATATCTTACAATTGTGCACTGGGATTTAAAAAATAATAATACACAAAAAAAAAAAAATGCAATTTCATTCCAGTAAAAGTGTTAATTAGAGGACTAAAAAATAACAGAAATAAATTATTGTCATTAGGGTTTCAATGAAGAAGTGATTTAAAAGCAAGGAAAGGTCAATTAACCTGGATAAGAAGAAAATAATAGGAAATTATTGAAGCAAATAAACACTCAAAGCTCATTTAAACCGTCTCATTAAGAGAACTGCTTCTTCTATTTCAGTATAGAATTTGATCATTAAGTTTAATTACTAAGAATTCCTTTTTAACTATGGCATTAAAAATATCGTGTATACTATTACTTGGCACAATCTAGTTCCTACCAGAATTTCAATTTATTTCAATCAAAGCGTAAAAATTGTACCAAATAAATTTATTAAGGTTTTGAATCATACAATAAAGAAAAATCTGGAATACACGTACCCAAGATCAAGATATAACTAAATTATAACTATAACATTTCATTTAGTACCTAATATAAATAATTACATTTTTAGTTTCTCTTTTTTCATCTTTAGAATTATTTAAGTTTTGACTATTCCACATTAAATTTATTCAAAATCTTTACAATTTTATCCCAATAAATGGTTGACAAAATTAAGTTAATTTTTAAAAATTAACAAATCATACATTCATCATTAGGGAAGCATAAAAAAAAAACTATTGGTGTGGAAAATCTCATATTTTTCAATTATACAACTTATAATACTTTCACTACATTTAAATTAGACGTAGATTGGCGTTGCGTAAACTTTTTATATTTTCATTCATTAAAAAAATGGATAGTTTGGAGTTATTTCCAGATTTATTTCTTACAACATGGGAGAAAAAAGCGATATACTTTTCGATAAGATCCACTCCTGAGAGTTATTCAAGACATTCTTACAGCGAGCTCCAAAACTGGCATCCTGTTTTTAAAATTCGGCATCTCAAAATCAGTGAATAGCAAGAGATAGAAACTACTTGCATGTTTATCGGATAGTGACTTAATTTTAGAATTATTTTCTAATTTTTTTTACTATCCAATAAATATACGAGTCGTTTCAATCTCTTGTAAGTTACTGCTTCCGATGTGTTCATTTTTATAAATAGGGAATTACTTTTGTGACACTCATAGAATAAGGTATCTCGAATTCTTGGATTTCGAAAATGTTGCATTTTTTTTAAAACACCTGGCCCCTCAAAAGTTTGCTTTTATGATCCTGAATATGGTATAAGTATACTTTTTGAAATTACACGATTTCTAAATATTCCTTAGTCAATCCAAAAAAATTCATTTTTAAATCCTTTGTAGTGTGTGTGTGTGTGTGTGTGTGTGTGTGTGTGTGTGTGTGTGTGTGTGTGTGTGTGTGTGTGTGTGTGTGTGTCGATGTCGGGAAAATATTTACGGAGGTCTAATTTTCCCCCTTGCCGTCATCCAAACGGGCTGAAACTTGGCAGAGAGATTCGATGCCGATGAGAATGCCTTCAATAAAATTTTGGCAGCTGTCACTATCACTAAAAGGTTGTTTTTTTACGGATATGTTTTAGTTGTGCTTTTAATATTCTTGACTTTCAAATCTTGCTGGAATGAAAATTTTGGGGTAACATTTGTCCTTTAGACTTTTACCATGATATATACAGAAAAATTCTGGTATTTTGACGTTGATTATAGTAGTCATCCCCTGCCGAAGTTGCTATAATCAACAAATATGCCTTATCCATTTGTTTTTATTATGTTATATATTTTGTGCTGTAATTTCAATAACTACTAATGTTGTCGGGTGGATTTAGCGTCGATAACTTAGTCTGTTGATTTTAACTCAAATTTTTTTACCGTGGTCATGTATTTATTCTTTACTTTGAATTCAGATTTATTTGTTATGTTAAAAAAAGGGGTTAAGAAAAGAATCTCTGTGTATCTGGGTATGTGTGTCGGTGGTCAGCATAATTCCCGAACCAACATACCTACTCTGTTCGAATTTGGTATAAGGCTTAGTGGTGGCCATAGGATCTGTAATTAAGATTTTCGTCAAAATTTCGCATGCGCAAAAGATAGCTGACGTTAAAAAAATGTATGCTTTTCAGCAATTACAAAAAAAAAACGGCTGTAATGATTTAAATCAAAATCGTTTTGGTAATACTTTCGATGCTCTAAACATCCCCACCTCTGAAATATCCGTAAAAATGCGCTAAAGGCATACAAAGGTGAAACATAAATGTCTTTATCACAATTCTCTTTCCTTGACCATCGCCTTCAAAGACTGTTTCTTTGTTCACTCACAAGAAAAGAAAATGTAATATTTATCAAAAAACATACCGCCAAAGCCCGATGTAATAGTTATTACAGAAATTATTGCCAAACTGGCTGTATTTTAAAATAATAAAAATTTTAAAATGAAAATGGTAAATTACCCCAATCCATAGCAAATTTAAATGAAACAACCAGAATTAAGTGAAATTGAAAGTTGGGTGATTTTCCACACCCTTAGTTTTTATTGTTTTAAAAAAACACTATTTTTTCATATTTTCCGACAGATTTTTTGAATTTTAAAACACCTAACCCCTCTAAAATTATCCATTCAGGAAAATTAACATGACAAAAAAAAACCTTATTTAATCAAATTTTAAATATTTCACACTCGCTTTGAAATTTTCAATTTTTAAAAACTACGAGCATATATCCGTTAGGTATGAGTAATAATTTTTTTGCTTCTGGTTTATGCATCCTCATAAAAATGTGATAGGAAAGAAGAAACCCTTTTTTCGCACCATTGTAGAGGTTATGCTATTATATACGCAGGAAAACGCCAAAGAAATCCCATTTCAACAAAAATGTCATTTATTTTGATGGCCGTTAGAGTTTAGCATTAACTGTGGAGAAATGGGAAAAAATTGGGGGCAGAAAAACTGTAATAGCACAATTTTGTATAATGTTGATAGAACCGACGTCAACTTACACCGGCCAAGTGACAGCTGTTACGTGTCATTCGACTTGTTTTACGTCAAGCATTATCGATTACTTGGTATAAGAAATAAACATGGATGACCTTGTAGCTGTCGGATGAGCTGGAACATCAGCTAACACAAGTGGCATAATTAGAAAGCATGATAAATGGGTTCATAGGCATTTGCACTGGTTCGTATCGAAATTCCATAGACAAGGACGTGTCCGCGTCGATGGGTTACAAATGTATATTTGGCGTAATTATAATATTTATTTATCCATATAACTTCGCCATCAATATATATTTATTTAATTAAAGAAAACGTAAGTTCTATATTCATCATAATTTTGAAATTCTAATCTGCTTACGAGCAGAAAAAAAGAGCCAAAATATCGCTGCGCCTTCTAGAAAATTATCCAAACTTGTAAGAATGAGAAATGGAGCAGACTTGTAAGAATGAGAATAGTCAAAGAAAAACCAGACGTGGTGTCTAAGTCAAAGGTTTCCTCATAAAATGAAAAGAAACGTAGTTCAAAAAGATTATATTTTATGTCTCTTAAAAATCACCACAGCATAGTACCCTTACCTAGTTCGCCTACCTCTTGACTCTTTGAAGGAAGTAATTGAGATTCAAAAAATGTATCCCTTCTTCTGAAACCAATGACTGTCAAGCAACGAAATATATAAGAAAGAGTGCTTGGACTTTGATGACAAGATTCCATTCTAAATTTCAATTAAGATCCCACTCTTCCTCTTATTCTAATCCCTGGACTCTAATCTTGGATTTCCATTTTAGTGGACGCCTATTACAAATGGACACTAGCCAAGAATGACGTAATTTCTAATTCCGACCGACTAATGGGTTGTGTAGCTGCATCTGCTCTCCCAGATTGAGATAAATCATATTTATGTGGTGATTTTGTAGCCCAGTTGATTAGCAATTTAATGATTTGTAATCTTTTAATCAGATTTGTCATCTTTGAATTTACTATAACTTTTGTGATAGAAGACAATTTAGGATAAGGTTTAACATGATGAGTTAAAATCCCCTCCGTACGATATAGTGTTTATGTGCTTCTTTTGAATTATCTAGCACATCCCCTTACCGCAATTACATATGTATTTAAAATAGTTGAATATTACACTACACTATTTATTACAAACAAGTGGGTATGTGACAGTAACTTTCAGTAAAGCTATATCGCTTTATATTACAATATATGAGGTCTAGATAACAAGCTAGTGTTTGTATAATGCGCAAACAAACGATCCGATGAATCTATGTTTGGTTCTAAAATTCGTAGAATATTTTGATTTGTACTAAAGTAATTTGTTTACGATTATTTATATGCTTGGCAGAAAAATTTGCCTGGGAGACCGTTTACTAAGTAAATTGAACTCTAACTTTGAAAATTTCAATAAACACCTATGTTTATCTTTTCATTCAATATAGAATACTTCCGTTTACTCTAAATATAAATTTGCTGTGCGTTATGTCTAGGAACACTCTCTAGCAGTTCATTATGTCTCTAATAAGTTTCAAAGAATACAAAAGCAAGACATTTTTCTCAAATGCAAATTTCTACGTCTTTCAACAGGTCTACAGCAGCACGGGGCCACGCTGCTAAAAGAAGCCAACATAAAGCTTTTTACAGTACATATAATCAAAAGTTCATTAATAATATTTTTAATTTATTTAATTATAATCAGTAAAATAGTGAAAATACTATTATATTTTTAATGGACAAAGTAGACCAACTTTTAAATGGGTCTCGTATTTAAATTGATTACATTTTGCAGTTCGCTATTGATTACAAAAACTGAATATTTTTCAAAAGTTCAAAATAAAATATTCATTAACCACACTTTTTCGTAAAATCATAAATATATAATGGTGATAGATATGGGTAAATAGATATGGGTGAAATTTAATTCGATTGCCAAATGAATAATTCAGTTACAGTTTATCTTAACAACTTCTTGGATGATAACACACACAATACTCCACCCCAATCAACAGAACAATACATCAGAAAACATATCTGAACACGCTCGTATTTGTTATAGGGAGCATCAATTATATAGTTCAGAGAATCTTCTGTATCCATTATCAAGGCCTTTATCACCCTTATCCCCTGTATGTTTGTCTACTGGATAATAGGTAGTAATGCAGCATCTGAATGACAATTTCAAGGTGTCACCAAACGTGGAATGGCTATTTCAATGAATGGATTAGTAAGGGGTAGAATCACCTACAGGAGAGGTGGTGTCAGAGCGTAAATATGGACACAAAGGCATGGAAGGTTTCTATTATAAAAGTCTCTTGTTATGTTTATGTGTGTGTGTGTAAAGTGATGCGTTTGAAACTTAGATATATTCTTATCGGATAAGTAAAATAATATGAAAAACTAATTATGTGGTTGAATAATAAAAATTAATTTGTTTTTAATATATATTTATCAAATAAAAATAATTGTTGTACTAAAAGATATAAACTGCTTTTCTTCAATCAGTGGTTTTGAAGGAGGCTGTTACATTTATCAAGTATTCGACCAAATCAAGTATATGTTGTTTCAATTTATAATAAGCTTGAAGTATAGTTTTGTATGGTTAATTATTCATACCTTTGAAATAAAAAGTTGCCAGTTAGAAAATAGTATTTAAATTGTAACTGTCATAACTTAGTAATTTTTTTTTTAGTTGTTTTAATTTATAATTGCTTAAAGTATTGTTTTGTCAAGTTTATTATTTATAATTTTGAGAAGAAAAGTTAACAGTTGGAAAACTATATTTAAATTTTAAAACGCTTTGTCATGCATATGTTCTTCAAAGATTCACTTTGAATGTTTAATCAAATTTCTAAAAATAACTAAATGAAATGGTGGTACATTTTACAGGATTTTATTTAAAAAACTGTTTTAAATTCCAGTTTTATTTTAATTTTATATTAATACAAATATGAGGATTTTCTTAAAGAAGTTTTTCGAATATGATGAAAAAGGTATTGCTGTAACACAAAGGTTATGAATGCTAATTGCAATTCAAGATTAAGTAACGTTTATATATAGGCAATTCATAATATATCATTTTGATATTACTTATTTTGTAATCAAATTAATCATACGTAAGTAAAAGAACGAAACTTACGTAATATTTAAATACTATTTACTGTTTTACAACGCACTATTTTTTTAATTTATAAACATTGATAAAAATATGAGATTTTCATCAACATATTTAATGATAATGTGCTTCTTAGTTTTATTCTGCTGAATTAATGAAGTATTCAGAAGCACTTAATTTATCAGCTAATAAAAAATGAATTATTTTCAGGGACATTTTTGCATTATTATTTTCTGGAATAAATTACTTTGTATTTTCAAAATGATTTCTTAAAGAGTTTTAATAATGTCTAAAAGCTTCTAAAAAAGGTCATATACTCTATGAATATATAAGACACGTAAAAGTACTTTCATTCCTTATTGTGAAACTAAAGGGGGTTATTTTATCTTTTTTCCCCTTTCTTTTTAATTAAAAAGATTTTGCTAAGAAATGTATGAAAAGGCAAAGAAAAAAAATTAAAGACATTTCATAGATCTGGTATATCTAGTTTTAATTAACGCGAGACGTAACTTAGTCATTTTATTATAAATAGCAGAAATATTTTAAGGTATGTGATTTTGTATGGTTTATACAATATCAGAAATTTATTCTAATGAGAAAAGTATCCGTGTATCCGATAGACACTGATGAAAATATAATATATAATAATACAAATTATATTACTTACAATATATGTTAAGAATGCTAAATTAATCAATGTTAATCTTATGAAAGTATTCCCAAATAACTTTTAAAACATTCCGTATCTATTCATTATTTTACAAATATACCTTTAATTATTATTTTTAAAACTTAACTCCTAAAGTTTACGGTTAATTATTTCCTGCTCATTGTTTGAATAAATATAAAAGCTCGTTTCGCATAACTTTTACAAGCAATATGCAATTTAATTAATTTTCACACAATTACATTTTCGTTTGACTAAATAATGGCTTTGAATATGAAAATTATAAATGATTACATTTTTAGTAAAATTTGAATCCATTATTGATCAGTACTCTATCTATGTAATATGCATTATTCACAATATGATTGTTGCTGGCTAAATATTCTTGTTCTTATCAAAGTGTGTTTGATTATTTGTTTTTTATTATTTTATGTATATTTTTCAAAGAATATCATGGCCAAACAAAATTTTTGCTTTTGTTGTCTTATAACTTCTCAATGGAAGTTTGCCCAAAGAACAATTTTATTCAACGACTCAACTGTTAATAGCACATCCCTGAGCCGTTATAAATTTTCCGAGAAGAAAATATGCCACATTATTTTCCATAAATACCAGAAGCTGGGAACCAATTTCATTTTAGATATCGGATATGCATTTCAATTAATCCAATAACAACTACCGATAGCAATATCATCTTCCGGAAATTCTTAGTTTTCAAATTGGCGGAACTGAAACAGCGTATTTCATTAATATCTAGCTAATAATACAAACTAAGAATATTCCAAGATACACTTAGAGCTAATTTATTCCCATCAGTTGTCTTTATTTTCAAATACGGAGTCTTATTTTAGTGAAGATAATTTCAATTATTCTTTTAAAGGAAATTATTTCTTCAAGTTCTAAACATTATGCTGGCATTATTTATCAGCACATTACTGCTGAAATTTTTAAAAATTGGCACTTGATAAATAATCGAGAGTATGGAAGTTTTAGCTTCGCTAAAATTATCTGAAACTTTTGTTTTTTTCTGGCCCTAAAAAACAATAAAAACAATGATTTAGATAAAGCTGTGGTGCTCAAGGTATACACAAACAATATTCAGAATTGGCTATACAGTCATAATCATTAATAAATTATATCGGATGATTTGTTGGAAGAAGCTTTATTTTGTTTGCTTATCACTAGAATAAAATTAGTTATTAGAAATTGAACTACTGAAGAATATTGTTGCATAAATTGTCTGTATATATTGTAAATAGTGACGTATTATTTTAAAACTCTATTGTAATTTATTTTTATCTTATTTTATTTATTAATAGCGATTATACAGGTTAGAAAAAGGTGGCAACACCTAAAGAAATCGAGAAGTTTCGAGATGTTTCTTTTCCGACGAATTGGCTGGAAATTTCTCGATTGTTCTCTCGCGCCAAGTATAAATAAGACTGTAGATCGGGAAAGTTTTCAGATTGACTTCGGACTTCGTTGAAAGCTGATCGCTTTGTTTACCTATTGGAGTGAGCTTGTATAATCGCTGAATTCAAAATTGTTTTTGCTGAAGCTTGTGTTGAAACTTGAGAGTGACCGTTGCCTTTGAATAAATTTTGTGAGTTTTCTGAAGAGAGAATAAATATTTTTATACCATAAAAACTGTGCCATCATTGCCTCAGTGGAAAAATTTATAACAGTGGTGTCAGAAGTGGGGTCAAGTCATCTTGAATGCCAACTACTAGAGGAATGATGGAAGACCAAATGAAGCAGTTGATGGAAATGCTTGCTGGAATGAAAGCCTGCCAAGAAACCGCCTCAGCCGAAATAAAAGAAATGAAAGCCTGCCAAGAAACCACCGCAGCCGAAATGAAAGCTGAACTTTCCGCTACAATCGCCACCTGTCAAGCCCGTCAAGAATCTACCAATGCGGAATTCGCTGCCGCGATTACGGGTGACATTAAAGCTTTACAAGAAGCTACATCATCGGACATAAAAGCTTTACAAGAATCTACATCATCGGACATTAAAGCTTTAGCCGCCAAGTGTGAAACAACATCGGCAGCAGTGAATGAAATCAAAGAAGAAATGAAGATGTAGCTAGCCTCAATGGTGGAATCAACCATAATAGAAACTACCTTAAATGTTCTGCTATCCGTGAAAGAAGAAGTATTCAATTCAGTAAGAAAGGAAGTTGATGAAAAGTTTGAGGAGTTTAACGGAAAAGTTTCCATCATGCAAGAAAAAGTTTCCACCATGCAAGAAAAAGTTTCCACCTTAAAGGAAGAGCAAGACAAATTTACTGACGTTGTAGAAAAAAGGCTGCGAAAAATGGAAACGCGTGAAGCTGTGGCCATAGCGTCGCCTAATTGGGATAACGCTTCCATCCCCTTTATGGCGCCGCGCTCTAACATCAAAGTGGCCACTTTTGATGGGAGGTCGTCTTGCTGCGTTTATCAAACGCAATTTGAAATGATTGCTTCTGCGAATGGTTGGGACGATACTTCGAAAGCATTCCATCTCGCAGCATCTCTTCGAGGTGAAGCTGCTGACATTTTACAGACACTACCTGAAGAGAAGCGGGGAGAATTCGTGGCGCTGGCAAGTGCGTTGGAGTTAAGGTTTGGGGAGCAGCATCTAAAGGATTACAACATACTGCAATTGAAAGTGAGACAGCAGAAGGCCAATGAAACTCTTCAAGAATTGGCGTCAGATATAAAAAGACTGTCGCTCCTCGCTTTCCCTGACTGTCCCCCGGATGTACGAGACGATCTTTCTCTGCAGTATTTCATCGACGCTATTCAAGATCCCGATGTGCAGCAGGCGGTAAGGTTATCCCAAAACAAAAACCTGAAGTCAGCCCTTGTGTACGCCATGAGAGGGGAAGCCGCACAGCTAGCTTCTGGAAAAGACCGACGATATGTGTGTGGTGCATTAGCCGAGGATTCTTCTGACTTTGTCCCCAGTAAGCTTCGAGAACTGGAAAACAAAATTTATGGACTGATGAGAAGCTATTCCGAAGCCAAGGATCGAAAGACCAGAGTCTTTGCTGGCACTGCAAACGGGAAGGGCATCTACGACGTAACTGCCTTGATTTGAAAAAGAGAAGGGATAACACTACCACGGAATCTCAACAACTGAATCTAAGAAGATGCCATCTCGCAGGGCAGAAGCTGCAATGTAGAACAGGTGAAGCCCAGACCAGTCGTTTCCAGGTTTCATCCCTACAAGGAGAAAACCAGGGTTTATTCGTGAAGGGGGAGATCAACGGAACTCCATGTCATCTAATCGTCGATTCGAGAGCGAACGTAACGATCGTAACGACTGACGTGGCTCGTCGCCTGAACAGCCGACTCCTCTACACAGCGACCTCTGTTTCGCTACAAACTGTGTCCGGTGGTAATATCTCTGTGCATGGGAAATTGGAAGTGGACATTGCCCTTGGATTTAACACCTACAAGCACACCGTTTATGTTGCCGAAATTGTAGATCCATGCATTCTCGGACTAGACTTTTTGAAGAAAAATGGAATTACGCTGAATTTTAAGAAAAGCAAGCTGCAAACATGGAGAGGCGAAGTTCCTTTGCACGATCTAGACATGAAAGAGCTGTGCGTATATCGGATTATGGCTCATGAAGACAATGTCATAGAAAATGCTGAAGAGTCCACATCTATGAAAAGTACCTCTCCAGCCTCGGAAAGAGAACCGAAGAAAGGGACGTTGATGAAACCCTCCCAGGAAGTGGTTCATGTGGAAATGGACAAAGTTAGTGAAGAGGGAATCGACATCCGTGCTCCTGTTACAAGCATCGAATGGAGGTCCCGGGATCTATCAGCTGCACCCGCGGACGATTCAGACGCAATCTCAAAATCATGTAACCAGCAAGATGGGGATCAGAAACATTCACCGCTTCTGTTGGCATACGGGAGTGCAACTCACGAGACCATCAGATTTTCTCCATCTCTAAAGATGTTTGGAAGAGACCTTAGGCTCCCCTGCAACCTCCTCTTTGGACAACCACCTGACACTCCTTCCTCGCCTGTCCAGTATCTAGATGATCTGCAGGCACGTTTGGAAGCCGTACATCGGTTCGCCAGAGAGAGAAACAACATCATGGCGGAGCGCATGAAGATCCGGTACGATGCCAAGGCCACGGACCGTTAATTCCAGGAAGGTGTGGTTATGGAACCCTAAACGTCGGAAAGGACTCTCCCCTAAGCTCCAGACGAACTGGGAAGGGCCGTATGGGGTCCTTAAGAAGATCAACTACGTCGTGGTGAGAATTCAACGGACACCTTCCTGTAAACCTAGAGTTGTACACTACAATAGGCTAGCCCCATATTATGGTAGAAGTCATTGCATGGCTTAAGGACTTCACTGCCCGGGACGTGCAGTCTTTAAGAAGGGGGAAATGTTGCACAAATTGTCTGTATATATTGTAAATAGTGACGTATTATTTTAAAATTCTATTGTAATTTATTTTTATCTTATTTTATTTATTAATAGCGATTATACAGGTTAGAAAAAGGTGGCAACACCTAAAGCAATCGAGAAGTTTCGAGATGTTTCTTTTCCGACGAATTGGCTGGAAATTTCTCGATTGTTCTCTCGCGCCAAGTATAAATAAGACTGTAGATCGGGAAAGTTTTCAGATTAACTTCGGACTTCGTTGAAAGCTGATCGCTTTGTTTACCTATTGGAGTGAGCTTGAATAATCGCTGAATTCAAAATTGTTTTTTCTGAAGCTTGTGTTGAAGCTTGAGAGTGACCGTTGCCTTTGAATAAATTTTGTGAGTTTTCTGAAGAGAAAATAAATATTTTTATAACGTAAAAACTGTGCCATCATTGCCTGTGTGGAAAAATTTATAACAATATGTTATTGAAAAGTAATCTGTATCTTGTGTTATATGCCTATTGATTTCCAATTCCTAGCATAATGTTTTTCTCTGAATGCATCTGTAGATTATTTTTATGAAAAAGTACCTTTTAAGTTTTGCTTATTATTTAGCTTTTAAAAGTTAATGTTTTTTAAAAGAGTTTTAAAAATCAGCATATTTTTATATATGCTTAAGCAAATTATTTTTAAATTCCTATATATTTAGACTATGAATTTAACCTTGATATACATTTGTCTTAACCTTTAACTGCTGTACGCTGTTTGACAGACCGCGAGTTATTTTTTGTGAAATGCTTCTTCCCTAAAATATTTAATCTTTGACTTTTAAATTAACTTTTCAAATACTATGTTTCTTAAATTGTAAACTGATGCTCACAAATTTGTTTGGTGCAGTGTGGAATACTTGTTGCCCTTGCACCAAAAATGTAAAAACACCTAACCACAGCAGTTAAAGTTTAATGTCTGTAAGTCATAAAATTTCCGTTTTGGATCTACGACAGGAATTCTTGTTGTAACAATTATATTTATGAAATTACATATGAAAAATACAATTTATAGGGCTACTTCAGTGTTAGTTCCTTTTACCAACAGAATATTCTACTGCCTTAAAACGGTGAATTTCAGAAATAGCCATTATTAACAAGCTTTTTTTAACTTCGTATGTATCTATGTAACGGAATCTCTGAACTTCGACCTCTTCAAAACGTTGGATTAATTTGAAATTTTGCTCAGTTATCAAGGATCGATGACAATACAATAATTCAATAAGTTTGTCGTATTATCGCAAGGATTAGCTCGTGTTGCCCTTGCGCTGTTAAACTCCAACCAACCAACCTTCTCCGGAATCGAACCCTGATGTCCCGTTACCGTTACAACCCCAGTAGTCACAGAAGCTACCATTGACAGTTGATAAGGCAGACATTTGAAAGATCTGCCATGGGCACTACTGTTATACTATCAGCAAAAAGTTATTCAGATTTATTATATAAAATAACGGACGAGCCACCGATTGTTTTTGATCTAATATTAAAGCGTTCCTTTCATCTGGTCGGAACTCTGGATTGCAAGGATTAGCTTTAGAAATACCACAGTTTTCCATGTAAATGTGGACACGATCTAAGGGGCCATAACCGAATTAATGAGCTATTCGAGATTTCACCTTAATAGGATGTGTACTGAGACATGCATGAGTTAATCATTGAGACTATCATATGACTACTGGCCGGGCCAACTAATAGGGAGTTTCATTCACGTTTCACAATTGAATAAATAATAGTTTAAAAAACTAAAAAACACGCTTTAATAAAAGCGTGTTTTTTTAGTCGCATTATCCTTACCAGGATCTTCAGTATTAGCAATTTTTCATATTTAGAGATAAGATAGTGTTTTGTGCCAAGTAATACGGCGTACACAATGCTTAAATTTGAGAAAAGCATGTGACTATTGGCAGGATCAACTGGAGAGTTTTGAACACTTAACTAAAAATATATATATATAGTTTACAACAAAAATAAATAATAGTTTAAAAAACTAAAAAACACGTTTTAATAGAAAACTGAACTAAAAAGTAGAAAATAAATAACAGTTTAAAAAACTACAAAACACGCTTTAATAGAAAACTGAACTAAAAAGTAGAAAATAAATAATAGTTTAAAAAACTATAAAACACGCTTTAATAGAAAAGTGAACTAAAAAGTAGAAAATAATTTTAAATAAGTTTAAAATAAGAATAGAGTGATTAACAAGAAATATATACTTTATCGTAAAAAAGCGTGTGGTGCTTTTTAAGATATTTTTACAATGGCTCTACTTTTACCAATATCTGTCATTAAATATTTACAACAATTGACATCAAGCGCCCAACGTGTTTGAGCCATAAATTCTTAAATAGCTAATATATTTTAGCAATTTTTGTTTCAAACGATAGTTTATAAAAGGCCAAACATAAATGCAACTTTTGTATTAAACAGTTTTTTAATAATTAATTATTAATAAAACAAGTTTTAAATTTTGTTTAATAAAAACATATAATTTGTTTGCTTCCATTAGAATTATCATGGTTGAAAACCCCTCCAGAATTTTTTTCATTTCATTTTGATTTTTGGTTCTCAACATTTTAGCAAACATGTAAAAAAGCTCACTTTAAGGGACCGCATAATAGATTACGTCTTGAAGCACGCAAACGTTCGGATTTTTCTGCGCGCTATAGAAATATGCCCTGAAGATCGACTATAAATTTTTCGCTCACAAGTGAAGTGTTTCTCAACATAATGAATTGAAATTTGGTATCTAGGGTAAACGAGGTATTCTAAATCGAATGAAAACATAAAAAATAGGGTTTCGTATTGAAATTTGTAAAGATAGAATTAAATTTACTTTGTATGCAGCTCCCTAAGAAAAATATTTGGCATCAGACATATAGAAAATCGTAAACAAAACACTTCGGTGCAAACCGCAAGATTCTACGATAATTAGAACCGAAGATATAGTCATCATTAGGATTTTTTATTATTATTATTTTTGTGTACAACTTTCAAGCAAATAACATCGGATATATTAACCGTAGTTACCTTGATACTTGAGACAAACAGCTAAATGGCTAAAATGAATACATGCATAAGCAATATTATTAAATAACGGTGTTTAATTCACAAGAAAACTCATACTAATTTGCTTTTGTGTCAAGTATTATATAGCATATAAGTAAATATTATACAATATTAAAAAAAAAAAAAAAAAAAAAAAAAAAAAAAAAAAACGCAATTTAAAAAAAAAGGCGAAAAATCACATTTAAGAATATAAGTGTGAAGTTTGACTATTTAGTGTAATAAAATATATTAATGAGAAATCCTTAAACTTTTTACATCAAATTTAACTAAAAGGAACACCTGTGGTATTGGATATTTGGCAACCATATTCTGCACTCTGCGGACTATAAAGCTGTTGTCAGAATTGAAGCCGGTGGAAAATTCTGATATTGTTATCCAAAAACTAAACCGCCGACCAAACGGTATAGTGGTTAGCGTGCTAGCTTCTAGACCGCGAGGTTGCGGGTTCGAGTCCCGTGTTAGGCATGGGTGTTTGTAAATGTATGTTGGCTTGTCTAATGACGAATGTTTCGACGCATTATAGCCTTCGTGTTGCTGACGGTGCCAGATATTCTGAAAACAACCAAAACAACCAACCAAAAAGTAAACCAGGATTTTCAGAATCGGTCTTTGTTTTAAAAAAAAAAAAAAAAAAAAAAAAAAAAAAAAAAAAAAAAAAAACATAAAATCACACCGAAGAAATGTCCGATAATACATATGCATCCACTAAAACACGAAATATTAAAGTATTATAACATTTTCCCTTTTAATATTTTAATCTTGCTTATATCCTGAAACAAAAGATGAGATTTAAAGAATCATTTCTTTTGATAAAGTTTGCAGTTGAAAACCATTTAATTCTATTATAATTTATCTCATTTTATGACACCCTTTTCGTATAAAAATAAGCGACTACAATTTTCGGACTTTTGTTACATTTGTATTCACTTTGTTGATATATTTATCCTTGTCATTTCACTGTGACCGAGCAATTAAACTTGATTTAGCAGTTGAATATAAAAAAAAAATCTTCAACAAACACATGGTACGTATCTCCACAATTGCATAACTCTTCAACATTCAAATTTTTCAGTTTCATTAATCATTCCTCAGTTTTCAGCCTACATTTGTGATACATTGTTGTATATTTGTTTAGTGCATTTTAATGAATGAATTAACTTTTAAAAATATGAGCATCTATTAAGTCATAATAGCCTATTGGAACATGAATAAAATATTCTAAGAATAACCATTTTGTGAATTGCATTGTTTTCTTACAAACTAAACATGACATTTTAAAAGATATTTTGGTGCATTAAAAGATATTTAGGTGACAAGGACTATAATTTACTTTTAGAATTATTTGTCGGAAATTTTTTATAAAGTACTGTATTATGCTTTGAAACTCAAAAAACTATTTTGAATTTTCTAATTTAAAAAATTAGATCTAATTTTCTAATTTAAAAAATTAGAAAAATTAAAAAACTTCAGAATTTTGACATTTGCTAAATTTGATATATTTAAAACACTTTTTTAAAAAAATAACTTACTTTTTTATTAAATTACTTTTTATAATTCATAATATAAATTGTCTTCGTGATTATATAGTAAAATATTTAGAAAAATTTCTAAAAAATGCTTTGTGTAAAAATTATATAAAACCCATAGTATTGCTAAGTTCCAAAAACTTTTAAAATAAAAAGTTAAATCAAAATATACAGTTCCTGAAGACAAATTAAAGAAAAATATGAAAAATAATTGTGGAAATTTTCATATATGTATAACAAGTAACTTTTAAGTTATATCCATTTAAACTCAAAAAAGAGACAAAAAGCCATCACCGAGAAAAGCAGTTTCAAAGTTTCAAAATAGCATATCCGAGATAGAGTTGTCATGTAATAAAAACTTAAATATTTCAAGTTCTACTAATGATAGAAAAAAAAATTATGTAATTTTATTCAGAAATATATGTAGTATATTTTAGTACAATAAAACAAAATTGATAATTTTTTAAAGTTTGTGCCCCAAATCCTCTTAAAATCTTTACGACGGTACTTCAGAACATTTAAACTTTAACGGATTCCTAGAAACATTTACCGTAAAATTGCATAAATAGAATAATGTTCACAGAAAAAAAAAAAAGAAGAAAAAAAAAAAAAAAAATACTATTATTAAAGGGTTCCCTTTAGACTGAAAACACAGAATGAATCCCCACAGAATGAAAATCAATGACTTTTAAGGACATAAATAATGTTTTTAAGGACTTTTGAAAACTTGTTTTCAGGCATCATGTCTATATAAAAAATTTTAATAAAGTATATTCTAACAAAAAACTTACAAGTTGGCGAATGCGTAGTACAAATATGTCAGAGAATTCCGATACGGGGCGAGCCGACCAAACGGTATAGTGGTTAGCGTGCTAGCTTCTAGACCACGAGGTTGTGGATTCGAGTCCCGTATTAGGCATGGGTGTTTATAAATGTATGCTGGCTTGTCTAATGACGAATGTTTCGGCGCATTATAGCCCTCGTGTTGCTGACGGCACCAGATAATCTGAAAACAACCAACCGATACGGGGCGGATAAGAGGCAGCCACGCGGGGATAGCAAGTCTGAGTTGTATTTTCATAAATTTTGTATTTGGGCGCACAACATCCGCTTAAATTAAGGACTGTTAAGCATTTTTAAGGACCTCTAAGCATATTCAAGTACTTTCAAGGCCTTGAAAGAAAGTTTTAAAATATTAAGCACTTTTTATGAATTTTAATGACCGTGGAAACATTGTCTTATTTATTTTGGGAATCTGTGGGTGTTAAGAATTGTTTTGCAATATACGCCCGATAGATGGCGCTTTTGTGTAATCAGAATATAACTGATTTGTATCAAATCATTAGAGTATTAGATATGTACCAATAAAGACGTAACTAAGAAATTGGGAGTTGCGTTTTCCCTTGCATGGGAGGGATAGGTACATCGACTCTAAAAGATGGCAAAATATGGTGCAACGGCCGAAAAGTAAAGGCCAATGAAAAAGGAACCACCGCAAGCTTTGATTGAGACAATGTTGAAAGTCTCCGGACATCGTGTGATGTATTTAAGGTATGGCATTTAATGAGGTAGGATGTTTATTGTTTTGGTTTTGTTGTGGTAAACTTTCGAATTAAGTTTTGTTTGAGAATTAGAAAATTGGAAGTTTCGTGTTGAGAATGTGTTGTGCTGGGTGTTGAAGTCTGGCATTTAGTGAGGTAGAATGTTTATTGTTTGGTTTTGTTGTGGTAAACTTTCGAATTTAGTTTTGTTTAAGAATTAGAAAATTGGAAGTTTCGTGTTGAGAATGTGTTGTGCTGGGTGTTGAGGTCCGGCATTTCGTGAGGTAGGATGTTTATTGTTTGGTTTTGTTGTGGTAAATTTTCGAATTTTGTTTTGCTTGAAAATTAGAAGTTTCTTTTTGAGAATATATAGTATGATTTTTGTTGATGATTATTATGGGATTTGATTTAATTGATAGTGTTGATTTAAGTTGTATCAAAAGTTAGTTTTGGTTTCTTGTTGGTATATGCATTCAATAATTGTGTGGTAATAGTTGGCAATTGTTGTATTTGTGACTAGCTTGTTGGGGTTTTTGTTTTGATTTGTTTAAGTTGTAGGTTATATAATTATTGTGGCATTGTTGAATTATATAAAAATGGCAACTTTACAGAGAGCAATTACCAAACGAACTGTTTTGAGATCTGGTACAACCAAACTAATCAACAAAATAGAAGAATTTATTTCTAATGAACTAGATGTAGAGGTGAAATTAAATTCTTTAAAAGAATATCATGAACAATTAACTGTAAAAGAAAATAACATTAAACAATTAAATTTAGAAATTGAACAACTCGTAGAACTCGATAAGTTAGAATCGGAAGTTATTACATCTGAAGAATATTCAGAAAAGATAATTATTTGGAAACAAAGAATAATTAATGGCTATAGAAAAGTTAAGTAATAGTTTAAATGTTACAATGATTGATAACAATATTGCGAATGCCGAAGGCGGTTTTGAATTGGCTAGTAATATCCGTAGGGAAACAAAAACGGTTCAACTTCCAAAATTAGTAATAAGAACATTTTATGGAGATTCGGCTTATTACTTAGAATTTATAAATCAATTTGAAAGTGCTATACACCTTAATGAAACTTTATCTAAGATAGATAAATTTAATTATTTGAAATCTTATCTGGGTGGAGCTGCAGCCCATTGTATTAATGGATTTGCACTGACAGGAGAAAATTATGATGCTGCTTTGGTTTTGCTAAAAAATAGATTTGGTAATAAAAATGCATTAATTCAAGCTCACTTAAATCATCTGTTAAAAATTCAAGTTGTTCGTAACATAAATGATACGATTGGGTTAAGAAAATTGTTTGATCGTGCAGGAAGTACAAATTAGAAATTTGGAGTCATTGGGGGTGAAAACAGAAACATTTGGAAACTTGTTAAGTCCTATTTTGTTAGAGAGAATTCCCAGGGAACTAGTGTTAGAATTTAATAGAACATATTCCTATGAAACGTGGAATTTTAGGGATTTGATGGAATTTTTAGATAAGGAAATTCAGTCAAGGGAAAGGACGCAAATATATAGTTATAAGTCTGGTAATTTTCAACATAGTAGTTACGAATATAAGGGTAGTCCTAGAAGGTTCGAAGGTAATAAACGGTTTGGAAATAAATTTAATGAACCGCAGTCTACCGCAAGTTTCGCTACTAACGTAAAAAACAATTGCGTCTTTTGTAATAGTCCAGACCATGAGTTTTGTGAAAGTCTTAATGTGTCGGAAAGAAAAAACAAAATTAAAATGGATAAGAAATGTTTTATATGTTTCGGGTTTCACATGGCTAGATTTTGCAAGGCTAAAATAGATCCTTGCAAACATTGTAATTCTAAGTTTCATCATTATTCATTATGTTATAAAAGTAATGATGTAGCTGCTAAGGAGTCAGTTGAAGAGGAAACAAATGCAGTAACCCAATGTAATTCCTCAACTGGTAAGTCAAAAAGTATTTTATTGCAAACGTGTAGTGTAATTGCTTGTTCGGGGGAAAGATCAAAATTAGTTAGAATTCTTCTCGACAATGGATCTGAAAGAACGTGGATAACACAAAGTTTAGCAGAAGCTCTAAAAGTTAAACCAATTCGTAAAGAAAGATTATCTATTTTCTCCTTTGGGAACATAAAGCCCGCAGAAAAACTACATTGCGTTGCGAAACTGAAATTGAGGAATAGGCATAACCCTGAGAAATCAATTGAAATAGAGGCATTAATTACAGATACTATAACAGCTGCTCCAATCTCGATTCCAAACGCAATAAGTCAAAACATCGTTAAAGAAAAGGAATGGATGTTGGCTGACTCCTGCAATTCATCAGATTTGAATGTGCAGTGTCTAATCGGTGGAGATATGTTTTGGAAAATCGTAAGTGCGGACGGAGTGGTTTCTCTAACTGATACTTTGAGTTGCATTCCAACTTTATTTGGGTTTACACTTCAAGGAAAGCAAGATCGCAGTTTTAATGAGACTAGCGTTGGGATAGTATCAACAAACTTAAGTATTGGAAAAAGTATGGAAGTTTTGTGGGATTTGGAAACCTTGGGTTTGAAAGACGACGAGGGTTTAAGTATAGCAGATAAAGAATTCATCACCGATTTTGAAAATGGGCTAAATTTCTTAAATGGAAAATATCAAACAAAACTATTGTGGAAATCTGCGCCAATTCATTTAATGAATAATTTTGGCTTGGCGAAAAGACAGTTTGATAATTTGATAGAAGGTTTTAAAAATAATAAATGGGTAGCTTCTGAATATAAGGAAATTATTAAAGAACAGTTTGATACGGGTATAATTGAAGAAGCTACTAGCGGTAGTGAAGGCTATTTTATGCCCCATAAACCTGTCGTAAGAGAAAATAAGACTACTACACGCGTTCGTTGTGTTTTTAATTGTAGTTCTAAAACGAAGGATAATTTGTCGTTAAATGATTGTTTAGAAACGGGTCCGAATTTAAATCCCAACATATTGAATGTTATTTTAAAGTTTAGGAAATTTGATATTGCTTTTAGTAGTGATATAGAAAAGGCATTCTTAATGATAGGTATCGCTGAGGAAGACAGAAAATTCTTAAAATTGTTATGGGTTTCCGATAAAGAAAATGAAAATTATAAAGTTATGCAAATGACTCGTTTACCATTCGGGTGTACGACATCGCCTTTGATTTTGAGTGCGACAATTAAGAAACACATTAAGCAATATGAGGAAATTAAACCTAAAGCTGTAGAAATGCTAAATTCTTCTCTTTATGTTGATGATTTGTACTTTGGAGGACAATCTGTCGAAGAGGCCTTTCAGTTGTCCATGGATGCAGTTTCTATTTTGAAAGATGGAGGTTTTAATTTGAGAAAATTTACATCTAATTCGGAGGAGTTAAACTCATTATGGTTAGAAAAGGGAATTGGTTCAGCGGATGATAACTCAAAACTTCAATCAAAGGTTTTGGGCTTGAATTGGAATCCGGAAAGGGATATTTTGTCGTTGGAGTTGGGTTCGTTGATAGAGGGTTTGAGTTGTGGAAGACCAACTAAAAGACTTGTCTTACATTTTGCTGCAATGGTTTTTGATCCTGTCGGGTTTGTAGCTCCATTTGTAATTAGGATTAAGTGTCTGTTACAACAAATTTGGCAAAGGGGTCTAGAATGGGATCAGGAATTACCGGATGATCTTGAAAAGAAGTGGAGTGATTGGTGTAGGGAGGTCCAGTGTTTGAGAAATCTGGGAATACCGAGGATGTATTTTTCGAATTGTGTAAATACGGATAAATTGAAGGTTCAGGTGCATATATTTTGTGACGCGTCTCCTATAGCATATGGTGCAGTTTCGTATTTTAGGTTTCGGAATGATAGAGGTGAGTTGATTACGTCCTTCATCATGTCGAAAAGTAGGGTGTCGCCGTTAAAGAAATTATCACTTCCAAGGCTTGAGTTGATGGGAGCAGTGGTAGCTGCAAGAATGTGGAAGTTTTTAGTAGGGTTGTTTGAGAATTTATTAGAAGAGGTTTTCTTTTGGTCAGATTCGGAAATTTGTTTGCATTGGATTAAGGGTTCTGCTAGGGATTGGAAGCAATTTGTCTCAAACCGAGTGTTGGAAATTCAGGGTACAACTAGTCCTGAAAATTGGGGACATTGTCCAGGACTGGAGAATCCGGCAGACAAACTGACACGTGGAATACCAGCAGCATCTCTTCTCATCGACAACATCTGGTTTTCGGGTCCACCATGGCTGAGGTGTTCACCTGAACTTTGGCCTACTCAACACTCAACGACATTAAAAGAAGATCAACTGGAACGGAGATCCATCGTTGCCACATGCGTTTCAACTATAGCACAAACTATAATTAATGTTGGTTCATTCAGCAATGTTAAACGACTGTTGCGAGTGACTGTTTGGTTGATGCGATTAATCTCTAAATTCAAAAAATGTCCTACTCAAATCGGTCCCATTACAGCAGATGAACTCCAAAAGGCAGAAGAGTTCTGGATAAAGACTAGTCAAAACAGTACATACGCTCTTGAAGTTGACAATCTCAAAAAGGGTAAGCTGCTGCCAAAGGACTCTAGTCTATACAGTTTAGCCCCTTACTTGGATGAAAGGGATATTCTTCACGTCAAAGGACGTTTAAAAGAGAGTTCCTGTACTATAGAAGAAAAACATCCTATTCTTCTTCCATGTAAATCAACATTTAAAAGAACAAACGATGCACTAAAAAGTTTGACTGAAATCATTGTTGATCCTGAATTAAAATACTTCATATCATCTGAAGGAATAACGTGGACATACATTGTAGAACTTGTGCCATGGTGGGGAGGCTTTTATGAACGATTGATGAAAACTATTAAGGAGCCTCTTAGAAAGATCCTCGGACGAGCACTGTTGACTTTTGAAGAAATGTGTACAGTGTTAACCGAAGTCGAAACAGTGGTAAACAACAGACCACTCACTTATGTGTCAAATGATGTAACAGATCTACAGCCATTGACTCCAGCTCATTTCCTGTTCCCATCAATGGAGTTAAACGAATACCCGTTACATTTCGCTGAAATTCTGAGCAATGGACGTTCCACCAAGGAAAGTTTGGCTCGAAGGAAGTTGTACCAGACTACTCTGCTACGTCAATTTTGGAGAAGGTGGAAGGAAGAGTATCTTCTTCAGCTGAACAATGCCCACAAACTTTCAACTCCTACGCCTCACAAAGACTTAAAAAGGGGTGACGTCGTCTTAATAGCAGGAATCAACAAATCGAAGTTTCTGTGGACTCCTGGGAGAGTCGAAGAGATTATAATGGGTCGCGACGGACTTGTTCGTTCATGTATAGTTCAAACTGCTAAGGGACAGTACAAGAGACCTATACAACTATTATATCCTCTTGAACTTTAAATTCTCTATTGTAGTTATATATCCCTTATTAGTTTACCTTTAAACATGCTTAATCAATCTATTTTTATTTTCAGCATATTAATTATTTACATATTTTGCTTTAACTTTAATTTTGAATATTGTTTGTATTGTATTTTGATTTTTTGCTAAAATCAGGTGGGGAGTGTTAAGAATTGTTTTGCAATATACGCCCGATAGATGGCGCTTTTGTGTAATCAGAATATAACTGATTTGTATCAAATCATTAGAGTATTAGATATGTACCAATAAAGACGTAACTAAGAAATTGGGAGTTGCGTTTTCCCTTGCATGGGAGGGATAGGTACATCGACTCTAAAAGATGGCAAAAGTGGGGAATAAAACATCCCTAATTTTTATTTATTCAAGTCATTGTTAGGATGACAATAAAATCATATATTTAAGTCATAATCAAGCTCATTATAAGAAAATATATAAATAAATTCAATTTATTAAGTGAACTATGAAATCAGTAATCTTATAATAACAATATGTTTTTAAACAAATAATCAATAAAATCAATTAAAATTTCAAAATTATCGATTTCGTGATCTTTTCATGGCTTTAAATTTTAAACTATTTCCGCTTCTTTTAGAATATAGTTTTTTCCTGTGCCCTTTCTAGTTACGGAGAAAAGTTAGTTTTAAAAAACGTAATCCTACGTTTACCAAACTACACTTTCGTATAAAAATGCATTTATCTCAAAATGTCACTTTTCAAACTTCTAAGTACCTTTTTGAAAAAAAACGGCTACTAACTTCTTTATGAAATTTTTACCCTATGCCTTGTATCAGATATAAATCTGAGGTTAGAAAAATGTTGATAATTTATTAATTAAAAAATTATTTTGTCTTAAATACAATTTTCAGAGATTTTTAGTGTTTTATCATTTGAGATTGTTTCTAATCAAACCAAGTAAAAATATTCTCTTAATGTTAACCTCAGATTAAAAAAATAGATTCAAATAATATTCAAGAAAAATTTCAAAAGTATCTGTATTTTAGTTACTTAGAAAAGGTACATAGAAAATTGGCCTTTTAATACACTATCTGGCCAAAAGTATCCGGACCTTAGAGGAGAAATATAGTAGAGAGAGCTACGCCATGCTAACTCACCCCGTTTCAGTGCGCCGTTGTTAGTCACGTGACGTTGGTTTTTCAAACTACCATATTTGGCGAAAATCTTTGGCTACTGTGATTTGGCGATTTAGCGTTCTTCTTAACAATGAATTTTTTAAACCAATTCAAGGTTTCACTCATTCTCTCTCGGAGGACATTGACAAAAGAGGATAATAAAAATATGTGTAAAATATTTAACAGGCCATTTAAAAATCTTTATTTAGTACGTCAGTCCTTTTTTTGCTGTTTCAAATTTCTATTAATTTTAATATTATGATACAGCTTATGTAATAATTTTGATAAATTTATAGGAGAAAAAAAATAATGTTTTCATGAGCTTACGCCATTCCAAATATTTTTTTCAAGTGTGAATTTGCATTTTGGTAGCTAATCCATATTAAAATGACTGACTGTTGAAAAGATGTATTTTGAAAATCTATATTTCATCTTTTCTTATGGGCATTTTCACATTATATTATTGTTTTTATATTTATCTTATTAAATAATGTATTCTAGCGAGTAAACACGTAAGAATTTATCCGAAATGTTTGCTTTGTAAAAATATTTAAGTTAAATTGATATAATTCACAATATTGACTGAAACTGATAACACAATTTTTTTTCTAAACCTTTTTTATTGTAGCATAAATATTTACAAATAGTCGCTGATTTATTATCAAATTATGACATTAGGTACTGAACCGTAGAAAAGGTTTACTGCTGTAATCAAAATTGAAAGTTAAATAATATTGGTGACACGTTTGATTATAAATTGTTTTTTTTTAATAAATTTTTTTAAAAAAAGTTCCATATAAAAATTGTATTCTGACAAGTAAACACATACGAATTCACTTGTAATGTTTGCTTTGTGAAAATGTTTTAAGTTAAATTCCAAAATTAGCCAGAAATATAGTATTACAAACAGTTGAGGATACATCATTAAATTGTTATCATTAAAAACTGTAGAAAATTTTTTACAGTGGTAGTCATAATGGAAAGCAGTGTACTATTAAAAATTGCATTTGCAATAATTAAAAAAAAAGTCTCATGTAAGAAATTGTATTTTGGCAAGTAAACACATACGAATTCACCATTAATAGTTGCTTTGTGGAAATGTTTTAAGTTAAATTGCAAAATTAGCCAGCGATATAAGTATTACAAACAGTTAAGGATACATCATTAAATTATTAACATTAAAAACCGTAGAAAAGTTTTTACAAGGGTAGTCAAAATGTAAAGAAATGTACTATTAAAAATTGCATTTGCACTCAAAAATTAAAAAAAAAATCCCATATAAGAAACTGTATTTTGGCAAATAAACACATACGAATTCACCAGTAGTATTTGCCCTGGGAAAATGTTTTAAGTTAAATTGCAAAATTATACAGCGATAAAGTATTACAAACAGTTGAGTTCATCATTAAATTAGAAACAATAAAAATTGTAGAAAAGGTTTTACAAGGGGAGCATTTGCAATCAAAAATTCAAAAAAAGTCTTTAAAAAAAAGAATTATATTTTGGCAAGTAAACACATACGAAATCACCAGTAATATTTGCTTTGTGAAAATTTTTAAGTTACATTGTAAAATTAGCCAGCGATATAGTATTACAACTTTTACAAGCAGTTAAGGATACATCATCAAATTATGACATCAGATACTGCACAGTAGAAGAGTTTTTACAAAGACAGAAACAATGGAAAGTTGTATAATATAAATAAAATGCTTGCTTACATAAGATCAGCAACGAAAAAAATCTTTTGTAAGATAAAATAAAGTACAAATAAAATCAAAATAGTTTTATAAAATGCAGCACACATATTAAATCAATTTCAGACAGTATAGATGGATGCAATAGACTCATTAGGAAAGTGTAAAAACGTAGTTAAGTGTTTTGCCATCAAACATTGTTCAATGAAGTCAATTTTAACATACATTAATACTCATTGCCCCGAAAACAAAGTATTTTTGGTGTTTTTACTGCGAATTCTGCCACTTTGAATTGTTTCTGTGATTGTTTTGCCCAAATGACAAAGTCTTATTTTCAGGTACTCAAATAAAATTGACTTCATCAACAATATTCGATGGTTTTCCAACGGTGACTGATCCATAGCATGACTAACAGTTAAATTAAATAAATGAGGAAAGTTTGAATTAATATCAGAAAGGCACTGAGAAACTAACCTATGCATTATATATTTTGAATTTAATTTTCCAATCGCTTGAAAAACTCGAAAATTTTTTTCCGCAGTTTCACATAATTTTAGTACATCTAAATTGGGTTTTGTTAGTCCACCCTTATCTTTTCTTAAGATAAGTTTATTGAAAGGGTTAATACAAATAAGTGCATCTAAACAACCATCACATTTTAAATTGGTTTTAATTTTTTTCACTGCAAATCCGGCAATATATCCTACGACTTTCAGAGACATATTTCGTGAGTTTGCTGCTTTATTTAACAGCTTCTTCTTCTAAAGAATTTTCTTCGTCATGACTAATGACATCCTCACACTTGTTTATTGCTAATGTATGTGGGTTTACCGATGATGAAACGTTTAAAATACTTGTATTATCTAAAATAATACAATTTCCAGTATCTGATGTCATAATTTGATGATGTATCAGCAACTGCTTGTATGCTGCCTTAAATTGGCGTGCTGTGGGATTATTATTAAATCCACCTTTGCTACGAACAGCACTAAAAAACATTTCCAGGTGGTCTTGAGAGAGTTTATACGTTAACAGAAAATCCATTGGTGGCTTTAAAGTAGTTGGATGATTTGATGGGATTGCGGACTGAGGACATTTAGTAAGAATTTTGTACATAGAACTTATGCTGCCCATGTTAATCAAAAATCCGAGGAAACCAGTCTTTCGGCCACTAACTAGGATTGAAGGGCCTTTTGGAGCAGTTAGTAATTGCTCGATATAAATTTCAGTTTCCTCAAAGTAATTACTAAAAAGTTGCTCTGTAGATTCTCTAAATGGAGCCTTAAAACCTTTACTGAGAAGGTTTCGACTGTTCATTATGTCGAATAAATTATTGAAGGTACGTATGAAACGTACAGTGGCTTCACAGCCTTCAAATTCTGCAATCTTTAAATCTTTTGCAAAGTATTCTAGCGCATCAGCAACACTATTTCTTAAAGTCTGCACTGCCAGACGTACCTTCATTTTCTCTCCGTGCCACTGAATATGGCGTAACTTTAGTTTATTTGCTGCTAGAAGACCTTGCTCTGATTGATATTTCTGCAGCAATACTATGTATTTCCACAATATGAAGCCATCTTTAGTGTGGTAAATTGATCCTTTAGAAGCCAATGTATTTCGGACTAGCTTTATCATGTGACTGGGGTCCAGAATAATAAATACATCTTTTCCAGTAACAGGATGCTTAAAAAAAGACTTCATATTGTGAATTTCAGTTTCCACACCAAGTTTGTTGGCTGTTGAAATATTAGAGCTGGTGCCATCAAAACTAAGCGATATGACTTGAACCGCAGTTTCATGGATATACTTCAAACACTCTTTAATGAGATTTGCACGTTCAAGGCTGTTGAGGCCATCTATAAGGAAATACCCAACCGGAATTTTCCACTGGGAATTCAAAGAATTGAGCATAAATACATATGCTTCTTTTGCATAAGGAAATTGATCATTATCAATCCCAGTTCCTAAATCAACATACCCGCTGAACTTTTTACCATCCCATTCCAATTGCTTGCGTATAGCCATCTCATCCACTATCAACCCACAAATGATTTGCTTACCCATTGCTTGGGCTTCTTTTACTTTAATGGTTAAAGCTTCTAAAGCTTCTTTGGTAAAACCTGGTGATCCGTCAATGGATTGATACCACTTTCGAATAGTGGTAGGGTGTGGCAGGCATGTTTTGAAAGTCTTCCTCACAAAATTGTACGCCTTGCTGGAATAAAACTGCAGGGTTAAAGCAAACGCTCTTATTTCTGGTGGATATTTCTCTGTCGTAGAACCTTTGTTGACCCTTTTCAATAATTCTGCCACAGGACCAGGCAAAGAGAGCTAAAAGTAATTTATAAATAAATAGTTGTATAAGAGCTAAAAGAAATTTATATATATATACTTAAGAATCCTTATACTTCAAGTAATATTAAATGATTTTTATCATAATTGGAAACGTTATTGTAAGGCCCTTGTCAGTTAAATTAGTAGCTTCAAAAATAAATTTGTATACCTCTAACATAGTAGAAGCAGTATCAGAAATCAGACATTTATTCCTCATAACTTTCAGCATTTGTTCAAGAGAACAAACATTTTTCTCTAGCCGTTTTTTCTTCCTGCGCAAATCCTTTATTTTTGAAATATGAAGCTTTGCTTTCTCTTTAGCTATTTCCAGAACTTTAACTGCTTTTGTAGGGGATCCCATATCATTTGAATCATAGTCTCCAAGGTAAAACTTCCTTTTTCTCCTAGTATCTAAAATATTTTACAGTAAAAATAGTCACAAGAATATTGAAATATTTCACTAGCATAATATCACATCCTTTTAAGACAATAGCTTAATTACGACCTACAGGTTGGCAAAGATAAATTTTACAATAAGCACAAATGTCTTAATCTGACGTATATATAACTGGAATTTTGCCAAAAAAAAATTTCTGTATCGTTAAATATTATTTCATTTCTTGAACATTAGAAGAATGTGCACATAGAGGATATAGGAGACAAAATGTGATAATTTAAAATTCAGATTTCACAGCATGTCATAATATTACTACTCAATAAAGATATGCAAGAAATTTACAAACACACAACTTTATTTAACAATAGTGCAAAAATAGTTGTTACTCTGTTAAAGTTTTCAAATTTAATTGATCTGATTAATGAAATAATTACTGTTTTACCTATATTACTTGTACTACTTGGTTCATGTACAGAGGCATTACTCTTTCTCGCTATTGATGACTTTCGTACTTTGTTTTTTCTTTGTAAATGCTTCGGGAAATCAAAAACAGTTGGAACTGCATCTTTGTTTAGCCATGTACCACCAAATTTCTGTCGGTTGAAGCAATCCTCGGTAAAATGCTTCGAACAAATTTTTGAATAGTTCGAAGCTTTAAAATCTTCTCTTCTCATACTTATTTCCCACAGCTGTCTTCTTTTTTCATCTCGTGGAAAGCTAAATACAGAAAAGATGTGCTTTAATTTTACGTTTTAATGAAGTCTATAATGCACTTAGAAGGCGTGAAACATGTGGATGACTGAAAGTAATCAGAAGTTCAAGGGAAAAAACGACTTTCTGAAGGTCTTACAATTGTAACTGCCAACATTTTACATGGTTTTCTCCCATTTGAGTATCAAGTGGGAGAAAATCACGAAACCTATAACCAGGCAACTTAAGAGTCAAGTAGTGACGATTGGTCACAATAGTCGACGTGTCTGCTCATTTTTGAGAACATAATTTCCAGAACATTGATGCTAGGAATCGAACACAAAATCCCTTTCATAGTTGGCGTATAATTTTTCTGAGTCACAAGTTTGGTCAGTACAATAATATAAACTTTTCCAGCAATACATTTCGGGCAGATTATGCAATATGATTAAAATCCTCAGGCTGCATAATCTGAAAGTTTCAATAGAGAAGGGTCAACTTAGATATCACCTTAGTCACTTGATCATAATAAAATAAAAAGAAATGGGAAACGAATACCAAAAACCATTACAAAATCTTTTTAAATCCCATTTTTATATATTTCAATATGTTTTTAACTAATAAAAGCAAATATACTAAAACATCATACTTATAATATGGCATTGAGTTTCAAATTGGCACACTCCAGACACTTTTGAAAAGTTTAAAACTTTTGTGAATTTCACCAATTACTCTTTAAGGGGACAAGGGAGGGGAAAAAAAATTAAAAAGTTACCTACCAAAATGCATGAAATTTTGTAGGTAACTTAATGACTTAATAACAATAATAAATTTTAAATTCCAAAAATTTATTTGTATTATTTCTCATTTTAGAACATTTAAACTTTAAAATTTTAAATTTAAAAAAAATGCTCCTCGCGTTTCAATTTGTCCCTAATTTTTTTTTTTTTTTTTGTACAGGCTATTTTAGTATATATTAAGATAATTGTGCATGGATTTTTTATTTGGCTGTTTCTTTCATCAATTAAAAGTAAAAATTTTTGTTTCTTGGAGAATTTTTTTATTTTTTCATGACATTTTAATACTAAAACTGAAGTAAAGTAATAAAAAACAATCTGATTCTAAAATCCATTCCCAATTATATTCAAAATATCAACAAGAACTATTTCCCAAAATTTCAAAAGAATATGCAAATTTTTAAATCGCAAGCAACAATTTAAATTCATTGAATCATGGAAAATACTTTTAAGAGAAAAACGCTAATTAAAAAAAATATTTACCATAAACAAAGAGACATTTTGTTGATATTAGCTTCACGGAAAAAGTCCAGCACCATTAAAAACACTTTCTGACTTTTGTATGTATTTAAAGACAAAAGTTCAGGCTATAACTTCAGACAAAAAAAATTTATATTTTTGAATTTTTTTGCCTCCCCGGTCCCCTTAAAACTATTTAATCATACTGCTACTAAAATTGTTACCAAATGATGAAAAAATGCAATTCATACCCACGTTTATTGTTTCAAATACTCACATATCAAGAGTTATACTCAAAGAAAATAGCTCAAAATAAAGCGAAATGGCATATACCTCACGAATGGCCTCTCACGAATGGTATAAAGCCAAAAAGCCAGGACACTCCCTATCTCTTCCTTGTGATAGGCACACCAATACCCGTCTGTCCCGACTTGCTAGTGGTCACCTTAAAGGCCTCACATATTCCGGGGGAAGCAAAAATTTTCCTCTTTGCCCTAAATGCCAAAAAGAACAGGCATCACCTCAGCACATTTTGGACTGCCTTGGACTGGACTGGGAGGACATTTATAACTGTCCACAACTAGTGTCAGACTTCATTAATGTCAATGGCTTCACTGATATTGTCTGACTTCGTCAGACAAAAGGGAGATTAGAAACAACAACAACAACAATTGTTTCAAATATCAAGCAATTCAATTTAACTATTTGGCGAAATTGTTTGTCGCCAAAACTGAAATGGATCCTTTAACACGCTTCCAAACTTTTAATCAAATGTATTCAAACTGTGGTCCATTTCTGATGAAAGATGAAAGAAACATGTAAATAATGAATTTAACTTTCAATAGAAAATTAAACTATCATTAAAAAATAACAAAAATTAACTCGTCCACTCTATGATGTAGTGCATCGGAAGTCAAAGGATTGTTACATAACTACACAAAAGTAAACTTTTATACTTTATATTCAGACAAAAACATAAAATAATTAATGATTTTACATACCTGTGAAACGTTATGGGTCCTCCTTTAATAAGTTTTTCAGAACAGGCGTAGGCACAACAAGAAACAACCATTTTTAGTGGAAATAGGAACAACAGACATCCCAACGATACGCGATCGCCATTGAAAACACATACGCAGACAGCTTTACGGAGGTGAGGAATTACCTGAGGTTCTTCAAAGTCACGTGACTTTATCTTGGAACACTTCCTGTAGGGTTTCCCTACCTCTACCTCCCATCTCTCCTCTAAGATCCGGACACCCCTTAAAAAAGTGGTTCTGGTGAGTGACGCAATTTGATACGCAATTGAAAGCTATAAAAGTGTTGGTAGTGGTTTGTCAGATTGTATTTATGAGTTTGTGAGGCAATGAGTAAGTCAAAGGAGCTTAGTGAGTTTGATCGTGGCAGAATAGTGGGATGCCACCTTTGTGGAAAATCAGTTCGTGAGATTTCGGACATTCTACAGAAGCCTAAATCCACTGTGAGTGATGTAATTATGAAGTGGAAACGTCGAGGCAGTGAAACGGCAGAAAAACGAACCGGTTGGCCGAAAACACTTGGTGAACGCAGCTGCAGAACTCTGAAAAGGGTAGTGAAACAAAATCGCAAGTCCTCGTTGGTGGAAATTTCTCAGGAGTTCCAAAGTTCACCAGGCGTTAGTGTTAGCAGCAGGACAGTCCGTCGAGAGTTAAAAGACTTGGGATTTCATGGTCGTACAGCCGCTCACAAGCCGAACATCACTCCACAGAATGCGAAGCATCGATTGCAATGGTGTAGAGCTCACCGTCATTGGACTTTGGACATGTGGAAAACTGTTCTTTGGAGTGATGAATCTCGCTTTACAGTCTGGCAGTCGGATGGACGCGTCTGGGTTTGGCGGATGCCCGGCGAACGTTTCTATAGTGACTGCATTGTGCCGACTGTTAAGTTTGGTGGTGGAAGCATAATGGTGTGGGGGTGTTTCTCGTGGTTTGGCCTGGGTCCGTTAGTTCTTGTGGTTGGAAACATGAACTCTGAGATGTATGTGGACATTCTGTATGTGGACAATGCTGCACTCCCAACTCTATGCCAATATTTCGGGGAAGGCCCATTTCTCTTCCAGCAGGATAACTGCTCCATTCACACATCGAGGCTTGCACAGACGTGGTTTGACGAAATGGGTGTTCAAAAACTGGACTGGCCTTCTCAGAGCCCCGATCTAAATCCCATAGAACACCTTTGGAACGAATTAGAGCGCATATTACGTAGCCAGCCAAATCGACCATCTTCACTGCAAACACTCACTTCAGCTGTGATAGAGGCCTGGAATTCAATTCCTACGGTCACCTATCAAAAATTGGTTGAAAAGTTTTCCCGAACGTGTGCAGGCTGTCATCGATGCAAAAGGGGGACCAACATCGTATTAATATGTGCCTCAGGACGCTCTAAGTCCATACCACTGGGTGTCCGGATACTTTTGGCCAGATAGAGTATTACTGAAATAGGGCCTACCAAGCCCCCTTAAAATATTTTCTTTAAGTTATAAACTCCAAATTCCTCACTGACTGACTCGCCATTAATTCTTCCTTTTCCGATATAGTATTCAACTCTGAAATTTACAAATGTTAAAAAAGTGCAAATAAAAAATTAAGCTTTTACGATTTCCTTTACCAATTTTACAAGATAGAATATGGGGTCGAACGTTCTCAATAAGGAATATACCAGTGTTTTGCTTCCCATAATACCAGGAGACTGAAAATTGATACATATAATCTCAAAACTATTCTTTGCAAAAAGAAACATTAAGGGTTTCGAATAACCATCCTAAGATATAATAAAAGATCAAGCATTCTAAAAATTAGGAAAATTCCATTATATTATTTTCTTTCAAATCAGGATAATCCAAATGGGTTCACTTTCTCTAAAATCTAGAAAGTTAAAACTAAGCTATCACAACTTCAACAAACTACCTTTACGGATTCAGTAAAGGAGTAAAACTCACTATGTGTTAAATATTTTAATCCGTATTTGTCATAAAGTCAGAACGCCGAAAATAGGCATTTATTCTCCATTTCTATTACGATTTCGACACTCTATTCTTAAGAGCATATTTTTTTAAGTTAAAAATTTATAAAAAAGGGAAATCCAAAGGAAATAAATAGTTTTTTAATTGAATGCACAAAATGGAACTTTAATTTTACGTTAAATAGTTTTGAAAGTTAACAGATTCCAAGAAATATTAAGTATTACATCATGTAAATACAGTTATAATCAGAGTTTGGTGGTTGTTATATTTTTTGACTGTTGAATCCCGAATTTTAAGTCATTAAAGTATTATTTTATAATTGTGGTTTTCAGTTTACGCCATGTCAAGTTGGTATTGATTCAAATAGCTGTTAAAGCTAAACAACTACTGAAAACATAACTACTGTTCAAATAATCAATAAAATCCGATTTAATATGCAAAGAATTACAAAAAAAATAAAAAAAATACTTATAAAAAGGGTGAATATTTATGAAAAATTCTAAAAGAATATTGCTCCATTGGAAACGATATTGCTCACCAATTGGCACCAAAGTCTATTTCTGGATAAAAACATTCGCTTATCATGTGACCACTGACATCACATGAATTGACCCAATAGGGGTTGAGTTACTTTTCGACCGGCCGCCCTATATTCGAGTTAAAATTGTCGAAAATGAATTAGAAGAATGCAATTAGTATGACATGATGGATTAGGGCGGACACATTTTATTATGTGATGGTGAGGTTACACCATCACAATTTTTATATGTATTGGGCGATTGAGAAGACATACCCTAGACGTAAGGGCAATTTTTATGAGAAGGGACTAGACTTGATGGCGCAGTTTGGCAAAAGAGTTGGTAGGACCAGGTCATGAGGTCAGTAGTGATGTTTACAGCCTGGTGTGGATTGGGCAAGGGCAAAAATGGGGTGATTTCTTGGGGGAGGACCTTCAAGCAGTGGCGGCTGGTGCAGGGGGCCAGGGGGGGGCCGGGGGGGCCCGGGCCCCCTCACTTTTTTGGACAGTGGTCCCACTTATGTATAGGCTTGATAATATTATTTTGTTGTGTAATTTCTGTAAATTATATTTAAAAAATTCAAGTCAAATAAAAACAGTTATTAACTTCACAATATTAACTATTGTAAGTGAGGGGTGCATCAGCTTTCTTGCCATGAACTCGCGAAAATGTCAATAAAAACGCACACCGCCCATCTCTCTAATAAGACTCCGTCATAATGACCTTGAAGAATATTGGGGGAAAAACGACCCCTTTCTCGGAGACCTTGAAAAGAACATAGAAAAGCTTGCAGCCAGGTCCTTCACTTCCTGTGTTTTTAAGGGGGAGGGGTCTCTTTCTTCTTGTTCATGAGTATCAAATTCTATAAGGAATGTTCCACTTTGTGTGTTGTGAAAAAGTAATACTCTACAGTCAGTAGTCGAGCTTGAACTATCCCAAGCAGTGTTGGAATTTGCTGCAGTGTAAGCGTACAAGGTAATGACAGGGAATTGAATTTTGAGCCAGAGAAAATGTATAAAAAAAAACAATTATAAGTGGCGAAAGGGCACTAATTTTTTAAAAGTCTCGGTAAGATCATTTAATTTTACCCTTTATTTTTCAAATATAAAAGCAAGTTTTTCTCAATAAATAAATTTTTAAACAGAATCGTGATTTTTCAAAAAATATTTGAAGACGCATTTTGTTCGGATGATACCAGGTCTCTTCGAATGGAAAAGCTCAATTGGTTATATATATATATATATATATATATATATATATATATATATATATATATATATATATATATATATATATATATATATATATATATATATATATATATATATATATATATATATATATATATATATATATATATATATATATATATATATATATATATATATATATATATATATATATATATATATATATATATATATATATATATATATATATATATATATATATATATATATATATATATATATATAAATAAAAATATCATTTTTCTTTTAAATTAATTCAATTTTAGAGATAATTAGGTATATGAGTTATACAGAAAACAAAATTAGGCTGTTCCCCCCACCCCCTCCCCTTCTCATCCTGTTTTACCACCTTTACAACTATGTTGGTGATTGTAGCAACCTTTCCTCTCCCTTGACTGACGTCTAAATCCACTTCTGAGTATGCAGACATATGATCCACTATACCATCTGCATCTTTTTATACTTTAGCATAGTAATGAAACCTCATTTTATGGTAAATTTATTTTTTTTCACAATTGAAAAATTATTTAAAATATTTCAATCCATATAAATATGTTTGCCATCCCCAACACAGAATATTCCAAGTATGTTATTATTTAAATAATCAAGCTTCGTTTTAGTTCTCTTGAAGGTTTTGGCGAATTTATTTTCTACCAAAACTAAAATTCATTATTTAAATAACATTTTATGTTAGTCATTTATATTTATGATCGAAATATTCAATTATTTAAACATAGAATAGAAAAATAGTTTTAAATTACTTTATAGCATTTGATTCTTGATGAACTTGTTTCCATTTGATTTCAAATTATTTGAGGTAAAAAATATGAAGGTGAAAAAAAGGCTTCTTCGTGACCTAATATTTACAAATAAAATATATTAGCAATCTCAATTTTTAAAGCTTTACAGTCGCCATCAAAAAACAAACGCTGGATCCCCATTTTATTCCAATGAGTAACATTAAGCCCTTGGTCCCAATTTAATTTTAAATTTAGATTAAGTCATTGAGAAAATTGTGAATGAGATTGATTTGTTTCATTTTTAATTTAATTTTGCATCTAACGAAGAATTTTGTTGAATTGAATTTTAAAAAAATCTTAGCCTGGGTGTACTGCTACATTAACTCATTCAGTTGTCCTTTATAAGGCTAACAATAAACGAATTTTTTTTTGGTACACTCCACAAGTGACAAAAGGGCTTCAAACTAAACAACCAAATTTTTTAAGAAGTAAAAGTATAAGATTGAAAATATTTATTTGTTGAGTAATGAAATTTCGGACTAAAATAATAATCAATATGCATTAATTTTATTTTTAAAAAAGTAATAATTTAAAACTCACACTATACTTTTTCTGAAAATTTCCTCACATTTCTTCGCTCCATTTTTAATTTTCGAAAGTCATTGGTTCAAACGAAATGTTGCATTTTGTTATAATCATTCGTTTTATTAAAGTATATATTTTATTTAAATTTATTTGGATAAATTGTTTAATTTTTCTTATAGTTTTATGTGTATGTGCATTTGAATAACATTTATTTAATTACATGGAATTCATTTATTTTGAAATCTGCACTCTCCCCTTCCATAAATAAAAACATGTCATTGTTAATTTGGGCCCCCTCACTTTTTTTACTCACGAGCCGCCACTGCCTTCAAGTCCAATTCGATGCCATGGAGAAGAGGGATCATCCCAGTTCAAAGTAAAAGGCAGAGCAAGAGATCAGGAGCCATTTTTTACACACTTTTGATGTCTCCTGAAGATGTTGTAATTAGAGAGACGGCTACAGCTAAATTTGTAAGGTGGAGCTGAGAGAACAAGTTGGACGAGGCATAAAAGAGAACCATAAGCATACGGAAAAGTCCTAATGCGATCCCCATAAAGCCTGCATGCCCAGAAACCTTCGACTGAAAGGAGCCTTTGACTGATAGAACCCAGCAGCCTTCAATTGAGAGAGACCATCCAGCTGAGCATAACCTCCTATCCGGCCTTGACCTCACAAACCCGATCTATCCATATGACCCAACCTAAAAGCCAGCCACAAAGACCATGCCTAAAACCAACCACACAACCGTCAGTCACACCGATCCTGCCCTGGTCCCAGCACAGTTCATGACGTAAGTCAAACTCGTATCTCTCTATTAATTAAACAAAACCCTGCACTTCCGTTAATTATTAATGACCAGACAACTCTAAATTGCTCTCCAATAATTGTTTAAAGTAATTTAAGTAAATAAATACAGTATTTTTGACCTGTTGATGATTCCCTTCTTTGTTTCCCAGACTCAAATATAAACGAACCTTTTCGATTTCAAATTTGGTAATATTTTTGTTGAATATTAGTTATTGCGGGACAAACATTTGCTGATACCATTGACCAGACAATGGAGTGAGCAAACCATGACATGTTATTCAAAACAGTACTTGTATTAAACGCCTGGCCTTTCAAAGGTTTTCTTTTAGGATCCTGAATATGGAGTAATTAAAGTCCAAAGTTAAATAATTTTTAAATATTCCCCATTATTTCATACATTTTTTTTTTATTTCCAACGAGAAACATGATTTCTTTGTTGAAGAAAGTATTTTGAATCTGGAAACATTTCAATCCTCAAAAGTTACCTTTTAGGACCTGATAAATACAAGATATATAATTTTGACAAATTTTTGATATCTCACACTTGATTAAAAGTTTCATGTATGTCCGTCACGATTTTTTTCTCTGTCGCATTCTCTTGTTGAGGCTTCGGTTGCAATGGTCACTCACCCTTTTGATTGTCTGTGTATGGCAGAGAAATTTCGGAATATGAAGTACCAAATTTCTTTCAAATTATTTTCAGATTATGGTCTGTGTAACAGCACAGTCAACAAAGTCAATGTCTCAGCTTTTAAATATAAGGTGAGGAGAGGAGATGAATTGAGTTCAGATTTCATTTTCCTTGTTCGAAACTTTTCTTGTGCGAAACATGATATTAAATACTAAAGCTTTGATGTACTTACGGTTACTATTCATTATTGAATAAAATAATTTTTTTATTGCCAAAGTATAACATTATGCTGAATGCCTGGGTAAATTATAATTATCAGGTTTACTGGAGGATACCTCGAAGAATTCATTAAGCTCATCTTTTTAAGCTCCATTTGTAAAAGGTGATCTTGCTTAGTGATAAACCATTCAATGAAACCATTCAAAATAACTCCATTATGAATTTAACTATAGTCCTCATATTGTAGTACAGTTGGTAATTTCTGGATGTTGCAATTTATAAAACATACTCAATTCCCTATCAGTAGTGACTAGTAAATAAGAATGAGCCATTTTTTTAGATCTCGTTTATTCAAATTCGGTGAATATTGTTCATCGGCAACTTCCTGACAAATGTGCTTTAGATACAACTCCACAGTGCTCAAATCTATTTTGACAATTGTGGGAATGATCCATTGAAATATTTTCTCAAATTAAAGAATTTCAATAAATGGGACTTGTGAATAAAGGATACCGAAAAGCCATTATTACCTGATATGGTCTTATCCAGGTGTTGTAAAAGGTGTCTGAAAAGAAGCTCGTCTTCGTGGATTTAGCATATGAATCAGTGCAAGGACCTATATATGATTCTCATGCTTTCTAATTAGTCGTGATGTATTATTGTGTTAATTGCAGTTCCGCTGCTTCCAACTGTTGCCAAGCCCTCTATGCTAATTTGTTATACAAGTTAATCGAGAATATTGATGTAACGCAAGTCAAATACCCTATACTAAATGTCACGTGACCTACGCATATTGGCGTTTGTTTTGCAAATATACTTAGTATATTAATGCATTGTTCTTTTACACTTTCCCTTGCCACCATTTCCTTCCTATTTCTCCATAGTCATCCATAGTTAATTTTAAACCTTGCGGTCATCAAATTAAAGGCATTTTGCCGAATTGTTATTTAGTTGGCCTTCTTCAGCATGTATATTGTATAATGGCATGTTCTCTACGATTTTGTGAACAAATAGTTTCTTTTTTGCTTTCCCATTTTCAGACGTTATGCAAATTTATGAAACAAAATATTCATATTCATTTCCAATAGATATTTTCTGGTAGTATTTTTATGATGTAAATGGTTAAGTTATTGGTCAAAAATTTCAAAAAAAAAAAATAATAATAATAATTGTGCATTTTGTAGCGAGTGCAAAATATTTAAAATGTGTTTAATTTTTTTTTTTTTTTTTTTTTTTTTTTAATTTCATATTTAAGATCGCAAAAAAAATTTGAGGGTTTATGCATTTTCAAATTCGAAAAATACGACCGTTGAAAACAAAATATAATGATTGGCAAAAATTTGAAAAATTGAAGTTTAAAAGTTCACTCTCGAAGCGATTCGAGAGTGGGATATTTAAAAATTGTCTCGTGGCGACCAGAACTTACTTTTCACACTGTGCACTTTCATATGCCGTTCGTGTTGCTTTGATGTAAATCTATCTGAGTCTGTTTCTGTAACTGCTTGAATGCCTGAGTGTATTTATAGGAAGCTTGCTCTAGTGATAATTACTGTTTTTTGTGATCACTTCCCACGTGAAAGTTGTTGTTTATAACCTATTTATTTACTATTGTTAAAATAAATTCTTGCAATTGGCCCTGGAGATTAGATCTACAAGAGACTCATTGGACTATCAGGAAACTGGGCCTCTTCGTATGCCGCTTGAGTTGCCTTTATGTTAATCTGCCGGAGCCTGTTTGTGTAACCGCCTGAATTCACGCGATAATTGCTGTTTTTTGGGATCACTCCCCAAGCGGAAGATGTTGTTTATAATCAAGTCATTTCTGTTGTTAAAATAAATTCTGTGTACCAAAATAGTTAAAATGTAGTTAGAAGGTTAATTTATAATAACTATACTTCTAATTACTTTACAATAGAGCTTTATACGCCTGCGTAACTACCGAGATAGTCCAATTAAAAAAAAATCATTCCATATTCAAGGTTCTAAATATAAACCTTCGAAGAGCTAGGTATTTTAAAATTGAAAATTTGTCTTAATCAAAGAATTTCAGACACCTTAAATCCTGTACTAACTGCAACAAATGGAATGATGGAATTCGAAAGTAGATTTTGTCTCTTGCAATTTTCACTATAAATCAAAACTAAGTTAAAAAAATTAAGTTATTTTTTTTAAATAAAAATAGTTAACATTTTCCATAACTTTTTAATTATATTATATAGTTACTAATAAAATTTAATTTCTAAGTATATCAAAGGTATTGATGGATTTTCGTCGAACATTTGAAAGTAGGTTGACGCCATTTTCACAGATATCTTTAGAACAATACATTTTTCGGCTCAACGTTCCTTCAAGTTGTTCCCTTCCTTTTAATCCACCTTCAATTTCAATTCCTTCTTAAATTGTAGGTAAATTAAAATTTATCTAAATCGAAGTATTCAAGGCATCCTAACCCTCAATCTAACTGCAACAAATGGAATAATGGAATTCAAAAATAGCATTTTTTTGCATTTTTTCCAATACCTGGTAGAGATGGCTAAATATTTAACCGGATATCAAACAGTATTTCAGATGGTTGAAAACCAGTCAGAAATGTCAGTAAAGGCAGGCTTTTATGCAATTTCTTTTTTTTTCTTCGTAATTAGTAAGATTTTCAGAGATATCATCGTATATATCACGTTTCTATCAACGTTATTTATTTTTATTATTATTATTATTTTCATATCAAATTGATAAAAATATAATATAACTTTTCAAATGACACAAACTTTTCTGTATCCTGCTAACAATTTATATAATAACAGTATCAATAGAATTTTAAATAAAAGTTATGAATAAAAAACCAAAAACTTAAAAAAATTTTACATATTCTGTTTGTTTTTTTCCTGTATTTGTATTTTTATTTTTCTGATTAACCTCTAAGAAACTGCATACCTTGAAAAGTCAAGAAAAAATGTTGAAATTGAAAATGGAAGGATAGAATTTGAAATTTCCGATTTTCCAAAAATTTAGAATTGTCCAATTTAAAAATTATATATATATATATATATATATATCATTTGAGGAAAAAATTTCTAAACATAAGAACGCTTTCATTTTATAGTGAAATTAAAAAAAATATTATCAAATCTTCCAAGTTTTCTTAATCTTATATGCCCTGTGTTTACATATTCATTGTATTTTAAGAAAGTTGTAAGCCGTCTAGACAACAAACAGTTTAGTAAATAGCGCAAACCTCTAAGTATATTTATATATCATGGCAAAGCAAATCCATGAATATTTGTCTAAGAATCCATTTCAATTCTTCATGAGATTCAATCTATTTAAACTCACAATGCGGCATGTATAAACTCACAATAAAACAGTATTATCACATCCATAAGTAAATAATACTGGAAACAATTTAGTATAGTAATGACTGGCTTCTGATCAGATTAATAGGAAAGCTTCTGGTATGGTAATTATGTTCTCCGATTTCAAATTTAATGGATTGCGTTAATTCTTTATCTAAACTAAATGGATGTATTTTAAAACCATTCTTAATAATAGAGCTTTTCCTTTCAACAACAAATATCAATTAGGTTATAAAGCATAAATTAAGACAATTCACATGATAGATGAAAATCTTATTTTCGGTAGACTGGATGGGTCGTTATAAATTTTGAACGTATTTTTCTCGCAAGAAATACATAGCAGTGGTTAAGTGTTTCATGATAGTCAGAGTGATCTCTATATATATGCCTAGTTTAAGTCTCCTTGGTAGAGCAACATGCATTAATTTTTCAGTATACATAAGGTATACATATAGGCTTCAAATCGCAAAAATCGGGGAAGATTTGTAAGGGCGTAAAAAACAAAAGCAAAATAAAAACAACACAAAAGAAGGAAACCTTATGATGGAGGAGCATACTAAAAAGGAAATATATAATAATTAGTATAATAATAGTTTTTTATATAAAAAATACTTTTTTAAAAGTTATTCTCAGATT